>OZ014525.1:115657958-116289275 GCA_963966055.1 Lathyrus aphaca
AATGTACAGCGTCCCATGCTGGGGATAAGAGATTTACGGCGTCTCATGCTGAGGAAACAATCTGCTGGAGAAATGATAGTCTGATGAGACTTACTGAGGAAACAAGGTCAATGAGATTTGTTGAAGAAAGAGCTCTTTGATGAGACTCGCTGAGGGATATAAACCCAACCGAAGGGAACTTTTCTTGGAGAAAAAGATTATGCAACGACAAAAATGACGATCTGTCTTTTGTACGAGACCAGGTAACCACATGCTTGAGCAAAGTACATGATTCACTAATCTTGAATCTTGTGTCTGAGGAACGTTAAAAAGAACATAATTCACTGAGACTGAATCTTGCGTCTGAGGAACACTGAAAAGAACATGATTCACTAAGACTGAATCTTGCGTCTGAGAAACGCTGGAAAAAACATGATTCATTGAGACTGAATCTTGTGGGATAGACATGCCCAGGATCTTGCATCTGGGATATGTGTAATGAGATCTTCTCCAAATACCCTATGTATTAGATAGATGGTAAAAATACGTCGTCGGAACCCTGCGTCTGAGGAACATGTTGTAATATTCTTTGCAAGGAAAAGACGTTCCATCTATCAAAATTGATAAGCACTCTAAAATCGGTCCACTAAGACTGGACATTGAAATTAACCCACTGAGGCTGGGTTTTAAGAAGAGAGTAATGACTCTACATGGGAGGATTCTAGTTATGAAACTCCGTTGGGAATGAGGATGTCCTGACTAACATCCTGACAAATATGAATCTTCTTGAGGAATGAATGATCACTGAAACGATCTCAGAAATCCATAAGAGGATAACAGTCTACTGAGAAAACTGTGAACAAATTTTCCTGTTTCGACTTGTTCCCTCTTGCCAAAAATAAATTGACAACTTCACTAGGGAATATTTCCATAATGGGAGTACATCCCAATCATGACATCCTGTGGGGAATCGACAATCTTTAGATTTGGTTGTAGAAGATATAGAAATCCCCTCTTAGTGGGAATACTTTTGTCTTGAGGAATACCACCTCTTAGCATCTTGCTATGAAAAGCGTTAAGATCTGCAGAGGTTCTGATTGGGAAAAATCTTCACCATGTTGTATGCTGAAAAAAATGTCGTCTTTCAAGTATTTGACTGTATTGTTCACGAAAAAATTGTCTCAAGAGGATTTTACAGGAGACATGGCATCCCAAAATGCCTCAGTGTCTTCAAACTCTTATAGAGATTTTTCGGATCTCAAAATAACTGCCCCAGGATGAGCGGTCTATGAAAGTATTTGCCTTGTGAAGCCTCACGAAAAAACCTCATACCACTGTGAGATATTCTGCCCCAGTATTTTGAACTCTGGATAGGTGCTTCTGATTATTCATCTTCGGGAAAGAGTGACCTCTAGTGCTCTTGGGGTAGCCTTCTCCAGTACGAGCCTTTGAGTAATTTCACCTGATTAAATGGTCTTTGAGTGAAGACCCAAACTAAATGCTCTTGGAGAGATTTGAATCTCGAAGGGATTGCCCCAATTGGTTGAATTGTGAAGAAATTCCTCATACTAATGGCTCTTTGAGAGATTTGATCTCGATGTGATTGCCCTAGTTGGTCGGATCGTGAGGAAATTTCTCGGCGTGATTGCCCCAGGTTGGCTGACTCTTACCACATCTGGTTGGGAGAGTCTCTACTCAATGGAGTTTCTTGAAAAGTACACCTCGATATGATTGACCTTCAGAAGTTTCAGACTTCTAAACTTTGGCAAGATTAAGCTTCTGGACTGAGGTTCCATATGTGAAATTTTATGATGCCAAACAAATGTATGCAAGCAGAAAATATTTATTTTGAGAATGAAAATTCTAATGCAACACACATGTTAAGGAGACTTGACTCCGTCTAGACTTATCGGTCTTGGATGCTTTCAGCGATCGATAACTTTTCCAGGGACTTGTAGAAATTATGGCCTGGTGACACGCCCATGACCTGCCTTGCCCAGGTTTTTGCCCTAGTTCCACCATACTTTGAATGATCACATCTCCCTAAATTTTGATCCTATGAAGATGATCCAGCTATGGATTTGGAGCTTGTTTAATTCTCTTTCAAACAGTCTAAGTGGAATTCTTATTTGACCTTTGGATTTTGAAATGACCTCTCTTGAACATCGCTGCCAAAGTGGTCAAAGCATATTATATTTAGTAACCCTAATTTTCCAAAAATGGCAAGTTTAGGTTTTCTTGATCTTTTGATGAGTCACCCATCATTCCTTGATCAAATTATTTCCAATGATCCCTTGTAACACGAGTTTCATTATTTTGACCTCAAAAATTCAAGAGTTGACTTTTTCCTCTTCCCAATTTCTTGATATTCAAGTAACAGATCAATTAAAGACCTTCTGAAATGATTCAATGGATAATTTTTCAACCCTGGATACTTGACGTCATTTAGAAAACATTGACATAAAGTTTGAACCAAAATTTCATTGAGAAGCCCCATTAATCAAAAACCCTAATTTTAGCCCCTTTTGTTAGGAGATGTTGCACTGCTTGAATTCTTTGATCAATCCACGTCTTTTAAAGCCTTGAGATATCATTTGAGATCTTGTGGGATGTTAGGAATCCTTTGAACGTTTTTGGGAGCCAAGTGACCCTTTTCATTGCCTTTGGATGATCACCAATCTTGCCAGTCATTGATCATATGCAATATGCTTCAAACTATGAGTGTTTACTTCATTTTTATATGCAAAGATGCAATGATATGTATGCTATATGATATGATAAATGCTATGAAATGAGAGGGAAAATTTTGGGGTGTTACAGTGATGAGGCATCCAAATAAAATGTTGTTGTTTTTGCTATTGAAGGTAGTAAAAAGGATGTTGAGGAGGATGTTGTAACACCTGAGGATAAAACTGATCAATCTATGTTGGAGTTACACACTAGGGTGTTGAAAGTGTTTAAAAGGACGGTGATATCCTTGAGACTAACAAAGATGATATTCCTTATGAGGTGATTAACCTTTATGATGTGTTTGACAATGATCTCATTGCCATCATAAACTCAAGCATAACCAAAAGGTTAACATCAAGGAAAAGGAAGAATATTGTTGATCAAAGTACTCCACAAAGTAAGCCTGCTTCTAGAAAAGATACTCCTAAAAGGACTGTTGTTGGCCCTTCTAAAGGATGGAGTAAGGTGATATCTATTTGGATTTCTAGTGTTGTATGTGTTTGGGTTTCGGGTGTAACCCTGGATTTCTTCTCTTCATGAGCTTTTGGTTCTAACATTTTTTTGGATCTATGATTATTTCTATGTTTGGCTCAATTTCTGGCTAAAAGGGGGAGTAATTATAGATAGCTAGATGATCGGTTATCTGATTGTATACTATTTATTTTAGTATAGTCAGACTGTTCTCTACAGGGCTTAACAGGTTGATGGGGAGATGTAATCTCTCTTGTGTTTGAAACTTCTGTTGTTGTACTCAGATATAGGTTTTGTTTGAGGCGAGATAGTCTATCTCTTTGGCGTGTTTCTACTGCTGTGTGTGTTCTGAATAATGCTTAAATTGTTTTAGACAAAAATATGCCAAAGGGGGAGTTTGTAGATGTTTTAAATTGGAAATATTTTATGGTAGAACATGTTTCTGATTCTGAATCTCATGTATGATGTTATGACATGTGATTTAAGCATTTTGCAGGTGTGAAGGTTTAAAGTATGCAGCTGTTTTATCAGGATGTCAATACGGATGTCATGACATCTCTGAATGTGCCTGAAGACCTAGTTGAATCCATATTTCATGCACGCGTTTTTATGTTGTTAAATGTGTGATTTGTTGAGTATTAACATGCTCGTTTTATTAGAAGGAAAGGATTCAGCATGGAGTAATTTTAGTAGAACATTTTATATGTTATTTTTGTTCCTTTATTTTAGGATTTATCGTATTTGATTGTGCAAGTTCATAAGGCCCATGTCCATGATTCATACTCTACTTAAAAGTTGCATTACCCTAGTTTAAAGACACAAAAAATAAGGATTGAAGTATTCGGCGTTTTCGTGTGTGTTTAGTTTTCTTGTGAGCCAAACAATTGTCATGTTGATGGTTGTTTTGGACTAGGTTTATCAAGTTGTATGTTATCCACTCAAAGCTTTTAAGCAAGAGTGTTTGCACTTGACTGAAGCTTTGAAGCAAGGTTAAGAATTATTTTTGAAGTGTGTCTTATCTTTTATTGATTTCGTGTTTGTTATCACTGTTGTGATTGAGAGGGAGTGAGAGGTGTCTCATATTTAGGAGTTCCTAGATAGAACTAGCATTCGGTAGTGATTTAGAGAAGAGGGTAAACTGAGTGGTTTTGCTCTGAATTGATACAACTGATAGTGGAGTTCCTTCCTGGCTTGGTAGCCCCCATAGTAAGTGTGTTTGCACCGAAATGAGTTAACAATTCCCTGTGTTCTTTACTGTTGTGTTTGTTTATTTACCTTGTTATTTTTAACCTTGTCAGATATTAGTGTCATAACATCCTATTTGACATCTTATATTTGTTGCCAGAATTTCCATAAGCAATTAAAATATGTTTAAATAAACTAACAAACTAAAATACCAATGAGACTAAAAATCTGCTTACATTGACTTATTTTAACTTACCTATTAGCATAAGTTTTGTGAGACTATTTATTTACTATAACTTATGAAAATAACTTATAACATTGTTTATAAGGTGTTTTCATCTTATTTTTATAAATTCTTCAAGAAGACCAATTTGCATTTATGTATAATAATAATAATACAAAACATAATATAATAATAATACAAAAATTATTCATATTTATTTAGATATAGACCGGCCTGTTAGGCTTAAAAGTCATTTTTCATGTCCTGAGGCCTAGACTTTTTAACTAAATAGGCTTATAAAAACATCTAAACCTTTTTTATTTACAAAAAAAGCTTGATCTAACCTGAACCTATGTAGGCCTAGACCGTAGTCTCTTGTTATTGGTCTGACCTATTTCCACCCCTAATTTGGAAGATGCAAATTTGTTTTGAAAATAATGGATAAATTTGTAATTATACAAAATAACTAGTTGGGAAACCCATGCGATGCACGGGTAGTCTTTTGAAACGCGCATTGAGTAAAAAATAGGAAAGGTTTAGTCTAGTGGGACACCCAATAAAAAAATAATCGTGCTAAAAACCATCTAAAAGTAAAGTTATTTCATATAGAGTAGTCGTTATAATAATTAGTGTATATGATATTAAAAAGAGACAAAATAAAAATAGAAAATATTGGAAAAAATTAATTGAGATTAAACATGTACTTTTAATTTCCTGAATTGTAAAAAAATGTAATATTTTGTGTGTTCACAAGGATTTTGGTTTGGTTACCCGTGCATTCACACGATACTGATCTGTTACCCTTGTGTTCACATATTTTGCCCTGGTTACCCGTGCATTCATAAGGTACTGATGTATTACCATTACGTTCACAATTATTTTCACATGTTTACCAGTGCGTTCGCACGACACTGATGTATTACCCGTGTGTTCACACTTATTTTTGTCTGGTTATCCGTGCGCTCACATGTTATTGGTGTGTTACATATGCATTCGCATAGTACTAGTGTGGTACACATGCTTATGTTTTTAAAATATAATAAAAAATTTAATAAGAAAAACAAAATCATTTTACAAAAACTGTTAATTATTTATAAAAGAAAGTCATATTTTTAAAAGAAAAATAAAAATACCTTAGCAAAATAAATTTACACCAGTAGTAAAGTTATTCCCGTATATACAAATATTTCTTTCAACAATGTATTTTCTTTACGCGTATATAAATATTAATTTTATTTTAGTAATATTTATTAAAATATTTGAATCAATAGTAATGTTTTCTCTGTATTAAAAATATTTGAATTAATAGTAAAGTTATTCCCGTATATAAATATTTGAATTATTTAATGAATTATTTACAAATAAATTAGTTATTGAAAAAAACAAAAACTATCTAAAATATAATTGTTAAAATACATAATAAATTAGTGTTTTTGACATTATTTACAAAAATATTAGAACTAATAGTAAACTAATTGTCATTATTATTAAAAAATTTGATCAATATCAAAATGTCATTCCTTTTATATTCTACTATAACTATATATGAATGTAAATATCATCATCTTAAGAGTCTTATAATAATAAAACAAATCATGTTTCAAAATTATATTTGCCACTTAGACATAACTCAAATTTGATCGATTAACTAAAATCTCAGACAATATTTTATTGAGTAAATAAATATCTTTAAAAAAACTTAGAATGTATAGATTAAGATTATATAATTTTTAGTGTAATAAGTGATGTTCATTGCACTGCTGATGTACATAAGTGATGTTCATTGCAATGCATTGTCAGTTAAAAGATAGTAACCATCATGAAATGTATATCGGCTAAATGTCTCTCATTAACTCTCAGCCAACCACCTAACACATGTGTATGCATGTAGTATATATTGGAAATAAGGCTTTAAAACATTCAAAGTATTTTTAATACCATAAAATTCTGGAAAACTAATTCAAAACTCATTCAAAGAATAAAATTCTTAAAACAATACAAAAGAAAATTTATTTTTAACAAAATGATAGCATGAATTATGGCAAATTTTCATAGTTTTTTTAACTGTCAAACACTAAAGTATCGGACAACAGGTCCAATTCCAATGACCAAATATCACATTGCAAAATGTAAGCTAGCATACACACCAATATAGATATCAAAAGCAGAAATAGAACAACCAAGGAAACCAAACCAAATGATTAGTATAAATACATTAGTTGTTTTAATCACGAAATCGTAGACCAGAGAAAAAGTTTCCCCAATTTTAGTCCACTTCATAATCATCGTCGGATTCGAATATTTGTACCTCTCCTTCTTCAACATCCAAATCATACCTCTCCAATCCTCGCCGATTTTTTTATGAATTTCTCCTTCTTCTGGTCCTTTATTGCGGCACAACAAGCGGTGCATGGACTGGGACAGGATCTTCTGGAAGTTGTTGCAGCAGCTGCACATGTGGAACAAAATGATACCATGAATTTTGTCAAGAAAAACATGTGAGTTATATGGTTGATGTAAAATACATAGTTTAGAGTTGGAACTCCGCATGTGGTTGGGCTTCAGGTGGTGTTTGGAGATGCATAGGATTAACAATGGGTTCGTAGGGTTGTATTTCGGGTTCGTGCGGCTGTATCTCAGTTGCATCCTTCTACTTCTCAGCCTGGGTCTGCAATTCTAGACCCTTTGCAACTCTTGGTTCTTATTTCTGGAGAGAAAGAAAAAAATAAATGTATAAAGAAAAATTCATTGAACAAAAGTACTACTTTATAGAATGTTTTACCTCCTCAGTTGGATGAACTTTAGGAGGTGTTTGGCCCAGCATGGGAGGTATGATGGGTTCGTGTGGCTATTGATGAGCAAAAAAAGGGTTGAAAAGAAAAAGTTATGAACCGAGGCATGTTAATATAGATATAAATAATAAATAGTTATCGAATGGCTGAACCTGTTCATGACGTTGAGGGTCGACTTGTTGCAGATCATTCTCATTCAAGAAACTCAGATCATGGATGAACGCCATACAAAATATAAGAGTATGTTGAAGTTAGGTTGATACATGGTGAGAAAAATAGATTGATTTATAAGTGTAAGTGTGTGATTCTTAATCTACTCTTCCACCTTGTAAATGTAAATGTGATAATAAATGCAGTAATTACTATTGAAACCCTAAAAGAGAATTTGGATGGTCAAGGTAATCATTAAGTATACACCATAGGTAATGACTGCCTAATGCATGAATTTGAATAGGAAAATATATTATTGCAGAAGTAAGATAAGCATGACTACCACATTATGTAAAGATAAACCAAACATGTTAATGTGAAAGAGTGAGCAGATAATACAAAATAGTAAAGACGTATGTTCTTCAATTATCAAATACACATTTATTGTGTGCAAAAAAGAAAACTTTGATTAAACAAAGCTGAATGTAGTTAAATATAATGCACATTGAAATCATGTAAAGAGATCCAACACGAACGAAATATGGCGATGATAATGTCACTTCCTTATCATGGATGACATGGAAAAAATCATTTTGTTAAAACATTGGTATGCTTATGAAAAACATGTAAAGATGAATGGAAACATGAAAAAACTTACAGAATGTGGAGTGTTATATTGCTTCTCTAAACCATGGCCACTGTCGTTCCCTGAAATCCCATCTTGGTACAAACGCGAAAGTGGCGCAGAAAAAGTAGAGTCGCCAGCCAGGTTTTTTATCCCGGAGGAAGGGTAATGCTGCACAAACCTAAAGAGAAGGAAATAACAAGGTCTTGTGAACCAAAGAGACTAGGTTTGGGAGTCGATTACGAACTAGGAAGGTATTAGCACCCTAGATCGTGTGTGGTATACGACGGAATCCAAGCTTGCAAAGAAACTATTTCAAAGGGTGAAGAATGAAACTGCTGCAAAAAACTGAGACTGGAATTGGAAATAAGAAAAGAAAGGGGAAAATGTAGGAAAAATAAAAGAGTGCTCTAATGGGCCCTACCCTACTTCCTACGTACCTCATTGGGAAATGCAGATCAGAGTCGATGTAATTCCCCTAAATAGGAAGGAAACTTGCTTGTGGTTTTTAAATCTTGAACTGCTTATGTCAATGCTCAGGTGTTACAGGCTCGATTGGCACGAGTGCATTACCGTCTTGCAAAGAGACAAGTAGGAGCAAATTTTTACTTTGAGAGTGAATGAGATGAGAAAAGAATTCCCGAAGGAAAGACGATTATTTCTTGTTTGTAGATTTTATAAGCTTTTATTGAATTTGGCACAAGAAAATGTATTCAAGTCCTTTTCCATGGAATGTGTATTTCTTACTTCATTTCAAGATTGAATGAGGAAGAGGCACACCCAAGTAAGGAGAAGATCCCCAAAACATGGTTCCAAAGACTATTTTCTAAGCACACTGTAAACACCCCAAATTTGCCCTCACCCATTCACTCCATGGCTTGTGATCTTTACATGTGCATAAATTCAATCATAGCATCTCATACCACATTTTTGATTCACTACATTGATTCAAAGCCATCTGCATCTAGGGTTTGTGATCTGAGCCATCCCTGAGCCATTTGAGTCACTCCAAAGGTCTTCAATCATCTCAAAGGGGCCCATGTATGTTCAAGCATCATATTATATCCCCACAAGGTCAAGGAAGTCAAAGAATCACAAGAACTGAGAAAGGCATGGAAGCAGAACCAGGTTTAACTGCACAGATGACCTAAAATTAGGGTTTTGGTTTTAGAGGCCATAACTCCAATGTTTTTGGTCATTCTTGTTTCTATTGGTCTCTATATAGTATAAGGATCATGCATATCAATTTTCATGAAGAAATTCCATGGGGAAGGCATCTGATCAAGAGTTGACTTCTTGAGCAAGTCAGTACAAAATCAGGGCATCTGAGGCCCCCAATGACCCAACCAAAGGTTTTTCTTCACAAAATTGAATAATTTCAAGTCATTTGCAAAATTGCCTTTTTGGGAAAGTGACTTATAATGGAAACTTGCCATTTTGGGAAAGTTTTTCAACCTCCCCTTTTTGATTCAAAAATGCTTCAAATGAGAAAACTTTGGTCATGAAAGTTGTAGAATGGATCATTCCCTTTTCCAAAAGTACAAGAACTCATTCTAATTCATTTTGGATCAAAAGTTATGGCTTGTCAAAGTTGGATAAAATCACATAATTTCAAGTTTTGTACCAAAGAGGCAAAGTTGCAAAACCTCATGCCAAGGCAAAATGTGACTTCAAATGGACTTCTATGCATTACACAAACATGAACCATGACCTAAAAATCAGAATGCACCAAAGAATTGTCCATTTTCATGCCTTGATCTTTAAGAAACTTCAAAAGGGCCAAAACTTTGTGAAATTGCAAAAACTCACATAAACTCAAATCCACTTGCTGCATTGCCTCAAATTCATTTCCATGGTTCTCCTTGATCACAGCTGAGCCAAGCCATGCCCTTGTACCTTGACTGAACCAGCCCATACCTCTTCTTACACAAAAGTTGACTTTATGCAAGTTGAGCCATACCAATCAAGCTAGGCCAGCAACAACTCTCTGACCAATCACAACTTCACATACATGCCTCATGGATTACATTTCACACAATCTTGGAAGCTGAAGCCTCTCATAAGTCATAGTCACCAAAACTCACCTCTTATGCATTTTGTTTCGAAACTCAGCATACAAGCTTCAAACATCAAAAAAACTTCACAGAACAACTCACCCTAGCCTTCTGATCATTTCCCAACCATCAATTTGCTCTGAAAGGCCCACAATAAAAAACACGATTTCCCACCCCTCCTGAACAGAACTTCATCAATCTCTCAAAACCAGCCATAAGAAATTCCAAACAAGCATTGCAAGCTTCTCAGGAGGTTCATTAGAGGCGTTTTGGACCAAAGAAGCAGCCAGAAAGTTCCAAAGATCAAAGCTCCAGTTCAGGTGAGCTCAAGAACAATTTTTCCAGAAACTTGTTTTTAAGTTACTAAATGGTTCTTTATGCTTCACTGATCATGTTGATGTGTTTTGTTTTGAAAATGGTTGAGAAATGAGTATGTATTCGTGTTCTGATATTTTTTGACCTAGAACTGTTTTGATTCGATTCTCACTTTTGATGTGTTTTAAATGTTGTTTGTTTGTTGATTCTTAATGTATGATGTATGGGGATCATTTCTGGGCAGAGAGATTGGATTTTAGAAGCCTAGGGAAGAAGTTAACAATTTTCAGGGAGGGGTGTGGCCGGAGAAGATGACCGGAGGTCATTTCCGGCCACCTGAAAGTCATTAGTTCATTAATTGTGTTTAGGGTTCAGTTTGAATGTGAACCATGGATTCGGTTGACCCGTGTTGACTCCCGCGCGTTTGTGTGGCCCAAATCTTTCATTAAAGCCCTAATCCACGTCATTAACTTAATTAATTAGGTTTTATTTTTAATTCAGCCAGTTTGAATCTGAGCCACTGGATCTGGCGCCAGTCAATTCCCTCCAATTTTGTTTAAACCTCAGCCTCTGGATCTGCATACTTTCTCTTTAATTCAATTTTTATTTCATTTTATTTGTTTTATCTTTTACGAATTATTTAAAATAGCAAAACACATTTAAAAATTCTGAAAATTTTTGTCAAGCATTTCATTAATTTTCAGAACCCAAAAATATTTTTATTTTTATTTTTTGCATTAAAAATCATTTTTAAATCATTTAAATGTTTATTTTTAATTAGTTAATGAAAATTAATTAATTAAAAATGCATTTAGGTATTTAAAAATCACCAAAAAATTCACATTGCATTTTAAAACATTTAGAAACATTATCAAATCCTCAAAACAAATTTCTTTTTGGTTCTTGATGCATTTTGACCTTTTTCATTTGAATTAAATTCATTTAAAGGCAATATTTTTGTTCAAACTTGGAAAAATCCATTCTGCCTAACCATTGAGAGTTTGATGATGGTTCTTCTTGCATTGCATCCTGCATAGCATGTAGTTTATAGGATAAAATCGGTTTGAATTCATTTTCCATTTTCAATTTGTTTAGCATTTTTCATTGTGAGGTATCCTAAAACCCTAATTGACTTGAGAAATTCATAACTTGCACTAGGTTAAGAGTTAGGTCCCCCCCTTTGGGTAGTGAACTTGTGTAGGGTTAGGGTTCCTTTGATACCATTTTCAATTTTTTTTCATGACATTTGCTTCTGATTTTGAATTTTTTTTGCATTGCATGTTGTATGTAAACCCTAATTTGTGCCTTCCTTTGCATCCATCTCTCATTTGCTTGCATTAAAGAACTTGCCATGACATTTTGTGCATCCACATGATTCATAATACATCTTAGGACATATTAGAATCATGTTTGATCATTACATCTTTCATTTGCCATGCCATATGTCCATTCCATTTCATAAACTTTCATGAACTTCTATGGTTCAAAGCATGTTTCATTTGTATCCTCATGCTTGTTTGATCACTCTCATTTCTTGTCATGTGTTTGCATCATCTCTTAGCATCATTAACATCATGTTTATGCTTCTGACTTTGGTTTGCATCATGACATTTCATCTCATTTGTATTGCATTTCATTTCTTTGCTAACTTTTCAGGTGGTAAGTTGTTTTGAGAAGTGAATTTGCCTTCACTTCTCACAATCTCTTTTTCATCTCTCTCTTGCATCATTGCTGCATTTTATCTTGTGTATTAGAGTGAGCTTGCTCATTCATGCTCTTGCTCTCTTTCTTTCTTCAAGCAACTTGTCTTCTTAAGTGAAGCAAGTTGTTTTGTTTCTCTCTGCTTCCTCCTCCTTTCATCTGCTTCTTTCCTGGTGGCTTCTCTCCTGAAGATCTTTTGCAAGCATCATAAACCCTAGGGACAACCAAGCATGATAACAATTAGGGTTTTATTAGTCCCCCATTTAGTTTTGCCTTTGTGTCATCTTTGAGTCTTCTCTTCTCACCTCATAATCAAGGACTAAACCATAAAGGTTTTAAGGCTTTGTGATTAAGCTTATGCCTGCATCCTTCTATTAGGATGGAGTGTATAATTTTAATCCTAAGTGTTAAACCCTTAATGTGTTTAAACCCTTTAATCAATTCACTTAATAATCACTAAGACATCAAGCTTGTAACTTGGGCCTTGCATTAGGGTTCTAATTCTTCCTTAATTGGTTAAGAAGGACTAACCCTAGTGTTAATGGACAAGTCCCCCTCAAGTTGTCTTACAAACCATAAAATCCACTTCTTAACCTTACCATTAACTAAAATCCACTCTAATAAAGGCTTGTTTTGTCATGAGTTTAATCCCTAATCATGGATTAAGTTGAGGAGCCTTCCTCAGCTTAAATTTTCTCATCTATTATCCTTCTATTAGGATAGTGTAATGGGTCCATTAAATCCTTGATTATGGCTTAAACTCATTACTTAACACTAAACAAAAACAACAAAAACATCTAAATAAACACAAGTAGGTTAATGATTTTAATCCTACATCATGGTGATTAAGTGTGAGGTGCTTATTTCATACTTAAGGTATTCTCATTACCCCTAATCAGAGGGAGGATGTGGTGAGTCTACTAACCCTTGGTTTAGGCTTAAGCTCATTTTCTTATGACAAACTCCAAAAAGCAATAAAAGATTGAAAACACAAAAACAAACAATAATCGTCTCCTTCGGGATTCTTTTCTCATCTCATTCACTCATAAACGAGAACTCGCTTCTTCCGTCTAATGCAAGACAATTTGCACCTGAGCCAGACAGGTCATACACTTGAGCATAGACAAGTAAGCAGTTTACAGTCAATTCATCTTTCAGTCTCTTTGGGTCGAACTACGGTGTTCTGACTTCCTCATTGCACGAGAGGATACGTAGGCATAACTTAATAGTTATCGAACAAAAGTCTCTGTATATTCCCCCTCTTTCAGCTTTATTCTTTAAGCCTCATGATCTTGAGCATTTCACTCTTGTTCTTACACTGACACTTCTCTTATACACTCCACATTTCTTTTACACTGACACTTGCATTCTCTCCAGCTTTGATACACAAATTGCACTGACACTACCCCTTTAAAACACAAATCTTTTAAGCGTGGATCCCGTCGAGTACGACGGACAATCTGGGTGCTAATACCTTCCCAGGTTGTAACCAACCCCCTTTCTCAGTCTCTCTGGTTCGCAACCGTCTTATCCATATCTTTCTAGGTTTATGCAGCATTACCTTTCCTCCGGGATAAAAATGCCTAGCTGGCGACTCTTGTCTTTCTGAGTTCACCCTTGTGTGTTCTCCCTCCTTTTCGCCGACCGTTCGCGTCTGTACCCCATTTGACCTAGCCTCATTTGGTGGGAGCGACACACACTAACTCACTGAATTTATTAAATGTTTTTGTGTTTGAAGTGAAGAAGTGTTTTTTAGCTTTTCTTTGTTAATGTGACTTCATTATTAGACTTGTACATCGTGTTAGACAAGTTTTCACTATCCCAAGATGGGATGAATACAAATTCCCCATGGAATAAGTCCATACACACAAGATTACTTCAACCATTATTAAGTGTTTTGCTTTTTTTTTAGATGAGAAGAGAGAGAACAAAATAGAACCAAAGGTAAAAGTCTAATGGGGGACAAATAAACCTAAAAGTTATCATGCATATGATACCTGGGTTAGTGAGGTTTGATTTCTATCCTAATGAATATAAGAAAGGAAGAAGGAAGTAGAAGAAGAAGAAGAAGAAGAAGAAGAAGAAGAAAGGAGCAAAGGATTCAACTTACTTATTAAGAGAAGATAAGTTGATCCTAAATGGGATGAAGAAGAATTAAGAAAAGATGTCATAAGCACATCACAAGCACAAGTAAAAAGACATAAAATAAGTGAAGGAAGAAGTTGGGATGTGGAAGCAACATCCACACCTCTCAAACTTACCAAAGCCCCTGCAAGGTTAGAAATATTCACATAAAAGAAAATGAACTTCAAACAAACATAAGACATGAGAGAACAAAGGTATAACCCCTAAAATTCATACAAGTCAGAACTTATAGGTCACAAATGACCCCTAAGATTAGTCATGCAAACTCAAGCAAAGAGAAATGGGAAAAGTCCCTCCAACATCCACAAAGGCACCAAGAAGAAGTGGGATGAAAAAGAAGTGAACAAGTAAAGAAAAACAAGTTATCATGCCACAAATTAGGTAAAATTCATAAGTCAATCAACCTAAATATGAGCCAAAGCAAAGCATTCAAACATCATTCAAAGCATATAAGAATACATCTAAGAAATTAGAGTGGATAGGAGAAGAAGTGAAGTGAACATGATTCATATATGTGAATGGAAGTGACTTGTCATACAAGGTAACCCTAAAACAAGAGACATGAGTGATCAAATACCAAAACCAGAAGTCAAATAGCATGTTAAAAATCCACAAACAAGTCCTCATACAATCGCACAAGTGCCTTCTCAAGCAAGTAAGCAAGACATGATCAAAACACTCACAAAATAAGCAAGCAAAGTTCATACACCAAAGAAATATCAAACATACCTCAATAATTAAGATATTAAGTCCCAAAGGACCTCAACCAAGGTTAATCATCAAGCAAGAGTCTTATGTAAAAATTGAGAACAAATGGCATTCAAACAATTAAGCAAAACAAGATTAGGGTTTCACAAACTTAAGCTCAAAGAAAAGCCTCAACAATCAACCAAACAAGACATGAAAATTAATATAAAAATATTACAAGTACCTCAACATGTCCTTAATACAATGAAAAAAGAATTAGGTTCATAGAAATTATGGATTTCAAGATAGAAAATAAACAAGTTAGGGTACACACGAAGGAAAGAAAATTAAAAAGAAATAAAGAGAAAATTAAATCAGAAGGTCAAAATAAAATATAAATATAAAATAAAATTTGACAAAATTTTATAAAATGCTAAAGATCATTGATGAATTTGTTTGGGAATTTTTAAAAGCCTAGAACTAATTTTAAAAAATAAAATTAAAACTGGATGAAATAATAAAAATATAAATGAATTAACAAGGCAAGGGGTGCAGGAAGTGATCCAATATAGTTCAAATACAAGACATGCCCAAAACAAGGGGTGGGAATATCAAATAATCCCAAAGCGCTTATGAAGGTCAAAGTCAAACAAAGTCAAGGTAATCAAAACCTACGCTCCAGATCTAGTCTCCACAAAGTCATCCAATCTAAAGGCCATGGATAAAGTTAACTAAATCACAAGTATGCGCATCCAACGTCTCATAATCCAGTCAACATAAAGGTAGGTAGATCCAACGCATGCAATCAGTCAACCAAAAGTACAAAGATCCAATGCACACACTTAGTCAACAAAGGCAAAAGTAATCAAAATGAACAGCTGGGATGTGAGGATCATACTAACACGCATGCACTGGCAAACAATCAAAGTATCATAATCAAAATATAAAACTCAAATGCATGTGCCTTACATCGTCTTTCATTAATGCGCTGGCAAACACACAACCATTAGATCAAAGGAAAGGACGATCCAGATTATGTCTTCTCAAAAAATGCCTCGCCTGAAAATTCAAACACCAGACGCCGGAGCTAGGGCTCCGGTCGTCTTCTCCGATGAAGGCTACCCGAGTTCTTCCATCAAATATCCAGAAATCAAACATAATATCACCATTTGAACTAGAATTCCACAAGGATCTCAAATATGTGACTCAAATCAGCAAACAACCAACATATAATGCAAATCAAAGAAAATAAAAATAGATCACAAACTTTCAGATCCACATACCTTCCTCAATTTACGTCCAAAATCAATCAAAAATAGATCAGCATGCTCAGTGACACTTCATACACATAATGCACACAATCAAATCTCAAATGATGATGATGGATTTAGAAGCCTACTTTCGATGGAAGTAGGTCAAAAACACCAAGAAAACCATTGAGAAGGTGCATATCAACTCCTCTTGAGCTCTATTGGCAAAATAAATGAAAATAGAGGCTTAGATTAGCTTGGATCTGAAGATTCAAAGCAACTACCTCCAACTTCATTTATAGTGAAATCAAGAGCAAATGCTTCAAAAAATGAGTGATTCTTACTCATTGAATGGTGTAGATCACAAATATGGAATAAAAATGGCAAGAAACTTCAAGAGTAAGGAGAATCGAAAGAGAGAATGCAAGAGGCAAAATTTTTGAATATGGAGAATGAGAGTGCATGAGCCTCTGAAATTCGTGTGGATGGCTTATATATGATGTGTTTATAAACCTGATTAGGGTTTTAGGAGTGTGAGGACTCAAGATTAAATGATTGGAATCAAAATGCAAAAATGCAAGAATATGGACATATCATGATTTTCTCGTGCATTCTTCCCACCAAGTGCATGATCACTCTCCTTTTAAGTCATTGATTGTCCTTGGATCAATCTTAGGGCTATAAATGATTTTATTCATGAGTTTTGAGTGAATGTGCAAAAATGCATAATGGTTTGTAACTCATGTACATGGCACAAATTTGGATGCTTCAAGGGACAAAAATGATTGTCATGAAGTGTATTTTGGTGTGGTGATGTGAATTGGTTCATTAGAAGCCTTTGCAAGTCATTTTGAGCCTTTATGTAAAAGGTAGAAAACTTGAATATTTGAAAATCTATAAAATAATCCCAACTTCCATCAAGCATAACTTTTGATCCATGAAGGCTATGAAGGAGTTCTTGTACTTTTTGAAAATGGGAGAACAAGCCCTACAACTTTGATGTTTATGAAAAATTCATTTGAAGCTTCCATGGTCATGAAAGAATTGGTTGAAGTTAGGGCAAAAATTGCCAAAAAGAGAAAGTTTCATTAAAGGTCACTTTCCAATTTGAGTAACTTTTTTTCCAAACTCTTGATTCTTGACATTTGAGATCATTCATGCTATTTCTTGACCAAATCAAGGTCCATAAGCTTGAAAAATCATGATTGTCCCCCTTTAAAACCCTAGGTTGACTTTTCTTCTGCATAATTGACCTCTTTCTTCAAGTACAAGTATCTGAGCCATTGCCTGACTTTCTCAATGAATCTTTGAGCCAAATTTCATCCCTAGGCCTTATATGACATGTAGAAGCCTTTAATCAATTGATCAAATCCATAAGGATAGCTTGCCCTGAGCCAAAACACTAATTAGGTTTTTGTAGCGGTAAAATCATGAGTGTAAGATATTGTCGCTCCCTGGATTTCCATCCTGGTACAAACGCGAAAGTGGTGCGGAAAGAGGTAGAGTCGCCTACCAGGCATTTTTATCCCAAAAGAACGGGAATGGTAATGATGCACAAACCAAAAGAAAAGAAAAGGAAGGACACAAGTCCTGCGAACCAAAGAAACTGAGTTCGGGAGTCGGTTACGACCTGTGAAGGTATTAGCACCCCAGATCGTCTGCCGTACCCGACGGGATCCACGCTTGCAAAGAAACTATTTCAAAGGGTGAAGAAAAGGAAGCTGCTGCAAAGAAAAGGAACTGAGAAAGAAAACAAAGAGGAAAAATGTAGGGAAAATAAGGATTATGCTCGAACGGGCCCTACCCCGCTGCCTACGTACCTCACTGGACATGAGGATCAGAGTCGCCGTAGTTCCCCTAACTAGGGGTGGAAAAGATTGCTTGTGTCTTAAGGCTTGAACTGCCTATGCCAATGCTCAGGTGTTGCAGGCTCGGACGACGAGTGCGTAACCGTCTTGCAAAGTGACAAGTATGAGCAAGTTCGTACGTAAGGAGTGAGGGTGATGAGAAGAGAAGTCCCGAAGGAGAGACACTTATTGCTTGTTTGTGTTTTTTTAGAAGTCTTTTAGAGTGTGTCACAATGAAGTGAAGGAAAATCCCTCTCTAAGGACATGTCCTTATTACCACATCCCAAAATAGAATGAGTAACAAGTCCATCAAGAATAAGGAAGATCCTCAAACTTATTTCCTAAGATTAAGATTTAAATTCACTAACTTGTTTGTATTATTAAGTATTTTGTGGATTAAATTGAAGAAGTGTTTTTTTAGCTTTTCTTTGAGAGTATGACAAAAGGGAAGGTCAACTCAACTATTATTAATGTTTTTTAGATTTTGTATGAAGATGAGAAAGAGAGAGCACCAAAGGATCTCAAAGGTAAAAGACTAAAGGGGAAATCTAATCCTAAAGTTATCATGCAAAGGTGGTCCTAGGGTTAGTGTGGTTCAAACTATCCTAAGAAGGAGAAGAAGAAGACAAGAGGAAGAGAAGAAAGCTAGAGAACAACTTACCTCTCTAAAGGAGATAAGTTGCTTCTAAGAGGGAAGATGAAGAATTGAAGCACAAGATGGCATAAGGAACATCAATAATCACAAGATAGAAAGCAAAGTAAGAGAGGAGATGAAGAATTGAAATGTGGATAACATCCACACTTCACTTACCATGAGCCCCTGAAATGGTTAGAACTAACCTCATATGACAATATAAAACCAAACAAACTCAAGTGAGGCATAATCAAACAAAAGATCAACTCCACACACCACAACCAGAAGTGACCCATCTCATTTACATGCTAACAAACCCCAAACAAAACCAAAGAGGAAGAAAAAGAAGCATGTCATTTCAAATCCACATGAACTACTTATAAAAGAAGAAAGCATACATGAGATTAAACACATCATTCAAGCCTAACAAAACATCATGTACCTTAAGACCATAATCATATCACCATAAGAATGTTCACAAACAAAACAAAAGACCTAGGAAAGGATCATACAAGTTCAAACATAATCATCACAAGAATGAGAAGTGAAGTGAACATGTGCATAAGTGTAAGAACAAACAAATGCACATCAAATCAAGGCATAAGCATCATCTAAAAACAAGGGACCTAATCATTTTAAAATTTGCCTAAGAAGCATGAACAACCATGGGAAAGAAGTACCAAACTCAAGCATAAGCATCATGAAGGGCAAATGAACAATGAAGGTGAGGTGAACATGCATACATTTGTGAGAAACTTCAAAGGCAAGCAACACAAATCTTTCCAAAGTGAAAATACTAATCAAGGACCAGGGATCAAACTTCATACAAAAAGAACTCTAAACAACCTATAGGAGTTGGCACAAGTGCCCTCCTAGCCCAAGAACCAATCATGTAACAAGAAAGAGAAAAAACCAGGGCATTCACATATGAAAATTCAAATCAAATCAAAAACTCTACAATCAAACACAAATGTTCATTAATCATGTGATAACATCATGCCAAAAGAGCAAAGCCAAAATCAAAAGCAAACTAGGTCAAAGGACCTCATGAACACAAACTAGGGTTTGCAACTTCATGCTCAAGTCAATTGCCAAAAATAATCAAGCAAGCTTCTAAAAATCAGGAGAAAAATCAACCACAAACTACATCCTAATATGAATCAGATGCAAAAAGAACCAACTCAAAACTCAAATTGATGATCAAGATAGAAAATCCACAAGTCAGCATGCATTTAAAATGAATTAAAAAACAAATAATAAAAGTGAAAATTAATTTCTACATGGAAAATAAAAATAAAAGAAAAATAAAAATGTACAAAATTAAAGAAAATTAAAATTGATACTCATGAATTTTTGGTGATTTTTTAGGAACTTCTAGTTATTTTTTATGAATTAAACAAAACAATTCAAATAAAAGAAAAATAAAATATAAAATAAAATGAGAAGTAATCAAATCAGAGGGTTGAGATTCCAAGGAAACAAGATCAATGGCCATATGCGCTAGTCAACTTGACTCAGGGTAATCAGATCCAAAGGCTCACATTCAAATTAATTAATTAAATGAGATCTGATGGTCACGTTTTAAAGTTGCATTAATCCTGATTAATTAAATTAATAAAACAAAATTATCCTAATTAATCATGATCTAAGGGCCAGAATTCAATCTGGAGAAACATAATCCCTAATTACCATAATATAAACCCTAACCGGCCGGAGAAGCGCCAATCATCTTCTCCGGCCAACCAGAACTTGCAGAAATGCATCTCTCAACCAAATCACACCATCCTCATATCAAAATGAACCTTAGGCTATGCAGATCATAAATCAACCATCAAAAAACATTTATCAATCATACACAAGCCAAATCGAAGACAACAAGCTTAGATCTAAAAAGTTCAGTCACACGATTCTTGCTTATCTCAACACCATTTCAAAATCTAATTACATCAGCATTCTCAGGACAACACATAGAGCACAATGCACGCAAAAAAAATTCAAATCCAGGATGATGAATTGTGAAGCATACCTGAGTTTGCAGAACTCTCAAACCTCCAAGAAATCCACTCTTTAGCTCTAGATGATCCTCTTGTAGCTTCTATTCAAAAAATAAATGTGAACTGGACTCTTAAATGGCTTGGATCTAGCACTTTGCAAGCAACTGATCTAGAACTGAACTGGTGCAAGATCTTACCTATAGCTCAAAACAATGGTTGATCTATGACCTATGGAGCTCAAGGATGAAGAATTTGAGGTTTGTTTTGTGAATGAGTGTGTGGATGAAAAGATTCGAAGCCAATTGTAGAAATGCAAGAGAGTGTGAAATAGAAGAATGAGAGCTTCTTAGGGTTCAGAAATGATATCCTTTGCTTATATATGGAGTGACTTTTAATACTGATTAGGGTTTGTAGTGAGTGTGCACATAAAAAGTGTGATGGGGATCAAATTGAAAATTTTCAAGAAATGAGTGTGCACATCATTTGCTCGTACTCTCTCCCCATTCCATGCACATGCTGATTACACATCCCTCCTCAATCATGATTGAAGCAATCCTGGCCCTTGGATGTGAGTGTATTTTGCCTTGGATGATGATTTGCATTTTTGCATTAAGTGAAATACCATGCACTCCATGCACGATTTTATGATTTTATCTTGAGCCAAACACTCTTCATGTAATGCTTTGTGATGTTTTGACATTACTTTGCTCATGAAACAATTTGAAAATAAGGTATGAGTCTTTTTGCACTTTGGTAGAAAGTTGGATTTTTAAGAAAAACCTAAAAATAAGTGAACTTCCATTGAGCATAACTTTCAAACCATGAGGGCTAATGATCATGTTCTTATACTTTTTGGAAATGGGAGACAATTTCCTACAACTTTCATGTCCAAAAAATTTCCATTTGAAGTCATTCTGGTCATGAAAGAAAGCTTTGAAGATTAGGGCAAAACTTGCAAAATTTAGAAATTAGTTACATGCCACATGTCCAAAAATAGAAACTCCTTCCAAAACCCTAGATCCTTGAATTTTGAATTTTCCAAACCTCTTCTATGACCTTTAGAACATCCATTGGCTTGAAAAATAGGATTGGAACCCTTGAATTGTCATAGTTGACTTTTCAAATTATCAGTTTGACCAATTTCTTCTTATGCAAGAAACTGATGAAATGATTGTCTTCCTCAATGAATTTTCTCACAAAATTTTATCCATAGCATTCACATATCATATGAAGGAATTTGCTCACATGAAATGGCCAGAGTCACAAAGAATCCCTGCTTGAAAATGAAACCCTAATTTGGAGACCATTTGTGTAGGGGATTGCCCTTTCTTGGATCATTTGATAATCTCCCAACCTTATGGGCTCTTGTAAAGGATCTTGAGCTTGCATATACCATATAGACACTTCATGGGACTTGGACAAAGTCACTTGACTTCTTGCTTTGACTTGTAAGACTTCAAATGCACCAATGATTGATCATATGCCCAATGCTAGAACATGAGAATGTTATGCTTCACTTTTCTATGCAAAAATGCCAAGGATATGCCATGCTTATAATGATTATGATATGATGATGATGCTAGAAAGAAGAGGGGAAATTTGGGGTGTTACAACTGCCCCTATTCAAGCAACTGTTAATTTGAAAAGGACGATAACACGGGCTATCGACTGTTCAAGATAAACTGTGGTTGAATACCAAGAAGACCTGAAATTTGCACTCTGTTGGAGACTGCAAAAATGGGAAATAAGCCCAACAAGATAACACTTTGGGTAATTAAAGTGAAGACAAAGCAGACGAGCTCCTTCCAAATTGAATAAGAAAACTTAGTCAGACGAGTCTTCCTTAAGCAAACTTGTTACGCCAGGAACTGGACATACAAGCCCTCTTCAAATAAACCTGTTAGGCTAGGAACTGGACATACGAGCCCTCTTCATACATTTTACAACAATATATGACTTGAGATAGACGAACTTCCTTCGGATAACCCGTTACGCCAGGACCGGTGATGCACTTAAGTCTGTGGGATAAACATTCATAATCAGGATAGACGAACCCTCTTCATATATTCTCCGTAGATATATAGTCTGAGACAAATGAGCCTTCTTCGGATAACCTGTTATGCCAGGTGCGACATTAGGATTATATGAACCCTCTTCACAAATCTTGCGTAGATAAGTGGTGTCTGAGACAGACGAACCTCCTTCGGATAACCCGCTACGCCAAGACCGGTAACCATTTTGACGTTTAATCCCACCGTCAGGACTTCAAACCTCTTCAAGACAGACAAGTATTGGATGATCATCAGAGAAATACAGACAAGTTCCATAGGTCAATGATACAAACAAATATCAGACGATGATCTAAGAAACACAGACGAACGCTTCCGGCGATGATACAGACGAATATCAGCCACTGATACAGACGAATACCAGAAATCCAACACAGACGAGCATTTGGAGTAGCAATACAGACGAGTACCAGAATGATTTTCAAATCAACACATATGGATATAAGCTAACACAAACGAGTGTGAAGGATGATACAGACGAGTATCCAAACAATGCAAACGAACTTCAAACATATAACAAACACAGACGAGTGCTGAGGAATGCAGACGAGCAATAAGAAAATATCAAACACATACGAGTATTAGGGACGCAAACGAGCCTCAAACAGCTATCAAACACATACGAGTGCTGGGGAGTACATACGAGCACAAACAACTATCATACAGACGAGTGTTGGGAAGTGCATACGAGCAAAAATAGATGCCTGATTGGCAATAAGAATCACAATCCTTGGCCCAAAAATAAATTGGTGACTTCTCTTGGGAATATTTCAATGATGGGAGTAAATCCCAAGCATGACCTCTGTGGGGAAATCAGGCATTGAGGTGCCTGTTGGGAAAACTTCACTTGTGGAAAGATAATCTGCTTGGGGAAGAAACCTCTTCAATTAGCTTTGGAGTCCTGTTGGGGATTCCACTTGCTCTAACTCATCCGGGGGATATTCTTTTCTTGGGGACATATAACACCATCCTGCAAAACCTGCAACAACAGTATACACACATGTGCCTCGGGACTTGCATGGTATGATATGTTCATCCATTGTCACCCGACACTCAAAGATAGTTTTAAATGTTTCCCTACAATGTCATTTTTATAAAAATCAACATGTTTCAAATGCAATGTTCTTTTTGCCAAAAATTCAGGACATTTTTGCAAACAAAGTAAACAAAACACAACACAACTTTTGACTAAATATTCATTTATTGAGTGGCCTCTGAATAAGCAAAGTTTTACATCAGGAAGCAACTACCTGGAAAGAGGTAGCTACCATAAAATTGAGAAAAGAAACTATCCTAATAGCAATGTACATGGCATTCCAATGAGTTTCCTTCCTGCTATGACCAACATGTCTTCAAGACTTTCCATTCTTGCCTTCACTTTCTGAAGAAGATGAGGGGACTGATTCCTACCCTTCTGATATTTCCAGACTGTATGAAACGATGATTTGGTTCAGATTACCCGGATCGCAGTTGTTCGCTTATTCCCTTATTTTGTGTGGATCGCCCTTTCGGGTTTTCAATCCATCGGGATACCCTTTTTTGCCTGAGCTGTCCGATGTGGCTTTTCAACTCAGTGGGTGTACATCTTTTTTTCCCTAACTTTTGCCCGAACTTTTTATTCTGATTTTAGCTCGCCGGGATGCCCTTTTCTTGCATGGACTTTAATTCCGTTTTTTGTGTCCAACGGGTCTTTTATGCGAAGTATTTTTTAACTGCATCTGTGTTAATAGGGGATTGGAAGTCTTCTCCATCCATAGTGGTGAGCATCAGTGCCCCACCCGAGAAAACTTTCTTCACTATGAATGAGCCTTCGTAGTTTGGGGTCCACTTGCCCCGGTGATCTGAACCTGGAGGAATGATCCTTTTGAGCACAAGCTCGCCTACTTGATACTCTCGAGTACATACTCGTTGGTCGAAAGCTTGCTTCATTCTCCTCTGATAAAGTTGACCATGACAGATGGCTGCTAATCTCTTTTCCTCAATTAGACACAAATGGTTATATCAAGCACATACCCACTCAGCCTCATTAAGCTTCACATCCATCATTACACGTAAAGAAGGAATTTCCACCTCAATAGGCAAGATTGCCTCCATGCCATATACCAAGGAGAATGGAGTTGCCCCGGTTGACGTCCTAACTGACGTTCGGTACCCATGCAGCGCGAATGGTAACATCTCATGCCGATCTTTGTAAGTGATAACCATCTTCTGCACAATCTTCTTAATATTCTTGTTAGCTGCCTCTACCGCACAATTCATCTTTGGCCGGTAAGGAGAAGAATTATGATGCTGAATCTTGAAGTCCCGACACAGTTCTGCCATCATTTTGTTGTTCAAATTGGAACCATTATCAGTAATGATTCGCTCGGGCACTCCGTATTTGCAAATGATGTCTCTTTTCAGGAATTTGGCTACCACCTGGCGAGTGACATTGGTATAAGATGCTGCTTCAACCCATTTGGTGAAATAATCAATCGCAACCAAGGTGAAACAATGACCATTTGAAGTAGTAGGCTCTATCTTTCCGATCATGTCAATGCCCCACATAGAAAAGGGCCGAGGAGATGATATGACGTTGAGCGGGCTTGGAGGAACATGCACCTTGTCTACATATATCTGGCATTTGTGGCACTTACGGGCGTATGAACAACAGGTTGCATCCATTGTTAGCCAATAATACCCTAATCTCAATAACTTCTTAGCCATTGCATGTCCTCCTGCATGAGTACCGAAGGATCCCTCATGGACTTCCTGCATTAAAAGGCCTGCTTCGTGTGTATCCACACATCTGAGCAAGACCATGTCAAAGTTCCTCTTATACAGAACTCCGTCTGCATTCAAGAAGAAGCTAACAACAATTCGTCTCAAAGTCTTCTTGTAGTTGGATGATGCCCCAACTGGGTATTCTTGTTTTTCTAGGAAACATTTGATATCAAAGTACCAAGGTCTCTCATCAGACACTGCGTCTACAGAGAAAGCATAAGCTGGTGCGTCAAGCCTGGAAATGTCAATCCTGGGCATATAGTTCCAACACAAGACTTTGATGGACGAAGAAAGAGTAGCCAATGCATCGGCAAATTGATTCTCATCTCGTGGTATATATTGAAGCTTAACCGTTGTGAAGAATGTCAATAGTTTTCTGGCATAATCCCTATAAGGAACTAAGTGCTCTTGATGTGTATACCACTTGCTGATAACCTGGTTGATAACGAGGACTGAATCTCCGAATATATCGAGGGTCTTAATCCGAAGATTAACAGCCTCCTCTATTCCCATTATGCACGCCTCGTATTCCGCTTCATTGTTGGTGCAACCAAAAGTAATTCTGGCAGCGAAGGGAAAGTGAACACCTTTGGGAGTAATAAGAATAGCGCCAACTCCGCGTCCATTGATATTGACTGCCCCATCAAACATCAACTTCCATTTGGATTCAGGGTCAGGCCCCTCCTCCGGAAGTGGTTCCTCACAATCTCCTGCCTTGAGGTACATGATGTCCTCATCAGGGAAATCAAACTTCATTGGCTGGTAGTCATATTCAAGTGGTTGTTGTGCAAGATAATCTGACAATACACTTCCTTTGATGGCTTTTTGGGAAGTATATTGTATGTCATACTCTGTTAATATCATTTTCCACCTTGCAACCCTTCCAGTTAATGCTGGTTTCTCGAAAATATACTTGACAGGGTCCATTTTTGAGGTTAGCAATGTGGTGTGGGTCAACATGTACTGTCTCAGTCGGCGAGCAGCCCATGCCAAAGCGCAACAAGTTTTCTCGAGCAATGAATAACGGTACTCACAATCGGTAAACTTTTTGCTAAGGTAATAAATAGCATGCTCTTTTCGACCAGACTCGTCATGTTGGCCTAGCACACACCCCATCGACCCTTCTAACACAGTCAAGTACATGATAAGCGGTCGTCCTAGAACTGGAGGCATTAGGATCGGAGGCTCCTGCAAATATTCTTTTATCTTTTCAAAGGCTCTTTGACAGTCCTCATTCCACTTGACCGTTTGTTCTTTTCTTAACAATTTGAAGATTGGCTCGCATGTGGCAGTTAGATGAGATATAAACCAAGAAATGTAGTTCAATCTCCCTAAAAACCCACGCACTTCTTTTTCTGTTTTTGGTGCAGGCATGTCTTGTATTGCTTTTACTTTTGCGGGATCTACCTCAATCCCCCTTTCCCTAACAATAAAACCCAGCAATTTACCGGAACACACTCCGAAAGTACACTTGTTTGGATTCAACCTCAATTTGTACTTTATTAATCTGTCAAACAACTTTTTGAGATTGACCAGGTGCTCTTCTTTGTCCCGGGATTTGGCAATCATATCGTCCATATAGCACTCAATTTCCTTGTGTATCATGTTGTGGAATAAGGTTACCATAGCCCGTTGATACGTTACCCCGAAATTCTTCAACCCAAAGGGAATAACCTTATAACAGAATGTACCCTATGGGGTAATGAATGTTGTTTTCTCCATGTCTTCCGGCGCCATCTTAATCTGATTGTACCCGGAGAAGCCATCCATGAAAGAAAATACCGAGAACTGAGCGGTGTTATCTACCAGCACATCAATGTGAGGTAATGGAAAGTCATCCTTTGGACTTGATCTGTTTAGATCCTGATAATCGACACACATCCAGACCTTGCCATCTTTCTTTGGTACATGCACAATGTTAGCTACCCAAGGTGGGTAACTAGTTATGGCAAGGAACCCGGTTTCCCACTGCTTTTGAACTTCCTCCTTGATCTTCATTGCCATGTTAGGGCGAGTTCTTCTCAGATTTTTGTTTTACCGGAGGACAGTCTTCCTTTAGTGACAGCTTGTGTACAACAATGTCAGTATCTAATCCCATCATATCTTGATACGACCAGGCAAAGATATCCACATATTCACGTAGCATACCAATCAATTCCTTCATTACCTCGGCCTGCAGACTGGCCCCAATCTTGATCTCTTTCTTTACATCCTCAGACCCGATGTTGATGATCTCTATTTCTTCTTGATGAGGCTGAATGACCCTTTCCTCTTATTTCAACAACCTAGCCAACTCTTCCGAGAGTTCACAGTCTTCCTCAACCCCTTCATCAGCTTGGTAGATAGGATTGTCGAAGTCATGAATGGTCATAGCAGGAACGTTATCACAGGAATCCGTATGATCAACACTGCACAAATGATGTCCTTATTTCAGAATCTGTTCTTTTCAAAAGAGACGCAAACACACAAAACACTGGAAAAGAAAACATTGCCATTTATTTGTTTTTTGTGATTTTTTTTTAAAACGAAAGAAAGAGAACACAATTTGCTTGAAAAATTTCATTTATTTCATGGTAAAAACAAATGCATTAAAAGAATGGTGGCCCTACAAATGGATCCATGCACCTTGGGCAGAGTGCAGGATTTGACATGCAGTATGATAAAATGGAAACAAGAAAATTACTTTGACTGCCAAGTAACTTGAACAAAATCTTCAGCACACCAGTTCCGGAGCTCCTCCCCAAGTGCGCATGGACGGATCCAGTTATCCATGTCGCAGTCACTATCCCCATCTTCATTTGTTGCACAAATGTTATTGTAGTCGAGCATTCCAGCACTAGTGAATGTTATGGACTTACTGCCCTGAGACCAGCTGGGCCAACTAGGTTGATATCCCAAACCAAACTTGTCATCCTTCTTTTCCACTTCTAGCAATTTGCCCCAGCCTTGGGCATTTCCGGATTGGACCACTTCCTTAGCTTGCTTGTAGGAATAGATAGGAGCCCATTCCTTCTCATTGCTTTGAACTACAGCAACCGGAGACAAAGTACTAACATTGACTGTCTCAAAAGCTTGGCAAAGTGTCTCATGGATCTCCCCGTCCATTTCCACGTACTTGAAGGTCGACAAATGGCTTACAAAAATATCCTCTTCACCACATACAGTAACAACTTGTCCATCTACCACATACTTTAACTTTTGATGCAACATGGATGTTATTGCGCCAGTAGCATGAATCCAATGACGTCCCAGCAGACAACTATAAGCGGGTTGAATATCCATAACATAGAACGTGCTCTTGAATACCTGATACCCAATCTTTATCGGTAGCTCCACCTCTCCAAACACAGACCTTTGTGACCCGTCAAAGGCTTTTACAATCAAATCACTGGGTCGCAAAACAATGCCATCAACATTCAGCTTCATGAGGGCCTTCTTAGGGAGCACGTTAAGAGAAGATCCTGTATCTACCAGGACATGTGATAGAACAGCTCCCTTACACTCCATGGTGATGTGTAAGGCCTTATTGTGATTACGTCCCTCAAAAGTGAGATCTCTATCTGTGAATCCCAATCCATGGCTGGCGTTCACACTGGATACCACAGCTTCCAACTGGTTAACAGTTGTCTCTTGTGGTACATATGTCATTTGCAAAACTTTTAGCAGAGCCTCTCGGTGAGCTTGGGAACACATTAACAATGATAGAATGGATATCTTGGATGGGGTCTGATTCAGCTGTTCAACCACCTTATAGTCACTTTTCTTAATTATTCTCATGAATTCTTCAACTTCCTTTTCAAAAGTACCCTGACTAGTAACAGGAGTTGTCACCTCTTTAGTTACTATCTGTTTACCCTTAGCCTTTGCAACAGCTTCAGCTTCAGGACCACCTCTAAGAGCTTGAGGAGCAAAGAGATGCCGACTCCGTGTAAACCCACCAACTCCTCCGATATTCACAACAGTCGGGTCAATTGTCACTGGTTTACTTTCCACCTTCTGTCCTTCTACGTACACATCTGAGCCATAGTGCCAAGGTATGGCCTTATCATCAACATAAGGAACTGGCCCTGGAACAATAATGGTTACTGGACTCACCTCTAGAACATAGATAGTCACCGGTTCTCTCCGGGCATGAACTTCAGCAGGATCAAAATAAATTGTTACTGTAGACACACAATCACTTCTATTGTTAACCCTGTTAAACTATAGACACCCCTCATCAATCAAACACTACAACCCAGCTTTCAAACCCCCGCAACCATTATCTGAATTCATACAACCCTCGTAGTCTAAATCACACCCTGGGAATACCTGCCCTTTCAGCAATCTGTCTTTCACCACTAACAACGAAGTCTTTACTTCTTCCATGTTCAAAATCAGGTTCAACCTCTCTCCACCATCAATAGTGTTTATCCGGGCCCCTCCGTGATTTGGGATGGGGTTTGATGTAACATTTGGAGGCGGTGCGAAATTAATTGCTTTTGAGTCAATCAAGACTTGAACCTTATGTTGTAATGCCCTAAAATTCTCTGTTGAGTGCCCGGGAGCTCCTGAATGAAATGCGCATCTTGCGTTAGCATCATACCCCACTGGAAGTTCTCTAGGTTGTGGTGGTGCTAATGTCCTCAATTGAACCAAGTTCAAATCTAACAATCTATGGAGTAGTGTTGTGTATGTCATAGGGATTGCCTCAAGCACCCTGTTAGCTGGACGAGCTTGTCTTTGTTGATAGGGTCTTTGCTTATAGTTATTACGTTGCGGCTGTTGTTGTTGTTGCTGTTGTTATGGTTGTTGAACAGGACTTGTGGGAATGGTGACAGCTGCCACCTGCTCGTAAGATCCCCTATATCCACGGCACCGGCCTCGGCCGTACACAGCATTAGTTTCTCCCTCTCTTCTTCTTGGAGGTCTATTAACAGCTTTTCTAACACCACTTGAGCTACCTGCACCACTGTCTTGAATTTTCCCCATTTTCAGCAGAGTTTCAACCCTTTCTCCGGCTATCACAATGTCGTTAAACTTTGTTGCTGAACAAGATGACAGTCTCTCAATAAACACACCCTGCAATAATCCCATAAACATGTCTGCCATTTCATTTTCTAACAAGGGAGGTTGTACTCGAGCAGCAAGCTGACGCCACCTCTGGGCGTACTATTTGAACCCTTCTTTAGCACTTTGAGACATTGTTTGCAACTGGGTACGATTTGGAGCCATATCTAAATTATACTAACACTGTTTCACAAACGCCTCAGCTAAATCCTTCCAGCTTCGAATATTGACCCTACTCAGCTTCACGTACCATTCCAAGGAAGCTCCTACAAGACTATCCTAGAAGTAATACATCCACAACTTTTCATCATCTGTATGCACAACAATCCTTCCCACAAAAGACTGAAGGTGAGTTTTCGGGCAGGCCGTGCCGTTGTACTTATCAAAAGTAGGGACCTTGAACTTGTAGGGAATTCTCACCCCTGGCACTAAGCCCAGATCAATGATGTCAAACCTTAGAGAACTCTGAGATTGAATGGCGCGGATTTGCTCATCCATTTCTTCAAATCTCATATTCATGTCAATCCCTTGGCCTTCTGGATCATCCAACAAAGTGAATTGTTCATCCTTCCCATCCATCTGCATGTTATGCACTCCATCATTGATAATAGTGACCCCTGGTTGCACCACAGGGATTTCAATGTGACAGGCGCCAACCCCATTGTGATTACCTCCATCTGCTGTCCCATTGTTCCTGGCCTGATTGTTCTCTACCAGTTCACGTAAGCGCTCTTGCGTTTGACCCATCCCAGTCATGAGGGTCATGAAGTTGTCCATTCTTGTCCTTAAGTCAGCCAGATTCGCTTGCATCTGATCCATTGCTCTCTTTTTATTCACCTTTGTAGGGTATCTGTGTACAATTGACTGTCTCTGAAGCTTCTTGGGAGCTATAGTGCCTGAAATTGACATAAACGTTAGAAAATAGATGAATCACCTGCAAAACAAACAAAAACGTTATATGCAATGCAATCTTCATGCTTTCATTATCAAGGTTTCATTGCCCCCCAGTTTTGGTATCTCATGAGGAATCCAGATGGCTTTTGGGAGTAACTTTTGTGAACATTTCTTTCACTGTTTCCACACAACCAAACTAGGAAAAGAAACATACAGCCCAAAGAGTCTGACAAAGTAAAGATGCATAAATCAAAGGCCCTAAGGCACAGACAACATCCCTATAGGGTTTCAAGTCTAACAAAGCACAAAATACAGCAATCAAAATAGATTCCTAACACAATTCTGTAGGTAATCAGAAATACAAAGGAACGAAACTAAAACTCTAAGCTATAAGAAGACTCTGGCTCTTCCTCTACAAGCCCCATCTCTACCCGAGTTCTCTTCACATATGCTCTTCTTCTGAGATCTGATATCTCTTCAAGAGCCTCATGCAGCTGCTGAGACACCTCTTGTTGTCTCCTGTAAGCCTGTTCTAACTCTTCTCCTTGAGCAGTAATTTGTAGCTTGAACATCTCTTCCTTCCTCTTGTATTCTTCTTGATCTTTATCTCTTTGCCCATGTACCCAGGTGAGAGATTTCCTAGCATCCCTAAGAGATTTCTTGTTTTTCTTGAACTGTTCTTCTCTCTTGATGTCCATCAATCCTCTTCTCTAGAAGTAAGCCTCCCTTTCTGCCAACTCTTTGTTCTTAGCTTCTTGGTCTACCTGTACTTTGTGCAGCTTCTCTTCTATAGTCAACTTGGAGAGAGCTAACTGATGATGCAAGCTAACCATTTTTGTATGTTCCGGCTTCAATTCTTTCAGCTGAGCTTCAAGTCTTTGATAATCGTCTAAAGGAACAGTGCTTGGTGCTATAGGGATCTGTGAAATTATTTCCTTTGGGTAGAGAGGAAGCTCCAAAGAAAAAGGCAATAAAGTAATCTTGACACGCTTCTTCAACCATGCTGCAAAGGGTTCATACATGTTAGGATCTACTCTCCCAAACTCCTTCTTTCCCTTTTTAGTCCTGATATCCCAAGCTTGGAATACCTGGATAGTCATGTCAATATTCCCCTCAATAGGAAGATACAAAGATTCTCTCACATCCTCATCAGAAGGGGATTCTCTCAAGGGATATCCAAACTGCCTTCTAGCTAGAACTATATTATAATTGATCATTCCCTTCCTTCCAATCAAAGGAACATTGGGAAACCAGTTACACTTTACAATCATCTCTTTTCCCAACACATCTCTATCATACCCCCAACTTATATCACCTGCAGTCAACCCCATCAATCTACGAGACCATTTCCATTCTCCCCTAAAATCCTTGAAGGGCCCCACCTTAGGCAATTGTCTAGCAAACTAGTCAGCAAACAGAGGCACACAACAACTCACATGACCTCCCTTCTTCTCATTCCTATAGTGAACTGTAAACACCCCAAATTTTCCCTCTCACTTTCTTATACTTTGGCTTATGATCCCACATAGTACATAACATATCACTACATCTTACATTGCATATTCACCTTTAACATCTCATTGCATCTCTGCACAGCTAGGGTTTGTGATCAGATGAATCTTGAAGAGAGTATGAGATATCTCAGAGGCCATGAAGCATGGCAAGAAGGTCCTTGAGTGTTCTAAGGCCATATTGTACCCCCAAGGGTTCTTGGAAGTTAAAAGATCACAAGAGATTGCAGAGCCACCCAGGTAGGCTCAAGGCTCCTACACAGATGACCTAAAATTAGGGTTTTGGGTTTGAGGCCCTTACAACCAAAAGTTTTTGGTCATTCTTGATTCAAATGGTCTTTATATGATATAAGGAGTGTGTGGATGAAGTTTGATGAAAAAATTCAATATGGAAGTCATCTGATCAAATGGTAGCTTGTTGTGTAAGAAAGTAAGGATTAGGGCATCTAAGGCCTCCAACAAGGGTTCCAAAGGGTCATCATCATCAATTTGAGGTCCTATGACCTTTATTTGGTCTTAGGAATGCTTGAAAGATCACAAGATTGAAGAATTTTGAGCCATTGCAAAAGTTTCCATTTTTGGACATGACTTGAAATGAAAACTTTCCATTTTGGGAAAGATTTTCAACCTCCTCTTTCTTGATAAAAAATGCTTCAAATGAATTTTTTTAAAACATGAAAGTTGTAGATTGGATCTTCCCCTTTCTAAAAAGTACAAGAACTCATCTTGATTCATCCTAGAACTCAAGATATGATGGATCAAAGTTGACAAATATCTTGTAATTTTCAAGTTCATGTCAAAGAGGGAAATGTGCAAAATGGATTTTCCAGCCTTCTAATGACCTATGTTTCACTCATACACATCATAACAATGGTAAGCAACATCTCTAGACCAAGATCCAGCCAAGAACTAAGGCATTTCATGGCCAATTTTCACAAACTTCACAAAGTTGGAAATTTGCAAAATCACTTCAAACTCGTGCTCTAAGCATCACAACTCACCACAATTGATCCTAGGGTTCTCCTTGAAGCCAGCTGAAGCAGCTCAAGCCCTAAAATCAGTTCTGCCATGGCCCATACCTCATGTACACAACTTTTGACTTTTTGGCCAATTGAGTCATGCCAATCCCACAGTGGATATCTGCTCTTTTGACCAATCCCATTTGTTTATACAAACCCTAAGGAGCATAAAAAATCAAGCTTCAAGCCTTGAAAGAACACACACCATCAGATTGCAAAAATTGGCCAAGAACTTTCCCTCTTCGAATCTCACTCCTCAGCCACCCAAATCCAAAAATTCTTTCACCAACAAGTCATACTTCACCTAAGGAACAAATCCCACCCCTTACAATGGCCTGAAACACAACACACAAGAAGCTCATTTTCTGATACACCAAAACTGAAGCTCACAAAATAGCCAATTTACACACCAAAACTGAAGCTCACAAAGGAAAGGCTCAGAAAGCTCATCTTTGAAGGTCTCTAGCTCAGGTATAGCTCAAGAACTTTTTTTCTCAAAACTTCATTTTCTTGTTACAAAATGAATCTACATGTTGCACTAATCATCTAGATATGTTTAGATTTGAAAATGAGCAAGAAATGATCATTTCATGTTGTTCTGAAAGTTTACCCGTGTTTTGATTTTTGCTTCGATTCTCTTGATGATTGATTTGAGTTCCTTGGAGTGTGGGGATGGATTCTGGACAGGTTAGAGGTCTTGGGATGGCCTGGGGAAGAAGTTGTGTGTTGAGACTCGCCGGAGAAGATGACCGGAGCACTGTTTCGGTCATCTGAAAATAATTAGGGTTAATTAGGTTTAGGGTTTCCAGATTTAATGTGAGCCATTGGATTCTGATTAGTTTAAGGATTGGACAGTCCAGATAATTCATTAGCCCTAATTTCATTTTAATTAATTAAAACATAATTAATTTAGTCAGATTTAATGTGAGCCATTGGATTGTGTGCGTTTAGGAGATTTAAACCTAGACCCTAGGATGAGCATACTCCCAGTCAAGCTGACTTACGCCCACAGCCCTTGATTTCTCTTCCACGCAATCTGAGCATTTCATTTGGATTACTTTTCATTTTATTTTTATTTATTTCATTTTGTTTTCTTTTATTTATTAAAAATAGCAAAACACTTTCAAAAATTATGATTTTTTACACTTTCACTCTAATTAATTTTAAAAACCCAAAAACATTTTTATTTTCATTTTTGCATTAAAAATTTATTTTTAAATCATTTAATTGTATTATTTAATTAACTCATTCATTTTAATCAATTAAAAATACTTTTAGGAATTTAAAAATGACCAAAAATATCATGAAGCATCCTTGAACACTATAATCAATTTACAAACTCATTTCACTCATTTATTTTAGGTCTTGATTCTATTTTGAGAATTAAATTTGAATTAGGGTTTTCAAAATCCACTTTTTCACAACCTAACTTCCAAAATTCACTTCTGGTCAATAAAAATGAGTTTGTACTTGGTTCTTTATGCATCCTTTTACATGTTGCATCTAGTATCTAGGACATTTAAATCATATTTTTTCATTGCATTTTCAATTTGATATGCATTTTTCTTTGAGAAGTACCCAAAACCCTAGCCTAACTTAGAAGAACCATAACTTGACTTTGGTTTAGCTTTAGATCTCCACCTTTGGAGGTTGTTCTCATTTAGGTTTAGGGTTTTTTTGGATGAAATTTCAATTTTTATCATGCGATTTTCTTCTGATTTTAATCATGGTCTTTATGTATGTACATACTAACTTTTCAGGTGCATACGGTAAGTTAATTAGGATGTGGATGTGCATCCACATCCAATCTCTTCTCACCCTCTTATTTATTTGTGTTTGAAGTGAATTTGATTCACTTATGTTTGTTTCTCTCCCACTCCTAGGTTACAAAACTTCTTCAGGAAGTAAGTAACCTATCTTTCTCTCTCTTTCTCTTTTTTCATCTGATTCTTCCTTGGTGGCCATCTGAAGACTTTCTTTATGCCTCACAAACCACAGGAACTACCAAGCATGATAAATTTAGGATTGTGAATGGTCCCCCTTAGTTTTTTACCTTTTGAGTCTCCTTGAGTCTTTGCTTCTCATCTCAATAACAAAGGCTAAACAATTAAAGTTTTGGGGCTCTGTATTAGGGTTATGCATGTATCCTTATCTTAGGATGGAGTCTATAATTGTGATACTTAGTGTTAAACCTTTAAGTTGTTTTCACCTTCTAATCAAAACACCTAATAATTATCAAGACTTAAGCTTGTAACCTGGGCCTTATATTAGGGTTACATCTATGCCTTTGGGTCAGAGGGACTAACCCTAGTGTTTAATGGACAAGTCCCCCTCAGGTTTAGTCTTACAAACATAAAATTCACTTCTTAATCTAATCTCTAATTAAAATCCACTTTAATAAAGGTTTGTTATATAATGATTTTAATCCCCAACCATGGATTAAGTTGAGGTATCTTCCTCATCTTAAGTGTCCTCATCTATCATCCTTCTCTTAGGATGGTGTAATGAGTTCACTAATCCCTGATTAGATATTAAACTCATTACTTAACACAAAACAAAAATCCAAAAACACTTAATAATCACAAATGGGTTAATGATCTTAATCTAGTATCATTAGGGTAATTAAGTTGAGATTCTCATCTCATACTTAAGTAGACTCGTTATCCCTAATCAAGGATGATATAATGAGTTTGCAAACCCTTGATTAAGGCTTAAGCTTATTATCCTATGCAAAACACCAAAAAAACAATAAAAAACTGAAAACACGAAACAAACAATAAACGTCTCCTCCGGGATTCTTTTCTCATCACACTCACTCTGAAAACGAGAACTCGCTTCTTCCGTCTAATGCAAGACAGTCAGCACTCGAGCCAGACGAGTCATACACTTGAGCATAGACAAGCAAGCAGTTCACACCAAAACACCGAGTCTCTTTGAGTCGAACTACAGTGTTCTGACTTCCTCATTGCACAAGAGGATACGTAGGCATAACATAACGGTTATCGAACAAAAGTCTCCAAGTCTCTCCCCTCTTCTCTTTCTAGCTTTTTTTTCTTAGCCTCAGTTTGAACTCATGTTCTTTCTTTTGGACTGTCACTTTGTACATCCATCTCCTTTATACACAATTAGCACGTACATTTCCCCCCTTTTAAAAACACGATCAGGTAAGTGTGGATCCCGTCGAGTACGACAGACGATCTGGGTGCTAATACCTTCCCAGGTCGTAACCAACCCCCTTACCCAGTCTCTTTGGTTCACAACCGTCTTATCCCTATCTTTCTAGGTTTATGCAGAATTACCTTTCCTTCGAGATAAAAATGCCTAGCTGGAAACTCTATTCAACTTCAACATTCACCATCCGACCGTCCTCGCCGACAGTTCGCGTTTGCACCGGGACGAAAGTCCGGGGAGCGACAGCTTGGCAACTCTGCTGGGGACTTTGTAATCGGAGCTTCTGAGTCCTTGAGGGTTTCTCCTAGTGCTTGTTTGATTTGTGTTTATAGGGGTGTTATGTGTTTATGTGTTTTTGTTTTATTTATCGCTTTCTTTATAGCTTTATTTATTGCTTTCTTTTATCGCTTTCATTTACTGCTTTTCACATTTCATTATTATTATCATATCATTATGCTGGATTGTTGTTACCTTGGTTGGTGGGGTATTCTAGTGAGAAAGGCTCAATACAAAGGCCTGAGTGACACATAGGATTAGAGTGGTTTCGTATTCTTTCCCATTCCATTTCGGTCTGGTGCAGGAATATGAAAACACGGTTCAAACATGGGTTTCCTTTTGAGAACTCTGTGCTACGGATCTCTTGTGGTGCTAGAGCTATCTGGGAAGTCTTCTAAGTCTAGATGACCTTTTTAGATGACCTTCAGCATCTGAGGTGAATTAGGGGAGGATTCTTTATGATTAGTGTAAGCATTATATCCCCCAGGATGAATGTGTTTACACTTCTCATAATAGATCCAAACCTGAGGATCTTTGTTCTAGTACAATCATGTGAGTGGGATGGGATGTTTACAGGTTTTCAGGAACCCTTGACCTCATCATACCTTGCTACTGGAATGCTATAAGGTTGTACTATTTTGGGCTGATTCCTTGAAATCCTGGACTATTGACTCTTAATTTGAATCCATCACCCGATTACTGGTTCTCAAGCCTTTATCTGAAACTTTGAAAACTCAAGGATCCCACCAGAGGCAACTGATAATCCAACACATGATCACAAACCCTTGCATATCATCATCATGCATCATATTGCATCATTTATAACATTTGTCTATTTGTTTTACAGGGTATCCACTTTTCTTGGTTTGGTTTTGACTGTTCTTCTGCTCAGCCTATCTGCTACAACACTTCTTCGGTTATCTCCTTCAGCATACATCTTCAGGATGGATTCAACAAGTAAAAGCAACATCACCTATCATTTCTTCGAGTATCCTTTAGCAAGCATTAAACAGATGCAGACCCTCATTACTCCTGATCATGTACCTCTGTTTAGAGAAAGTTACGGTGGAATCTTGGGCATAATCATGGACCTGGATACAGTACAAAGGAGCATGATTCACACTTGTCTTCAATTTTATGACCCTCCCCTCTGTTGTTTCACTTTCCTAGACTTCCAAATAGGTCTGTTGCTGGAAGAATATTCCATGTTGTTGGATATCCCCATCCGAAGAGGAATCCCTTTCAATCCTGAAATGACTCCTCCAAAGAATAAAGACATAGCCAAAGCACCACATCTGGAAATAACCACCATTGATGAACACATGACTTCCAAAGCTGGAATCCCAGGCCTTCATCTGGATTACTTGATTACTCAAGCCACGAAGCACGCTGCAAAAGGGAATTGGGAAACTGTCTGTGCTCTCCTAGCTCTCAGCATTTATGGTATCACTTTGTATGCAGACGAGCCTAAATTTGTAAGTAAGAATTCCATCCACATCTTCATGCTAAAAATCCGATTCCCACCTTGTTAGGAGACTTTTATTACTCAGTTCATCAGAGGAATGATAAATAGAGAGGAAGACTGGTAAGATGTTGTGCACCTCTTTTCTACAGTTGGTTGATGAAACATATGCCAAAGACGGAAGCTTTCTTAAATCCACATCAGACAAGGAATTGGGCTAAGAAGATGATTGCCCTTACTTCAGAAGATATCAGGTGGTGTACTCAGAACACCAAGGGTCGAGATATAGTAACCAGCTGTGGTCAATACCCAAATGTTCCTCTCATTGGAGTGAAGGGTTGCATCAATTACAATCCTTTACTTTTCAAAAGACAGTTGGGGTATGCCTTGATCCATCCACCTAGAGAGCAAGACCTAGCAGAATCTCTTTATTGTGCTATTCAAAACAACCATGCCACTGTCCGACAAGAAGTCTTGGCTTGGGACAATATACAGACTAAAGGAACCTCCATTCTGGGAAAGTGCAATAACATAGCCTCTGCTCAGTACACTGAATGGTCGTGCATCAGAGGACAGATTACTCGTATGCCATTCACCCTGGAGGATGTGCCAGGGCCATCAACAGTTGAGCCCATATCCACGGTGAGCCTGGAAAAGTTTGAAAAGCTGAAGGAAAGAAATACTTAGCTCGCCGAAGCTTTAAAGAAGACCCTTTGGAAAAGGAATAATGCTCGTTTAGACATTGAGAGGTTAGAGAAGCTACGCATCGAGCATGTAACCAAGACTGAGAAGACTGAAGACTTCATCAGGAAAGCCCGAGCAGGAGAACTTGTGTTGAAGAATGCATGTAAAGAGGCAAAAATTCAGAAGGCAAAAGCTGAGCATTATCTGGAAGAGAGTCAGGGTAAATGAGTCAGAATAACTGAGGCTCGTTTGAAAGAAGACCAGAAGATGCAAGCCAAGATAGAGCAGTTGGAGTCCAGTGAGAGAAAAAGCCGAGAAGCACTTCTAGTCGCTCAGAAGGAAATCTCGGAGTTAAAACTCCGGGCAGGGTTAAAAAGATCCAAAGAGCAAGATAAGTATCAGAAGATGACGAATGTCATCACAACCAGAAACCTTCTCATCAGGACCATCATAGAGCACCCAGCTAGACCTGTGACTGATGCTCTCCTGAAAGAAGTCAGGGAGGATGAATATGGATTGGATGTTTGATTTTATTTGTACTTGTTTTTGTATTTCTACTCACCATGGGAGTTTACTTTGTTGTATTCATGAACTGATTGTATTAAAGTTGTATTTCGACTCACCATGGGAGTTTTTTCCTTTGTTGTATTCATGAACTGATTGTATTTTTGGCAACGCCACTTGTATTCTATGGTTTGTGTTTCTTCTTGTGGATTTCTTTCGCTCCAACATCTTTATCTCCTCCAAGGGGTCTGGAAGGTCAAAACCAAGAACCAAACCGGATACCCTTGAAAAACAAATAGGCATATTGCATTGCATTCTAACCACATACCTTTTGCAGGTGTTGTGTTTTTATCTTCTCACTTTGTTGATTGTTTCAGGAAATATTGCTCGCAGAAGGGTCTTTTCTGTCAACCGAGTCCACAAATATCCAACTCGACACAACCTTCAGAGTCTACAAATGGATCAGCTACAATAGGAACTGACAGATGTGAGGACTCAAATGACAGTTGTGAGGACAAAGGTGAGGACTCAAATGAATCAGTTTATGGTTGTGATGACTGGATTGACCCAGACCCATGAAAGATTGAGGGAGTTGGTCGAGCGGCAACCCCAGAAGATAACCACGCAGGCACTGGAGGTACTAGTAACAACGAGCGCGAGCAGCCACAAACGACTCGGGTAGTGTTTAGACCTGACAACAATCCTGAAGCTAATATCATTGGGAATTGCCAAAGGAACACTAGAGACTGTATTCTACAGGAAGATCCTCAAGATGAGCAGTTTACAGTGCTAGGTGTTGGGGCAGATGAAGCTTATGACCGTCGGTTGGACGAGATATCAGAAAAGTTAAGATCCTTGGAATCCCAGAATTCCTTGGTGTCGCTCCCCCAAAAATACACCTGGTCAGATAGGGTACAAACGCGAACGGTCGGCGAGAGGAAGAAATGAACTGAAAAGAGTCGCCATCTAGGCGTTTTTATCCCAAAGGAAAGGTAATGCTGCATAAACCTAGAAAAAGATGGACAAGACGGTTGCGAACCAGAGAGAATGAGAAAGGGGGTTGGTTACAACCTGGGAAGGTATTAACAACCAGATTGTCCGTCGTACTTGAAGGGATCCACACTTGAAAGTTTGTGTTTAAAGGGGTAGTGTCTGTTCTATCTGTGTGCAAAAGCTGGAAAAGAATGTACAAGTTTCAGTTCAAGAAAATGAAATGGAATGCTTAGAAATGAGGCTTAAAAAAAGAATGCTGAAAGAGGGGGAAGACACAGAGACTTTTGTTCGATAACAGTTAAGTTATGCCTACGTATCCTCTCGTGCAATGAGGAAGTCAGAACACCGTAGCTCGACTCAAAGAGACTGAAAGATAAATTGACTTGTGAACTGCTTGCTTGTCTATGCTCAAGTGTATGACTCGTCTGGATCGAGTGCTAATTGTCTTGCATTAGACGGAAGAAGCAAGTTCTCGTTTGTGAGTGAATGAGGTGAGAAAAGGAATCCCGAAGGAGACGATTATTGTTTGTTTTTGTGTTTTTAATCTTTTATTGCTTTTTGTGTTTGTCATAAGTTAATGAACCTAAGCCTAATCCAAAGGTTAGTAAACTCGTCATATCCTCCCTTTTGATCAGGGATAATGAGAATACATTAAGTAGGAGATAAACACCTCAAACTTAATTACCATGATGTAGGATTAAGATCATTAACCTAATTGTGATTATTTAGATGTTTTTGAGTTTTTGTTTAGTGTTAAGTAATGAGTTTAAGCCATAATCAAGGATTAATGAACCCATTACACCATCCTAATAGAAGGATAATAGATGAGCACACTTAAGTTGAGGAATATACCTCAACTTAATCCATGATTAGGGATTAACCTCATGACAAAACAAGCCTTTATTAAAGTGGATTTTAATTAAGGGTAAGATTAAGAAATGAATTTTATGGTTTGTAAGACAACTTGAGGAGGACTTGTCCATTAACACTAGGGTTAGTCCTTCTTAACCAATAAAGGAAGAATTAGAACCCTAATGCAAGGCCTAAGTTACAAGCTATTGTCTTAGTGATTATTAAGATGGATTGATTAAGAGGTTTAAACAAATTGAGAGTTTAACACTTAGGATTAAGGTTATACACTCCATCCTAAGAGAAGGATGCAGGCATAACCCTAATCACAAAGTCTTAAGACCTTAAAGGTTTAGTCTCTGATTATCAGATGAGAAGAGAGACACAAAGAAGACACAAAGGTAAAAACTAAATGGGGACTAATCAAAACCCTAATTATTTTCATGCTTGGATGTTCCTATGGTTTGTAAGGCTTGCAAGAGATCTTCAGAGAAACCACCAATGGAAGAAACAGATGAAAGGAGGAGAAGCAGAAGAAACAAGTTACTTACTTCACTGAAGAAGATAAGTAAATTGGAGAAAGAAAGTGAATGATGAACATGAATGAGCAAGCTCACTCTAAAGCAAAGAAAAATGCAGCAATGATGCATAAGAAGAATGAGAAGAGAAATGAGAAGTGAAGGCAAATTCACTTCTCAAGTTACTTACCACCTGAAAATGTTAACATAAAGGAAAGAAATGAAGTGAAGATGAAACAAATGCGAAGGTAAAGACAAAACCAGAATCAAACACATGATGTAAATGATGCTATGAGATAATGCAAAGGCATTCCAAGTGTTAAGAATGATCATACAAGAGATGGAATGCAAAGGAAGCATGCTTTGAAGTTTGAAAGTTCATGAAAGTTTAAGGAAATGAAATGAATGCAAATCATGGAAAATGAATGAAGAAATGATCAATCATGATTCTAACGTGTCCTAAGATGTCTTAGATGCCATATGAATGCAAGAAATGTCATGGCAAGTTCATGAATGGATGCATATGCAAGATGTATGCAAGTGAACATGAGAAATTAGGGTTTTAAAGCAACATGAGATGCAAAAGTCAAAAACAGAAGCAAATCATAAGATAAAAAATGGCAAATGAACTCAAAGGAACCCTAACCCCATATGATATCACACCCCAAAGGAGGAGGCCTAACTCTTAACCTAAAGAAAGTTGTGATTTTTCTAAGTTATCTAGGGTTTTAAGGTACCTTAAGAGGGAAAATGCAAATCAAATGGAAAATGCAAGATAAATTTATGACAAAAATATTCTAATACTACATGTCATATGAAGAACAATGCAAAAATAACCAATGTCAAACCCTTCATGGTTAGGCATAAAAGAATTTTTGAAGTTAGGGTTCAAAAATGGGATTTTTATGAACCCTAAATTCAAGAAAAATGTCAAAGTTGAATCAAAACCAAAAAGAAATTAGTATGAATGGTTTGACAATGTTTCTAAATGTCCTAAGATGCAATGTGAATTTTTTTGGAATATTTAGAAACCTAAATGATATTTTAAATAATTAATTTCCATTAATTAATTAAAATAAACATTTAAATATTTTAAAAATGATTTTTTAATGCAAAAAATAAAAATAAAAATGTTTTTGGGTGGAGAAAAATATTTGAATTAAAAATGCAGAAGGAAAATATTTTTGGAATTTTTTAAGTATTTTAAATAAATTATGCAAGAAAAATGATAAAAAAAATGAAATAAAAAATTGAAATAAGAGAAAGTAGGCTGATCCAAGGGACATGATTTAAACTGGAGAGGAAAATGTTGACCAGCGCGCAAATGAATGGCTGAGATTCACTCTGAGTTAATTTATTTTAATTAATTCTAATTAACTAATTAAATGAGAAATAGGGTTTAATGAGGCAATCTGAGCCATCCAAACACGCGGGTAAGCAAGATCCTACGGCTATCATTCAAACTAACCCTAAACCCTAATTAACCTCTTAATGACTCTCAGGTGGCCGGAGAAGACCTCCGGTCATCTTCTCCGGCCAGCTCTTCACCCTAACTTCCACCCTAGGCCACCCCAGACCTCCTAACTCTCCAGAATCACTCAACTAACAACCTTAAACACGAATCCAACAACAAAATCCATTTATTTTCACTCAGGATCATGAATCGAAGGCAAACGGAAAATATGCAAAAATTTCAGAAGCTTCATACATGCTTGTTTCTCACCCATTTTCAAAACCAAACAGATCATGATGATCAGCAAAGCATACAAAACATTTCTATAACCTAAAAATACATTTCTGGAAAATTTGTTCTTGAGGATACCTGAAGTATAGCTTTCTCAATCTGAGCTATTTGGCCTCCTCTTTGGTTCAAAACGACTCCAATGATCCTCCTGGTGATGCTTTGATGCTTGGAGGAATTTTTTAATGGTTGGTTTGGATGGTTGTTCTTCAACTGGCCAGAAATCGTGTTTCAGTTTTGGGGGCTTTTTGGTTGCAATGAAGGGTGGGAAATGATCCTTTGGTGAAGCTGAGTTGATTGATGAAAAGAGTTTGAAGTTTGAGTGTGTGTGCTATGAGTTTCGAAAGCTTTTGCTCTTGGGGTGATTTTTGGGAACTTGATGATTCTGAAGTGTTAGGCTTGTGTGTTATGTGTTATGAGCTGCATTTGGTCCACATAACAAGCTTTGATAGGTCAGAGAAGTTGTTGTGGCCTATGGTGATTGGTATGGGCAAGTTGCCAAAATGTCAACATGACTTGTACTTGAGGTATGGGTTCATGTTGCAGCTGGCTTTTGGCTTGTCCTGGCTCAACAAAGATCAAGGAGAGCCATAAAATTGGTTTTGTGGTGATTCAGCAAGTGGAAGCATGGTTGTATGAGTTTTTGCAAGTTTGGTTCATTTTGCCCCTTTTGTGATTTCTTGATGTGCAAGGCATAAAAACTTATGATTCTTGGGCCAATTATGATTTTTAGGCAATGAACTAGGTTGGTATGATGCATAGAAGTGTATTAGAGGTCACAAAATGGCTTGGCAAGTGGTTTTGCAAAAATCTCTCTTAGGTGTATTCTTGAAAATTATAGGATTTTTGCCAACTTTGAAAGATCATAAGTTGAGTTCTATTATGAATTAGAACTTGTTCTTGTACTTTTTGAAAAGGGAATGATCCAATCTACAACTTTCATAACCAACAATTTTTCATTTGAAGCATTTTTGGTTGAGAAAGAGGAGGTTGAAATACTTTCCTAAAATGGAAAGTTTACATCACAAGTCATTTCCATTTTTGGCAACTTTTGGTTTAGCTCAAATTTCTTCAATTTTGTGAACTTCCAAGCACTTCAATGATCAAATAAAGATCATATAACTTCAATTTGATGAAAAATCCACTTTGGTTCCATTGTTGGGGGCCTCAGATGCCCTGATTTTGCTCTTGCTTGCTCAAGAAGTTAACCAGTGAACAAATGACTTCCACAATGAATTTCTTCATCAAACTTGGTACACATGATCCTTATAACATATTGAGACTATTAGAAACAATAATGACCAAAAAATTTGGAGTTATGGCCTCTGAAACCAAAACCCTAATTTCAGGTCATCTGTGCAGTGAAACCCTAGCTCTGCTTCCATGCTTTCCAAGTTCTTGTGATTTCTTGACTTACTTGATCTTTGAGGGATATAAAATGATGATTAAAAATACATGGACCCTCTTGGAATGAATGGAGACCTTTGGAGTGGCTCAGATGGATCCTTGGATTGCTCAGATCACAAACCCTAGATGCAGATGAACTTGAACTAATGCAATGAAACAAAATGCAATGTGAAATGATATGCTTAAACTTATGCAAAAATGAAAGATCACAAGCCATGGTGTGAATTTAGTGAGGGAAAATTTGGGGTGTTTACAGCTGCCCCTATTCAAGCATGAGTTAGCTGTGCAAGATGTAAGTGACGGGCTTAACAGGCAAACAAGATAACTTGTGGTTGAATACCAAAGACAATCCGAAATTTGCACTCACTGGGGAGAAGAAGAAAAGGGATATAAATTGTAAAAGGAAAATGTAGTATGTTTATAAAGTGTGGGCGATGGAGGACGACCATCGAGCAGAGGACGACTGCTGGGGATAAACGGTAAATCTAACAATGACGGGGACGGCCGACAAGCTGGGGAAATAAGGGCATGATGGGACGACCATCAAGTAAAGAGACAAGACTCTCTGGGGATTTAAAGGTAACGTCCATGATGGGGACGACCATCAGGTTTGCAAAGTAAGGTAAACAACGATGGGGACGACCATCGGTTCAAAGGATGAATAAAATAATGATGAGGGACGGTCATCAAAGGTGAAGGACGATCACCTAGCAGGGGACGACTGCTCTTTATCATGACATATGACAAATGTCGGATAGAAAAAGACGACGATGGGGACGGCCATCAGATAAGCATGATGAAGGACGATCATCAAGAGGTGAAGGACGATCACCTAGCAGGGTACGACTGCTCTCGGGGTTTATCATGACATAGGATGAATGTCAGATAACAAAGATCAACGATGGGGACGGCCATCAGATAAAAATGATGAAGGACGATCATCAAAAGGTGAAGGACGATCACCTAGCTGGGGACGGCTGCTAAATATCACGACATAGGAAGAATGTCAGATAGAAAATGGTTCCAATAATGGAGACTCCGTTGGGGAAAGGATGAGGGACAATCATCCAAAGGTGAAGGACGATCACCTGGCAGGGTACGACTGCCGAAAGTATCACGACATAGAACGAATGTCGGATAAGAGAAAAGTTGCTTCGCTGGGGAATGGTAAACACGGACGAATGTTTACGCTCAAGATTAAAAGGCATAAGTGTTTGACATTGTGTATAGATTAAAGATGCGGACGAGCATCCTTAAGGCCATGATAAAGACGAGTATCGATAGAAACAAACGCTGACGCATGTTCAGAGATGATGATACGGACGAGTACCAACTGGTTAACAAAGAACACGGACGAGTGTTGAATCTGTGGGGGAATAAGTGTATATATAAGATATGAACGAGTATTTGTATGAGTATGAATGAATATTGTGGAGTATGAGCAAGACACTGACGAGTGTTCAACTTGCTGAGGAAAGCATGACACGGACGAGTGTCAGAAGAGAAAGTGTATAAGTTATGGACTTATGAGTGTAAAAAGGTATTCTGGCAACCCGTGGGGATAGGATGACACGGACGGGTGTCAACAAGAGTGTATCATAAATAAGTACTTGGTTTGCAATAAGTGTTTTGGTAACCGTACTGGGGAGAGGTGACACGGACGAGTGTCAGAAGAGTTTGTATAGGTATCTGTACTTGGGAATGTTTGTGGCTTATCTGCGGGGGATGAGATGACACGAACGAGTGTCAACAAGAGTGTATTTATGAACATGCATTTGTATTGGAGAGTGCAAAGGGGACGCTTTGGCTTCTATTTTCAAGGGATATGAGTCTTTATATACATTACTGATGGTATTTGCAGGTGACTGGTTCGAACCTGACTGGTGATCATGCAAAATGTTTGATTTTTGCCGTAATGCTTCGTATTAGACGGAATGCTACGCTTTATGGGGAAATATGATACGAATGCTATGACTATGCAAAAGATACCGATCCGGGATCCGGATCCAGCTGCTGTGAAGATCTCTGGCTAATCTGCTTGAAGGATATCCCAGCTGGGGATGAGATCATTGGTAGATCTTATAAAATATATGGCTCTGCTTGGGGAAATTGATCACTGATAGATCTATCCTGTAAGGAGAAAACCCAGCTGGGGATGAGGAAGCTTCCGTCATTTTGTTGTGTGAGAATTCCAGGTATTGCTCTTCTGGAGAGGCTGGAACTCTGCGGGGAGATGGTTCTTCTGTCTTTGAGACCTGGCACTCTGTTTGGGGAGGAAAGATCACTGAATGATCTTCCTAGAGATTTCTGTGAGGATCCCGGCCGGGGACAAGGAGACTCTGACAACTCTGATGGGGAAAAAGCATTTCAGATGCTGCTTGGAGAAGATGTGTTGGGGAAGTGATGCTTGGCATGCCCCATGCTACATATTTGAATACCCGCAATCCTGTTAAGACAAAGAAACGCACGAGTATCCCGGGGTATCCCTGACCGGATTCCGTCATAAGAGTTAGATATTCCTGAAAGTAGATACATTTCCTGCAAGCATTTATTAAGAAGGGCACATCTGTTTTATGCAAATATTATATCATGGACATTGGACATTTTGCAAACAAAACAAAAATGTACAAGACGAAGTGTGACTGAAAATTCTGATTTTATTAATCTGGGTGCCCTGAATTGGCAGATACAGTCAAAGAAAAAGATCCCCTGGTATGAGGAGATTGTTACAAAATTGAAAAAGTAAAAGTGCTGGCCATGTTGACAACGCTCCGGTGAGCTTCCTTTGCTATGACCCGTATGACCTTGACGTTCTTCTCATCTTGCTTTCTGAAGAAGGGTGATTCTGACCGATGCTTTATCCTTTCGAAGCTTTCCATGTTGTAGATGATACAGACGAATTCAGAATGCAGTTGTTCGCTTATTTTCCCTAATTTTGCATGGATCGCCCTTTCGGGTTTTCAATCCACCAGGATACCCATTTTTTCCTGAGCTGTCCAATGCGGCTTTTCAACTCACCGGGTGTACAATTTTTTTTTTCATTTTCCCTTATTTTTGCCCGAGCCTTTTATTCTGTTTTTGACTCGCTGGGATATCCTATTTTTTCCTGGACTTACATTCTGTTTTTATGTCCCGCGGGTCATTTTATACGAAGTATTTTTTAACTGCATCTGAATTCACAGGGGACAAGAAATCTTCACCGTCCATAGTAGTGAGCATTAGTGCTCCACCAGAGAAAACCTTTTTTACTATGAACGGACCGTCGTAATTTGGAGTCCACTTGCCCCTGTGGTCTGTATGAGGAGGAAGAAGTCTCTTCAGCAAAATATCTCTCACTTGGTATTCCCGAAGCCGGACTTTCTGATCGAAGGCTTTCTTCATCCATTTCTGATATAACTACCCATGACAAATTGCAGCTAATCTCTTTTCTTCGATCAGATTCAATTGATTGTACCGAGAACGGACCCATTCTGCTTCATTCAACTTGACATCCATCAACACCCTTAAGGAGGGTAATTCAACTTCAACAGGTAGGACAACCTCCATACCATACACAAGCTGATACAGTGTTGCCCCAGTAGACGTTCTGATTGAGGTTCGATACCCATGCAAGGCAAATGGTAGCATCTCATGCCAGCTTTGTAAGTAACCACCATCTTTTGCACAATCTTCTTGATGTTTTTGTTAGCTGCCTCAACAACGCCATTCATCTTTGGCCTGTAAGAAGAAGAGTTGTGATGTTGAATTTTGAAGTCCCGACACAAGTCTGCCCTCATTTTGTTGTTCAAGTTGGAACCATTATCAGTAATGATTCGCTCGGGTACTCCATATCGACAGATGATGTCTCTTTTTAGAAATCTGGCTACCACTTGTCTGGTGACGTTTGCGTACGAAGCTGCTTCAACCCATTTGGTGAAGTAATCAATGGCTACCAGGATGAATCTGTGGCCATTTGAAGCAGTCGGTTTGATCTTTCCAATCATGTCAATGCCCCACATGGCAAAAGGCCAAGGTGAAGACATTACATTCAAAGGATTCGGAGGCACATGCACTTTGTCTGCATAAATCTGGCATTTGTGGCACTTTCTGGCATAGGCACAACAATCTGCATCCATTGTGATCCAGTAGTAGCCTAATCTTAACAATTTCTTAGCCATTGCATGTTCTCCAGCATGGGTACCGAAAGATCCTTCATGCACCTCGTGCATCAGCAAGTCTACTTCTTTCTTATCAACACATCAGAGAAGAACCATGTCAAAGTTTCTCTTGTATAATGAGCCATCAACATTTAGGAAGAAACTACCAGCCAACCTTTTTAATGTCTTCTTATCATTGGATGATGCCCTAGGTGGGTATGTCTGATCCTCTAAGAAGCATTTGATGTCATGGAACCAAGGCTTGTCATCTTTAGCAATGTCCACAGAGAATACGTATGCTGGTTGGTCAAGTCTGGATACCGAAATCCGAGGCACACAATTGGCAGTTTGAACCTTGATAATGGAGGAAATGTTAGCTAAAGCATCTGCGAACTGATTTTCGTCTCGAGGGATATACTCAAGTTTGACTGTTGTGAAGAAAGTCAATAATCTCCTCGTATAGTCACGATATGGAATTAGATGCTCTTGGTGAGTGTACCATTTGCCATTGGTCTGATTGATTACCAAAGATGAATCTCCGAATACCGTTAAAGTCTTGATCCTGAGGTCAATGGCTTCCTCAAGACCCATGATACAGGCTTCGTATTCAGCTTCATTGTTAGTGCATGCAAAGGTGAGGTTTGCCGAGAAAGGCATATGAACTCCTTTAGGTGTAATGAGCACTACACCAACTCCCCGACCATTCATATTGACAGCCCCATCAAACATCATTGTCCATTCTTCTTCTGGGTCAGGCCCTTCAGTGTGAACAGGATCTTCGTGATCTTTTGCTTTTAGGAACATGATGTCTTCATCGGGGAAATCAAATCTCATTGGTTGGTAATCATCAATGGGTTGCTCAGCTAGATAGTCAGACATCACACTGCCTTTGATGGCCTTTTGAGATGTGTATTGAATGTCATACTCTGTCAGAATCATTTGCCATCTTGCAACCCTTCCGGTAAGTGCTGGCTTATCAAATATGTACTTGACTGGATCCATTTTTGAGATCAATAAGGTAGTGTGAGTCAACATATACTGTCTTAGTCGGCGAGCAACCCACGCTAAAGCACAACAAGTTTTCTCGAGCAGTGAATAACGTTGTTCATAGTCGGTAAATGTTTTGCCTAGGTAGTAAATTGCATACTCTTTTCGACCAGACTCGTCATACTGGCCCAACACACACCCCATTGACCCTTCTAATACTGTCAGGTACATTATTAGAGGTCTTCCTTCAACTGGAGGCATAAGAATTGGAGGTTCTTGTAAGTATACCTTGATTTTGTCAAAAGCCTTCTGATAATCTTCGTTCCACCTGACTGTCTGTTCCTTTCTTAACAGTTTGAACAAGGGTTCACAGGTTGCAATAAGGTTAGATATGAACCTAGATATGTAGTTCAATCTACCTAAGAACCCCCGAACTTCTTTTTCAGTCCTCGGTGCAGGCATCTCCTGAATGGCTTTGACTTTGTCAAGATCAACTTCAATTCCTTTTTCACTTACAATGAATCCCAGCAGTTTACCGGATCGCACCCCGGATGTGCATTTGTTGGGGTTTAGCTTCAGCTGATACTTTCTCAGGCGCTTGAACAACTTCAGCAGATTTACCAGATGGTCTTCTTCACTGAGGGACTTGGCAATCATGTCATCCACGTAGCATTCAATTTCTTTGTGGATCATGTCATGGAATAACGTTACCATAGCCCATTGATAAGTAGCACCATCATTCTTCAATCCAAATGGAATTACCTTATAACAAAATGTGCCCCAAGGTGTGATGAAGGTAGTCTTCTCCATGTCTTCAGGTGACATCTTGATCTGATTATACCCGGAAAATCCATCCATGAAAGAGAACATCGAGAACTGAGCTGTGTTGTCAACCAATACATCAATGTGAGGTAAAGGGAAATCATCCTTCGGGCTAGCTCTGTTCAGATCTCGGTAATCCACACACATCCTTACTTTGCCATCCTTCTTAGGCACATGTACGATATTAGCGACCCACGGCGGGTAACTAGTTACAGCAAGGAAACCGGCATCCCACTGTTTTTGTACCTCTTCTTTAATCTTCATTGCCATATCCGAACGAGTACGGCACAACTTCTGCTTTACTGGAGGACAATCTTCTTTCAATGGCAGCTTGTGCATTGCAATATCAGTATCCAGACCTGGCATGTCTTGATAGGACCAAGCAAAGACGTCAACGTACTCTCGAAGCATGTCAATGAGCTGTTCTTTTACTGAAGCCTGCAGATTGGCCCCAATCTTCACTTCTTTCAAATCCTCTTCGGTACCAAGATTATCTGTTTCAACCTCCTCCTGATGAGGAGTGATCACTTTCTCTTCTTGCCTCAACAACCTGGCTAACTCTTCAGGTAGCTCATAGTCTTCTTCAACCCCTTCATCAGCTTGATTAATCAGATTGTCGAAGTCATATAAGGTCATAGCGGTGTTGTTGTCGGTGCAATCTGGAGGATAATCTCTGCAAGGGTTGAGATTGGTTCATTTCAGTGACCAGTTTTAATCTTGTTTAGAAAAAAGTGAAAATGAAGTTATTTATTTTGAAAACATTGCCATTTTTTTGTTTTGTATAAAAGTGAAAAATGAAAATACAGTGAGCGAAAAAGAGACTTGTTTGCAAAAGATGTCCGATATTCATTGATTAATCATTTGCACAAAATTACAATATGGCCCTATTACAAAATGAGTCCTGACACCTTGGGCAAGATCAAGACTTGATGCATGCTAAAAAGACAGGAAATAATAATTACTCTGCAGGAGTAACCCTTATAATTTCCTGGGAAAACCAGTTAAGGACTTGGTTCCCCGGGATCCTTGGACGTATCCAGCTCTCCAGGTTGCGGTCGCCTTCCTCCTTGTCTTCCAGATTGTTAACAGCATCCAAGGTGAGTATCCCCCACTGACAAATTTGGGCTCCCTTGCAGCCTCCGATTGATCTTGTCGGAATGGTCTGTAACCCAAACCGAATCTATCTTCCTTATTTTCCACTGGCAGCAGCTTTCCCCATCCTTGAGCAGTACCTTCTTCAACAACCTTCCGGCCTTGCTGATAAGAGATGATTGAAGTTCCCATCCTGTCTTCCTGGGATGCAGCCAAAACTCCAGTAGCCTCATTAACATTTAGGGCCTCAAACCCTTGGCTCATTGTCTCATGGATTTCACCATCCATCTCAATATACTTATATGTAGCCAGATGGCTAACAAATATGTCTTCCTCACCACAGATGGTGATAATCTGTCCTTCCCATTCGTACTTCAGTTTCTGGTGAAGGGTCGACGTTACTGCGCCTGCGGCGTGAATCCAGGGTCGACCTAGCAAACATCTGTATGCCGACTATATGCCCATCACATAGAAAATGGTCTTAAAGACCTGTGGACCGATTATCACTGACAATTCCACCTCTCCAAGAACAGATCTCTTGGACCCATCAAAAGCCCGGACCACAAGGTTACTTGGCCGGAGAGCTATCCCATCATACTCTAGCTTGACAAGGGCCTTCTTGGGTAAGACATTGAGTGAGGACCCAATGTCTACGAGAACATGGGATAAGATAGCTCCTTTGCACTCCAAGGTTATATGTAAAGCTTTGTTGTGGAGACGTCCCTCTGTTGTTAAATCAGCATCAGTGAAACCTAGCCCATGGCTAGTATTGACATTTGATACCACTGTTTCTAGATGATTTACAGTGATCTCTTCTGGCACGTAGGCAGCGTGCAGAACTTTGAGTAGTGCATCCCGATGGGCTTCGAAACACAGCAGCAATGACAGGATTGAGATCTTTGAAGGAGTCTGGTGGAGCTGGTCCACAACTTTATAGTCACTTCTTTTAATAATTCTCATAAACTCATCCACATCTTGATCGAAGGATGACTTATGAGTTTCCTTTGGTGCAGATTCCTCCGGTATCACACTCTTCCCTTTTGCTTTGGCAGTAGCCTCTTCCTCAGTGTTGGCTCTAGGGATTTGTGAAGCAAAGAGACGTCCGCTTCGGGTGAAGCCTCCGCCTCCCCCAACATTGTCCACTTGGGGAGTAAGAACCGGAGAATCAAGAAGGACTTTCTCTCCATTGCAGTATAGATCAGCACCATAATGCCATGGTATAGCACTGTCTTTGTCATATGGGATTGGCCCGGGCACCGTGATAGTGACTGGGCTTACTGCTGCAGTTGTTGGGACTACAATGGTATGTGGATCATAAAATATTGTTACAGGACCTCTGGTGGGTGTAGGTGAAGGTGAATTGAATCTTTGTTGGGAATGTTGTTGATTTTGCTGAAAGTTGCCGAAATTCGGGACCGTTGTCGGGTCATAGTAGATTGTGATAGTGGAAACATCATTATTGGTTGTTGAAGTTGTAGTAGCCGGTGCAAATGAATTGTTGTGTGTTGCAGTGATAGATGGAATGATTGCTGAAGTTGTAGCTGAATCAGTTGGAACAACGGTTGTTGCAGTTGTAGAAGAAACACTTGGACAGATGGTTGTTGCATTTGTAGAAGATTCGTTTGTTGTTGTCAAAAGGGTTGCTAGTGTTATAGAAGCTGTGGTTGTAATTTGCATAATGCCTTCCTTAATCAAATCATTAATTCCACTCCTCAAGCTGGAACACCCATTCTCAATAAGTTTGCATGATTCGCAACAGGCCTTACATCCTGGAAACACTTGGCATTTTAAAAGCTGGGCTTTAACCTCTTCCAGAGGTGTTTGAATACATGCAATGTATTCTATTAAACTCATGGGTGAACCATCCTCTACAGCATTAATCCTTGGCCCACTGTGGCTTGGCATAGGATTTTCATTACATTGGGAGGAGGTGCAAAGTTCAGGGCTTTTGAATCTACCAGATCCTGAACCTTCATATGAAGAGCTCTGCATTTTTCAGTAGAATGACCAGGTGTGTTAGAATGAAAAGCACACCTAACATTGACATCATAATTTCTTGGAAGGTTTTGAGGATCGGGTGGAGCCAATGTCCTCAACTCAACAAGATTGAGCTTTAAGAGTTGTGGCAGTAGTATAACATATGGCATAGGGATGGGATCAATCACTCGGTTGACCTGAGATGGTCGTTGTTGAAACGGGCGTTGTTGTTGATTGTTGTTATTATTGTTGTATGATCTCTGTTGCGGAAATTGTTGTTGTGGAAAGTGTTGTGGTTGTTGAGTATACTGAGGAGGTGGAGCAGGGATAGTAACAACAGCAACTGTTCTGGGCAAGTATTGGGGTCTCCCTCTTCCCATGTGCACTAAGTTTGTCTCACTGGATCTACGGGGCCCAGCAAATGGTTTTCTTGTACTGCTTGAACTAGCACCGTTATCGGAGAACTTTCCCATCTTCAATATGCTCTCTATTCTTTCCCCGACTATCACCACATCTGCAAAGCTGGTAGAGGAGAATGCAGCCAATCTATCAATGTATGTTCCTTGAAGAGTATTCATGAACATGTCTGCCATTTCCCTTTCAGACATAGGGGGTTGTACTGCAGCATCCAGTTCCCTCCACCTTTGGGCATATTCCCTGAAGTTTTCACGGGAAGATTGAGACATTCCCATTAGAAGGGTCTTGTTCGGAGCCATGTCCAAGTTATACTGATACTGTCGGATGAAAACTTCAGCCAAGTCCTTCCAATTCCTTACTGTGGCTCTGGTCAAATGGGAATATCATTCTCGGGATGCCCCTGTCAAGCTATCCTCGAAGTAAAACATCCACAACTTTTCATCCATGGTGTATGCTTTTAATCTTCCCAAGAGTGATTGAAGGTGGGTGCGTGGGCAGGATGTGCCATTATACCTTTCAAAACACGGGGGTTTGAACTTGTGAGGAATTCTCACCCCTTCCACCAGTCCCATGTCCATTACATCAAATCCCAGGGAATTCTGGGATTCGAGAGACCTCAGCTTCTCTGCAATTTCATCTAGCCTACGGTCGTAAACTTCATCCCCAGCCCCAACAACTGTAAACTGCTCTTCTTGAGGATCCTCTTGCAAGATCCTTCCTCCAGCAGTGTTACCTTGAGTATTCCTTATGGCATTGATTTCTGGGTTTAGATGAGGCCCAAACTCTGGTGGATCAGTGCGAGCTTGCACGTGATCATTGTTACTGGTACCTCCTGTACCTGGATGATGTTCTTCAGGAGTTTGTCTTTCCACCAACTCCCTCAGTCTTTCCTGGCTCTGAGCTAAACCAATCATCACGGTCATGAATTGGGTCATTTGATTCCTCATCTCAACCCTCTCATTAGCCATTTGGGTCCTTACTTCATTCAAGTCTTGCTGAACTTGATCCATCTGGAGTCCCGGAAGGTTATTTCTTGTCGGGTACCGGTGTGTTCTGTTGACAGGGAACACTCTTCTGCGAGCAATGTTTCCTGAAACCACAACAAAGTGAAAAACATCAATAAAACAAAAACCTACAAAACAGAGAAAATGTTAGTATGCAATGCAATATGCTTATTTGTCTTCCAAGGTATCCGGTTTGGTTCTTTGGTTTTGACCTTTCCAGACCTCGAGGAAATGTTGATAATGCTGAGAGATACAAACCACATATATTACAAAGAGTGAAAATACATAGTTTGCTTACAATAACATCCCCATGGTGGGTCAAAATACAACAACAAAATCAAAAGTACAACAAAAGAAATAAGTACAAGCAAAGGGATCAGACATCCAATCCAAAGTCATCCTCCCTTACTTCCTTCAGGAGGGCCTCAGTCACTGGCCATACTGGGTGCTCTGTAATAGTTCTGATGAGGAGGTTCCTGGTAGTAATGGCATTGGTCAACCTCTTATGCTTGTCCTGATCTTTTGACCTCTTCAATACCGCCCGGAGTTTCAATTCAGATATCTCCTTCTGAGCTGCTAATAAAGCCTCTTGATGCTTCTTCTCACTAGCCTCCAACTGCTCCATCTTAGCCTGAGTCCTCTGGTCTTCCTGTGCACGGGCTTCAATGATCCTGATCCACCTAGCCTAGCTCTCCTCTAGATAATGCTCTTCCCTAGCCTTCTGAGTCTTTGCTTCCTTGCAAGCATTCTTCATTACTAACTCCCCTGCTCTAGCCTTCCTGATGTAGTCATCCGACTTCTCAATCTTGGTCAAGTGCTCAATCCTAAGCCTTTCCAATCTCTCATTATCTAGACGACTGTCATTTCTCTCCTAGAGAGTCTTCTTCAAGGCTTCAGATAGCTGAGTATTCCTTTCCTTCAGCTTTTCAAACTCTTCCAAACTGACAGTAGCTGCAGGCTGTACTGTAGAAGGTCCAGGTACATCCTCCAAGGTAAATGGCATTCGGGTGATCTGAGCTCTGGTACGAGACCAATCAGAATATTGTGCTGAAGCAATGTTGTTGCACTTGCCAAGGATGGTTGTTCCCTTGGTCTGAATGTTATCCCAAGCCCAGGCAGCTTGTCTGACAACAACAGAGTTGGGTTGTATTTCACAGTAGAGGGTCTCAGCCAAATCTTGTCCTCTGGGAGGGTGAACCAAAGCATACCCTAATTGTCTCTTAAACAGTAAAGGATTGTAGTTGATGCAACCTTTCACTCCTATCAAAGGCACATTAGGATATTGCCCACAGCTAGTAATGATGTCCTTGCCTTTGGTGCTCTGAGTGCTCCATCTAATGTCAAGGCAATAAATCTCTTAGCCCAATTCTTCTGCTGATGAGGGTTCAGGAAGGCATCTGATTTTGGCAAGTGCCTTAGCAGCCAAGAGTAATAGAGAGGAGCACATCATCTGACCAGTCTTCCTCTTTGCTTCTCATTCCTCTGGTGTACTGAGTAGTAGAAGTCCCCAAGCAAGGTAGGAACTGGGTTCCTCAATAAGAATAGGTGAATGGAATTCTTTCTCACAAACTTTGGCTCATCTGCAAACAAGATAACCCCATATATAATGAGGTCTAGAAGTGCACAGACAACCTTCCATTCCCCTACTGCAGCCTTTAGGGTGACCTGGGAGATCAAGAAGTCTAGGTGGAGGCCTGGAACCCCAGCCTTGGTTGTCATGTTCTGATCAATGAGGGAAGGCTCCAAATGCAATACCCTGGCTATGTCTTCATTTCTGGGAGAAACCATCTCTGGGTTGAAAGGAATCCCTCCTCTGATAGGAACTCCTAACAACAAGGAAAACTCTTCTAGCAATGGTCCCATATGGAAATCAAGGAATGTGAAACATCTGAGTGGAGGATCATAAAACTGCAAACAAGTATGGATCATGCTCCTCTGAGATGCATCTAGATCCATGACCATGTCCAATATGCCTCCATAATGCTCTCTAAACAGTGGGATATGGTCAGGAGTAATGAGGGACTGGATCTGCCTGATGCTAGTCAGGGTGGGCTCAAAGAAGTGGTATGTGATGTTGCTCTTTCTTGAAGTGTCCATGGGTGTTGGTGAAGAAGCTGAGAGCAACTGCTGATGAAGGTTGCTGACTGAGAAGTTAAAGAGAAGTCTCTGATGAAGATAGCTGGAGAAGAACCACTGACAAACTGATAAAAGTGCTGGAAAAGATAATTGAAGGAGTCCAAACAGCAGAAGGGGTCAAAACCAAACCAAAGATAAAGATGGATACCCTGTAAAACAAATAAGCAAATGTTAAATGATGCAAAAATGATGTATGCAAATGATATGCAAAGGGTTTGTGATCAAGTGCTGGATCTGTTTATCTGCCTTGGTAAAAGTCCATGTATGTTCAATAGTCCGAATGGAGGCTTAGAAATCCAATAACCAGGTGGGGGACTCAAATAAAGAGTCACAAGTCCAGGGTAATCACAAGAACTGTCCAAAGTGAGGAATTCTTAAAACAAAACCAGTAACAAGGTATGATGTGGCCAAGGGTTCCTGCAAAACCTGTAAACATCCCAACCCCCTCACATGTAATGTTCTAGAACAAGGATCCTTAGACTTGGATCAGTTATGAGAAGTGTAAACACTTCTAACCCGGAGGTACAGTGTTTACAATAACCATTAAGGATCCTCCTCTAATTCACCTCAGATGCTGAAGGTCATAAAAAGGTCATCCAGACTTAGCAGGCTTCCCAGATAGCCCTAGTACTACAGGAAATCCGTAGCACAGAGTTCTCAAGAAGAAACCCATGTCTGAACCGTGTTTCATATTCCCGCACCAGACCGAAATGGAATGGGAAAGAATATAAAGCCAATCTATCCTATGTGTCACTCAGGTCCCAGGTATAGGACCTTAATCACTCAATGAACCCCACCCACCAAGGAAAACACAGATCCATCACATGATAATGATAGTATGAAGTATAAAAAACTGTAAATGAAAGCAATAAATAAAGTTGTACATAAAGCAATAAATAAAGCAAATAAATAAGCACAAGTAGCACATAACACCCCCGTAAACACAAATCAAACAAGCGCTAGGAGGAACCCACAAAAAGAACCAGACGTCCTAGTTGCAATATAAGGTTCCCCAGCAGAGTCGCCAACCTGTCGCTCCCCCGAAAAGAGACCTGGTCAGATAGGGTACAGACGCGAACGGTCGGCGAGAGGAAGAAATGAAGTGAACAGAGTCGCCAGCTAGTCATTTTTATCCCGAAGGAAAGGTAATGCTGCATAAACCTAGAAAAAGATGGACAAGACGGTTGCGAACCAGAGAGACTGAGAAAGGGGGTTGGTTATAACCTGGGAAGGTATTAGCACCCAGATTGTCCGTCGTACTCGACGGGATCCACGCTTGAAAGTTTGTGTTTAAAGGGGTAGTGTCTGTGCTATCTGTGTGCAAAAGCTGGAAAAGAATGTACAAGTCTCAGTGCAAGAAAATGAAGTGGAATGCTCAGAAATGAGGCTTAAAAAAAGAATGGTGAAAGAGGGGGAAGACACAGAGACTATTGTTCGATAACAGTTAAGTTATGCCTACGTATCCTCTCGTGCAATGAGGAAGTCAGAACACCATAGTTCGACTCAAAGAGACTGAAAGATAAATTGACTTGTGAACTGCTTGCTTGTCTATGCTCAAGTGTATGACTCGTCTGGCTCGAGTGCTAACTGTCTTGCATTAGACGGAAGAAGAAAGTTCTCGTTTGTGAGTGAATGAGGTGAGAAAAGGAATCCCGAAGGAGACGATTATTGTTTGTTTTTGTGTTTTCAATCTTTTATTGCTTTTTGTATTTGTCATAAGTTAATGAGCCTAAGCCTAATCCAAGGGTTAGTAAACTCATCATATCCTCCCTTTTAATCAGGGATAATGAGAATACATTAAGTATGAGATAAACACCTCAAACTTAATTAGCATGATGTAGGATTAAGATCATTAACCTACTTGTGATTATTTAGATGTTTTTGAGTTTTTGTTTAATGTTAAGTAATGAGTTTAAGCCATAATCAAGGATTAATGAACCCATTACACCATCCTAATAGAAGGATAATAGATGAGCACACTTAAGCTGAGGAAGATACCTCAACTTAATCCATGATTATGGATTAACCTCATGACAAAACAAGCCTTTATTAAAGTGGATTTTAATTAAGGGTAAGATTAAGAAATGAATTTTATGGTGTGTAAGACAACTTGAGGAGGACTTTTCCATTAACACTAGGGTTAGTCCTTCTTAACCAATAAAGGAAGAATTAGAACCCTAATGCAAGGCCCAAGTTACAAGCTATTGTCTTAGTGAATATTAAGATGAATTGATTAAGAGGTTTAAACAAATTGAGGGTTTAACACTTAGGATTAAGGTTATACACTCCATCCTAAGAGAAGGATGCAGGCATAACCCTAATCACAAAGTCTTAAAACCTTAAAGGTTTAGTCTCTGATTATCAGATGAGAAGAGAGACACAAAGAAGACACAAAGGTAAAAACTAAAGGGGGACTAATCAAAACCCTAATTATTGTCATGCTTGGATGTTCCTATGGTTTTTAAGGCTTGCAAGAGATCTTCAGAGAAGCCACCAATGGAAGAAACAAATGAAAGGAGGAGAAGCAGAAGAAACAAGTTACTTACTTCACTGAAGAAGATAAGTAAATTGGAGAAAGAAAGTGAATGATGAACATGAATGAGCAAGATCACTCTAAAGAAAAGAAAAATGCAGCAATGATGCATAAGAATAATGAGAAGAGAAATGAGAAGTGAAGGAAAATTCACTTCTCAAGTTACCTACCACCTGAAAATGTTAACATAAAGGAAAGAAATGAAGTGAAAATGAAACAAATGCGAAGTTAAAGACAAAACCCGAAGCAAACACATGATGTAAATGATGCTATGAGATGATGCAAAGGCATGCCAAGTGTTATGAATGATTATACAAGAGATGGAATGCAAAGGAAGCATGCTTTGAAGTTTGAAAGTTCATGAAAGTTTAATGAAATGAAGTGAATGCAAATCATGGCAAATGAATGAAGAAATGATCAAGCATGATTCTAACATGTCCTAAGATGTCTTAGATGCCATATGAATGCAAGAAATGTCATGGAAAGTTCATGAATGGATGCATATGCAAGATGTATGCAAGTGAACATGAGAAATTAGGGTTTTAAAGCAACATGAGATGCAAAAGTCAAAAACAGAAGAAAATCATAAGATAAAAAATTGCAAATGAACTCAAAGGAATCCTAACCCCATATGATATCACACCCCAAAGGAGGAGGCCTAACTCTTAACCTAAAGAAAGTTGTGATTTTTCTAAGTTATCTAGGGTTTTAAGGTACCTTAAGAGGGAAAATGCAAATCAAATGGAAAATGCAAGATAAATTTATGAAAAAAATATTCTAGATAATACATGTCATATGAAGAATAATTCAAAAAGAACCAATGTCAAACCTTTCATGGTTAGGCAGAAAAGAAGTTTTGAAGTTAGGGTTCAAAAATGGGATTTTTATGAACCCTAAATTCAAGAAAAATGTCAAAGTTGAATCAAAACCAAAAAGAAATTAGTATGAATGGTTTGACAATGTTTCTAAATGTCCTAAGATGCAATGTGAATTTTTTTGGAATGTTTAGAAACCTAAATGATATTTTAATTAATTAATTTCCATTAATTAATTAAAATAAACTTTTAAATATTTTAAAAATGATTTTTTAATGCAAAAACTAAAAATAAAAATATTTTTGGGTGGAGAAAAATATTCGAATTAAAAATGCAGAAGGAAAATATTTTTGGAATTTTTTAAGTATTTTAAATAAATTATGCAAGAAAAATGATAAAAAATGAAATAAAAAATTGAAATAAGAGAAAGTAGGCTGATCCAAGGGACAGGATTTAAACTGGAGAGGAAAATGTTGACCAGCGCGCAAATGAATGGCTGAGATTTACTCTGAGTTAATTTATTTTAATTAATTCTAATTAACTAATTAAATGAGAATTAGGGTTTAATGAGGCAATCTGAGCCATCCAAACACGCGGGTAAGCAAGATCCTACGACTATGATTCAAACTAACCCTAAACCCTAATTAACCTCTTAATGACTCTCAGGTGGCCGGAGAAGACCTCCGGTCATCTTCTCCGGCCAGCTCTTCACCCTAACTTCCACCCTAGGCCACCCCAGACCTCCTAACTCTCCAGAGTCACTCAACTAACAACCTTAAACACGAATCCAGCAACAAAATCCATTTATTTTCACTCAAGATCATGAATCGAAGGCAAACGGAAAATACACAAAAATTTCAGAAGCTTCATACATGCTTGTTTCTCACCCATTTTCAAAACCAAACAGATCATGATGATCAGCAAAGCATACATAACCTTTCTATAACCTAAAATTACATTTCTGGAAAATTTGTTCTTGAGGATACCAGAAGTGGAGCTTTCTCAATCTGAGCTATCTGGCCTCCTCTTTGGTTCAAAACGACTCCAATGATCCTCCTAGTTATGCTTTTATGCTTGGAGGAAGTTTGTAATGGCTAGTTTGGATGGTTGTTCTTCAACTGGCCAGAAATCGTGTTTCAGTTTTGGGGGCATTTTGGTTGCAATGAAGGGTGGGAAATGATCCTTTGGTGAAGCTGAGTTGATTGATGAAAAGAGTTTGAAGTTTGAGTGTGTGTGCTGTGAGTTTCGAAAGCTTTTTCTCTTAGGGTGATTTTTGGGAACTTGATGATTCTGAAGTGTTAGGCTTGTGTGTTGTGTGTTATGAGCTGCATTTGGTCCACCTAACAAGCTTTGATAGGTCAGAGAAGTTGTTATGGCCTATGGTGATTGGTATGGGCAAGTTGCCAAAATGTCAACATGACTTGTACTTGAGGTATGGGCTCATGTTGCAACTGGCTTTTGGCTTGTCCTGGCTCAGCAAAGATCAAGGAGAGCCATAGAATTGGTTTTGTGGTGATTCAGCAAGTGGAAGCATGGTTGTATGAGTTTTTGCAAGTTTGGTTCATTTTGCCCCTTTTGTGATTTCTTGATGTGCAAGGCATAGAAACTTATGATTCTTGGGCCATTTCTGATTTTTGGGTAATGCACTAGGTTGGTATGATGCATAGAAGTGTATTAGAGGTCACAAAATGGCTTGGCAAGTGGTTTTGCAAAAATCCCTCTTTGGTGTATTCTTGAAAATTATAGGATTTTTGTCAACTTTGAAAGATCATAACTTGAGTTCTATGATGAATTAGAACTTGTTCTTGTACTTTTTGAAAAGGGAATGATCCAATCTACAACTTTCATGACCAACAATGTTTCATTTGAAGCATTTTTGGTTGAGAAAGAGGAGTTTGAAATACTTTCCCAAAATGGAAAGTTTACATTACAAGTCATTTCCATTTTTGGCAACTTTTGGTTTAGCTCAAATTTCTTCAATTTTGTGAACTTCCAAGAACTTCAATGATCAAATAAAGATCATATAACTTCAATTTGATGAAAAATCAACTTTGGTTCCATTGTTGGGGGCCTCAGATGCCCTGATTTTGCTCTGACTTGCTTAAGAAGTTAACTAGTGAACAAATGACTTCCACAATTAATTTCTTCATCAAACTTGGTACACGTGATCCTTATATCATATTGATACTATTAGAAACAAGAATGACCAAAACATTTGGAGTTATGGCCTCTGAAACCAAAACCCTAATTTCAGGTCATTTGTGCAGTGAAACCCTAGCTCTGCTTCCATGCTTTCCAAGTTCTTGTGATTTCTTGACTTCCTGTATCTTTGAGGTATATAAAATGATGATAGAACATACATGGATCCTCTTGGAATGAATGGAGACCTTTGGAGTGGCTCATATGGATCCTTGGATTTCTCAGATCACAAACCCTAGATGCAGATGAACTTGAACTAATGCAGTGAAACAAAATGCAATGTGAGATGATATACTTAAACTTATGCAAAAATGAAAGATCACAAGCCATGGTGTGAATTTAGTGAGGGAAAATTTGAGGTGTTTACACTTGGTATTTGATGTAATGGACATGGGCCTGGTTGAGGGGGTAAGGATTCCCCACAAATTCAAGCCCCCGTGTTTTGAGAAGTACAATGGAACTTCTTGTCCTCGCACTCATTTGCAGTCCTTTCTGGGAAGGTTGAAGGCATACACTATGGATGAGAAGCTATGGATGTTTTATTTTGAAGATAGCTTGACTGGGGCATCCAAAGAATGGTACTCACACTTATCCAGGGCCACCGTCAGAAATTGGAAAGATTTGGCTGAAGCCTTTGTGCGCCAGTATCAATACAACTTGGACATGGCACCTAACAGGACTCTCCCAATGGGAATGTCTCAATCCTCGAGGGAATGTTTCCGTGAGTACGCTCAGAGGTGGAGACAACTGGCTGCTATTGTCCAACCACCAATGTCAGAAAGGGAGATGGCTGACGTGTTCATGAATATCCTGCAAGGAACTTATATTGATAGACTTGCTACTTTCTCTTCCACTAGCTTTGCTGACGTGGTCATAGCAGGAGAGAGAATTGAAAGTTTGTTGAAGATGGGAAATATTTCTAATAACGGCGCTAACTCCAACAACACAGAGAAACCATTCTCTGGACCCCGAAGGACAGGAGAAACTAATTCAGTGCATATTGGCAGAGGTAGGCCTCAGTATTTGCAAAGGTCAGTGGCTGCTGTTACCATTCCTACTCCAGCACCTCAGCAACAACAGTACCCACAACAGCAGCAAAAACCTTACAACAACAATAATCAACAACAACGTCCATTTCAACAAAGAACTTCTCAGATCAACAGGTTAATCGATCCCATTCTGATGCCCTATGTAGTGTTACTCCCACAACTGTTGAAACTCAACTTGATTGAACTGAGGACTTTGGCTCCACCAGATCCTCTCAACCTTCCAAGAAATTATGATGTCAATGCAAGATGCGCCTTCCACTCAAATGCTCCCGGCCATGCCATAGAAAAGTGTAGGGCCCTGCATATGAAGGTCCAAGACCTGATTGATTCCAAAGCCGTAAACTTCGCACCTCCTCTGAATGTCACCAAAAATCCAATACCTAACCACGGTGGGCCAAGGATTAATGCTATCACGGAAGACCAACCAACAATCCTGATTGATGATATTGTAAGTGTTCTAACACCTCTGGCCGAGGTGAAAGCTCAGCTTTTAAAATGCCAAGTGTTTCCAGGTTGTGAAGCATACTGTGAAGCTTGTAAGGTTACTACTAATGGTTGCGCAAGTTTGAAGAATGGTATCAACAGTCTGATAAAGGAAGGCATTATGCAGATAACATCAATAGTTCAAGCTTCTACAACTGCAATGGAAATCACTTCTACAAATACAACAAAAATCATTTCAACGGAATCGGCTATAACAACTACAGACACCAGCAGTGATATTTCAACAGTTACTATCTACTTCAACCCAGCAACGGTCCCTATTCCAGAATCTCACAACAACAACTTCCATCAACATTCTCACCAACATCATCCCAACAACACTCTCTCATTAGTTTGTCAGCTTCCTACATTTGTGCCACCTTCAGTCAGACCCCATGTTACTATATACTACGATCCGCAGACAATCATGACTCCTTCTTCTGCTGCAATTAGTCCAGTGACCATCACGGTGGACCAATTCCTTATGATAACAGCAGTGTCATGCCTTGGCATTATGGTTCGGATCTCTACTGCCACGGAAGAAAGGTCACTCTTGACTCCTCAACATCTGCACCACAAGTAGACAATGTAGGGGGAGGAGGAGGCTTCACTAGAAGCGGAAGTCTCTTTGCTTCACAAATTACCAGAACTAATACCAAGGCGGAAGCGGCTGCCAAAGCTAAAGGTAAAAGTGTGGAGCCAGAAGAACCTGCTGCAAAAGAAACTCAGGAGACACCCTTTGATCAGGATGTAAACGAGTTTATGAGGATTATCGAAAGAAGTGACTACAAAATCGTGGATCAGCTCCACCAAACACCCTCCAAAATCTCCATATTATCACTGCTTATGTGTTCCGAGGCTCACCGGAATGCACTACTCAAAGTCCTGCACGCAGCTTACATGCCTGAAGAGATCACTATCAATCAGTTGGAATCAGTAGTCGCAAATGTCAATACTAGTCATGGACTAGGCTTTACCAATATTGATTTGACTACAGAGGGGCATAACCACAACAAGGCATTACACATCACTCTGGAATGTAAAGGGGCTGTGTTTTCGCACGTCCTTGTTGACACTGGATCATCACTCAATGTCCTGCCAAAGAAAGCCTTAGTCAAACTGGAGTATAATGGTCTAGCCCTCTGTCCAAGCAACCTAGTTGTAAGAGCTTTTGATGGTTCTAAGAGATCGGTTCTCGGAGAGGTGGAGCTACCCGTGGTAATTGGCCCACAAGATTTCAAAACTACCTTCTACGTGATGGACATACTGCCTACCTACAGCTGTTTGTTGGGTCGACCATGGATTCATGCTGCCGACGCGGTAACATCGACCCTTCACCAGAAGTTAAAATATGAGTGGGAAGGTCAAATTATCATTATCTGTGGGGAAGAAGATATCTTTGTCAGTCATCTGGCTACGTACAAGTACATAGAAATGGATGGAGAAATCCATGAAACCTTGAGCTAAGGTTTTGAAGCTTTGAATGTCAACGAAGCTACAACTGAGGTGTTTGCTGCATCCCAAGAGGAGAGGATGGGTACCTCAATTGCTTCCAATAAACAGGCTCGGAAGGTTGTGGAAGAAGGGAATGCCCAAGGCTGGGGCAAGCTGCTGAAGGTGGAAATGAAAGAAGACAAATTCGGCTTGGGTTACAAACCATCCCGACAAGTTCAAGAGGAGACTGCTGGAGGGCCAAAATTCATAAGTGGGGGAATGTTGACCCCTAATACTATCAACACTCTAGAAGACAAGGCTGAGAGCGACTACAACATGGAAAACTGGATCCATCCAAGAATCTCGGGCCGACAAGTTCTCAACTGGTCTTCCCAGGAAATTATAAGGGTTACTGTTCTAGAGTAATTATTATTTCCTATTTTAAGCATGCATCAAAGTCCTTCATCTTTCCCAAGATGCCGGGACTCATTTTGTAATAGGGCCATATGTATTTGTGCAAATTGAATATTAATGAACAATGGACATCTTTTTGCAAACAATCTTTTTCGCTCACTGTCTTTTCATTTTTGTTATTTTCGCACAAAGCAATAAATGGCAATGTTTTTCAAATTAAAAACTTCATTCACTTACTTTTTATAAAAAAAAAAAAAAATCAATCACTAAAATGAACCAAATCTCAACCCTTGCAGAAATAGTCCTCCAGATTGCACTGACAACGACACTGCTATGACCTTGTGTGACTTCGACAATCCGATTAATCAAGCAGATGAAGGGGTTGAAGAAGACTACGATTTACCTGAAGAGTTAGCCAGGTTATTGAGACAAGAGGAAAAGGTGATTACACCCTATTAGGAGGAGGTTGAGACTGTTAATCTTGGTACCGAGGAAGTTGCGAAAGAAGTAAAGATTGGAGCCAGTCTGCAAGCTCCGATAAAAGAACAACTTATCAGTATCCTGTGAGAATATGTCGATGTCTTCGCTTGGTCCTACCAAGATATTCCGAGCTTGGATACAAATATTGTCATGCACAGGTTGCCATTAAAAGAGGATTGCCCGCCGGTCAAACAAAAGTTGCGCCGTACTCGCCCGGACATGGCCATGAAAATAAAGGAGGAAGTACAAAAGTAGTGGGATGCCGGTTTTCTTGCTATAACTAGTTACCCGCCGTGGGTTCTTAACATTGTACCCATACCTAAGAAGGATATCAATGTGCGTATGTGTGTCGATTATCGGGATCTGAACAGAGCAAGCCCGAAAGACGACTTCCCATTACCTCACATTGATGTATTGGTAGACAACACAACTCAGTTCTCGGTATTTTCCTTCATGGACATATTTTCTGGATACAATCAGATCAGGATGTCACCTGAAGACATGGAGAAGAAAACCTTCATCACACCATGGGGGACGTTCTACTACAATGTAATGCCGTTTGGTTTGAAGAAGATCGGTGCAACATATCAACGGGCTATGGTAACATTATTCCACGACATGATCCATAAAGAAATTGAGTGCTACGTGGATGACATGATTTCCAAATCCCTCACAGAAGAAGAACATTTGGTAAATCTATTGAAACTTTTCAAGCGTCTGAGGAAATATCAGTTAAGGTTAAATCCCAACAAGTGCACATTCTGGGTACGTTCTGGTAAGCTGTTGGGGTTTATTGTGAGCGGAAAAGGAATTGAGGTTGACCCCGATAAAGTTAAAGCAATTTAGGAAAGGCCTGCACCTAAGACTGAGAAAGAAGTTTGAAGGTTCTTGGGTAGATTGAAATACATTTCAAGGTTCATATCTCACCTCACTGCAACCTACGAGCCTTTGTTCAAACTGCTAAGAAAGGAACAAACAGTCAGGTTGAACGATGATTGTCAGAAAGCTTTTGACAAGATCAATGAGTATCAGCAAGAACCTCCAATTCTCATGCCTCCAGTTGAAGGAAGACCTCTAATAATGTACCTGGCAGTATTAGATGAATCAATGGGGTGTGTGTTAGGCCAGCATGACGAGTCTGGTCAAAAAGAGTATGCAATATACTACCTAAGAAAAAAGTTTACCAACTGTGAACGTTATTCACTGCTAGGGAAAACTTGTTGTGCTTTAGCGTGGGCTACTCGCCGACTAAGATAGTATATGTTGTCTCATACTACCTTGTTGATCTCAAAGATGGACCGAGTCAAATACATATTTGAGAAGCCATCACTTACCGGAAGGGTTGCAAGGTGGCAAATGATTCTGACAGAATATGATATTCAATACACCTTTTCAAAAAGCCATCAAAGGCAGTGTATTGTCTGACTATCTGGCTGGATAACCCATTGATGATTACCAGCCTATGAGATTTGATTTCCCCGATGAAGACATCATGTTATTAAAATCAAAAGATTGTGAAGAGCCTATTCACACTGAAGGGTTGGATCTAGAAGGAGCATGGACTATGATGTTCGATGGGGTAGTTAATTGTAACGGTCATGGGGTTGGTGCAGTGCTTATTACACCTGAAGGAGTCCATTTTCCTTTCTCAGCAAGGCTCACCTTTGCCTACACTAACAATGAAGCAGAGTATGAAGCTTGTATCATGGGTCTTGAGGAAGCCATTGACCTCAGGATCAAAACCTTGAATGTATTCGGGGATTCGTCTTTGGTGATCAATCAAACTAATGGCAAGTGGTATACTCATCAAGAGCATCTGGTTCCCTACCGTAACTATACGAGGAGATTGTTGACTTTATTTACAACGGTCAAGCTTGAATACATCCCTCGAGATGAGAATCAGTTTGCAGACGCCTTGGGCACTATTTCATCTATGATCAAAGTACAGACTGCCAACTATGTGCCTCGGATTTTAGTATCCAGACTGGACCGACCGGCATATGTCTTCTTAGTGGACACTATTACTAACAACAAACCTTGGTTCCACGACATCAAATGCTTATTAGAGACTCATATATACCCACCTGGGGCATCGTCCAATGATAAGAAGACATTAAGAAGGCTAGCCGACAGTTTCTTCCTCAATACTGATGGCTCCTTATACAAGCGAAACTTCGACATGGTCTTCCTCAGATGTGTTGACAAAAAGGAAGCAGACATACAGATGCATGAAGTACACGAGGGTTCTTTTGGTACCCATGCCAGAGGACATGCAATGGCGAAGAAATTGTTGAGATCAGGTTACTATTGGATCACAATGGATGCAGACTATTGTGCCTATGCCAGAAAATGCCATAAATGCCAGATCTACACAGACAAAGTGCATGTGCCTCCAAATCCTTTGAATGTATTGTCTTCACCCTGGCCCTTTGCCATGTGGGGCATTGATATGATTGGAAAGATCGAACCAACTGCTTCAAATGGTCACAGATTCATCCTGGTAGCCATTGATTACTTCACCAAATGGGTCGAAGCAGCTTCGTATGCAAACGTCACTAAGCAAGTGGTAGCCCTATTTCTGAAAAAGGATATCATTTATCGATATGGAGTTCCCGAGCGAATCATTACTGATAATGGTTCAAACCTTAACAATAAAATGATGACAGAACTATGTCGGGATTTCAAGATTCAACATCATAACGTTTCTCCTTACAGACCAAAGATGAATGGCGCTGTTGAGGCAGCTAACAAGAACATTAAGAAGATTGTGCAAAAGATGGTAGTCACATACAAAGACTGGCACGAAATGTTACCATTCGCCTTATACGGGCATTGAACTTCCATCAGAACATCTACTAGGGAAACGCCTTATCAACTTGTGTATGGTATGGAAGCCGTTCTACCCGTTGAAGTTGAATTTCCCTCCTTGCGGGTAATAATGGATGTGAAACTAGACGAAGCAGAATGGGTCTGATCTCGTTATAATCAACTGGGCCTGATTGAAGAAAAGAGATTAGCAGCTATTTGTCATGGTCAGTTATATCAAAAACGGATGAAAAGAGCCTTCGATCAAAAGGTGAGACCTCGGGAATATCAAGTGGGAGAGCTTGTACTGAAAAGAATCCTTCCTCCTTATACAGACCACAGGGGCAAGTGGACGCCAAACTATGAAGGTCCCTATGTGATAACTAAAGTCTTCTCAGGCGGAGCACTGATGCTCGCAACCATGGATAGCGAAAATTTCCCATCTCCTGTGAATTCAGATGCAGTTAAAAAATAATTCGCATAAATGACCCGCTGGACATAACAACAGAATGTAAGTCCAGGAAAAAATAGGGCATCCCGGCGAGTCAAAAACAAAATAAAAGACTCGGGAAAAAATAAGGGGAAAAAATGTGTACACCCGCTGAGTTGAAAAGCCGCATCGGATAGCTCAGGCAAAAATGGGTATCCCAGTGGATTGAAACCCCGAAAGGGCGATCCACGCAAAATCAGGGAATAAGCGAACAACTGAACTCTAAATTCGTCAGTATCACACTTACATAACCTGACATGCTTCGAAAGAACAAAGCGTCGATCAAAATCAACTTTCTTCAGAAAGCAAGATAATAAGAGTGTTCAAAGTCATACAGGTCATGACAAAAGGAAGATTGGAGCATCAACTTCAGCATTTCCAAATAGAATACTTTTTATTTTCTCAATTTTATAGCAATCTCCTCATTTCAGGGATTAGCTTCTTCAAATGTACTCGCATGTTCAGGGCACACATATCAATAAAATCAATATTCACTCATACTCTGTTTTGTACCCTTTTGTTTTATTTGCAAAGATGTCCAAAGTTCGTAATACAACATTTGCATGAAAAAAATATAAGCCATTTTCAATAAACGCTTGCAGGAAATATGTACTCTTAAGCAAATCTAACTCCTATGAAGGAATCCGGTTGAGGATGCCTCAAGACACTTGTGCATTTCCTCTGTTTAACAGGTTGCAGGTACTCAAGGCAGTTAATCTTTTGCAGCATGGGGCATATCAGGCACTATATCCCCAGCCAAGTCAGCAGTCACATCATCGGCAGGATCACTTGACAAAAGCATCCCCCACGAAGCTCATCATTCCCCAGGATACAGCCTGAATGAAAGAATTACAACAAATTACTTCTCAGAAGTTCTCTCCTTCCCAAGCGAGATCTCCCGAGCAATAACTCAATTTGTTTCTTCCCCAACAGATACAATTTCCAACACCTTGGGGTTTCTCTCATTCCCAGCTTGAGTTTCCCCACAGAGTTCTCCAGAAAGATCGCCCAGAGATCATTTCTCCCTGCATAGTTCAGATCCTGGACCGGCTCTCTCATTTGCATAATCATAGCATTCGCATCATCTTCCCCAAGCAGAGTGTAGCATTCCGTCTAATACGGAGTATCTCTCCCCGGATTTCCATCCTGGTACAAACGCAAAAGTGGCGTGGAAGAGGTAGAATCGCCAGCCAAGCATTTTTATCCCGAAGAAACGGGAATGGTAATGCTGCACAAACCAGAAGAAAGAAAAGGAAGGACAAAGGTCCTGCGAACCAAAGAGACTGGGTTCGGGGGTCGGTTACGACCTGGGAAGGTATTAGCACCCCAGATCATCCGCCATACCCGACGGGATCCACGCTTGCAAAGAAATTGTTTCAAAGGGTGAAAGAATGAAAGCTGCTGCAAAAGAGAACTGAACTGGAAAAGATAGCAAGAAACTAAAAAAAGAAACGAATAGGAAAAATGTAGGGAAAAGAAAGATTGTGCTCGAACGGGCCCTACCCCGTTGCCTATTGTAAACACCCCAAATTTTCCCTCACTCATTTTACCATGGCTTGTGATCTCTTCATTTACATAAACTTAATCATACCATCTCATATTGCATTTTTGCTTCACTGCATTGGTTCAAAGTCATCTGCATCTAGGGTTTGGGATCTGAGCAATCCCTGAGCTATCTGAGCCACTCCAAAGGTCTTCAATCATCTCAAGAGGGTCCATGTATGTTAAATCATCATCTTATATCCTCCCAAGATCAATAAAGTCAGAAAATCACAAGAACTGACAAGGCATGGAAGCAGAGCCAGCTTTAACTACACAAATGACCTAAAATTAGGGTTTTGGTTTCAGAGGCCATAACCCCAAATTTTTTGGTAATTCTTGTTTCTATTGGTCTCTATATGCTATAAGGATCATGCATACCAAGTTTGATGGAAAAATGCATTATGAAAGTCATCTGATCACTGGGTAGCTTCTTGAGCAAGTCAGAGCAAAATCAGGGCATCTAAGGCCCCCCAACATGGAACCAAAGTGGATTTTTCATCAAAATGAAGTTATATGGTCTTTATTTGATCATTTAAGTGCTTGGAAGTTCACAAATTTTAAGAAAAGTGGGCTAAACCAAAAGTTGCCAAATATGGAAATGACTTGTAATGTAAACTTTCCATTTTGGGAAAGTTTTTCAACCTCCTCTTTCTCAACCAAAAGTGCTTCAAATGAAAAATTATTGGTCATGAAAGTTGTAGATTGGATCATTCCCTTTTCAAAAAGTACAAGAACAAGATCTAATTCATTTTGGAACTCAAGTTATGGCTTTCCAAAGTTGGCAAAAATCACATAATTTCAAGTTTCATGCCTAAGAGGGATTTTTGCAAAACCTCATGCCAAGAAAATATGTGACTTCAAATTGACTTCTAATCACCACAAAAACTTTGTGCAATTCCTAAAAGTCAGAATTGGCCCAAGAATTTCCAAGTTTCATGGCTTGCACATGAAGAAATCAAGAAAGGGCCAAACTTTGCCAAAATTGCAAAACCCCCCATAAACTTCAATCCACTTGCTGATTTGCTACAATCTCACTTCCATGGTTCTCCTTTATCACAGCTGCACCAGACATGCCCTTGTCCTTGGCCTGAACTTACCCATACCTCAAAGGACACCTAACCTTGACTTTTTGCAAAACAAGCCATACCAATCAGCATAGCCCACACCAACCCCACAGGCCTATCACAGTTTGATACATGGACCAAATACAAGCCATTTCACACAACAAGCAAGCCTGAATCCTCCCACAAGTCAGCACTCACAAAACTCCCTCTTATGCATTTTTCTTCGAAACTCATCACACAAGCAACAAACATCAAAACAAACTTCATAGAACAACTCACCATCAACCACTGATCATTCCCCACCCATCATCTTGCCCTAAAAGCAGCCATATCAAAAACACGATTTCCCTCCCCCTTTGAATTGAACTGTATCAAACTCACAAACTAGCCACAAAACACTCCAACCAAGCATCAAAGCTTCTTCAAGGAGTTCATTGGAGGCATTTGGAAGCAAGAAAGCAGCCTGAAAGCTCCAGGGTTGAAAGCTTCACCTCAGGTAGCCATACGAAATTATTTTTCCAGAAGCTTTATTTTAAGTTCTCAATTGGTTAAGTTTGATTCCCTAAGTGCAATGAACCTTTTACTTTTGAAAATGATGAAGAATTGAGAGTGTATGGCTTGTCTGAAATTTTTGCAGTTTTTGTTCTTGGCTTCGATTCTTGTTAATGGCTGAAAATAAATTCCATTTGAGGTTAGGGTTGGGTTTAGGAGGGTGAGAGGAAGCAATCTGGAGCTTTAGAGCTCCAGAAATGGCCTGGGGAGTGAGTTGAGATTTTTCAGGGGAGAATGTCACCGGAGAAGACGACCGGAGCTCTTCTCTGGTGACCTGAAAGTAATTAGGGTTTCTAATTAGGTTTAGGGCTTTGTTTAAATCTGGACCCTTGGATGAAGCCTTCCCGCGTGTGATGAAGGGTCTGGATCATGTCATTAGTGATTAATTAGGTTTATTAATTTAATTAATTAAAATTAGTCAGGTTTGAACTTGGGCCGTCCAGATGCGCGCCCAGTCAAACGTTTTAAACCCAGATTGCATCTGAGCCTTCCATCCTGCATACTTTCCTTTTTTTTTAATTTTTATTTCATTTTGTTTATTTAATCTTGTACATTTTATTAAAAATAGTAAAAAAGGTCTAAAAATTCTAAAATTTTTTATCTAAGCTTTTATTAATTTTTAGAACCCAAAAATATTTTTATTTTTATTTTTATTTTTTGCATTAAAAAATATTTTTAAATCATTTAAATGATTATTTTTAATTAGTTAATGAAAATTAATTAATTAAAAATACATTTAAGTATTTAAAAATCCCAAAAAAATTCAGAGAGCCTTTTCAAACATTTAGAAACATTTACAAATTCACAACATAAATTTGTTTTTGGTTTTGATCACACTTTGACAATTTTCATTTGAATTAGGGTTCTTGAATTTGAATATTTTTAGCCCTAATTTCAAAAATTCATAACTTTTAAACCAAAGTGAGTTTGTGAATGATTCTTTTTGAATTGTGTTATACATGGTTTCAAGCATCTAAAACCATTTTTGTTTCATTTTTATAATGCATTTCCAATTTGTTTGGCATTTTCCTTTTAGGATCACCCTTAAAACCTTAGAAACTTAGAAAAATCATAAGTCCCTTAGGGTTTAGCTTCTGACCTTCCCCTTTGGACAGTAAACTTGTATAGGCTTAGGGTCCCTTTAAGTCCATTTTCAATTTTTTATCCCATGTCTTGCTTCTGTTTTTGAATTATGCATCTCATATGTTCACATAACCCTAATTTGCACCTTCATTTGCATTCATCTTGTATAAGCTTGCATACATAAGCTTGCCATGAAATTTTGTGCATTCATATGACATATAAGACATCTTAGGACATATTAAAATCATGTTTGATCATTGCATCATCCATTTGCCATGTTTTTGCTTTCATTTCATGTCATATGCATTCATGAACTTTCATGCTTCTTTTGCTTCATTTGCATTCTCATCCTTTGTATGATCATCTCCATCTCATGACATACATTTGCATCATCTCTTTATATAATTAACATCATGAACATGCTTCTGATTTTGGTTTGCCTCTTTGCATTTCATTTCATTTTTATTTCCCTTTGCTAACTTTTCAGGTGGTAAGTGTTTGAGAGGTGAATTTGCCTTCACTTCTCATAATCTCTTCTCATCCCTCTTATGCATTCATTGCTGCATTTTACTTTTGTATTAGAGTGAGCTTGCTCATTCATGTTCCCTCCTCACTTTCTTCCTTCAAGCAACTTATCTTCTTAAGTGAAGTAAGTTGTCTTGCTTCTTGCTGCTTCTTTTCCTTCCATCCTGTTTCTTCCTTGGTGGCTTTTCCTTGAAGATCTTCTTGCAAGCCTCATAAACCCTAGGAACACTCAAGCATGATCACATTTAGGGTTTGATTAGTCCCCCATTAGTTTTACCTTTGTGTCATCTTTTGAGTCTTCTCTTCTCATCTCATAATCAAGGACTAAACCTTAAAGGTTTTAAGGCTTTGTGATTAGGGTTATGCCTGTATCCTTCTATTAGGATGGAGTGTATAACTTTAATCCTAAGTGTTAAACCCTTAATGTGTTTAAATCCTCTAATCAATCCATCTAATAATCACTAAGACATCAAGCTTGTAACTTGGGCCTTGCATTAGGGTTCTAATTCTTCCTTAATTGGTTAAGAAGGACTAACTCTAGTGTTAATGGACAAGTCCCCCTCAAGTTGTCTTCCAAACCATAAAATTCACTTCTTAATCTTACCATTAACTAAAATCCACTTTAATAAAGGCTTGTTTTGTCATAAGGTTAATCCCTAATCATGGATTAAGTTGAGGAGCTTTTCTCAGCTTAAATGTTCTCATTTATTATCCTTCTATTAGGATGGTGTAATGGGTCCATTAAATCCTTGATTATGGATTAAAGTCATTAATCAACACTAAACAAAAACTCCAAAAACATCTAAATAATCATAAGTAGGTTAATGTTCTTAATCCTACATCATGGTGATTAAGTGTGAGGTGTTTACTTCATGCTTAAGGTATTCTCATTACCCCTAATCAGAGGGAAGATGTGATGAGTTTACTAACCCTTGGTTTAGGCTTAAGCTCATTTTCTTATGACAAACACCAAAAGGCAATAAAAGATTGAAAACACAAAAACAAACAATAATCGTCTCCTCCGGGATTCTTTTCTCATCTCATTCACTCATAAACGAGAACTTGCGTCTTCTGTCTAACGCAAGACAGTTTGCACCTGAGCCAGACAGGTCATAAACTTGAGCATAGACAAGTAAGCAGTTCACAAGTCAATTTATCTTTCAGTCTCTTTGAGTCGAACTATGGTGTTCTGACTTCCTCATTGCACTAGAGGATACGTAGGCATAACTTTACAGTTATCGAACAAAAGTCTCTGTATATCTCCCCCTCTTCCAGCATTATTCTTTGAGCCTCATAGTCTTGAGCTTCACACTCTTTCCTTGCACTGACACTTCTTTTATTCACTTCACACTTTCTTCCAGCACTGACACTTGCATTCTTTTCCAGCTTCTGTACACAGAATAGCACTGACACTACCCCTTTAAACACAAACTTTCAAGCGTGGATCCCGTCGAGTACGGCAGGCAATCTGGGTGCTAATACCTTCCCAGGTTGTAACCAACCCCCTTTCTCAGTTTCTCTGGTTCGCGACCGTCTTGTCCATCTTTTCTTAGGTTTATGCAGCATTACCTTTCCATCGGGATAAAAATGCCTAGCGGGCGACTCTTTTCAGTTCATCCTCATGTTCTCTCTTTCGCCGACCGTTCGCGTATGTACCCCTTCTGACCAGGTGTCATTTGGTGGGAGCGACACCTATGTACCTCACTAGACATGAGGATCAGAGTCGCCGTAGTTCCCCTAACTAGGGGTGGAAAAGATTTCTCGTGTCTTAAGGCTTGAACTGCCTATGCCAATGCTCAGGTGTTGTTGGCTCGGACGACGAGTGCGTAATCGTATTGCAAAGTGACAAGTAAGAGCAAGTTCGCGGACGGAGCGAAGGAGATGAGAAAAGAATTCCCGAAGGAAAGACGCTTATTGTTTGTTTGTGTTTTTTAGAGCTTTTTTATTGGTGTGGAACAAGAGAATGAACTCAAGCTCTTTTCCATGGAATGTGTACTTGTTACTACATTCCAAGATGGAATAATAGAACAAGCACACCAAGCAAGGAGAACTTATCCAAGACTTGTTACCAAAGGCAAGGGCCTAATTTCATTGACTCGTTGAATTTATTAGGTGTTTTAGTGATTAAAAATGAAGAAGTGTTTTTTAGGGTTTTTCTTGATGAAGATGACTTCATGATCTGACTTGTGCATCACGTTAGACAAATTCACTATTCCAAGATGGAATGAATACATATGCCCAATGGAATAAGGCTATTACACAAGAATTCACTTCTTTTTTTTAATGTTTTTTAGGTTTTTGTTTTGAGATGAGAAGAGAAAGAACCAAAGGAGCAAAAAGGTAAAAGTCTAAAATGGGGAGAGACTAAACTTAAAGTTGTCATGCAAAAGTGATCCTAAGGTTTGTGAGGTCTCAACTATCCTAAGAAGAGGAAAGAAGAACCAAAGAGGAGCAAGAAGAGGAGGAAAGCTAGCAAGCAACTTACTCCTCTAAAGGAGATAAGTTGCTCCTAAAGGGGGAGGAAAAGAGTTGCCTCACATGATGGCATAAGGCACATCAAAAAAAACACAAAGAGAAAGAAAACCAAAAAGGGAAAGGATGAAGATTTGAAATGTGGATGAACATCCACACTTCTCTTACCATGAGCCCCTGCAATGTTAGCAAAAATCTAGCACATGCTCATCAACACAATCATGGAATTAGCATGCTCAAAGTTCACATCAACAAATATCAAACAAACATGCCAAACTTTGTACATACAAGCATTTACGTGTCGAGAACATGGAAGCATGCATCAACCAGCAAGCAAATCACCCTAAACTAGCATATTCAATGATCATACAATGATCCATGGCAATTAAAACAAGTAAGGGGATTAAACAAGCTCAAAACAGCCCCAAAATGGCACACTACTTCAGTGTTAACCGGTTAACCAAAGCGTTAACCGGTTAACCAATCCAAACCTGCAGAAACCAGTACAGAAACAGGTGCATTAACCGATTAACCAAAGCGTTAACCGGTTAACACTGAAAAAACAGCAACAATTTCCTGCAGAAAAATCAGTTCAAACCAGCTTATCCAATTAATCTCACACCAGACCAGCAATCAATTGAGCATGAAATAAGTGGATCAATTCATATTAAATGGCATCATTAAGCTCATGAACATTAGCACATGGATCCGGTCACAAATCGATCAATCAATTCAAGCAACACAAGCAAATACACAAGCACATGGTGGATCTAAAGCATAAGCATGCAAATAAGCTAAAATAGAGCTAGATCTGAAATTAACCAACCTATAAAGCTGAGGTATGCTTTGGTAGTTGTTGATTAAGCTGGAAATGAGAGATCTCGCGGAAAACATTGAAGATCCGGTGCTAAGCTTCACACTCCATGCAAAAAATATGCAAGAACAAGGTCTTGATGCAGAATTTTGGATCCAAAAGCACTTCTAAATCCCAAACCAGATCTGAATCACCAATTAAACCAGCAAAAAGATGCAAAGAAGCTATGGATGGAGGTCTAGTTCCAAGATCTACACACCTTAAGGCAAGGTTATGTGATCTTCAAAGAGGAACTCTTAGTGAATTTGGAAAATGTGTGAGAGAAAATGAGAGAAAAGTGAGAGAGAGAAGTGAAAATTCAGAATGAGAATGAAAAAATATGAGAGAGCTCTTTCTTGGTTTGGAGAGAAATGGATTAAATATGGTTTAGGTTTGGGGCCCAAAAATTAGGCTTGGGATCCAAAATTATGGTTTGGTAATGTGATTAGGATTTAGCAATGGAATTAGGCTTGGATTAATGCTCTAGATCCTTCTTTTTAATTTCCAATTAATTCAAAATGAATAAAAATCAGAAACATGAAAATTTGGAGCCAAAGCACATGCTGAAAATGCTGCTGGAATTCAAAATTCACAGCCGTTAACCGGTTAACCAAAGTGTTAACCGGTTAACGCCAGTGAATTTTGAATTTTCCCTCCTTTTGATGGGAAACCTCAGGAATAACCCGACGCTAACCGTTCTGACTTGATTTTGATCCTCAATCCCTTTTTAGGATTTGACCCTGATGTCAACCTTGTAATATGCCTTGTGAGCTTTGAACTTCCCTGATGATTGATCATATGCCTTATGCTAGAACATGCGAGTGTTATGCTTCATCTTTCTATGTAATATGCTAAGGACATGACATGCTGATGATGATTATGATATGATGATGATGCTAAACAGGAGAGGGAAAATTTGGGGTATTACACGAAGCATTACGGTAAAAATCAAACATGCATTTGCATGATCATAAGTCAGGTTCAAACCATTCACCTGTATATACAAAAATCACTCCTCCAGCGGTGTACAAACAAAAACATCTTCCCAGTAAAATCACCATAATAAATTTTACACTCTTGTTCATACTTATACAGAGTTCTTCCGACACTCGTCAGTGTCCTACGCATACTACTCCCCAGAAGTATACAAAAACACCTCTCCCCTGCAGTCGCTAGAATACCCTTTTGCACTCTCAATACAAATACCCTTATACTACTCAGCAGACCAAACACTCGTCTGTGTTCCTTGCTTAACCAATTGATACCCGTCTATATCATCATCCCTAAACACGCGTCGTCGTTTGTTTCTATCGATAGTCGTCCGTATCATGGTCCTAAAGGTACTCGTCCGTATCTTTAGTCTATACACACTGTCGAAACACTTATACCCTTTTATTTTTGGGCTTAAACACTCGTCCGTGTTTATCTCTTCTCACAACAAAACTATCTTTTTAACCGACATTCGTCCTATGTCATGATATTTTTAGCAGCCGTCCCCTGTTATGTGATCGTCATTCACCTTTTGATGACCGTCCCTCAATATTTATCCGATGGCCGTCCCCATCGTTTATCTTTCTATCTGGCATTCTTCATGTCGTGATATTTTCAGCAGTCGTCCCCTGTTAGGTGGTCGTCCTTCACCTTTTGATGATCGTCCCTTATCATTTATCCGATGGTCGTCCCCATTGTTGATCTTTCTATCCGACATTCATCCTATGTCGTGATATTTTCAGTAGCCATCCCCTGTTAGGTGATCGTCCTTCACCTTTTGATGACCGTCCCTCGTCATTTATCTGATGGCCATCCCCATCGTTGATCTTTCTATCCGACATTCATCCTATGTCGTGATATTTTCAGCAGTCGTCCCCTGCTAGGTGATCATCCTTCACCTTTTGATGACCTTCCCTTATCATTTATCCGATGGCCATCCCCATCGTTGATCTTTCTATCCGACATTCATCCTATGTCGTAATATTTTCAGCAGTCGTCCCCTGCTAGGTGATCTTTCTTCACCTTTTGATGATCGTCCCTCATCATTTATCCGATGGTCGTCCCCATCATTGATCTTTTTATCCAACATTCGTCCTATGTCGTGATATTTTCAGCAGCCGTCCTCTGCTCGGTGATCGTCCTTCACCTTTTTGATGACTGTCCCTCATCATTATTTCATCAGTTTATCCGATGGCTATCCCCATTGTGGATTCCTATTCTTTAGCCCGATGGTCGTCCCCGTCGCGGATTCTTTATTCTTTAGCCTGACGGCCGTCCCCGTCAGTGCATCTCTCACCTTTTAATCCCCTAGCAGTCGTCCTCTGCTCGATGGTCGTCCTCCATCGCTATCATTTGATGTTCACTCTACATCGTCTTGTTTTGTGAATAAAAATTTATATCCCTTTTCTTCTTATACCAGAGAGCGCAAATTTTGGACTGTCTTGGTATTCAACCACAAGTTATCTTATTTTCCTGATAAGCCTGGCGCTTACATCCTGCACAACTAACTCATGCTTGAATAGGGGCATCTGTAAACACCCCAAATTTTCCCTCTCACTTTCTTATACTTTGGCTTATGATCCCACATAGTACATAGCATATCACTACATCTTACATTTCATATTCATCTTTAACATCTCATTGCATCTCTGCACAGCTAGGGTTTGTGATCAGATGAATCTTGAAGAGAGTATGAGGTATCTCAGAGGCCATGAAGCATGGCAAGAAGGTCCTTGAGTGTTCTAAGGCCATATTGTACCCCCAAGGGTTCTTGGAAGTCAAAAGATCACAAGAGATTGCAGAGCCACCCAGGCAGGCTCAAGGCTCCAACACAGACGACCTAAAATTAGGGTCTTGGGTTTGAGGCCCTTACAACCAAAATGTTTTGGTCATTCTTGATTCAAATGGTATTTATATGATATAAGGAGTGTGTGGATGAAGTTTGATGAAAAAATTCAATGTGGAAGTCATCTGATCAAATGGTAGCTTGTTGTGTAAGAAAAGTCAGGATTATGGTATCTAAGGCCTCCAACAAGGGTTCCAAAGGGTCATCATCATCAATTTGAGGTCCTATGACCTTTATTTGGTCTTAGGAATGCTTGAAAGATCACAAGATTGGAGAACTTTGAGCCATTGCAAAAGTTGCCATTTTTGGACATGACTTGAAATGAAAACTTTCCATTTTGGGAAAGATTTTCAACCTCCTCTTTCTTGATCAAAAAGGCTTCAAATGAATTTTTTTCAAACATGAAAGTTGTAGATTGGATCTTCCCCTTTCTAAAAAGTACAAGAACTCATCTTGATTCATCCTAGAACTCAAGATATGATGGATCAAAGTTGGCAAATTTCTTGTAATTTTCAAGTTCATGTCAAAGAGGGAAATGTGCAAAATGGACTTTCCAGCCTTCTAATGACCTATGTTTCCCTCATACACATCATAACAATGGTAAGCAACATCTCTAGACCAAGATCCATCCAAGAACCAAGGCATTTCATGGCCAATTTTCACAAACTTCACAAAGTTGGAAATTTGCAAAATCACTTCAAACTTGTGCTCCAAGCATCATAGCTCACCATAATTGATCCTAGGGTTCTCCTTTAAGCCAGCTGATGCAGCTCAAGCCCTCAAATCAGTTCTACCATGGCCCATACCTCAAGTACACAACTTTTGACTTTTTTGGCCAATTGAGCCATACCAATCCCACAGTGGATATCTGCTCTTCTGACCAATCGCATTTGTTTATACAAACCCTAAGGAGCATAAAAGATCAAGCTTCAAGCCTTGAAAGAACACACACCATCAGATTTCAAAAATTGGCCAAGAACTTTCCCTCTTCGAATCTCACTCCTCAGCCACCCAAATCCAAAAAAAAACTTCACCAACAAGTCACACTTCACCTAAGGAACAAATCCCACCCCTTACAATGGCCTGAAACACAACACACAAGAACCTCATTTTCTGATACACCAGAACTGAAGCTCACAAAATAGCCAATTTAAACTCCATTCAAGTTTGCCATTAGCACAAGGGGCAGTGGAGGTAGTTTGCACAAAGGAAAGGCTCAGAAAGCTCATCTTTGAAGGTCTCCAGCTCAGGTATAGCTCAAGAACTTTTTTCTCAAAACTTCATTTTCTTGTTACAAAATGAATCTACATATTGCACTGATCATCTAGATATGTTTAGATTTGAAAGTGAGCAAGAAATGATCATTTCATGTTGTTCTGAAAGTTTACCCGTGTTTTGATTTTTGCTTCGATTCACTTGATTCAAGTGTTATAAATTGTGTTTGATGATTGATTTGATTTCCTTGAAGTGTGGGGATGGATTTTGGGCAGGTTAGAGGACTTGGGATGTCCTAGGGAAGAAGTTGTGTGTTGAGACTCGCCGGAGAAGATGACCGGAGTACTGTTCTGGTCATCTGAAAATTATTAGGGTTAATTAGGTTTAGGGTTTCCAGATTTAATGTGAGCCATTGGATTCTGATTAGTTTAAGGATTGGACGGTCCAGATAATTCATTAGCCCTAATTTCATTTTAATTTATTAAAACATAATTAATTTAGTCAGATTTAATGTGAGCCATTGGATTGCGCGCGTTTAGGGTATTTAAACCTGGACCCTAGGATGAGCATACTCCCAGTCAAGCTGACTTACGCCCACAACCCTTGATCTCTCTTCCACACAATATGAGCCTTTTATTTGGATTACTTTTCATATTATTTTTATTTATTTCATTTTGTTTTCTTTTATTTATTAAACATATCAAAACACTTTCAAAAATTCTGATTTTTTACACTTTCACTCTAATTAATTTTAAGAACCCAAAAACATTTTTATTTTCATTTTTGCATTAAAAATTTATTTTTAAATCATTTAATTGTATTATTTAATTAATTAATTTTAATCAATTAAAAATACTTTTAGGTATTTAAAAATGACCAAACAAATCATGAAGCATCCTTGAACATTATAATCAATTTACAAACTCATTTCACTCATTTATTTTAGGTTTTGATTCTACTTTGAGAATTAAATTTGAATTAGGGTTTTCAAAATCCCCTTTTTCACAACCTAACTTCCAAAATTCACTTCTGGTCAATAAAAATGAGTTTGTACTTGGTTCTTTTTGCATCCTTTTACATGTTGCATCTAGTATCTAGGACATTTAAATCATATTTTTGCAATTGCATTTTCAATTTGATATGCATTTTTCTTTGAGAAGTACCCAAAACCCTAGCCTAACTTAGAAGAACCTTAACTTGACTTTGGTTTAGCTTTAGATATCCACCTTTGGAGGGTGTTCTCATGTAGGTTTAGGGTTTGTTTGGATGCAATTTCAATTTTCTATCATGTGATTTGCTTCTGATTTTGATCATGGACTTTGTGTATGTACATACTAACTTTTCAGGTGCATACAATAAGTTAATTAGGATGTGGATGTGCATCCACATCCAATCTCTTATCACCCTCTTATTTATTTGTGTTTGAAGTGAATTTGATTCACTTGTGTTTGTTTCTCTCCCACTCCTAGGTTACTTAACTTCTTTAGGAAGTAAGTAACCTATCTTTCTCTCTCTTTCTCTTTTTCATCTGCTTCTTCCTTGGTGGCCATCTGAAGACTTTCTTTATGCCTCACAAACCATAGGAACTACCAAGCATGATAAATTTAGGGTTGTGAATGGTCCCCCTTAGTTTTTTACCTTTTGAGTCTCATTGAGTCTCTACTTCTCATCTCAATAACAAAGGCTAAACAGTTAAAGTTTTGGGGCTCTGTATTAGGGTTATGTCTATATCCTTATCTTAGGATGGAGTGTATAATTGTGATACTTAGTGTTAAACCTTTAATTTGTTTTCACCTTCTAATCAAAATACCTAAAAATTATCAAGACTTAAGCTTGTAACTTGGGCCTTATATTAGGGTTACATCTCTGCCTTTGGGTCAGAGGGACTAACCCTAGTGTTTAATGGACAAGTCCCTCTCAGGTTTAGTCTTACAAACATAAAATTCACTTCTTAATCTAATCTCTAATTAAAATCCACTTTAATAAAGGTTTGTTATATAATGATTTTAATCCCTGACCATGGATTAAGTTGAGGTATCTTCCTCATCTTAAGTATCCTCATCTATCATCCTTCTCTTAGGATGGTGTAATGAGTTCACTAATCCCTGATTAGAGATTAAACTCATTAATTAACACAAAACAAAAATCCAAAAACACTTAATAATCAAAAATGGGTTAATGATCTTAATCCAGTATCATTAGGGTTATTAGAGTGAGATTCTCCTCTCATACTTAAGTAGACTGATTATCCCTTATCAGTGATGATATAATGAGTTTGCAAACCCTTGATTAAGGCTTAAGCTTGTTATCCTATGCAAAACACCAAAAAAACAATAAAAAAATGAAAACACAAAAACAAACAATAAATGTCTCCTTCGGGATTCTTTTCTCATCACACTCACTCTGAAAACGAGAACTCGCTTCTTCCGTCTAATGCAAGACAGTTAGCACTCGAGCCAGACGAGTCATACACTTGAGCATAGACAAGCAAGTAGTTCACACCAAAACACCAAGTCTCTTTGAGACGAACTACGGTGTTCTGACTTCCTTATTGCATAAGAGGATACGTAGGCATAACTTAACGGTTATCGAACAAAAGTCCCCAGGTCTCCCCTTTTTCTCTTTTTAGCTTTCTTTTCTTAGCCTCAATTTGAATTCATGTTCTTTCTTTTGCATTGTCACTTTGTACATCCATCTCCTTTATACACAGTTAGCACGTACACTTACCCTCTTTTAAAAACACAATCAGGTAAGCGTGGATCCCGTCGAGTATGACGGACGATCTGGGTGCTAATACCTTCCCAGGTCGTAACCAACCCCCTTACCCAGTCTCTTTGGTTCGCAACCGTCCTATCCCTATCTTTCTAGGTTTATGCATCATTACATTTCCTTCAGGATAAAAATGCCTAGCTGGCGACTCTATTCAACTTCAACCTTCACCATCCGACCGTCCTTGCCGACAGTTCGCGTTTGCACCAGGACGAAAGTCCGGGGAGCGACATGAACCCCATTATAAAAGTCACCTAACAAGGTAGGTGTGGGATTCCTTTTGAAGAAAATGGCAATAGCCTCCAGGCTTACCATCCCTTAATCACTTGGGAAGAGACTAATTCCATATACCATCAAAGCTAAGAGTACACAGAACTGTGCCTATTGATCATCTTGAGCATATACCAGGGCTTCCTGAATCAGTATATTGCAAGACAACCCCTTCCCTTTGCTACTACTCAAGCCCTGCTCTACCCTGCTTAGAGGCAAATGACACCTTTGAGAAATCTCCTCTGCCTGAAGTACTCTCCTTGAGTTGTAATAAGGTTGTCTTCCACTAAGGGGGATATGTAACAAGCTAGAAATTTCTTCCAATGTAGGTGCTAAGACATAATCTTGGAATACAAAACAGCGTAATGGAGCATCATAGAACTGAAGTGGAGTATGAATGCTATCCCTTTTGTCTTCTGTGGGCTTGTCCATATACCTGAGAATCTGCCAAAATCTAGCCCTGAAATCTCCAAAAATCTTGTCATTCATCAGACCCTTCAGCTGGTGTAGTTTCTTCACCTCTGGTTGTGGAAATGTGTAATGTACATTGTTCTTTTTTAGAGTTGTGATGATGCTTACCATCTGGATATGAGAAGTTAACAGATACCAGAACAGGGTATGTAAATATAACCTGAAAAATGAAAACACTAAGATGTTAAAGATGCTATGATATGATGCAAATGCAAATGCAAGGAAAATATGATCAATCTGGAACTGTCTAGGTGCTGTTTGCAAAAGTCAAGTGATCACAAACTATAAGTCCTCTAAATAACAACCCATATACACTTGGATGAGTCACAGATATCCTCAGATCAAACTACCAAACCATCTAGATCAAGAACTCCAAAGGTCAAAATATCAGATCAACACATAAGACTGTACTGGCAGTGGGTATGGTGAGGTTAAAGGGTTCCTGAAAACCTGTAAACCCCTCCCGATCTCACTGGTGTAAACACCCCAAATTTGCCCTCACCCATTTCACACCATGGCTTGTGATCATCTCATATGCATAAATACAATCATATCATCTCACATCTCATTTTTGATTCACTGCATAGTTTCTAAGGCATCTGCACCTAGGGTTTGTGATCTGAGCAACCTCAGGGCATCCTGAGCCACCCCAAAGGCCACCAATCAACTCAAAGGGGTCCATGTGTTCTTATGTCATATTACATCCTCTCAAAGTCAAGATTTCAAAGGAATCACAAGAACTAGGGTTTGGGTGGATGCAGAGCCAGGCTTGACTGCACAGTTGACCTAAAATTAGGGTTTTGGTTTCAGAGGCCATAACCCCAAATTTTTTGGTCATTCTTGTTTCCATTGGTCTCTATATGGTATAGGGAGTATGCATATCAATTTTCATGAAGAAATTCCATGGGGAAGTCATCTGATCAAGGGTTGACTTTTCAGACAAGTCAGTGTAAAATCAGGGCATCTGAGGCCCCCAATGACCCAACCAATGGGTGATCTTCATCATTTTGAGTGTATATGATCTTTATTTGATCATGGAAGAAGGTTGAAGTTCATAGAAATCAAGAATTTAGGGTTTTTGCAAATGTTGACTTTTTGGGCATAGTTGACTTTTCAAGAATGCATCATTTTAGGTCATTTTTCAAGCCATGATTCTTGATCCAAAAATGCTTCAAATGGAAAAACTTTGGTCATGAAAGTTGTAGATCTCGTCTTTCCCTTTTCAAAAAGTACAAGAACATGATCAAACTCTTCTTGAATCAAAAGTTATGGCAATGCAAAGTTGGCCAAAATCATTGATTTTCAAGGCATGCCTCAAATGGAAATTTTGCAAGATCATGAACCAAAGCCCAATGTGACTTCTAATTCACTCCAAACAAGTATGCAAACATTCTCTAAGTTATAAAATTCAGAATGAACCAAGAATGCCCATGGTTTTATGGTTGGTTGGACAAAGAAATCACATGTGAACCAAAAAGTCACAAGTTGCAAAACTCATGATCATGCTTCCTCCTACTTGCAGCCTTGGATGCTGAGCTTTGCTAGCCTCTCACCTCACCTTGCTGCACCAGAACCAGCCCATGTACTTGCCTAGATCATGAGCCATACCTCTCTTACACATTATTTGACTTTTTGCAAAAGGTAACTTACCAATCAATAAAGGGCATGTCTTGTCAACTGACCAATGAGAGAGAGTTATGTGGACAATTTGCAAGCTAGACATAACACAAGGCAAGGCTGAAACATCTCATACCACATACACACAAAAACACTCCCATTTTTTGCATTTGTCTTCGAATCTGCCTCCACAGTCACAAAACACTCCAACCATTTTCTCCATTCAACTCACCATGTATCACTGAGTAGAAAGCACCAAGAACACAAGCCTGAAACAGCCTGAACATCTCACTGCCATTTCTCACTTCATTTTGCAGTTTCATTCGAAACTTTCACCATAGCTCACAAACACACCAACAAACACCACAGACCTTCTCCATTCATCCTCAGGGTCACAAACAACCATTCACCATGACCTGAAGCTCTCTATTTCACCATTGCCATTTTCTGACCAAGCTTGAGCAGAAGCTTTCGAATCTCACTATCCAGCCAGCTTAAACTCTCATTGAGCATCCAAACATCTTCTGGGGACCAAGTGGAGTGGATTGCACAAAGAGAAGTGGCCGGAAAGTCCTCAAACTGAAAGCTCCAAATCTCAGGTAGCTCGAAAATTATTTTTCCAGAAATCATTTTTCTTGTTACAAACTTGTTCTTTGTGTTGTTCTGGTCATGAATATGTCTTTGGTTTTTGAAATGGTGGTGAAATAAGCATTTAATTTGTCTCTGAAACTGGTTTGCCCTAAAACTTGTTCTGTTCGATTCATGGTTTTGAGGAAGAAAAAATTTGTTTGGACTTAGGGTTTTAGCTCAGGGGGTCATGGGGATCATTTTGGTGTGCTTAGTTTTCATTTTCGTTACGATTTGAGGGATTTGGGGAGTTTTCAGGTGAGGTGCTGGCCGGAGAAGACGACCGGAGGTCTTCTCCGGCCACCTGAGAGTGATTATGCCCTAATTGCGTCATTAACTCTAGTTTGAATTTGAGCCATGGATGTGCGTTGACCTGTTGACTTCCCTCTCTTTTGAATGGCCCAGATCATTTTGTTTGCCCTAATCTCTCTCATTAGCTTTAATTAATTCGTAATTAAATTAATTAACCCAGATGCAATCCACACCCTTCATTCACGCGCCAGTCAACGTTTTCAAACTCAGAATCAATCTCATCCATCCATCCTGATTACTTCCTATTTTATTTGATTTTAATTCATTATTATTTCAATTAACTTGCATAATTATTTTAAAATAGCAAAAAATACATAAAAATTATGAAACTTTTTCCTCTGAGTTTTAATAATTTTTATGACCCAAAAACATTTTTATTTTATTTTTTATCATTAAAAAAGTATTTTTAAATATTTAAAAGATTATTTTTAATTGATTAATGGGAATTAATTAATTAAAAATACTTTTAGGTATTTAAAAATTACAAAAAAATTCATGAAATGTTCTAAGACATTTAGAAACATTGTCCAACCTTCAAACCAAATTTCTTTTTTGATCTTGATGCATTTTAAGAATTTTTCATTGAATTAAATCATTTTTTTCATGCATTATTTTGATCATGGGTTCAAAAATTCATTTCTGCCTATTGGAGAAGGTTTGGACATTGATTCTTTTTGCTTTGTTTTGTGTTTGGCATGTAGTTTCTAGGGTAAAATGGCCATGATTTGATCTTGCACTTTCCAATTGTTTGACATTTATTTTGTTAAGAACCCTAAAAAAACCCTAGTAACTTGTAAAAATCATATCTTGAGATTGGTTGAGAGTTGAGAGTTCCCCTTTGGGCAGTGGTTCATTATAGGTTTAGGGTTTCTTTGGGTGCCATTTCCCATTTTTTATCTTAAGATTTGCTTCTGTTTTGGGTTTTTGTTTAATGTTTGATCCATGAACCCTAATTTGGGCTTTCTTTTGCATCCTTCTTACATTTCCTTGCATAACTTGACTTGTCATTGCATTTTGTGCATTCTTGTGATTCATTTGACATCTTAAGACATGTAGGAAGCATGTTTGACCATTGCATTACATATTTGCCATGTCATTTGTCTTGTATGATTCATAACTTTTCATGTTCATTCATGCTCCTTAACTTGCATCATTTACATTCATAATCTTGTATGAACATCTCCATGTCTTGCCTCATGTTTTCAGCACCTCATAATACCATAATCATCATCAACATGCTTCTGGTTTTGCTTTGCATCATACCATTTCATCTCATCTTGCATTGCATTGCATTTCTTTCTAACATTTCAGGTGGTAAGTAAACTTGGGAAGTGAATTTGCCTTCACTTCTCATAATTTTTCTTTTCATCTCTCTTGCACCCATTGCTGCATTCTTATATGTGTTTGAGTTTGAGCTTGCTCATTCTTCTCCCTCCTACTTTCTTTCTTCAAGTGACTTGACTGCTTGAATGAAGCAAGTCATTTTGCTTCTCTTGATCCTGTTCATCTGCTTCCTGGTGGCTCCTTTGAAGATTTGTTCTTGAAAACCTCACAAACTTTAGGATCAACCAAGCATGACAATGAATTAGGGTTTTGATTAGTTCCCCCCATAGTTTTACCTTTGTGTCTCTCTTTGAGTCCTCTCTTCTCACCTCATAATCAGGGACTAAACCCTAAAGGCTTTAACACTTTGTGATTAAGCTTATGCCTGCATCCTTCTTTTAGGATGGAGTGTATAACTTTAATCCTAAGTATTAAACCCTTAATGTGTTTAAATCTCTTAATCAATTCACATAATAATCATCAAGACATCACACTTGTAACTTGGGCCTTGCATTAGGGTTCTAATTCTTCCTTAATTGGTTAAGAAGGACTAGCCCTAGTGTTAATGGACAAGTCCCCCTCAAGTTGTCTTACAAATCATAAAAATCACTTCATCATCATACCATTAAATAAAATCCACTTAATAAAGGCTTTGTTTTGTCATGAGTTTAATCCCTAATCATGGATTAAGTTGAGGAGCTTTCCTCAGCTTAAACATTCTCGTTTATTATCCTTCTATTAGGACGGTGTAATGAGTCTGTTTAATCCTTGATTATGGCTTAACCTCATTACTCAACACTAAACAAAAACACCAAAAACATCTAAATAATCACAAGTAGGTTAATGATCTTAACCCTACATCAAAGGTGATTAAGTGTGAGAATCTGACTTCACACTTAAGGTATTCTCATTACCCCTAATCAGAGGGAAGATGTGACGAGTTTACTAAATCCATTGGTTTAGGCTTAAGCTCATTAACTTATGACAAATTTTCAAAAGCAATAAAAGACTGAAAACTCAAAAACAAACAATAATCGTCTCCTCCGGGATTCTTTTCTCATCATCTTCGCTCACAACCGAGAACTTGCTTCTTCCGTCTAATGCAAGACAGTTAGCATCTGTGCCAGACAGGTCATACACTTGAGCATAGACAAGTAAGCAGTTCACAAGTCAATTCATCCTTCAGTCTCTTTGGGTCGAACTACGGTGTTCTGACTTCCTCATTGCACGAGAGGATACGTAGGCATAACTTAACAGTTATCGAACAAAAGTCTCTGTATATCCCCCCTCTTCTAGCCTTATTCTTTAAGCCTCATGATCTTGAGCAATTCATTCTCATTCTTACACTGACACTGTACATTTATACACTTCACACTTCTTTTGCACTGACACCTGTACATTCTTTCCAGCTATTTTATACACAGATTGCACTGACACTACCCCTTTAAAACACAAATCTTTTAAGCGTGGATCCCGTCGAGTACGACGGACAATCTGGGTGCTAATACCTTCCCAGGTTGTAACCAACCCCCTTTCTCAGTCTCTCTGGTTCGCAACCGTCTTATCCATTTCTTTACTAGGCCTATGCAGCATTGCCTTTCCTCCGGGATAAAAATGCCTAGCTGGCGAATCTATTCATCTCCAGTGAGTTCACGGCTGTGTGTTCTCACTGTTCCCCTCGCCGACCGTTCGCGTCTGTACCTTTATTTGGGCCAGTCCCATTTTATCGGGAGCGACAGCTGGTATGCTTCGGGTCAAACATCACGGACTCTCAAAGCCGAATAGCAATAATACTTTCACGATTTCCGAGAAATGGCTCATGACCAAATCAGGGAATCGGTTTGGCATTATGTACTACTCAGGGAGGTCTCAGCGTGAGTCCGGGAAAAACAAGCATCCCTTATAAGTCCCCATCTTCGAGCGCTGAAATCGAGAAACAATAGTACATTCAGCCCGTAGGATACATTACTATCGTCATACGACCATATGCTTTGACTGAGTTCCTATAAGAAAACCAGGCCATCCTATGTGAGTCCCCAGTGGACCCTCGGGTGTGAATGGGTTTGCCACAGAATGTTGTCTGCCACTGTCACCACTGGAGAGGGTTGTTTCCACAAAGGTTCTCAATTATCGGTCCCCAGCTGCACATAACTATCGAGGTTGTGTAATGAATTAGGGAAGATCCCTATATCAATACATTTCCAAGATGGTCGTGAATCTGGGTGTGAACGCACTAATACCCCCATGACAAGATGACATAGGGCCAAAGTGATTGTCCATGCTAAATCATATAGTGCACTCGAGTCGGGTATTTGGCTAGTCTCATCTCACCACACACAAGTAACACCCAACCCACCAAATAGAAAAACAGTCCAGTATAATATATGATGCATGAAAATAAATAAATAAACTGTAAATAAAGTTGTAAATAAGATGTAAATAAACAACAGTAAAATAAACATGCAACAACAAACAATCAACACCCAAAGAAACAAAAACACACAAGTGCTAGGATTGACTCTCAAAGGGGAAACCAGAGATTCTGTTTTCGGTCCCCAGCAGAGTCGCCAGTTGTCGCTCCCTGGATTTCCATCCTGGTACAAACGCGAAAGTGGCGCGGAAAAAGGTTGAATCGCCAGCCAGAAATGATTTTCATGAAGTTTATTTTGGTGTGGTGATGTGAATTGGTTCATTAGAAGCCTTTGCAATTCATTTTGAGCCTTTATGTAAAAGGTGGAAAACTTGAATATTTGAAAATCTATAAAATAATCCCAACTTCCTTCAAGCATAACTTTTGATCCATGAAGGCTATGAAGGAGTTCTTGTACTTTTTGAAAATAGGAGAACAAGCCCTACAACTTTGATGTTTATGAAAATTTCATTTGAAGCTTCCATGGTCATGAAAGAATTGGTTGAAGTTAGGGCAAAAATTGCCAAAAAGAGAAAGTTTCATTATAGGTCACTTTCTAATTTTAGTAACTTTTTTTCCAAACTCTTGATTCTTGACATTTAAGATCATTCATGCTATTTCTTGACCAAATCAAGGTCCATAAGCTTGAAAATCGTGATTGGCCCCTTTGAAAACCCTAGGTTGACTTTTCTTCTGCACAATTGACCTATTTCTTCAAGTACAAGTAACTGAGCCATTGCCTGACTTTCTCAATGAATCTTTGAGCCAAATTTCATCCCTAGGCCTTATATGACATGCAGAAGCCTTTAATCACAAGAATTGATCAAATCCATAAGGATAGCTTGCCCTGAGCCAAAACACTAATTAGGTTTCTGTAGAGGTAAAATCATGAGTGTAAGCTATTGTCGCTCCCTAGATTTCCATCCTGGTATAAACGCGAAAGTGGTGCGGAAAGAGGAAGAGTCGCCAGCTAGGAATTTTTATCATGAAAGAACACGAATGGTAATGTTGCACAAACCAGAAGAAAAGAAAAGGAAGGACACAGGTCTTGCGAACCAAAGAAACTGAGTCCGGGAGTCAGTTACGACCTGGGAAGGTATTAGCACCCCAGATCGTCCGCCGTACCCGACGGGATCCACGCTTGCAAAGAAACTGTTTCAAAGGGTGAAGAAAAGGAATTTGCTGCAAAGAAAAGGAACTGAGAAAGAAAACAAAGAGGAAAAATGTAGGGAAAATAAGGATTGTGCTCGAACGGGACCTACCCTGCTGCCTACGTACCTCACTGGACATGAGGATCAGAGTCGCCGTAGTCCCCCTAACTAGGGGTGGAAAATATTGCTTGTGTCTTAAGCCTTGAACTGCCTATGTCAATACAGGTGTTGCAGGCTCGGACGATGAGTGTGTAACCGTCTTGCAAAGTGACAAGTAGGAGCAAGTTTGTACGTAAGGAGTGAGGGTGATGAGAAGAGAAGTCCCAAAGGAGAGACGCTTATTGCTTGTTTGTATTTTTTTAGAAGTCTTTTAGAGTGTGGCATAAGGAAGTGAAGGCAAATCCCTCTCTAAGGACATGTCCTTATTACCACATCCCAAAATAGAATGAGTAACAAGTCCATCAAGAATGAGGAAGATCCTCAAACTTGTTTCCTAAGATTAAGATTTAAATTCACTAACTTGTTTGTATTATTAAGTATTTTTGTGGATTAAATTGAAGAAGTGTTTTTTTAGCTTTTCTTTGAGAGTATGACAAAAGGGAAGGTCAACTCAACTATTATTAATGTTTTTTAGATTTTGTATGAAGATGAGAAAGAGAGAGCACCAAAAGGATCTCAAAGGTAAAAGACTAAAGGGGAAATCTAATCCTAAAGTTATCATGCAAAGGTGGTCCTAGGGTTAGTGTGGTTCAAACTATCCTAAGAAGGAGAAGAAGAAGACAAGAGGAAGAGAAGAAAGCTAGAGAACAACTTACCTCTCTAAAGGAGATAAGTTGCTTCTAAGAGGGAAGATGAAGAATTGAAGCACAAGATGGCATAAGGAACATCAATAATCACAAGATAGAAAGCAAAGTAAGAGAGGAGATGAAGAATTGAAATGTGGATAACATCCACACTTCACTTACCATGAGCCCCTGAAATGGTTAGAACTAACCTCATATGACAATATAAAACCAAACAAACTCAAGTGAGGCATAATCAAACAAAAGATCAACTCCACACACCACAACCAGAAGTGACCCATCTCATTTACATGCTAACAAACCCCAAACAAAACCAAAGAGGAAGAAAAAGAAGCATGTCATTTCAAATCCACATGAACTACTTATAAAAGAAGAAAGCATACATGAGATTAAACACATCATTCAAGCCTAACAAAACATCATGTACCTTAAGACCATAATCATATCACCATAAGAATGTGCACAAACAAAACAAAAGACCAAGGAAAGGATCATACAAGTTCAAACATAATCATCACAAGAATGAGAAGTGAAGTGAACATGTGCATAAGTGTAAGAACAAACAAATGCACATCAAATCAAGGCATAAGCATCATCTAAAAACAAGGGACCTAATCATTTTAAAATTTGCCTAAGAAGCATGAACAACCATGGGAAAGAAGTACCAAACTCAAGCATAAGCATCATGAAGGGCAAATGAACAATGAAGGTGAGGTGAACATGCATACATTTGTGAGAAACTTCAAAGGCAAGAAACACAAATCTTTCCAAAGTGAAAACACTAATCAAGGACCAAGGATAAAACTTCATACAAAAAGAACTCTAAAAAACCTATAGGAGTTGGCACAAGTGCCCTTCTAGCCCAAGAACCAATCATGTAACAAGAAAGAGCAAAAAACCAGGGCATTCACATATGAAAATTCAAATCAAATCAAAAACTCATTCAAAAACTCTACAATCAAACACAAATGTTCATTAATCATGTGATAACATCATGCCAAAAGAGCAAAGCCAGAATCAAAAGCAAACTAGGTCAAAGGAACTTATGAACACAAACTAGGGTTTTGCAACTTCATGCTCAAGTCAATTGCCAAAAATAATCAAGCAAGCTTCTAAAAATCAGGAGAAAAATTAAACACAAACTACATCCTAATATGAATCATATGCAAAACGAACCAACTCAAAACTCAAATTGATGATCAAGATAGAAAATCCACAAGTCAGCATGCATTTAAAATGAATTAAAAAACAAATAATAAAAGTGAAAATTAATTTCTACGTGGAAAATAAAATTAAATGAAAAATAAAAATGAGAAGTAATCAAATCAATTCAAATAAAAGAAAAATAAAATATAAAGTAAAATGTGAATTAATCAAATCAGAGGGCTGAGATTCCAAGGAAACAATATCAATGGTCATATGCGCTAGTCAGCTTGACTCAGGGTAATCAGATCCAAAGGCTCACATTCAAATTAAATTAAATGAGATCTGATGGTCACGTTTTAAAGTTGCATTAATTCTGATTAATTAAATTAATAAAACAAAATTATCCTAATTAATCACGATCTAAGGGCCATGATTCAATCTGGAGAAACATAAACCCTAATTACCATAACATAAACCCTAACCGGCCGGAGAAGCGCCGGTCATCTTCTCTAGAAAGAATGAATCATATATAAACATGTAAAGAAAAAGGTTTAAATGAAAAGTGCACAAAGGCACCAAAATATTTGATGAGTTTTGTATTTTTTATGGTCTTTTGGAAAATGTTTTAATATATTTACATGATTTAACACTTATTAAGAAAATAAAAGAAAACGTAAAAATCGTTTGACCTAAGTCAAGGTTTGATTATGAAAGCGGTTTAAATTTGAAAACAAATAAGATTTTAGAAAAAGGGAGAAGTTTTGAAAATTAAAGAAGGGGAGGAGATGAAGGGACTATCCTAAAAAAGACAATAAAGAGATAAAGAAGGAAAGACCTAACCAAACTTGATGATGTTTCCCATTATGAGCACAAAAATTCCATCCTTATAAGCTAGCAAGTGTCCAAATAAAGGCGGATTTACCAACTTTATGAAGATCAAAGCAAAAGAGTAGTATCCTAAAATCTAATTCCAAAATCTTCATTCCAATACTAAGGATAATAACCATTGTCCAAAAATTAAAGTCACAAGTTTTTTAGAGGTTCAATCCTTTATTAATATTTTTGTGTCCAGATGGACAAAGGGAAAAGCACAAGAATAACATGAATATAAACATAAACAATATGATGAATGATATAGCATAATAAAAGAGATAAGGAGCGAGAGATAAAAATAAATAGGATAAGGTGCGAGAAAGAATTAAAATGTTAGTATAGTAATAGTATAATAATATTTACATAATAATGGAATGGTGAACTTAATCAACCTCAACCAAAAGAGTAACCAAAATCGAAAGGCAACTGGATCCGCTTAGTATCTTACACTATAGTGATCAATCAAGGCAAATAGTACCAAATTCGATGAAGTTTGAAAGGAGATTGGGAGACCCAAAGAACCTATGCATCAAACATTCATAAGTCTTGGTTCTTAATGCAAAATGATCAATCACTTTGGGATTATGCGACCAACAAGAGGTCCGGTCCATGAAAGTGCGAGTATCCAATTGGATTTTTATTCTGAATTCGGGACAAGTTTAGGTCTATGTTAAGCAATTTACGAAGTAATTACCCTACAAATGAGGCCGATCACCACCAATTTAGGTGAACAATGTTAGTGTTAATGTATGCGAGATGAACGATATGTAAATCGCTATCCGAACGCAATACCGCACAAAACTAAAGATGAATACCAAATTGAGTTACACTTATGGTATTCTTCCATCTTTAAGTTTAATCACTCATTTTGGTGGATTCAAGCATGAAAATGTCTCACTAATGCAAAGTACCGTAAATGAATTGAATAATTCACTTAAAGGTAGTTTTGGATTAATGAACATTAACTACTCTAATCCACACCTAAAGTCCATTGAAATTAAAGAGAAATCACTCCGAAGAGTGCTCCCCAAGATAAAAATAAAAAGGAGGGAGAAGAAGAAGAAAGAGTAACCAAAAATAAGTTCAAAATAAGCCAAAAATAGCTTATGTTCTTGTGTTAACCGGTTAACCAAATAGGTTAACCGGTTAACGCATCTAAAAAATCAATTTTGCGCCAAAATAAGCCTGGTTAATCGGTTAACCAAAATACATTGGAAATGGTTAAGCAGTTAACATTGTACCAGTGGCAGAAAAAATGTTGAATTCAGCATGATCTATTTTAAAACCTGTTGTCAAACATTTGATGATCATGAACTGAATTAGCACGAATTTTAAAACCAAAATACAGTGAAATCTTTGCAATCAAACAACAACTTAAGATCCAATGGATCTAGAATCAAAGGCACCAAAGATTTACATCTTGAATGTTGATGATGAAGATGGAATCATGGAAAGAGTAGATTACCAAAAGAACTTCTTCAAATTGAACCAAATCAAGCTTGATCTACTGAAATTGATGAACAAGAAAGAAGTATGATGAAGGTTTAGCTCAAGTTGATCAAGAATTCAATGTGAATTATTGATAACTTCAAAAGAAAGAAAGAAAGAAGAGGTATAGTGAATTTTGGTTTGGGGGGATATTTTGCGAGAGATTTGTTGGCTATCAAAAGCTTCAAAAAAATTTTGCAAGGTGAATTTGGCTCTCAAAAGCTTGTCAAATGAATGAAATTAGTGTGCTATTTAAAGACTTTAGGTATGGGAATTTGGTGGAATGGAGCTTGCTTTAGTAATTCAAATTAGGCTTGGTAATTAAAAATTTGGAGGGAAATGGAAAAGAGTGGTGATTAGTGAGGGTTTATGGTAGGAAATGATGAAAGTGATGTAGAGAATTCAGAGGGAAATGGATATAGAATATTCCAAATGAGATCAATGATCAAAGTGTTCTGAATTTGAACAAAATATTCAAATTTTGCATTGGTTAACCGGTTAACATATATGGTTAACCGGTTAAGCAAGCTAAAATTTGAATATTTTATTTAAATATGATTGCTTGGTTGTTGTGGCCCAATTATTTTGCATATCAAAGAAGGCATGAAAATAAACACATGAACCTTGGAATTCCTTGAATAAATCAATTAACTTGAGAAATCCTTGATCAAATAAATTTGAATTATTTGTGGATCAACTTCGACTTTTGTCAGTCAAAATTTCATTCGAGCTCAGGACTGCTAGTTTTGGAATTTTCACTTGTTCTTTTTCCTGAAAATGTTAATGAAAGAAAACAAAATATTTTTGGATTTTATTTAATGGTTAGTAAACATAAAAAAAATAAGAGCAAGTAAAAACACGGTGATCCCATATATCTGCAACTGAAAAAGATAAACAAACCAACGTGTGATCTTGTTTGTATGCAAGATGCATATGAGATGCGAAAACCTTAGGGTCAAAAATTAGGGTATGACAATTTCCTTGTGTAGGTGGATGATGCACTGATGAATTCCTGATGAACCAAACCCCTTCTAGGGCATTGAGGAGAAGTTTGAGCTTGTGTGAGATATGAGGACCCATTGTAGGCTTGTTGCAAGACAACTTAGCTCTCATCTTTGGCTTTAAAGAATCACAAATTGATGGATCACTGATCATATGCCCTATGCTTCTAACCATGAATGTTATGGTTCAGTTTTCTATGCAAAGATGCAAGGATATATATGATATATGCTATGCTATATGACATGAAATGAGAGGGAAAATTTTAGGGTGTTACAGCCACCAGTCACCATTTGAACACTAGTAGTTATCTGAATGAAAGAAGGACTTATGGGTGCCCCTATCCATGATGTTGGGTTGACAGAAACAAAGTCAATTACAAAGTTGAAATGCTCGTTAACAACTTTCATTGCAGCAACGGTATAATTTCCCTTGGCAAGGTTACCAACTAAACTCATTTCAATAAGCAGCAATAGTCCCCTGGCATGACACAACCCCTAAGTATGGTTCAAGAAACATGTTAGACGATCAATTACACTCAAAATATATAAAATTATTAGAGTAAAACATATCTTAATAACATACATATCTTAATGACACTCATAAACTAAAACCAAGTGCATTATCGAAATTCTTCTCAATACTCATCATATTCTCCTGAAGCTTATTCACCACTTCCGCCAAACCAGGGAAGTCCCGCCAAGCATTTTTCGCATTAAACCACACCATCTCAAAACCTAAACACCATTAACAACCTCATTAGCCACCATCCCTCAAGCCTAAACAATCTCAAATAATTAAATTGTTTTATTAAAACAATTTTTCCGCGAATAAACACTAATCATAGTACTCAAAGTCACCAAATTCTCCTCAGGCATTCTATCAAACAGTTCACGTGTAGACTCAACATCACCATATTTATGACACTGAAAACAAATAAGAATTAGATATTACAAAAAACAAGACATTCATATGCTACAGAAAAACATCTACTTACAAATGCATAGCAAAGTCACTGCAAATTATTTCATAAATTATGAAAGTATCACTCCTTAAAACAACAAAAAAGCACCAATAACAGAAAAGTTAAAAAACAAAAACAAAAAAAATAAAATAGTTAAACTCATTCAGTGTTAGCATCATCATCCGATACATAGTGAATGCCCTTTTTTTTCAAAGATCCCACAAACATTCATGTGAGTGATAGAATAGTTAAACTCATTCACTCCTTTATTGACCGAAGAAACTCACAGTTATCTCGCTTCAAGCTTGTATGGCGTACACCACACACCTTTGTGTGAGGTATTGACAGTTGAACCTGAAAGATCCAAAAGCTACATACTAACCAAGTTCTTGCTTGATCAAAACTCAGTTTACATAACTAATAACAGGTAGAGAAAATATTAACATGTTATACTCTATGTTAAATCAATCATCCTCTAAATAACCCGCTGATGAGAGAAAAAGTACCATATTATGTGTTTGAGACTTCCCACTAATTATATGAATCAAAGGAAAATAATGTAACTAGATATATGATTTAAGATCTCTTACAAAGGAAAACAATACTAAAAATGTAAACAAACACAATAAAAGTCCATAGTGCACAGCAAAAAACCTGTATATCCTTTAACATACAACCTTTTGCACCGCCCGAAAAAGATGCAAAGTTAAATCTATATACCTGTAGAAAAAATCATTTTTATTATTGAAAAAAAGAAATAATATAAATATAAATATGGAAGTGCAATGTAGTATAAGAAATGGAGAAAAACCCTTTGGAGTTTTTTCGGAACATAAAAACCTTAGGATTTGTTTCTTCTCAGCATCGCTCTGAAGTCGCAATCTCAAAGGAATCATTGTAGTGTTAATCCATTGGAACCTAAACTCATCAACCAATCCGCATAAATTGTGAACCAAAGATAATGTCTCTCCAAGAAACGCTTCAAATCCGAAAAACCCTAACTTTTCCTTGGCTATTTCTCTCACCTTAGCTCATTCTTACCTGCACATCTGTAATGAAAATATCAAAAAAAGGATGGAAAATTACAGATATTACAACCCTTAGGTATCTTACAACTTTTAGGTATCAACTTCCTTCTTCTATCAACTTGTTCAAATGCAAAAAATTACAGATCCATATTCATGAAAAAAATCAAAACTAATGAAAACCCTAAACATGTTATTGCTACAATCACAAAAATAATGAAACCCAAAAATCTGTAATTGCTCTGAGTCGCCATTTCAAAAGGTGTCACCATCTCAAAAGGGTGTCGTTACCATCGTTGATATCTTTAACCATTTCAAAAGGTCTAGCCATGTTTTGGTGGTTGACGTCCGCTGAAGTAGAAATTTTGAGAAGGGCTTTGGTTGGTAACAGAGAGAGTTTTAAACATTGGTTTCAAACCAAAGGAAATTTTCAAAAAATAAATGGTAGAGAAAAGCATATAACAGATCAAAAGCTTGGGAAAGGATTACAAACTGCATTCATTCATGCTCCTAGAAACAGAAGATTATGTGTTGAATTTCTCAATCAAACTCATTACTAAAATCAAAATAAGGAAAAGGAAATGAAAAGAACGAAGAAGAGGAAGAAGATAAGAGACGAAAAGAAGGAAGAAGAAGAAGATATAGGGAGAGTTAGGGTTTCGATGTTGGTGTGAGAGAAGAGAATTTCAAAAATAATGGAGGTGAGATTATGGAGAAAAAGATTGTGTGGATGTGATTTCTCTGCAAAAGGAAGTTCAAATCCCCAATTCCAGTTACCGAAAAATAATTAGTCTGGTTTCAAATGTTTCATTACAGTTACTATTTGGCCATACATAGGTTTAATTAATGCAATTAGTATAGTTAGGATAGAAATAACCCATCATTTGGTTGAAAATAGTTGATATTAGACACTAAATACCCCTAATTTGGTGATTTGGCAACATTAAGGCAAAGGTTAATTTTTGAAATATATAAAGAAAAATTCATTGAACAAAAGTACTACTTTATAGAATGTTTTACCTCCTCATTTGGATGGACTTCAGTGGTGTTTGGTCCAACACAGGAGGTACGATGGGTTCGTGTGGCTGTTGATGAGCAAAAAAAGGGTTGAAAAGAAGAAGTTATGAACCAAGGCATGTTAATATAGATATAAATAATAAATTGTTAACGAAAGGTTGAACCTGTTTATGACTTTGAGGGTCGACTTGTTGCAAATCATTCGCATTCGCAAAACTCAGATCATGGATGGACGCTAAACAAAATATAAGAGTGTGTTGAAGTTAGGTTGATACATGGTGAGAAAAATAGATTGATTTATATGTGTTAGTGTGTGATTCTTAGTCTACTCTCCCACCTTGTAAATTTAAATGTGATAATAAATGAAATAATTACTATTGAAACCATAAAAGAGAATTCAGATGGTCAAGGTAATCATTAAGTATACACCATAGTGCAGCGGTAAAATCATGAGTGTAAACTATCAATTAGTTTAACTCAAAGTAAACAAAGTCGCCACCGCGCTTTTATTTTATTCCAAGAGGAAAAGGAAAAAAGAGCGAATAAATCCTAATGAATCTAAAAGTAAAAAGCTAAAGAAACACAACAGAGAAACGTGTAAGGGGATAGGTTACACAATGGGAAGGTGTTACGCACCCAAAATGTCTGTGGTACTCCACGGGAGCCCTTTAAAAAATTTACTGCTTTTGGTTTGAAAATGGTTTGCAAAAGTGAGAGTGGAGAGGTGGGAAAAGAATTATTATTTTTTATATTTTGTGTTTGGAGAGGTTTACCACCTCATGCCTACGTACCCACAAAGTGCAATGCGAGATCAAAACCTCGTAGTTCGTGGTACAAATAATGAAAAGGGTGGGTTATGATTGATTTTATTAAGTGGAGAGAATTTTTCATTTTCAAGTGGATAGCCTAACAAATCTACCATGAGAATGAAGGCATGGACTCATACATCATTATGGGGAGGACGCCAACTCGGATAAAATCGACGAGTATGCCACTAAACCCCGGCGAATGACAAGAGACTCAATTATATCAAACTACAACCATAGAGATTGAGAGACTTGCACCCGACTAAAGAATAATGACTCATAATCGGCACTTTTTAAAGAAAACAAACGAAAGTGCACCAAGGCACAAAACAATTTGAATGAGTTTGGTTCTTTTTATTTTTTGAATTAAAGTCAAAATGATTAAATTCATTGATTTTTAAAGAGAAAATAAAGAGTAAAATTTACTTGACAAAAGTCAAGGTTTTATTTATTAAAGAGGTGATGCTTTTATAAAAAGGGAAGGAATCCTTGGAAAAAGAGAGAAGATTTTGAAAATTAAAGAAGGGGAGGAGATGAAGGGACTATCCTAAAAAAAGAAAATAAGGAGATGAAGGAAGAAAAATGTAACCAAACTTGATGATACTTTCCAATTATGTGCATAAGAGTTTCATCCTTATAAGCTAGCAAATGGCCAAATAAAGGCAAGCTCCGATCTTCATGAAGGTTAAGGCAAAGGAAAATGTATCCTAAAATCTAAGTCCGAAACTTCCATTCCAATGCCAAGGATAGTAACCATTAGTCCAAAATTAAGATCACGAGTTTTTTAGAAGTTTAATCCTTTATTAGTGTTTTATGTCCAAATGGACAAATATAAAATCACACAAACAAAATAAGGACAATAAACATAAACATGATAATGGATGAATAAAGTATAATAAAAAATAAAAGCAATTAAAGTGCAAGAAATAATAATAATAAAACAATTAAAGTGTAAAAATCTAAATAATGGTATGGTGAACTTAATCAACCACAACCAAAAGTGTAACCAAAATCGAAAGGCACCCAGATCTGCTTAGTATCTTACACTATAGCAATTAATTAAGGCAAATAGAATCGAATTCAATGAGGTTTGAAAGAATATTGGGAGACCCAAAGCAACTACACATCAAACATTCATAAGTCTCGATTCTTAATGCAAAATAATCAAACGCTTTAGGATTACGCGACCAACAAGAGGTCCGGTCCACGAAAGTGCAAGTATCCAATTGGATTTTTTATTCCGAATTCGGGACAAGTTTAGGTCTATGTTAAGCAATCGCCGAGTAATTTATGAAGTAATTTCCCTACAAATGAGGCCGGCCAACACCAATTAAGGTGAACAATTTTAGTGTTAATACATGTTAGAGAAATGATATAATTGATCATTCTCCTAAAACATGCCACACTAAAAGAAAAAATGGGTAACGGTCTAATCTTAATCGAGATTTAACATTAATTTATCAAAGGCAACCTATCACAATTCCAAAGTATGGATAATGATCCAAATGATCATACATCTATAAATTTGAAATAATGAAGATTAAGCTCTTCGAAAATCAATAATCTTTGAATCGGAGATCTCATCGACCAAAAGAAAAATGAGAATAAGATGAAGAGAAATATGGATTAAAAATTATAATCCATAAAAATTATTTTAGAACTCTTTTAAAAAATTATTTTCAGAAATCGTTAAAAAAAATCAGAGAAGAAAACAATTTAAAAAAATAAAAAATAAAGTGGAGTTAAAGAAAATTAAAAGAAAAAAAAATGAAGAAGAAAGGAGGTGAGAAGGATGAAAAGATAGTGTGGATAGTAATGGACTTATCATACTAGGCCCAAACTAATACCAATTTTATAAAACAATTAAAAATCAAATTAAAAAAAGAAAATAATCGTCTTCTTCTCTAAGAACAAACCGTGAACACCACCACCATGTGCACTTTTCACCAAATTTTGAGCTCTGTCAAATCGGAGCGACGGAGCTCAAATCATATACCGTTGTGATTGTGAAACGGAGAGGATCAAGAATATGTGATTAGAAATAACAGAGGATGCAAAAGTAGAGAGAAAGAGAGCTCCGAATAACCGACGGAAAATTTCAACTACCTTCAAAAATCAAAGCAAAACTCCTCTTCAACTTCTAATCTCTTCCTCTGGTTGTTTTATGAAGAATTCCACTTTTAGAAACTATTTTTGGTGAAGATTTGAAGATTTGGTTGAAACTTGAAATTGAAGCTTTAATGGAGTTTTTGGTATTTTGAGAGTATTTGTGCAGAATATTTGGAGGCTCTTCCTTCATTGTGTTTTGATGTTGCTTGTTGATATCATGCATTGTGTTTTGTGTGTTAGGCCAATGTGTTTTGTTTCACGTGTGGGAGCTGATGAAAGTGGCTCTAGAAGCTGATAGAAACAATTAATTAGTTTCACTTATTTTCTTTTTCTTTTATTTGGTGTATAAAAATATGGAAAGGGCCTATGTAATGGGCTTAATAATTTTTGTACATATTTTGTAATAGAAAAATATAAGAATGGATAGAAAAAGAAAAAAAAATAGAATTAGATAAAATGGATAATAGTTTTTTAATGTGATAATTGGAATAGGGGAATTATGAAAAATGAATAAAACTGTGGATAATAAAAAAAATGAATATAGAATTATGGAAATTTAGAAATTTGAAGAAAATGAATTTGACTAAAGTGAATATTTGAATAAAAGTTGGAAATGGATAGAATATGAATACTTTGGATATTGAATTGGAATTAAAAATATGGAGATAAAAGAAAATGGTGATAGAATTTCTAAAAAGATGGATTATGGAAAATAGAAATAATTGGATATTAGAGAATAGGTGAAAATGAAAATGGTCTTAAATGATATTTGGAAATTAAAAAAAAAATATGGAGAGTGGTTAGAAATAGATGGATAGAAAATAATTGGATAATAGAAATATGGCCGAAATAAGAAAAATGGTAACTAGAAAGAAATGTATGAATCGGGTAATGGATTAAACAGGGATTTTTTATTTTAAGCCCAGAACAATAAATTTGAATTTTCTACACACATGATGAATAAAACCAACCCCAAGCCACTGAACAAATTGCCACTGAAACCACGACCATCACCTTTAAATTTTCTAAATATTTTCAAATATATCTGGATTGATCCTTGGAAAATAAATCCACTGATGAACACCCAATTAAGATAATCTGGATCAAACTTTGCATGAATCGCAGGTCAATAAACCAGAGAATCTTCGCACACAACACAACTTGAACTTTAAAAACGCACAGCCTGAGAAATACCCATCGACATAAATAATTTGCAGTTGAAACAATATCCTGATAGTTTGACCAAGAATAGGTCAAACTTCCATTTGAAACAAATCATAACTAAACAACCACATTTGAAATAAAATCATTGTCGGCCTCTGAAAACCCTGCAACTCCTGAAAGCACAAAGAAGAAGAAGAAGCGAACTACAACATATTTTTGGATTTTGGTTAGTGATTAATAAACATAAACAAATATAAAGCAAATAAAAAACAATAGCAATGGTGATTCCCTGTGAGGCATAGACCTACAACTGGAAAAAGAATAAACGAACCCAGGGTGTGATTTTGTTTGTATGCAAGATGCAAATGAAATGCGAAGAAATCTTAGGGCAAAAATTAGGGTGCTATAACTACCCCTATTTAAGTTTCTTCAATCTGGAGATATGAAGATTGACATCTTCGTCTCTACAAGATGGGACAGACTTAAATATAGAAAAACCTAATTTTTGTTCTAAGAGACCATGATATGATATGAATATGATATGATATGCAAGACCAAGATCTCTGTGGGGAGAAAATGACCACTAGAGAAAAGTAAAAGCTTGGGGACACAGAAGAAAAATCCCATTGGGGAAAAAAACAACAGACAACGTGAGAGTTTTACCAGGAAAATAAATCACTGGATAGCTGACTCAACTTGGGGAAAAATTATATAATCAAGGTAAAAGGTTCAACGAGAAAGAGTAAACGCTCTGCCAGGGAATATCAACTAAACAAAGTATTCGAGTCCAAAAATGGAGGGATACCGAGTTGGAAAAGAATCATCAACTACCTGTTTACTGAGTAGGAGAGACAAGGGACTCAACTATCGGTTTACTGGATAAGATCAAAACAAAGAGGGATAACCTCCACTACCTTTTTACTGGGTAGACAAATTCTCAACTACCTGATTTACTGAGTAGGAGCTCAAGCAAATGGAAACAACTTCTATTACCTTTTTACTAGGTAGGAAGAAGAACTCTCGACTACCGGATTTACTGGGTAGGAGTACAAAAAAAGAGCTTGATCAACTTGGTAATATTACCCACTATCGAATAACTGATAGATTAATTCCAAAGTAATATACTCATGCTGGAGAAAAAGTTGTCCACTATCAAACAATGATAACTTAATTCCAAAGCAATATTACTCACAAAAGGGGATCAAAGTTCAATCCAAGAACAAATTGGAGAGAAACGGTCAAACAGGACTCATCCCGAGGAGGATATATCTCAACTGGGGAAATTACATCCAGATGATAAACTAGGGAGGAAACTGAATCAAAATCATCCACGAGAAACAAACTCAGTGGGGAAATAGAAAGGATTAACACTTTCTGCTTAATGGTCGACACTCTAAACTTGAGATGAAGACAACACACACACTCTGTGAGGAAAATCCACACCAAAGAGCAGGGAACAATGATAAATACAAGAATGCAAGCAAATGATGCTATGCTTATGAGTATGAATATACGTATGAATATGCTGAAAAAACAGACATAAAGATAAGCAACGAGTGACATGAACACCACAATAACTAGATACTCGGCTAATCCCAAGCCAACAATACGGGGAATCATGTTGGAGATTCAACTTGAAATCCTGCAGGGGAACATCAAAAGCCATCAAAGGAATAAAATCCTACTACAAGGCTTAACCCATACTAAGAAAACATCTGCTAGGGATCCAATCCACAAAGCAATCTTCAAGAATCCGAAAAGGGATAACATCAGAAATTCCTCTCTGAGAGGATAACATGTTGGAGAAACACCAACAACACAAAATCTTCTACTCTTTGGGGAAAGAGGGAAATGTCCCTGTTAAACACTGATGGGGACAAATATCTTTACAACTTTGTTCGAGGAAACAAGATAAAGATCTACCAGTGATGCAAATAAAGCATAGCCTACTAGAGCATCAAACATCAATCATCAACTCTGCATAGGGATATCACCCTGCTGAGGAAAGGTAATAATCTGTCGAGGATGGGGAAAAGCTTCCACAATCCTTGTTAGGGACAGAAAAATCAAACTTTGCGAGAAACAACTGTCATACCCCTCCTACTCCACTTGGGGAAAGGGTACAAAACTCGTTGAGGATCACATAGGAACCTGCTGGAAACCATCACATGCAGACCTACTGGGGATCTGTGGGAAAGATCTATGGAGATCATTCATCACTGAAAATTCATGGAATTGTTGACCCACATGGGGATACCCATCATCAGGTGAAAGAAAACCTCTAAACTGACTGCTATATCAATACTTCTATTCATGGATGCAAATAACTCAAGCTGAGGTACAAGAACTCGGCTGAGGATTCCCAATGCTTCTCAAGTTAAAGATAACTTGATGAGGAAAAGATCAAAACTCAGATGGGGATTCCTAAAAACATCCTTCCAACAATTCTTCTGGGGAAGACATTGGAACTCAAACTAAGAACATTCATACAATCCTCGTTCATGCTTGTTGTTGGGGAACAAAACATCATTAATATAAACATGCCAAGACTATTCAGGAATTCTGTATGGACACAACTGAATCAAGCCCTGCTTTGGGAGAGACAAATTACACACATCCAGACTTTACCATCCCTGGGATCACTATTGATATCCTTTCTTTGTTCATATATCAAAAGAAAAATGTTTTTATCATCTTCAAAGATTAAATTTATTAATTTTGTTTCAAAAACCATCATCAACAATAAATAGAAATTTTATAAATAGAAACAATATAAAGAATTGCAAACAATTGGATAAAAGCTCAAATTCATTGATAGAATGGTAGTCAGCAAATGGCGTGACTCCATGGATCATTACAAGTTTGAAAAATGGTAAATACATGGAAAAGGGCTATATTGAAATACAATGATCACTATTCTCCCTATCAACTTTGAACTCCATTGTGCCCTAAACTTCAGTCAAGGATGAGTGAATAAGAATCTTTGATGGACAATTATTCTAAGGGATAGAATATGAAATCCTCAGTCGTTTCAAGTGATCCAGTCTGTCGATGCAGTTACTTGCCATGATCCCTAACTTTTTCCTAGATTGCCCTTTCGGGTTTTCAATATACCGGGATAATTATTTCTGTTTATGTCTCTAATTTTTGCCTGGACCGCCCTTTCGGGTTTTCAATCCACCGAGACGCTCATTTTTGCCTAAGCCGCCCTTTCGGGTTTTCAACTTAGCGAGTTGTTCTTTTATTTTTTTTAGGCAGAGTATTTCTTGACTACATCTGCATTCACGGGACGAGTGATCTCCTCACCATCCATAGTTGAAAGAATTAATGAACCGCCAGAGAAGGCTTTCTTGACAACATATGGGCCATCATAGTTCGGAGTCCACTTGCCCCGAGAATATGTAATGAAAGACTGGATATTTTTTAGCACGAGGTCGCCTTCTCTGAATACACGAGGTTTGACCTTCTTGTCAAAAGCTTTCTTTATTCTTTGCTGGTACAACCGACCATGATACAAAGTTGTTATTCTCTTTTCCTCAATCAAATTCAACTGATCAAATCTACTCTGACACCATTCAGCCTCAGTCAACTTGGCTTCCATCAGAACTCTCATTGATGGGATCTCAACCTCGACGGGGATCACTGCTTCTATACCATAAACAAGTGAGAAAGGGGTTTCCCCTGTTGAAGTGCGGACAGATGTATGATACCCATGCAAAGAAAAAGGGAGCATCTCATGCCAGTCCTTGTATGTCACAACCATCTTCTGAATGATCTTCTTAATGTTCTTATTCGCAGCTTCAACAGCCCCATTCATCTTCGGTCTATAAGGAGAAGAATTATGATGTTGAATCTTGAATTCTTCACAAATCTCTTTCATCATCTTATTATTCAAGTTCGAACCATTATCAGTAATGATTCTATTCGGAATACCATATCTGCATATAATGTTATTCTTGATAAACCGAACCACAACTTGTTTGGTCACATTAGCATACGATGTTGCTTCCACCCACTTGGTGAAGTAGTCAATTGCCACAAGAATAAAACGATGTCCATTCGAAGCCTTGGGTTCAATCATACCAATCATATCAATTCCCACATAGAGAAGGGCCATGGGGAAGAAATCACATTGAGATAAGTTGGTGGCACGTGAATCTTATCAGCATACACTTGACACTTATGGCACTTTTTCACATGCTTGCAACAATCAGATTCCATTGTCAGCCAATAGTAACATGCTCTCAACATCTTTTTAGCCATTTCATTCCCATTAGCATGAGTACTAAAAGATCCTTCATGAATTTCTTTCATTAACATGTCTACTTCGTGTCTATCCACTCATCTGAGTAAGACCATGCCAAAATTCCTCTTATAAAGCACATTTACATTCAGGAAGAAATTGTCTGCCAATCTCCTTAAAGTCCTTTTATCTTTATCGGATGCCCCAAGTGGGTATTCCTGACTCTGGAGAAAACATTTTATATCATAATACCAAGGCTTGTCATCTTGGACCTCTTCAACTACAAACACATGAGCTGGTCTTTCAAGCCGCATCACTCTGATCATGGGAACATCATTCCACTAGTGCACCTTTATCATAGAAGCTATAGTTGCCAAAGCATCTGCCATCGGATTCTCATCACGAGGCACATAATGAAACTCAACTTTAGTGAAGAAAGTCGATATCCTCCTGGCATAATCTCTATAAAGGATCAAGTGGGGTTGATGATTACCCACTTACCCTTGATCTGATTGATTACCAAGGCAGAATCTCCATACACATCAAGATGCTTAATCCTCAGATCAATAGCTTCCTCAAGACCCATAATACAAGCTTCATACTCAACTTCATTATTGGTACAAGGAAAAGTCAACCTTGCAGCAAAAGGAATATGTGAACCATAGGGAGTAAAGATCATTGCCCCAATTCCTCTTCCGCGTGCATTCACAACACCATCAAAAACTAAACCCCATCGAGATCCAGGCTCCGGCCCTTCCTCAATCAAAGGTTCATTACAATATTTCATTTTCAAATACATCACATCCTCATCTGGGAAATCAAACTTGATAGGCTGGTAATCATCAATCGGTTGATGTGCCAAATGGTCAGCCAAGATACTACCTTTTATAGCTTTTTTAGCTCGGTACTCGATATCATATTCTGATAATAACATTTGCCAACAATCAATCCTCCCAGTCAAATCAGGCTTTTCAAATATATACTTGATCGGATCCATTTTAGAGATAAACCAAGTTGTATGATTCAGCATATACTGGCGAAGACGCTTTGCAGCCCAAGCTAAGGCACAACAAGTTTTTTCAAGCATAAAGTATCGAGACTCACAATCAGTAAATTTCTTACTCAAGTAGTAAATTGCATATTATTTTCTTCTAGATTCATCCTGCTGACCAAGCACACAACCCATGGAATCTTCCAACACAGTCAGGTACATGATCAACGGTCTACCTTCCACCGGAGGAGACAATATAGGAGGTTCAAGCATATATTCTTTGATACTTTCAAATGCTTTCTGACAATCATCTGTCCAGACACAACCTTTGTCTTTCCGAAGCAATTTAAAGATCGGAGCACATGTGGCAGTCATGTGGGAGATAAACCTCGAAATATAATTTAAATGGCCCAAGAATCCTCTTACTTGCTTTTTAGTTCTTGGAGCAGGCATTTCCTGAATAGCTTTCACTTTATCAGGATCAACTTCAATGCCTCTTTGGCTGACAATGAAACCTAACAACTTTCCAGAACGTACATCAAATGTGCACTTGTTCAGATTTAAACAAAGTTTAAACTTCCTTAACCTCTGAAACAACTTCATCAAATGTTCAACATGATCCTCTTCAGTCCTCGACTTAGCGATCATATCATCAATATATAACTCAATTTCTTTGTGCATCATATCATGGAAAAGTGTGGTCATAGCTATTTGGTATATCGCACCAGCATTCTTCAATCCAAAGGGCATCACTCTGTAGCAGAATGTTCCCCATGGTGTAATAAATGTGGTCTTTTCCATGTCCTCGGGTGCCATCTTTATTTGATTATAACCGGAAAATCCGTCCATAAAAGAGAACACATCAAACTTAGTCGTATTATCTACCAACACATCAATGTGTGGCAATGGAAAATCATCTTTTGGAGTGGCTTTATTCAAATCTCTGTAATCAACACACATTCGGACTTTTCCGTCTTTCTTTGGAACAGGCACAATATTGGCCACCTATTGAGGATAATTAGATGTCACAAAAAAACCTGCATCAATCTGCTTTTGAACCTCCTCTTTGATCTTTACTACTATATCAAGATGAGTTCTTCTCAACTTTTGCTTCACAGGTGGACATTCAAGCTTCATCGACAATCTATGCTCCACAATATCAGTATCAAGACCTGGCATGTCTTGATAATACCAAGCAAATACATCAACATACTCTCTAAGAAGCTCTATAATCCTCTTCTTAACATTAGGACCAATCAATGCTCCAACTTTGACTTCTTTTTTATCATCTTCAGAACCCAAGTTGACCATCTCTACAGACTCTCCATGAGGTTGAATGACCTTCTCCTCGTGCTCAAGCAACCGAGAAATTTCATCAGGAATCTCTTCAACATCCTCTTCCTCAGCTTCGAACACAGGGAATTCAAAGTTGGGAGTGAGCATAAGATCATTATTTTCAATGGGTTTATCAATCAATCTGCACAATGATTTTATTTTTATTTTAGAGTATGAACAAAAGTGTAAACATTATGTAGATAAACAGTTATTATTTTTATTTTTGGGTTTTTTATGTTACCATTTTTCAGAATAAAGCAAAAAGGAAAAACACATATGGAAATAACGAAATAACACTTTATTGATGATGATAAAATTTGAAATAAAGTCCGACAAACATCACTTTCACCTTGGGCAGAGTGAAAGGATTTTTGAAAGAAAATAAAACAAATTACTTTGAAGCATGAACAATAGAAGGAACATCAACAGCAATCCAGTTCTTGCAAATCTTTCTGTGCGTAACAAAGTTAGGCATTTCTTCATCTTCATCATCTTCAATGATGGCAGCAGCGGAATGATCGTTGATAAACCCGACACTTCGGAATCCTTCCTGAATAGTCTTCGGGTCATTGAGAGCCACACCTGGTGCAAAACCAATACCAAATCCTTCTTTTTTGTTAATAGCATTAATAATTCTTCCCCAACCGTCAGATCGACCAGTTTCGAGTACGTGCAGAGCATCCTTGAGAGAAGACATAGGCATGACATTCTTCTTAGCAGCATTATCAACAACAGAAAGAGCCTGAAATGAAGTTCCCACCTCTTCTTCAGCATCAATATAGGAGAAAGATGACTAATTTCTCACTAGCATTGCCTGTTCACCGCCAATAGTCACTAATTTCCCATCTTTCACAAACTTCAGCTTTTGATGGAGAGTAGATGTCACAGCTCCTGCCTCATGAATCCAGGGTCTTCCAAGGAGACAACTATAAGCAGGACGTATATCTATTACTTGAAAAGTAATTTGGAATATAAACGGTCCAATAAGAATAGGAAGACCCACTTCACCAATCACTGTCTTCTTCGATCCGTCAAAAGCTTTCACAATAATCCCACTATGCCTCATGGGAGCGCCTTGGTACGCAAGCTTTGACAAAGTTGACTTCGGCATCACGTTCAGAGAAGACCCAGTATCAACCAACACTTTAGACATAGCATCTTCCTGATAATTCACTTAAATATGCAGAGCCAAATTATGGTTCCTTCCTTCTTCAGGAAAATCATCATCACAGAAACTCAGATTATTGCACGATGTGATATTAGCCACAATACTATCAAACTGATCAACAATCACATCGTGATCAACATAAGCTTGATCAAGAATCTTCTGCAAAGACTGCCTATGAGCCTCAGAGCACATCAAGAGTGATAAAATTGATATCTTTGACGGAGTATGCAACAACTGCTCAGTAACGTTGTACTCTCTCTTCTTTATCAATTTTAACACCTCATCTTCACTATCACCGAATTGGCCTGATCAGGCAACATCATCCATAATCTGCTTACTCACACTTGTATCTTCAACTCTCTTCGGAGGATCCGAAGCATAAACTCTACCACTTCGAGTAACCTTTGTCACATCAGCAATGTTAACCACAGACCTTGGAGAAGGAATAGGAACTTCCTTACCATTTTCTATCATCGTAGCATTATACCGGTACGGAACAGCTTTATTAGACTCATATGGCATTGGACCAGGAAAATTGATCACCAGGGGAGTAACAACATATTTACGGCTATCAAAAGAAATAATCACCTTCTCAGGAACAACCTTCTCAGGAATATTGAACTGATGCACAATAACATTCACTTCATTTTCATACTCATCTCTTTTTGCTGTCACTTCAATCAACTTATCCTCCATCATCTTTTAAGTGTCTCTCTTAACAATCACGCAACCACGAGGGTTCACCGAGCAAATGAAACAACTAGCATAATCGTGGTCAATATCATGATATTCACTTAAGAAAGCATGCATCTCAACCAAAGACCTTCGAATATGACGGACCTCATAAATCTTGAATAAACTAGGACAACCATCAACCATATTCACAGACGTATTACCATGCTTCGGAAGTGGATTTGTCTTCACATTGGGATTAACATCATTGAAAGACAAAACATTGCTCCTTATCAATTTCTGCACTTCTAACTTCAATGGATAACAGTTCTCAACGTCGTGCCCCGGGGCACCTTGATGAAAAGCACAGTGAGCCTCTGGCTTATACCACCATGGAATGGTCTCTGGAACTGGAGGTGGAGAACGTGTTTGCACAAGATTCTTCGCAATCAGAGATGGAAGAAAATCCGCATACAACATTGGAATGAGGTTGAAACTCGGCTTAGCACGAACCTATTGATTACCACTATGTTGCATAAAAGGTTGTTGATAACGAGACTGGTACTTTGGAGCTGTTGGCACAGTGGGAGTCACATTAATCATCGGAGTTACAAAAGCTACATGCTGCTAATGACGATTCTCACGACCATGAGGTCTTCTGTAACTTTCACGAGACACAACATTAGTCTCACCTTCTTTCTTTTTACCAAAGTTGAACCTCCTAGAGCTCGAGCAATTACTATTCTCTTAACTTACCGTCCCTCACGGACACCTTCTTCTAGTTACATCCCCATACTCACCATTTCAGTGAAATCAAAAGGAGCACTTGCTATCATCTTCTCATAGTAGAAGGAACTTACAGTCTTCAAAAAGATTTTTGTCATCTCTTTCTCTTCCAGAGGAGGAACAATCTGAGCTGCTAGCTTGCGTCATCTCTGTGCATACTCTTTGAAAGTCTCTTTGTCCTTCTGGGATTGTCGCTTCCCCGAAAAGACACCTTGTCAGATAGGGTACAGACGCGAACGGTCGGCGAAAGGAGAAGATGAAGTGAAGATAAATAGACTCTCCAGCTAGGCATTTTTATCCCGAAGGAAGAAGGAAGAAGCAAGTTCTCGCTTATGGATGAGAGTGATGAGAAAAGAATCCCGAAGGAGACGATTATTGTTTGTTTTTGTGTTTTCAGTCTTTTATTCTCTTTTTGGGGTTTTGCCATAAGTTAATGAGCTTAAGCCTAAATCAAAGGCTTGTAAACTCATTATATCCTCCCTGATTAGGGATAATGAGAACACTTAAGTATGAGATAAACATCTCAACTTAATTGCCATGATGATGTAGGATTAAGATCATTAAACTACTTGTGATTATTTAGATGTTTTTGGGTTTTTGTTTAGTGTTAAGTAATGAGTTTAATCTCTAATCACAGATTAGTGAACTCATTACACCATCCTAATAGAAGGATAATAGATGAGAACACTTAAGCTGAGGAAGATACCTCAACTTAATCCATGGTTAGGGATTAAATTCATTGTATAACAAAGCCTTTATTAAGTGGATTTTAATTAAGGGGTGAGATTAAGAAGTGAGTTTTATGGTTTGTAAGACAACTTGAGGGGGACTTGTCCATTAAACACTAGGGTTAGTCCTTCTTAACCATAAAAGAAGAATTAGAACCCTAATGTAAGGCCCAAGTTACAAGATGAGGTCTTAGTAATTATTAGATGGATTGATTAAGAAGTTTAAACAGATTAAGTGTTTAACACTTAGGATTAAAGTTATACAATCCATCCTAAGATAAGGATGCAGGCATAACCCTAATTCCAAAGTCCTAGAGCTTTAAAGGTTTAGTCTCTAATGATGAGATGAGAAGAGAGACACAAAGAAGACTCAAAGGAAAAAGTCTAAGGGAAACTATCAATCCAAGAAGTTATCATGCTTAGGCATTCTATGGTTTTGTGAGGCTTAAAAGGAGAAGTCTTCAAGGGACCACCAAGGAGAAGCAAGATGAAAAGAGAAGGAAGCAGAAGAATAAGTTACTTACTTCCTAAGAAGATAAGTAACTTAAAGGAAGAAAGGGAGAAGGATGGAACATAAGTGAACAAGATTCACTTCAAGGACAAGTAAAAATGCAGCAAGGATGCAATATGAAGGTATGAGAAGAGGTGGGAGGTGAAGGCAAATCCACCTCCCAAACAAACTTACCATTAACCTAAAAAGTTAGTACAAGATGCAATATGAAAAGAATGAAATGAAATGATGCATATGCAAGGGAAAAGACCAAGACCAAAAGCAAAAACATGATGTAAATGATGTTATGATATGATGCAAAGACATACAAGATGCATATGTGTGTTCATACAAGAGAATGAATGCAAATGAAGCATGTAGGAATCATGAAAATACATGGATGTTCATGAAATGTAATGGATGCAAAGCATAGGAAATGTATGAATTAATGATCAAGCAATGTTAAATCAATGTCTTAAGATGTCTAAGATGGCATACAAATTCTTGGAATGGCATGGCAAGTTCATAGGTTCATGCAATGCAATGTAAGATACAAGTAAAGATGCAAAATTAGGTTTACATGGAAGGATGAGATGCAAATGACAAAGACAGAAGAAAATGACATGATAAAAAATTGAAAATGCACTCAAAGGAATCCTAAACCTATACTAGGTTACCATCCAAAGGGGGAGGTCATAAACTAAACCTAGAAGAAGTTGTGAATTTCCTAAGTTTCTAGGGTTTTTTGGGTGATCCTCAATGTAAAATGCCAAACAAATTGAAAATGCAAGATAAATTCATGCCAAAAGATATCCTAGATACTACATGATATGTGTAAAACAATGCAAAAAGAAACATCTTCAAACCCTTCATGATTAGGTAGAAAAGAATTTTCAAAGGTTAGGGTTTAAAATGTGATTTTATGAACCCTAAATTCAAAGAAAATTGTCATGTTATGATCAAAACCAAAAATAAATTTGTATGAAGGGTTTGAAAATGTTTCTAAATGTGTTAAGATGCAACATGATTTTTTTGGTGATTTTTAGAAACCTAAATGTTATTTTAATTAATTAACTTCCATTAATTAATTAAAATGAACATTTAAATATTTTAAAAATGCTTTTTAAATGCAAAAAATAAAATAAAAATCATTTTCTGATTAAGAAAAATATTTAAAACAAAAATGCAAAAGGAAATATTTTTTGAAGTTTTTTAACTATTTTAAATAAATTCATGAAATAAAATACAAAGAAAAATAAAATAAAAACAAAAGTATGCTAAATGAGAGGATAAGATTGCAAGTTGAATGATCCAGTGGTTAGGAAACAAAGTCCACGTGACTTGAGGTATTTAGATCCTAAGGCCATGACTTAAACTTATCATTTAAATGAGATCCAATGGCTGAGCTTTATTCTAACCTAATTTAATTAATTAATTAGGTTTAGGCTTTTAATGATCCATCCCGACCCTTCAAAACGCGCGGCAAACACACATCCAAGGGTCCAAATTCAAATTCACTTAATCACCTGAGATTAGCCCTAATTACCCTCATACGGCCGAAACAGTGTTCCGGTCGTCTTCTCCGGTAAGGTCCCTACCTCATCTCTCTCCCCAGGCCATAAAAACCTCCCCAACTCTCCAGAAATGATCACTAGGCATCATAGAACAAGAATCCAACAACAAATTTCATTTATTTTGTATCATGATCAAGACTCGAACAAAAACATAAAAATGGATAAAATTTCAGAACACGCATACACACTCAATTCTCAACCATTCTTCATCATTTAAAGTTCATTGTGATCAGGAGAGCAAACTTTATCATTTTGTAACTAAAGAAATGATTTATGGAAAAATGTTTCAAGAAGGTACCTGAGATGAAGCTTTGCCAATGGAGCTGCTTGGGCCTTCTTCTTGATGCAAACACCCTCCTCTGATCACCCTTGAGCTTCTTTGATGCTTTGCTAGAGTGTATGTGTCGCTCCCCAGATTTCCATCCTGGTACAAACGCGAAAGTGGCGCGGAAGAAGTAGAGTCGCCAGCCAGGCATTTTTATCCCGAAGGAACGGGAATGGTAATGCTGCACAAACTAGAAGAAAAGAAGAGGAAGGACACGGGTCCTGCGAACCAAAGAGACTGAGTTCGGGAGTCGGTTACAACCTGGGAAGGTATTAGCACCCAGATCGTCCGCCGTACCCGACAGGATCCACGCTTGCAAAGAAACTGTTTCAAAGGGTGAAGGGATGAAAGCTGCTGCAAAAAGAAAATAAACTGGAAATGAGAAAGGAAACTGAAAAGAAAACAAAGAGGAAAAATATAGGGAAAATAAAGATTATGCTCGAACGGGCCCTACCCCGCTGCCTACGTACCTCATCTGGACAATGAGGATCAGAGTCGTCGTAGTTCCCCTAACTAGGGGTGGAAAAGATTGCTTGTGAATTAAGGCTTGAACTGCATATGTCAATGCTCAGGTGTTGCAGGCTCGGACGACAAGTGCGTAACCGTCTTGCAAAATGACAAGTAGGAGCAAGTTCGTGGACAGAGTGAAGGAGATGAGAAAATAATTCCCGAAGGAAAGACGCTTATTGTTTGTTTGTGTTTTTTAGAAGCTTTTAGGAGTGTGTCACAAGGAAGTGAACTCAAGCTCTTTTCCATGGAATGTGCACTTGCCACTACATTCCAAGATGGAATAATAGAACAAGCACACTCAAGTAAGGAGAAGATCCCCAAAACTTGATTCCAGAGATTAGGGCTTAGGCTCACTAACTCATTAAACTTATTAAGTATTTTTGTACTTTTGAATGAAGAAGTGTTTTTTATGGTTTTATTGGTGAAGATGGTATCTTGATCATACTTGTGCATCACAAGACAAGCTTGTACTATCCCAATATGGGAAGACTACAAGTGTCTCGTGGAATAAGGCTATTGCTCAAGATATCACTTCAATCTTTATTAAGTGTCTTTTTAGGGTTTTGAGATGAGGAGAGAAGAGAAACAAAAGGATCACAAAGGTAAAAATCTAATGGGGGACTAATGAATCCTAATTATTATCATGCAGAGGAGGTCCTAGGTTAGTGAGGTTTACTATCCTAATGAAGGAGGAGATAAGAAGAGAAAAAGAAGAATGAAGAATAGAAGAAGGACCATGGTGGCCTAAGCACACCTCAAGTTAAGAATAAAAAGAAGATGAGGAAGAAGAAATTGAGAAGAATTAGAAATAAGATAAGGAGCGGAGAATGCGATATGAAGTAATCGAATAATGCACAAACAGAGCCTACACCAGTAGGACTTCCAGATGCAGCAGCATGCAATAAGTAAAATCGGGCCTCAGTGGTACCTAACGGAGAAGGTCCGTTGCCTCTTCGATACGCGCACAAGTGCTCAGAAAAGAATATCGAGCTCACAGTAGATTCAGCAACCAAGTACAAGTGTCCATTATCAGGAAATCAAACAAATGTCAATTACAAACATCCAACATCCATATTTAAAACAAAGAAATAGTTCGCGCAAAACCAAAGGCTGAGTGCAAATAGTATCTGGAGATCTCATCAGTTCCAAAATAATTGATCACCAAGTTACATCCTCCATCATCGAACTCAAGCGAAAGGTCTACAAAACATCAAGCACAAATTAGAACAATATTAAACAAAATTCTATTTACTTAAACAAAAATTAAACAAAATTAAACAAAGCTAAATCTTAATTACTAAACAAAATTAACTAAATGAAACATCAAATTATAATAAAAATCTAAATCCAAATCTTATTAATTAAATTCAAACAATAAAAGAAAATATTAAAAATGAAGCTAGGTAATTAAATAGAACTAGAAAAAAATAAAAAATAAAACAAGGGGGGAGATGCCCGCTGATGAGGGTGTTTTGAGGAAATTTGCGCAGGCCCGTGTTTGAGACCCAACAGCTTTTATCAACAGTTCTTTCAGGGAGGGTGTAGGGTGAATTGGCAGTGTGCACATCAATCTTCAATGGGCTGAGCCCAACTCCCACAACAACATCAAGACCTTGTATAAATTAAAAAAAACAAAACAAAAATAAACAAAACAAAATGAAATAGAAATAAGAATTAAATAAATAGGAGACAACAAGGGTTTGCGAAACGGGAAATCAGAAACGATCTTCTTCTTCTCCCACATTCCGCAGTCACTATTCATAAAAGGAAAACGCTGAAGCCGCATCGCGAATCGGTTCCTCAAATGAAATCGTCTTCCTCTTCTTCACGGAAAACCCAGCCGGTCCTCTCCACAGACTCTTCCTCAAATCGCCGTGATTATTCGTCGGTATCAATCCTTCTCGACGTGAATACTCCTCCGCTGGTGTCGGTCTCAGTCTCTCTCGTCATAGTTCTCCTTGGTTTCTCCTCTTTGAAATCACGGAGATTTCTTCTTCTCGGTTCGGTGAGTTTCGGCTTCGAATCCCAAATCTCTTCATCTCCTTCTCTGCTCTGATTATGTGTTTGTGTTGTTATTGAGTTCTGTTGCGGTTGTTGTTGTTGAGTGATGTTGTTTGGATTTGAAGAAGAGTGTTGAAGTTTCGAAGGATTTAAGTTGGAGTAATGGGGTAGTGGAGGTTATGAAGTTGAGAGGAGGTTGTGTTGATGGTTAAAATGGCGGAGAGGAAGGTTTCAGATTGTTGAGATGGAGTCGGAGAGTGATGTGTTGGTATTTGTTGTGGTTCTGTGAATGGTGTGATGGTGATGTTTCAGAAAATTGATTATGGGTGTCGACGAGAACGAGAATGGTTTGAAGGTGGTTTTGGTTGCTGTGTAGGATAAATGGTTCACAGGTTGTTATGTTTGTGTTTGTTGCAGAAAAGAAAGTTATGCAGGTTATGGTTCGACTGGTTGTAGCCGGTGGTTAAGGTGGATTCAGAAATGGCTTTGAAGGGTGAGCGAGGATTTGGTGTTGGTTTGTTGTTATTGTTGACTCTGAGAGCTACAAATAAGGCTGATGTTGTCATTGTTATGCAGCGTGTTTGCCATGATTATGATAAAGAAAACAGGGTATTATGATGAAGCTATTGTGGCTGTTTGTTCTTGGAGAAAACATGTTTTTATGGTGATTCAAAGGTGTTTAAAATGGAGGTATTAAGTGTATGAGATGTTATAGAAATTGTGAAGATGGAAATTATTTGATCTTTGGGAACACTAGAGGACTCGTTGGAGAGCAGATTGCAGCGCCGTTTTCGATGTTTTGTGCCTCAAAATGTTTTCCTCTTTGCCTCCCTAAGGATCCGTGTTATTTTTTTCTTATATATTCTAGGTCAACAACTTGATCTTATGACTATTTTTTTAATCATGGGCCTTAGCATATACACATACAAAAAGTGACATGGGCTTGTGGAAATGTGTGACTTTGTAAGGACAATATTTCTTGTAAAAGTTGATTTTTATGGAGAAATGGATAATAATAAAAGTGGATTATGGATGAATTAAATTAATCGGTCTAAAAATGGATGCGAATTTAAGAGAATAATGGATATTAAATAAATTTAAAGGATGAATGAAAAGAAATTGGATTTAGTAAAAGAAGTGGATTCGAATGATGATGGAAAAAAAGAAGGTCTAATGGACTTTGTTAACAAATGGATACGGATAGAAAATTGGTTAGAAATATGGACAATGGATATTGTAAAAAAATGGATATGAATTGGATTATGAATTAAATCGAAAAATGAATTTATGATGGGTAATGAAAAAGAGGCTTAAAATGGATATTCGGATAATCGAAAATATGGACGTGATGAAATCGTTGTGAAAGGATATAAAAAAGGGGTTAGGAAATGATGGAAATTACGGGTCTGTATCAATTGGACATGAACTAAATCAAAGGCCACCGGTGCACAATACACTTGAGTTTAATCCAACACCAAATTTATACCCACTCCCACACGCCTCAGATGAAATAAGCACGACTTCCACAGAACAAATCGCAATTGAAACAACAACCCTCTAAATCACTTTGAAATCTTGACTTGATTATTGAACTTGATGACCTCCATAACTCAACCGGAGACATATACTTCTTGAAAAATCTTTGAGAATGGAGATAGCCTGAGACGCTGACAAGACAAAAATATCCTTGTAACTTCAAGATGATGAGAATAGCCTGAAGATGGGCCAGAGGCATAGTGGATAATCCTTGCGGACGTGAAATTCTTGAAGACCGCTAAATCAGGGAAATAAACCCTAAATTAGCAAACATAAGCATAAGAGAAAGATACTACTGGTGGCTGCAAGCCAAAGTCTTGATTTCTTCTAATAATCTGCAAATGATGACGTGAAACTCTAATCCTTCAGAAAATAATGATCCCATGTCTCAGAAGCCAATGCAAACGGTATGACCTAATGCAAAATGCAAAGCAACAAAGATAGAAGACCAAAGGGCAAATTTTGGGGTGTTACAGCTGCCCCTATTCAATCAACTGTTAATCTGAAAAGGACGATAGCAACGACTATTAGACGTTCAAGATAAACAGTGATTGAATACCAAGAATAACCAGAAATTTGCGCTCTGGAGAATGCAGAAATAGGAGATAAACCCAACCAAATAACACTATGAGTAATTGAAGTGAAGACAAAGCAGAAGAGCTCCTTCCAAATTGAATTGTTATACCCGATAAGGATAACTTAGACAGACGAGTCTTCTTCAAGCAAACCTGTTACGCCAAGACTTGGACATACGAGCCCTCTTCAACACAGATGAGTATTGGATAATCATCAAGAGAACACAGACGAGTGCCATAAGTCAATGATACAAACGAAAATCAGACGATGATATAGGAAACACAGACGAGCGCTTCAGGCTATGATACAGACGAATATCAGCCACTGATATATACGAATACCAGAAATCCAACACAGACGAGCAATTGAAGTAGCAATACAGACGAGTGCCAGAGGGATTATCAAATCAACACATACGGATATAAGCTAACACGGATAAGTGTGAGGGATGATACAGACGAGTATCCAAACAATGCAAACGGGCTTCAAACAGATAATGAACATAGACGAGCGTTGGGGAATGCAGACGAGCAACAAGCAAATATCAAACACAGACAAGTGCTGGGGAGTGCGGGAAAGCATCAGACAACTATCAAATATAGACGAGTGCTGGGGAAAGCAAACGAGCAAAAACAAAGTGCGAACACAGACGAGTGTTGGGGAATGCAAACGAGCTGCAAGCCAATGTCAGACACAGACGAGATGTGGGAAGTGCATACGAGCAACAAAGTGCTAACACAGACGAGTGTTGGGAAGTGCAGACGAGCAACAAACAGATAACGAACACATACGAGTGTTGGGGGGTGCATACGAGCATCAAACCAATATGAAACACAGACGAGCGTTGAGGAATGCAGACGAGCAACAGCAACGTGCCCTGGTTGGCAATAAGATTCACAACTCTGCAGGGGAGAACTAGGTCAAGAGTTTTGGACGATGCTTAACTCTGACTAGGGAGATGAATAATTGTATGTCATCATATTGGCCAAAAATAAATTGGCAACTTCTCTGGGGAATATTTCAATGATGGGAAATTCAAAACATGCAACTCTTTGGGGAAATGACAATCTTCAGACTCGGCTGGGGAAGATGCTTCAAAGAGAATTCAGACAGTTTCTAAGCTCTATGGGGAAGCCAGGCCTTCAGCTGCCTTCTGGGAATACTTTGCTGTGGAAAGATAACTCCGCTTGGGGATAAGAACAGTTCAATTAGCCTTGAAGTTATGATGGGGATACCATCTTCTCTAACTCAGCTGGGGAATGTCAACCTTCTGGCTTAGCTGAGAAACAGATTTGGCAATGCTCTTCTGAGGAGAGACTTTGCTGGAGAATTAGATATCAAAATAAACCAAATTATGCCATAGGTATAGTATGACGACTGTGTTGGGAAGATATGCCAATGAAAATTGGACTTTGACTGAAAGAGAATAACCAACTCCTCATGAGGAAATCTTGTCGGCTGAAAGAAGATCTTATGCTCGGGGTAGAAATAAACTTCCAATGCCCTGCTGGGAAAATAAATACCAGACATTCCCTGAAAATTAACTCGGTGCTTCAAGCTTCTGAGCTCAACAGTCGCATACTGATTATCAAGAGTGAACAAGCATTCCTTACTCCTCAGATTGCATCGTCTACGAAAAAGATCGTCTCTAGAGAATTTTACAGAAGACATGGCGTCCAGAAATGCCCCAGTGTCTTCAAACTCTCGCATAAATTCATCAGAACTTAAGATAACTGCCCCAGATTGCGTCTTGTAACGGCTCTTGCCTCACACCAGAGAGAAAGCAGAAACCATGTGGTATGAAGATGCAATGCAAATGCTGCAAGATGCAGACGTATGCTCGGGATGCTAAGGATATGTGATATGCAAGCCCCGGGAGACGAAACAAGGAAACAAGGATGGTCGGCCGTAAGGCCAGGTTGATAGATATTTTTGGTATTTTTGGTTGCCAAGAAATTGGACTTTGAAGGTGAATTACCAGACGAGAACTGATGGGCAAAGAATAAGTCGTCAGACGAGAACTGACTCCTTGGGTTCATTGTCAAACGAGAATTGACTCTGAAAAAGAATGACTACCAGACGAGAGTTGGCGTTCAACAGGCTAAATGAAAAGGTGGCTAGATGAGAACTGGTTAAAAAGATTTGCCTACCAGACGAGAACTGGTATTTGAAGTTGGTTTTCCAAACGAGAACTGGACTTTGAGTTGGTTTGCCATACGAGAACTGGACTTTGAAACGGTTTTCCAGACGAAAACTGGACTTTGGAATGGTTTGCCATACGAGAACTGGACTTTGGAATGGTTTTCCAGACGAGAACTGGACTTTGGAATGGTTTGCCAGACGAGAACTGGACTTTGGAATGTCAAAACGTTGGGGTTACGAGGCCCTCTGGGTGTGAGATTGATGATACGAGGTTATGCCCAATGCACATATGATGTGTATGCTCTAGCGAAGTGACATGAATAACACATGCAGGTGATTTATGCAATGATTATGAAAGGATCCAGAAAAGCTCCCGAGGCAGGAAGGAAAGTCCTATGTGACAAGGATTTTTGTTGAAAAGGGTGACAATGGCGAGGGTGGGTAGCATGATTTCTCGACACTCGTCTTGAACTCGGAGATTGCTGATATAACTTGCTCTGTGTAGCTAAACTTTGCCCCTGTATGGTGAGTCTCTGAACAGACTGCCTCTAATTATTTGATTCTTGGCATGACATACTTGGACGCTCTCATGAGGAAAGTTGCACTTAGCGAGCTCTGGAGATGTCTTGCCCCGGTATGAGCATTGAAGCGACTTGACTCATTCTGACTGAGCATTGGACGAAATCATCCTTGGTCAACAGAAAATCTGGGTGTATTGCCCCTGTTTGGAAGATTCACTTCTGATCAACTGACTTTTGAATAATCTTCCCTCAATCTACTGGTGCTTGGGATCTGCTTTACCCTGACAAACTCTTTGGTCAATGAAATGACTGGATAACATGCCCCTGATTCATAGGCCTACACGATGCTCTTGATTTTGGTCATCATTGTTGAATAATCAAATTCTCTCATGATTGCTCTTTGTAGGAACTTCCCTGGTGTCACAGACTGACTTGCAATTAAAATTTTTCATTCACAAATGGTAATTTTAATGCGATGCTCATGCAGGTTTTGAAAATTTATTTATTCGAATGTTGTGACAGTGTGTGACAAATGGACCGTTAGTCCAAATGTAGTGTTGAGTTAGCAAATCGTTAGGAGTCAGTTTACGCAACCTTGTCGTAGTATGCTTTCAGAATTGAACCTGATTCAATTAGGACTTTTAAGGGCTATGACGTAGCCTGGTTCACGGTTTTAGAAAGAAAGATTTATGGCTCAAAGTTTATCTGTGCCCACCCATTCTCCTTGATGTTCTCCGGTCCTACGTTCAGCTAACTTTCCCTAAGCGCTCGCCTCTCGAAAGGGTTTGGTGATGGTCGAGGAACCAATGACGTTAACAGTTTAAGCACCAATGAGGTTTCTTGGAGTAACAGTCACCCCTTTGTCTTTGTGTCTGTAGTCACACGACTTTGTTCTTATGGAATGTTTTCTTTCTTTACTACTTTTCTGCTTTTTTTTTTACTCCCTAACTTTTGCCTGGACTGATTCTTTCTTAATTTTTTTCGATTTTGAAGTCCAGCGGGATGCCCTAACTATTACCTAAGTCATTTGTTTTCACACATTTCCTTTTTTGACTTAGCGGGCTTTCTTTTCTCTTTTTTTTTTGATTTTTTCCTTGAACAAATCGTATAACACAGGTTTGTCTGACTTGCTTGAGAGGGTAATGACTGCCTCATTCCTTTGTTGGCGAGGGATAACCATTGTGGTTCTACGTCCCTTGTCCTCTTGAGGTGTAATGAATAAAGGTAATGGATCCTCGTATGCTCACTCCTTTGGAAATTTACATGCTCGGTCAAACTAACTGATAACTACCCTGCCCCGGGTTGGTTGTGAGGGTTTTTTTTCGTTTAGAAAAGAAACTCCTACTTCAAGGCTCAAAGGGGTTGACGAGGGTCTATCTCCCTTATATCTCCGGTGTTTGGGAATTGAAACAATGTCTGTACATCGTCAACAGGTTCTACTCTGAAATCATACCTTCAACAATTATGGGTATTCAGTTGTCATCATCCTCCCTCAAACCTGCCAAACAAACAGTGAAATAAATGGGAGGTAAATGGATGCAATTTTTTTTTTCAATGCAAGTAAAGAAAAATGAGCGAATGCGACATCATTGATTCAAAAAGTGCAAGATCACTACATTAACATTACCATTCAAAATAACAATGCTTAAAAGACAAGTAGCTGCTAACAGGAAAGAAACTACAATGCAAATGATAAAAAGGATACAATGATCACCAATTCCGATGACATCTTGTTGTCCGGAACACTGAAATCAGGAGACGCTCCTTCGAAGTCTTTGAACTCAATCCGGCGAGAGGTTGACGTGCACCACCAAGCTTCCTTCTGGAAAGGATATGTAGCCCTTGTCGATCAACTGTTGTACTTTGGCCTGAAAAGCATTACAATCTTCGGTTGAATACCCCATTGATCCACCATGATACCCACACTGCTCCTGAGGATTGTACCCTGGAGGGTACGGCTCTGACAACGGCTTAAGAAGCTTAGGAACCACCAAAGAGCTCCGAATTAGATGTGGCAAAAGTTCACTGTACGCCATGGGAACTGGATGAAGAGGAGTATTCCTTCTTTCCAGATTGTTGCGAGGCCTAGGATGGCTCTGAAGTTGATTTTGAGGTCTTCGACCATGAGCTTGCAGATTTGGAAGAGGAGGAGTCCAGGGTTTCTGATACGGTGCTCTGAGCATCGCTTGTTGTCCGTAAGAGTAACCAGACCTAGGAATAGATGATCTCTGAGACGATGTTGGTCCAAAATATTCAATATTTGTCATGATTGCATTGATGACATACCCTTCTTCCCCTTAGGAGCTACCAACAGATTTACTTTCAGTAGATGGGATGTTTGAATAGTCTTGGATCTTCCCACTTTTGAGCAGGCTCTCGATGCGTACTCCAACTATCATCAAATCAGAGAAGCTTGATGTCCCAATGCTACTCATTCTTTCCAAGTACGGACCTTGCAACGTGCCCACGAATAGGTCAACTAATTCTCTGTCTGAAGGTGGTGGTTGCACTTGGGCTGCCAATTCTCTCCACCGCTGTGCATATTCTCAGAAAGATTCACCAGTCCTCTGAGATAGGCTTTGCAGGTGCGTGCGACTAGGTGCCATGTCCACATTGTACTGGTATTGCTTTACGAAAGCTCTGGATAAATCATTCCACGACCGGATACGACTACTTTTCAAATCCATGTACCAACTTAAGGATGCACCGCTTAAACTGTCCTGAAAACAGTGAATCATCAACTCATCGTTGCGGGCATAAGAAGTCATTTTTCTGCAGAACATCACCAAATGACACTTTGGGCAACTGACACCAGTGTATTTCTCGAACTTCGGAGTTTTGAAATCTGGAGGTATGACAAGACAAGGCACCAAACACAGGTTTAGAGCATCAAAACCAAAGGCATCAGGATCCGCTAAGGCTTTGAGTTGCTCATCCAACATGCGAAACCTTTCAGCATGATCAATAGTTGGTGGATCCTTAGTTTTCACAAGAGGGATTAACCCTTGGAAGTTCGGCATAGGGAAAGCAAAACTCTGATAATCCGTAGAATCAGAAGAAGATGAAGGTCCACCTCGGACAACAGATGGTTCAGGTACACTCTGATTCACGATCAGGGTCTGTGAAGGCTGAGCTTGAGTAAGGTTGTTCACTTGTGGAAGATCCTCATCAGGAGAAAGACCATACAAAGGATTGGTTATAGAAGTGAAACCAGGTGGAAACTCAACATTTTGACGGTTGCTCTCTGACATAGCTACTGACGGCTTCCAAACTGACCTTTTTAACTCTTGGCACTGCTCAGTCTAGCTTCAAACACTTTGTCTTCTTCCAATGGTTACCACTTATTCAAACTGAGTACCGGGAAATCAGCTAACTGGTCATGGACAAAAGAGGAAGGATGAGCTTTCTGGAAGAAGGAAATGCAATGCTTATGAATGCAAATGCGATATGATGATGCAAAAGATGCAAAGACATGGGATCACAGCTGGAAACTGCCTAGAATCTGGAATACTGAGCCAAGAATCGAGTGTCTGTAACCACAAGATCTCTGTATAATAACCCGAAATAGTAACCGAGAACCAAAGGTCCATCACTCCAGGATTATAGCGACCGGATCAAACATATAACACACTGGTAATGACGGTATGTTGAGGTCAATGGTTCCTGCAAACTTGTAAACCCCTCCCAATCTCACGGGTGTGCTCCGGGTCAAACATCACGGACTCTCAAAGCCGAATAGCAATAATACGTTCACCATTTCCGAGAAATGGCTCATGACCAAATCAGGGAATCGGTTTGGCATTATGTACTACTCAGGGAGGTCTCAGCGTGAGTCCGGGAAAACAAGGTCATCCTATGTGAGTTCCAGGTGGGCCCTCGGGTGCGAGTGGGTTTGTCACAGAATATGGTCTGCCACTGTCACCACTGGAGAGGGTTGTTTCCACAAAAGATTCTCAATGATCGGTCCCCAGATGCACATAACTATCAAGGTCCTATCTCGAAGTGGAGGAAATCCCCACACAAGATATATCCAAGACGGTCGCAGTCTGGGTGTGAAACACATCGCCACTCATCATGCGACATGCGAGTACAACGTGTCCACACTAATCCTAGGGTGCGCCCAAGCCGGGTATTTAGCTTATCTCTCAGTAACAGTATCACCCAAGTCCCACCAAACAGAAGAAAAATCCAGTCCAGACAGTCCAGTAATAATATATGATGAATGAAAATAAATACTGAAAACTGTAAATAAAGCTGTAAATAAAACTGTACATAAAATAACAGTAAAGTAAACATGCAACAACAAACAATCAACACCTGACGAAACAGAAACATGCAAGCGCTAGGAGAGACTCTCAAGGGAACCAGAGATTCTGGGTTCGATCCCCAGCAGAGTCGCCAGCTGTCGCTCCCCAGATTTCCATCCTGGTACAAACGCGAAAGTGGCGCGGAAGAGGTAGAGTCGCCAGCCAGGCATTTTTATCCCGAAGGAACGGGAATGGTAATGCTACATAAACCAGAAGAAGAGAAGAGGAAGGACACGGGTCCTGCGAACCAAAGAGACTGAGTTCGGGAGTCGGTTATAACCTAGGAAGGTATTAGCACCCAGATCTTCCGCCGTACCCGATGGGATCCACGCTTGCAAAGAAACTGTTTCAAAAGGTGAAGGGATGAAAGCTGCTGCAAAAAGAAAATAAACCGGAAATGAGAAAGGAAACTGAAAAGAAAACAAAGAGGAAAAATATCGGGAAAATAAAGATTGTGCTCGAACGGGCCCTACCCCGTTGCCTATGTACCTCATCTGGACAATGAGGATCAGAGTCGTCGTAGTTCCCCTAACTAGGGGTGGAAAATATTGCTTGTGAATTGAGGCTTGAACTACCTATGTCAATGCTCAGGTGTTGCAGGCTCGGACGACGAGTGCGTAACCGTCTTGCAAAATGACAAGTAGGAGCAAGTTCGCGGACAGAGTGAAGGAGATGAGAAAAGAATTCCCGAAGGAAAGACGCTTATTGTTTGTTTGTGTTTTTTAGAAGCTTTTAGGAGTGTGTCACAAGGAAGTGAACTCAAGCTTTTTTCCATGGAATGTGCACTTGCCACTACATTCCAAGATGGAATAATAGAACAAGCACACTCAAGTAAGGAGAAGATCCCCAAAACTTGATTCCAGAGATTAGGGCTTAGGCTCACTAACTCATTAAACTTATTAAGTATTTTTGTATTTTTGAATGAAGAAGATGGTATCTTGATCAGACTTGTGCATCACAAGACAAGCTTGTACTATCCCAAGATGGGAAGACTACAAGTGTCTCGTGGAATAAGGTTATTGCTCAAGATATCACTTCAATCTTTATTAAGTGTCTTTTTAGGGTTTTGAGATGAGGATAGAAGAGAAACAAAAGGATCACAAAGGTAAAAGTCTAATGGGGGACTAATGAATCCTAATTATTATCATGCAGAAGAGGTCCTAGGTTAGTGAGGTTTACTATCCTAATGAAGGAGGAGATAAGAAGAGAAAAAGAAGAATAGAAGAATAGAAGAAGGACCATGGTGGCCTAAGCACACCTCAAGTTAAGAATAAAAAGAAGATGAGGAAGAAGAAATTGAGAAGAATTAGAAATAAGATTAGGAGCGGAGAATGTGATATGAAGTAATCGAACAATGCACAAACAGAGCCTACACCAGTAGGACTTCCAGATGCAGCAGCATGCAATAAGTAAAATCGGGCCTCAGTGGTACCTAACAAAGAAGGTCCGTTGCCTCTTCGATACGCGCACAAGTGCTCAGAAAAGAATATCGAGCTCACAGTAGATTCAGCAACCAAGTACAAGTGTCCGTTGTCAGGAAATCAAACAAATGTCAATTACAAACATCCAACATCCCGATTTAAAACAAAGAAATAGTCCGCGCAAAACCAAAGGCTAAGTGCAAATAGTATCTGGAGATCTCATCAGATCCAAAATAATCGATCACCAAGTTACATCCTCCATCATCGAACTCAAGCGAAAGGTCTACAAAACATCAAGCACAAACTAGAACAATATTAAACAAAATTCTATTTACTTAAACAAAAATTAAACAAAATTAAACAAAGCTAAATCGAAATTACTAAACAAAATTAACTAAATGAAACATCAAATTATAATAAAAATCTAAATCCAAATCTTATTAATTAAATTCAAACAATAAAAGAAAATATTAAAAATGAAGCTAGGTAATTAAATAGAACTAGAAAAAAATAAAAATAAAGTAAAAGAAGGGGGGAGATGCCCGCTGATGAGGGTGTTTTGAGGAAATTTGCGCAGGCCCGTGTTTGAGGCCCAACAACTTTTTTCAACAGTTCTTTCAGGGAGGTTGCAGGGTGAATTGGCGGTGTGCACATCAATCTTCAATGGGCTGAGCCCAACTCCCACAACAACATCAAGACCTTTTATAAATTAAAAAAAAAACAAAACAAAATGAAATAGAAATAAGAATTAAATAAATAGGAGACAACAAGGGTTTGCGAAACGGGAAAGCCAGAAACGATCTTCTTCTTCTCCCACATTCCACAGTCACTATTCATAAAAGGAAAACGCCGAAGCCGCATTGCGAATCGGTTCCTCAAATGAAATCGTCTTCCTCTTCTTCACGGAAACCCAATCGGTCCTCTCCGAAGACTCTTCCTCAAATCGCTGTGATTATTCGCCGGTATCAATCCTTCTCGACGTGAAAACTCCTCTGTCAGTGTTGGTCTCAGTCTCTCTCATCATAGTTCTCCTTGGTTTCTCCTCTTTGAAATCACGAAGATTTCTTCTTCTCGGTTCGGTGAGTTTCGGCTTCGAATCCCAAATCTCTTCATCTCCTTCTCTGCTCTGATTCTGTGTTTGTGTTGTTGTTGAGTTCTATTGCGGTTGTTGTTGTTGAGTGATGTTGTTTGGATTTGAAGAAGAGTGTTGAAGTTTCGAAGGATTTAAGTTGGAGTAATGGGGTAGTGGAGGTTATGAAGTTGAGAGGAGGTTGTGTTGATGGTTGAAATGGCGGAGAGGAAGGTTTCAGATTGTTGAGATGGAGTCGGAGAGTGATGTGTTGGTATTTGTTGTGGTTCTGTGAATGGTGTGATGGTGATGTTTCAGAAAATTGATTATGGGTGTCGACGAGAACGAGAATGGTTTGAAGGTGGTTTTGGTTGTTGTGTTGGAAAAATGGTTCACAGGTTGTTATGTTTGTGTTTGTTGCGGAAAAGAAAGTTATGCAGGTTATATTTCGACTGGTTGTAGCCGGTGGTTAAGGTGGATTCAGAAATGGCTTTGAAGGATGAGCGAGGATTTGGTGTTGGTTTGTTGTTATTGTTGACTCTGAGAGCTACAAATAAGGCTGATGTTGTTGTTGTTGTGCAGCGTGTTTGCCATGATTATGATAACGAAAACAGGGTATTATGATGAAGCTATTGTGGCTTTTTGTTCTTGGAGAAAACATGTTTTTATGGTGATTCAAAGGTGTTTAAAATGGAGGTATTAAGTGTATGAGATGTTATAGAAATTGTGAAAATGGAAATGATTTGATCTTTGTGAACACTAGAGGACTCGTTGGAGAGCAAATTGCAGCGCCGTTTTCGATGTTTTGTGCCTCAAAATGTTTTCCTCTTTGCCTCCCTAAGGATCCGTGTTATTGTTTTCTTATATATTCTAGGTCAACAACTTGATCTTATGACTATTTTTTTAATCATGGGCCTTAGCATATACACATACAAAAAGTGACATGGGCTTGTGGAAATGTGTGACTTTGTAAGGACAATATTTCTTGTAAAAGTTGATTTTTATGGAGAAATGGATAATAATAAAAGTGGATTATGGATGAATTAAATTAATCGGTCTAAAAATGGATGCGAATTTAAGAGAATAATGGATATTAAATAAATTTAAAGGATGAATGAAAAGAAATTGGATTTAGTAAAAGAAGTGGATTCGAATGATGATGGAAAAAAAAGAAGGTCTAATGGACTTTGTTAACAAATGGATACGGATAGAAAATTGGTTAGAAATATGGACAATGGATATTGTAAAAAAAATGGATATGAATTGGATTATGAATTAAATCGAAAAATGAATTTATGATGGGTAATGAAAAAGAGGCTTGAAATGGATATTCGGATAATCAAAAATATGGACGTGATGAAATCGTTGTGAAAGGATATAAAAAAGTGGTTAGGAAATGATGGAAATTACGGGTGTGTATCAATTGGACATGAACTAAATCAAAGGCCACTGGTGCACAATACACTTGAGTTTAATCCAACACCAAATTTATACCCACTCCCACACGCCTCAGATGAAATAAGCACGACTGCCACAGAACAAATCGCAATTGAAACAACAACCCTCTAAATCACTTTGAAATCTTGACTTGATTATTGAACTTGATAACCTCCATAACTCAACCGGAGACATATACTTCTTGAAAATTCTTTAAGAATAGAGATAGCCTGAGACGCTGAGAAGACAAAAATATCCTTGTAACTTGAAGATGATAAGAATAGCCTGGCGATGGGCCAGAGGCATAGTGGATAATCCTTGCGGACGTGAAATTCTTGAAGACCGCTAAATCAGGGAAATAAACCCTAAATTAGAAAACATAAGCATAAGAGAAAGATACTACTGGTGGCTGCAAGCCAAAGCCTTGATTTCTTCTGATAATCTGCAAATGATGACGTGAAACTCTAATCCTTCAGAAAATAATGATCCCATGTCTCAGGAGCCAATGCAAACTGTATGACCTAATGCAAAATGCAAAGCAACTAAGATAGAAGACCAAAGGGCAAATTTTAGGGTGTTATAGTATGTGGCCTCTTTTTGAAGTTTAGTTTTGAAAGATGAGAAATCGTGTTTTTGTTTTGTGATGTTTCAGGCTATAATGAAGGGTGGGAAATGTTCTATGAGTGATGCTGAGTTGAATGGTGAAATTTGCTTGAAGTTTTTGTGGTTGTGTTATGAATTTCGAAGAGGGAAAGTTTCTTGAGGATTTTGTGAATCTGAGTCTGTGTGATTATTCCATCTCCAAGATGTTATGAAATGTGATCCTTAGGGCATGTATGTGAAGCTGTGATAGGTCAGAAGAGTTGTTGTGGGCTATGCTGATTGGTATGGCTTCATTTGCTAAAAGTCAAGCTTGGTTGTACTTGAGGTATGGGTCATGGAAGGTCTGGTTTAGAGGCATGGCTGGGCTCAACAGAGATCAAGGAAAGCTTGTGGATCAGATTTGGCATGCTGGCACAAGTGGATGGAAAGATCTATACCATTTTGCAATTTTGGGAAGTCTTGGCCCCTTTGAAATTTCTTGAAGTTCAAGTCATGGAAATGCATAATTCTTGGGCAAATTCTGATATTTTGAAGTTGCTTGATCATGTTGTGTCACATTTGGGCACATTAGAAGTCATTAGAAGCCTTGGCAAGTGGTTTTGCAAAAAATCCTCTTTGGTGTATTCTTGAAAATTATAGGATTTTTGTCAACTTTGAAGGATCATAACTTGAGTTCCATAATGAATCAAAACATGTTCTTGTACTTTTTGAAAAGGGAAAGACCTAATCTGCAACTTTAATGACCAATAATTTTTCATTTGAAGCATTTTTTATTAAGAAAGAGGAGGTTGAAAAACTTTCCCAAAATGGAAAGTTTCCATTACAAGTCATTTCCATTTTTGGCAACTTTTGGTTTAGCTCAAATTTCTTCAATTTTGTGGACTTCCAACCACTTCTAAGATCAAATAAAGATCATATAACTTTAATTTGATGAAAATGCCCCTTTGGTTCCATTGTTGGGGGCCTCAGATGCCCTGATTTTGACTTAACTTGCTCAAGAAGTTACCTAGTAAACAGATGACTTCCACAATGAATTTCTTCATCAAACTTGGTACACATGATCCTTATGATATATTAAGAACATTAGAAACAAGAATGGCCCAAAAATTTGGAGTTAAGGCCTCTGAAACCAAAACCCTAATTTTGGTCATTTGTGGAGTGAAAACCCTAGCTCTGCTTCCATGCCTTGCCAGTTCTTGTGATTCCTTGACTTCTTGAACTTTGAGGGATATAATATGATGATAGAAAACACATGGACCCTCTTGAAACACTTTGAGGCCTTTGGGATGGCTCATATGTATCTTGGATTGCTCAGATCACAAACCCTAGATGTAGATGAACTTGAACTATGAAGATGAAACAAATATGCAATGTGAGATGTAATGCTTATGTTGAAACAAAAATGAAAGATCACAAGCCATGGTGTGATATTAGTGAGGGAAAATTTGGGGTATTTATAGCTGCCCCTATTCAAACATGAGTTAGCTGTGCAAGATGTAAGAGACTGACTTAACAGACAAACAAGATAACTTGTGGTTGAATACAAAAGACAGTCCAAAATTTGCACTCACTGAGGAGGAGAAGAAAAGGGATATAAATTGTGAAAGATAGTATAGTATGATTATCAAATGAAAACGATGGAGGACGACCATCGAGCAGAGGACGACTGCTGGGGATAAAGCGGTAAATAAAGCAATGACGGGGACGACCGACAAGCTGGGGAAATAAAGAGACCACGACGGGGGCAGCCATCGGGTAAAGAAAACAAGATTGTATGGGGATTGCAGTAAAAGCAATGATGGGGACAGCCATCAGGTTTGAAAAGTAACATAAACAATGATGGGGACGACCATCGGTTTAAAGAATAAATGAAATAATGATGAGGGACGGTCATCTAAAGGTGAAGGACGATCACCTAGCAGGGGACGGCTGCTCTTTATCTCGACATAGGACGAATGTCAGATAGAAAAAGGTCGACGATGGGGACGGCCATCGGATAAGCATGATGAAGGACGATCATCAAGAGGTGAAGGACGATCACCTAGCAGGGTACGGCTGCTCTCGGGGTTTATCACGACATAGGACGAATGTCAGATAACAAGATCAACGATGGGGACAGCCATCAGATAAAATGATGAGGGACGGTCATCAAAAGGTGAAGGACGATCACCTAGCAAGGGACGACTGCTCAATATCACGACATAGGACGAATGCCGGATAGAAAAGGGTTCCAATAATGGAGACTCCGCTGGGGAAAGGATGAGGGACGGTCATCCAAAGGTGAAGGACGATCACTTGGCAGGGGACGGCTGCTCTTTATCACAACATGGGACGAATGTCGGATAGAAAAGTTGTTATGTTGGTGGCTTACTGGGGAATGGTAAACACGGACGAGTGCTTACGCTCAAGAAATAAAAGGTATAAGTGTTTGATGTTGTGTTTAGATTAAAAATGCAGACGAGCATCCTTAGGACCATGATACGGACGAGTATCGATAGAAACAAACGTTGACGCGTGTTCAGAGATAATGATACGGACGAGTACCAACTGGTTAACAAAGAACACGGACGAGTGTCGAATCTGTGGGGAGTGATATATAAATAAGATACGGATGAGTATCAACGACTTCTGTATAAGTGAGTACGGATATGTTGGTGAAGTATGAGCAAGACATGGACGAGTGTTCAACTTGCTGGGGGAAATATGACACGGACGGGTGTCAAAAGAAAATGTGTATAAGTTATGAACAAAAATTTGTATGTGAGAGTGTAAAAGGTGTTCTGGAAACCTGTGGGGATAGGATGACACGGACGGGTGTCGAAAGGAGTGTGTTATAAACAAGTGTTTGGTTTGCAACAAGTGATTTGGCAACCGTGCTGGGGGAATATGACACGGACGAGTGTCAAAAGAGTATGTATATCCATATTTGAGGGTGCAAAGGAGATGTTTTGGCTTATATATGCGGGGAATAATACGAAACAGACGAGTGTTGAAAGAGGTATATATGAACATGCATTTGTGTTAGAGAGTGCAAAGGGGACGCTTTGGCTTTTATTTGCAGGGGATGTGAGCTTTTATATATTGCTGATGAAATCTAATGGTAATTTCAGGTGACTGGCTCGAACCTGGCTTGTGATTATGCAAATGTTTGATTTTTGTCGTAATTCTCCGTATTAGATGGAATGCTACGCTTATTTTGTGAATATGATGTGAATGCTATGATTATGCAAAGAGAAACCGATCCGGGATTCGGATCCTACTGAAGATCTCTGGATGATCTGCTTGGAGGAATATCCCAGCTGGGGAGATCATCGGTAGATCTGCCAGGAGATATAGCTCTGCTTGGGGAAATAGATCAATGATTGATCTACCCTGTAAGGAGAACTCAGCTGGGGAGAAGGAAGTTTATGTCACTTTGTTGTATAAGAGTTTCAGGCATTGCTCTTTTGGGGAGAAGATGGAAACTCTATGGGGAGATAACTCTTTTAACCTTGTTGAGAATGAGAAATTTGGCACTCTGGTGGGAATCACAATTGGGGAAGCTCCTGTTGCATAGACTTATGTTGGGGATGAGGAGGCTTTGACAACTCCGCAGGGGAAAAGCATTCCAGATATTTCTTGGGGAGGAGGTATGCTTGGGGAAGTGTGCTTGACATGCCCCATGCTGCGTATCGAATACCTGCAACCTGTTAAGACAAAGAAACGCACACGCATCCCGAGGTATCCATTACCGGATTCCGTCATAGGAGTTAGATATTCCTGAAAGTAAATATATTTCCTGCAAGAATTTATTAAGAATGGCTCATTTGTTTTTATGCAAGTATTTATTATGAATATTGGACATTTTGCAAACGAAACAAAAATGTACAAAAAAGAGATGTGATTGAAAATCTGATTTTATTAATATGGGTGCCCTGAATTGGCAAATACAGTCAAAGAAACAAATCCCCTGGAATGAGGAGATTGCTATAAATTGAGAAAAGTAAAAGTGTTGGCAATGTTGACGATGCTCCGGTGAGCTTCCTTTGCTATGACCTGTATGACCTTGACGTTCTTCTCATCTTGCTTTCTGAAGAAGGTTGATTCTGAATGATGCTTTATCTTCTTGAAGCTTGCCATGTTATGAGTGATACAGACGAATTCAGAATGCAGTTGTTCGCTTATTCCCTGTTTTTACGTGGATCGCCCTTTCGGGTTTTCAATCCACCGGGATACCCATTTTTGCCTGAGTTGTCCAATGCGGCTTTTCAACTCAGCGGGTGTACACATTTTTCCCTTATTTTTGCTCGTCTTTTATTCTGTTTTTGACTTGTCGGGATGCCCTATTTTTTCCTGGACTTACATTCTGTTTTTATGTCCAGCGGGTCATTTTATGCGAAGTATTTTTTAACTGCATCTGAATTCACAGGGGATAAGAAATCTTCACCATCCAAAGTAGTGAGCATCAGTGTTCCACCAGAGAAAACTTTCTTTACTATGAATGAACCATCGTAGTTTGGAGTCCATTTTCCCCTGTTGTATGTATGAGGAGGAAGGAGTCTTTTCAGCACAAGATCTTCCACTTGGTATTCCCGAAGCCTGACTTTCTGATCGAAGACTTTCTTCATCCTTTTCTGATATAACTGCCCATGACAAATTGCAGCTAATCGCTTTTCTTCAATCAGAATCAGTTGATTGTACCGAGATTGGACCCATTATGCTTCGTTCAGCTTTACATCCATCAGTACCCGTAAGGAGGGTAGCTCAACTTCAACAGGTAGGACTGCCTCCATACCATACACAAGTTGATAAGGTGTTGCCCCAGTAGACGTTCTAATTGAGGTTCGATACCCTTGCAAGGCAAATGGTATCATTTCATGCCAGTCTTTGTAAGTGACCACCATCTTCTGCACAATATTCTTGATGTTTTTGTTAGTTGCCTCAACAACGTCATTCATCTTTGGCCTGTAAGGAGAAGAGTTGTGATGTTGAATTTTGAAGTCCTGACACAGTTCTGCCATCATTTTGTTGTTCAAATTGGAACCATTGTCAGTAATGATTCGCTCGGGAACTCCATATCGACAAATGATGTCTCTTTTAAGGAATTTGGCTACCACTTGTCTGGTGACGTTTGCATACGAAGCTGATTCAACCCATTTAGTGAAGTAATCAATGGCTACCAGGACGAATTTGTGGCCATTTGAAGCAGTCGGTTCGATCTTTCCAATCATGTCAATGCCCCACATGGCAAAGGGCCAAGGTGAAGACATCATGTTCAAAGGATTTGGAGGCACATGCACTTTGTCTGCATAGATCTGGAATTTGTGGCACTTTTTGGCATAGGCACAACAGTCTACATCCATTGTAATCCAGTAGTAACATGATCTTAATAATTTCTTTGCCATTGCATGTCCTCCAGTATGGGTACCGAAAGATCCTTCATGCACCTCGTGCATCAGCAAGTCTGCTTCTTTCTTATCAACACATCTGAGAAGAACCATATCAAAGTTTCTTTTTTTATAATGAGCCATCAGTATTAAGGAAGAAGCTACCGGCCAACCTTCTTAGTGTCTTCTTATCATTGGATGATGCCCCAGGTGGGTATGTTTGATCCTCTAAGAAGCTTTTGATGTCATGGAACCAAGGTTTGTCATCTTTAGCAATGTCCACGAAGAATATGTATGCTGGTCGGACTAGTCTGGATACCGAAATCCGAGGCACATAATTTGCAGTTTGAACCTTGATCATGGAGGAAATGGTTGCTAAAGCATCTGCAAACTGATTTTCGTCTCGAGGGATGTACTCAAGTTTGACTGTTGTGAAGAAAGTCAGTAATCTCCTCGTATAGTCGCGGTATGGAATTAGGTGCTCTTGGTGAATGTACCATTTGTCGTTGGTCTGATTGATTACCAAAGCTGAATCTGCGAATACAGTTAATGTCTTGATCCTGAGGTCAATGGCTTCCTCAAGATCCATGATACAGGCCTCGTATTCAGCTTCGTTATTAGTGCAGGCAAAGGTGATTTTTTCCGAGAAAGGCATATGAACTCCTTTAGGTGTAATGAGCACTGCACCGACTCCACGACCATTCATATTGACAACCCCATCAAACATCATTGTCCATTCTTCTTCTGGGTCAGGCCCTTCAGTGTGAACAGGCTCTTCATGATCTTTTGTTTTTAGGAACATGATGTCTTCATCAGGGAAGTCAAATCTCATGGGCTGGTAATCATTGATGGGTTGCTTAGCTAGATAGTCAGACAGTACACTGCCCTTGATGTCCTTTTAAGATGTGTACTGAATGTCATACTCTATCAGAATTATTTTCCATCTTGCAACCCTTCCGGTAAGTGTCGGATTCTCAAATATGTACTTGACGGGGTCCATCTTTGAGATCAACAAGGTAGTGTGAGTCAACATGTACTGCCTTAGTTGGCGAGCAGCCCACGCTAAAGCACAACAAGTTTTCTCGACCAATGAATAACGTTGTTCACAGTCGGTAAACTTTTTTCTTAGGTAGTATATTGCATACTCGTTTCGACCAGACTCGTCATGCTGGCCCAACACACGCCCCATTGATCCTTCTAATACTGTCAGGTACATTATTAGAGGTCTTCCTTCAATTGGAGGCATGAGAATCAGAGCTTCTTACAGGTACTCCTTGATCTTGTCAAAAGCCTTCTGACAATCTTCGTTCCACCTGACCGTTTGTTCCTTTATTAATAATTTGAACAGGGGTTCACAGGTTGCTGTAAAATGAGATATGAACCTTGATATGTAGTTCAATCTACCTAAGAACCCCCGAACTTCTTTTTCGGTCCTAGGTGCAGGCATTTCCTAAATGGCTTTGACTTTGTCATGATCAACCTCAATTCCCTTTTCACTTATGATGAATCCCAACAACTTACCAGACCGCACCCCGAATGTGCATTTGTTGGGGTTTAACTTCAACTGATATTTCCTCAGATGCTTGAACAACTTCAGCAGATTTACCAGATGATCTTCTTCAGTGAGGGACTTGGCAATCATGTCATCCACGTAGCATTCAATTTCTTTGTGGATCATAACGTGGAATAACGTTACCATAGCCCGTTGATAAGTGGCACCGGAATTCTTCAGTCCAAAAGGCATTACCTTGTAACAAAATGTGCCCCAAGGTGTGATGAAGGTTGTTTTCTCCATGTCTTCGGGTGACATTCTGATCTAATTATACCCAGAAAAACCATCCATGAAGGAAAACACTGAGAACTGAGTTGTGTTGTCAACCAATACATCAATGTGAGGTAATGGGAAATCTTCCTTCGGGCTAGCTCTATTCAGATCCCGGTAATCCACACACATCCTCACTTTGCCATCCTTTTTAGGCACTAGTACAATGTTAGCAACCCATGGCGGGTAACTAGTTACAACAAGGAAACCGGCGTCCCACTACTTTTGTACTTCTTCTTTAATCTTCATGGCCATATCTGGACGAGTACAGTGTAGCTTTGTCTTCACTGGAGGGCAATCTTCCTTTAATGGCAGCTTGTGCATAACAATATTTGTATCCAGACCCGGCATGTCTTGATAGGACCAAGCAAAGACGTCGACGTATTCTCGAAGCATGTCGATAAGTTGTTCTTTTACTGAAGCCTGCAGACTGGCCCCAATCTTCACTTCTTTCAAATCCTCTTCGGTACCAAGATTAATTGTTTCAACCTCCTCCTGATGAGGAATAATCACTTTCTCTTATTGCCTCAACAACCTGGCTAACTCTTCAGGTAACTCATAGTCTTCTTCAACCCCTTCATCAGCTTGATTAATTGGATTGTCGAAGTCATAAGAGGTCATAGCAGTGCTGTTGTCGGTGCAATCTGGAGGATAATCTCTGCAGGGGTTGAGATTTGTTCGTTTTAGTGATCAATTTTAATCTTGTTTAGAAAAAGTGTAAAAAAATGAAGTTATTATTTTGAAAACATCGCCATTTTATTGTTTTGTACAAAAGTGAAAAATGAAAACGAAAAGACAATGAGCGAAAAAGAGACTTGTTTGCAAAATATGTCTGATATTCATTGATAATTCATTTGCACAAAATTACAATATGGCCCTATTACAAAATGAGTCCTAACACCTTGGGCAAGATGCAAGACTTGATGCATGCTGAAAAAAGCAGGAAATAATAATTACTCTGCAGGAGTAACCCTTATAATTTCCTAGGAAGACCAGTTAAGCACTTGGTGCCCCGGGATCCTTGGACATATCTAGCTTTCCAGGTTGCAGTCACTTTCCGCCTCGTCTTCCAGGTTGTTAACATCATCTGGGGTGAGCATTCCCCCACTGATGAACTTGGGCTTCTTAGCAACCTCTGATTGATCTTGTCGGAATGGTTTGTAACCCAAACCGAATATGTCTTCCTTCTTATCCACCGGCAACAACTTTCCCCAGCCTTGGGCATTTCCATCTTCAACAACCTTCCGGGCTTGTTGATAGGAGACAATTGAAGTACCCATCCTATCCTCCTGGGATGCAGCAAATACTTCAGTCGTCGCCTCATTGATGTTCAGAGCCTCGAACCCCTGGATCATAGTTTCATGGATTTCACCATCCATCTCAACGTATTTATATATAGCCAGATGGCTAACAAATATGTCCTCCTCACCATAGATGGTGATAATCTATCCTTCCCACTCAAATTTCAATTTCTGGTGAAGAGTCAATGTAACTGCGCATGCGGCATGAATCCATGGTCGACCCAACAAACAGATGTAGGTAGGCTGTATGTCCATCACATAGAAAGTAGTTTGAAAGACATGCGGACCGATTATCACCGGCAGCTCCACCTCTCCAAGAACAGATCTCTTGGAGCCATCAAAAGCTCTTACCACCAGATTGCTTGGTCGGAGAGCTATTCCATCATATTCGAGCTTGACAAGAGCTTTCTTCGGCAAGACATTGAGTGAGGACCCAGTGTCAACAAGAACATGAGAGAGTACATCCCCTTTGCACTCCAAGGTGATGTGCAAAGCCTTGTTGTGGTGACGTCCTTCTGTTGTCAAATCAGCATCAGTGAAACCTAGCCCATGGCTAGTATTGACATTAGACACCATGATTTCAAGCTGATTCACTGTGATCTCTTCTGGCACATAGGCAGCGTGCAGAACTTTGAGTAGTGCATCCCGATGAGCTTCAGAGCATAACAGCAGGGATAATATAGAGATCTTAGAAGGCGTCTGGTGGAGCTGGTCCATAACTTTGTAGTCACTTCTTTTAATTATCCTCATAAATTCATGCACATCCTGATCAAAGGATGATTTATGAGTTTCTTTTGATGCAGATTCTTCAGGTATCACACTCTTCCCTTTGGCTTTGGCAGTAGCTTCTGCCTCAGTGTTAGTTCTTGGAGCTTGTGACGCGAAGAGGCGTCCGCTTCGGGTGAAGCCTCCGCCTCCCCTGACATTATCCACTTGGGGGTGTGAATAGAAGAATCAAGAAGGACTTTTTCTCCGTTGCAGTAAAGGTCAGCACCATAATGCCATGGTACAGCGTTGTCTTTATCATATGGAATTGGCCCTGGTACTGTGACGGTGACTGGGCTCACTACTGCAGAAGTTGGAACCGTTATCGTCTGTGGATCATAGAAGATAGTGACAGGACTTCTTGTGGATGTTGGTGGTGATGAATTGAAGCTTGATTGTTGTTGAAACTGTTGCTGAGATTGTTGTTGAAAGTTGCTGGAATTCGGGACCGTTGTAGGGTCATAATAGATAGTAACTGTGGAGACGTCGTTGTTGGTGGTTGATGAAGTTGTAGTAGGAGATGAAATGGAACTGTTGTTTGTTGAAGTGATAGAAGAAATGGTTGCTGAAGTTGTAGATGAGTCAGTGGGAACAATTGTTGTTGCAATTGTAGAAGAATCATTTGTTGTTAACAAAGGAGTTGCTGGAGTTGTAGAAGCTGTTGTGGTTATTTGTAGAATGCCTTCTTTGATCAAACCATTAATGCCATCCCTTAAGCTTGCACACCCGTTCTTGGAAACCTTGCATGATTCATAACAGTCCTTACAACCTGGAAACATCTGGAATTTCAAAAGTTGAGCCTTAACCTCTGCCAAAGGTGTCTGAATACTTGCAATATCTTCAATTGAAATCATGGGTGAACCTTCTTCTATAGCATTAATCCTTGGCCCACTGTGGCTTGGAATAGGATTTTTCATGACATTGGGAGGTGGTGCAAAGTTCAGGGCCTTCGAATCTACCAGATCATGGACCTTCATATGAAGAGCCCTGCATTTTTCCGTGGAGTGACCAGGTGCATTAGAATGAAAAGCACACCTAACGTTGACATCATAATTTCTTGGAAGGTTCTGAGGATCAGGTGGAGCCAATGTCCTCAACTCAACAAGATTGAGCTTTAGGAGTTGTGGCAGCAATGTGGCATATGGCATTGGAATAGGGTCAATCACCCTGTTGATCTGAGATGGCCGCTGTTGAAAAGGGCGTTGTTGTTGATTGTTGTTATTGTTGTTGTAATATATCTATTGAGGAAACTGTGGTTGTTGAGGAAAGTGTTGTGGTTGTTGAGCATACTAAGAAGGTGGAGTGGGAATAGTGACGACAGCAACTGATCTGGGCAGATATTGGGGTCTCCCTCTTCCCATATGTACAAAATTTGTTTCACCAGATCTAAGGGGCCCAGTGATCACACTAAAATTCACCGTATTTCTGACTCCGATTTCGCATGCATTCTTAGCTTTTATTGTTATTTTGTTATGTTATTACTTTGTTTTCTTATGTTTTCAGGTTTTTATAGTAATCGGGGCTTGAATCGAGAAAAGGAGCGAAAAAGGAGTGGAAACGGACGAAAACCTAGAAATTCAGCGTTTTGCACTTACGGCACCCACCGTGGCGGGCGCCATGGGGTTAGCCATGACGTGGCCACGTCTCAAGACCACTCCACAACTGCCAAGACCCACGATCCCCACTCTCTCATCCCCTATCAGCACCATGGCGGGCGCCATAGGCCTGTGGCGGGCGCCACAAGGCAAATTTCAGTAACCTCCACTTTTTAGTGGAGGGGCATCCCGGTTTTTTCATGCTTTTAGTTTTCCTATAAATAGGACTTTAGTTTTTCGTTTTTAATCATCCAAAATTAGATTTCTCTAGGCATATATCAGTTTCAAAGCAGTTGCCATTCCACATCAGGGTGTTTCTGCAATCGAGTGATCGAGTCTGTAATCTGTCTGTGCGATCGAGTTTTGGAGCACTCTGGAGGAAGTTAATCCTGCCGCCATTTTAATTCCAGTTCGTATTTTATCTTTCTGCATTGCTTTACTTTTATTTATTTCTCGCACCGCTTTACTTTATTTATTTCTGCACTGCTTTACTTTCTTTATTATCCGCACTCGCACTTTATTTCGTTTATTTCCCGCACTCGCTTTACTTTCGTTTATTACCCGCACTCGCTTTAAATTACTTTATTTCTCGCACTCGCACTAAATTCATTTACTTTCCGCACTCGCACTAAATTACTTTAATGAAAAATTATAAAAAGAATCTTTACTTTATCATGTCTAACTAATTCCATAAAGGTTAGGATGTAAGGATCGTAATTAAACCAGTAATCCGTATAATTGTTCGTGGAAACACTTAAGGGCTATTTTATCTTTCAATTCAATCTAATTGTTTTTAACTATTTCAAAAACAGCCAAAAGCGCTTTGTCTAGTTCATTAGGAGTTTTTAGATTAAAAAGAAAGGAGATTTTAAAACGATTTTCGGACGCGTTAGGAAGTTTAGAGTCTGGTTCGTAAGAACCTCTTTTTGCTAAGAAGTCCAGGTTAAAATACTTTTCAACTTAGTTAAGATACTGCATTTCTTAAAAATAGGTTTACTAATCTAACACAGTACGCACCTTTTTATCCGTGACAATAGGAGGGGTTGATTAGAGAGTACAACTCGGTTCTGAATACGCGAAAGCGACAGTTCCTGTTAAATTAGTTCTTTTCAAAGTAGAAAACATTGCCCATAAGTAGTTCCATTAACAAGTACTGGATTATCATTGATTACGTGAATTACATTCGAGCCTGTCTTTTATTTATTATATAAAATTATTATTTTATTTACCATTGCACCCTTCTTAAAACCCTATTATTTAGTTGCCTTAGATACACACCATAACAACAGGTACGATAGATTGACACTTGGTCTCTGTGGATTCGACAATCTTTTATATTACTCTGACGTGTTCGTACACTTGCGAAAAACACGCATCAAGTTTTTGGCGCCGTTGCCGGGGACCAATATCATCAAATTTCATTACCCTGTAGTTATACCGTTTAGACTAAGGTTGTTACCCACCGGTCAATGCGAAAGACTCGCAGTGCCAGAAGTTTAGTAGACCCTCTAGCTGAACCTGAACGTTACGCTCGCGCACGTTTGTTTTTCCATAGGAATAGGAAAGCTATGGCCGAAGATCAAAACCGAAGACCTCTTAAGGACTTCGCCCAACCATCAAATGAGGAACCTAGTTCCAGTATAGTAAACCCCGCTATCCCAGCCAATAATTTTGAACTTAAACCATCCCTGCTGCAATTAGTGCAACAGAGACAATTCGCAGGTCTCGCTACTGATAACCCGAACCAACATTTAAAAAACTTTCTTCAGTTAGCAGACACCTTTAAAACCAATGGAGCTTCTCCTGAGGCGATACGCTTAAGATTATTTCCCTTTTCCCTCAGAGATAAAGCTCTATCATGGTTAGATTCCCTTCCACCCAATTCAATAACAACTTGGGATGACCTTAGGAAAGTTTTCCTTGCTAGATATTTTCCCCCAAGCAAGACCGCTCTTCTTCGAAACCTAATAACTAGATTTACCCAACACCAAGGAGAGTCGTTGTTCGAAGCCTGGGAGAGATATAAAGAACTATTAAGAGCATGCCCACACCATGGCTTAGAGAATTGGCTAATCATCCAAACCTTCTATAATGGACTTCATTATAACACTAAGATGACCATCGACGCTGCCGCTGGTGGCGCACTGATGAACAAACCTTACCCTGAAGCTAGTGCCCTTATCGAGGATATGGCCCAAAACCATCAATCATGGGGAGTAGAACGGGCGAAAGTGGAAAAGAAGGAAGCCCAAGGAGGAATACATGAGCTAAGCTCTATAGACATGATGCAGGCTAAAATGGACGCGTTGGCCCTTAGAGTCGAACATATGTGTACAACTCCGAATACTGTTGCCGCAGTATCACCGAATTGTGAGATATGTGGAACGCAAGGACACCAATCCGCCGAATGCAATCTGTTGAATGAGACCAACACTGAGCAAGTGAACTATACCCAAGGGAACCCATTTTCAAACACATATAACCCTGGATGGAGGAATCACCCAAACTTCTCCTACAAAAATAATAACCCTATTCAAAATACCGCACCTCCGAGACAACAAGATTACCAAGCCCCAAGAACAAATCAACCTATGCAACTTGTACCACCAAGTTCGAGCTTTGAGGAAGTTGTAAAAAACTTTATCACTGCTCAAGCAAAACAAAACAAAGAGTTCATGAACCAAAATGTCCATGTTAACGAACTAATTACCCAGTTAGGAACCAAGGTTGATCAAATCATTACTCATAATAAAATGCTTGAAACCCAGATCTCTCAGGTAGCATTAAACCAAGCCCCACAGACTACACCTGGAGGACAGTTCCCTGGACAACCTCAACAAAACCCGAAAGGGCAAGCTAATGCCATTACTCTACGAAGTGGAACCGCTTATAAAGAACCTTCAAACCCTAGATTAAGTGAGCCCGAAACTTCTGAGAGGAATGAGGAGAAGGAACCAGAGAAGCCTGAAACCCCGGAAAGTCAAGAAAAAGGAGAAGAACCTAAAAATAAAACCTATGTACCACCACCGCCATACAAACCACCAATTCCTTACCCTCAAAGATTAAAGAAAACCCAAATCGATAATCAATATCAAAAATTCGTTAAGGTTATAGAAAAACTTCACGTAGAAATCCCCTTTACAGAAGCCATCACCCAAATACCTTCTTATGCTAAGTTTCTCAAAGACATACTTACGAATAAACGTAGACTTGAAGATCCGAAACCCGTGGAATGTAATTCTATTTCCGAAAATAGGTTAGCAAAGAAAGATAAAGATCCCGGAAATTTTTCCATTCCTTGTATTTTGGGGAATCATGTCATCGAAAAAGCTTTTCTAGACTTAGGCGCTAGTGTGAGCTTAATGCCTTTAGCAGTTTGTGAGAGATTAAACTTAGGAGAATTACAACCTACTAAGATGTCACTTCAATTAGCCGATAGATCCGTTAAATACCCTATAGGCATACTTGAAGACGTCCCTGTTAGGATAGGTCAGTTGTTTATACCTACTGATTTTGTTGTCATGGACATTAAAGAAGATGACGACATACCAATCCTCCTAGGTAGACCATTCTTATCAACTGCTGGAGCCGTAATAGATGTTAAAAAAGGAAAAATAACTTTTGAAGTAGGTGACGAGAAGATAGAATTTATATTGTCAAAATTTCTTATGGCACCTGTGACAGGAGATGCTTATTATGCCTTAGATATCATCGAAGAATGCATTAGGGAATTAGAACAAGAAGAAGAAACTGAATCTATAAAATTGCCATCAACCCTTATTTTGGAAGATGACAATTATAAAAAACCCTACATTGATGATAACCTTCACGAATGTTTATCTCTTACCCCAGATCCTATGCCTTGCCCTATGAAACCGACCGTAAAACTTAAGGAACTGCCTAAAAACCTGAGATATGAATTTCTCGATGAAGATATGAACCGTCCAGTTATAGTCAGTGCTACCTTAAACCAAGAAGAAACCGATCAATTATTAGAAGTTTTACGTAGGTACCCCTCAGCCTTAGGATATAAGATCTCTGATCTAAAAGGAATAAGCCCATCCGTATGCATGCATCGGATTTTGCTTAAAGAAGATTCAAAACCTTCCAGAGAACACCAACGAAGAATAAATCCTATAATGAGTACTGTAGTTAAGACTGAAGTTCTTAAGTTACTAGAGGCAGGTATAATATATCAGATCTCGGACAGTAAATGGGTGAGTCCTGTGCATGTAGTACCTAAAAAGGGAGGCATCACAGTCGTGCAAAACGAGAAGGGCGAACCTTTAGCAAAAAGAACCGATGGAGGTTGGCGTATGTGCATAGATTATAGAAAATTAAATAAAGCAACTAGGAAGGACCATTTCCCATTACCATTCATAGACCAAATGTTGGAGCGCCTAGCCAGACACTCTTACTTTTGTTACCTAGATGGATATTCAGGATTCTTCCAAATACCTATTCACCCCGAAGATCAAGAAAAAACTACCTTTACATGCCCAGTTGGAACCTTTGCCTATAGAAGAATGCCTTTTGGACTTTGTAATACTCCTGCCACTTTCCAACGCTGCATGATGTCTATCTTTGCCGATTATTTAGATGGAATCATGGAAGTATTTATGGACGATTTCTCAGTTTGTGGATCAGATTTCAAAAATTGTCTTGTCAACCTTGAGAAAATCCTGGAGAGATGTGTGGAGGTAAACCTTGTGCTAAATTGGGAAAAATGTCATTTCATGGTCACCGAAGGGATTGTTTTAGGACATATAGTTTCCGAAAAAGGTATAGAGGTAGATAAAGCAAAAATAGAAGTCATAGAGAATCTAAAACCGCCGAAGACTATCAGGGAGATAAGAAGTTTTCTTAGACATGCCGGATTTTACCGACGTTTTATCAAGGATTTCTCCAAAATAACAAAGCCCTTAACTGGTCTTTTGATGAAAGATGCTGAATTCATCTTCGATGAAAAATGTACTGAAGCATTTAATCTTCTGAAGCAAGCTCTGATTTCAGCACCTATAATGAAACCCCCTGATTGGTCAGAACCGTTTGAGATAATGTGTGACGCCAGTGATTATGCTGTTGGAGCTGTTCTAGGTCAGAGAAAAGATAAGAAGTTACACGTAATTTATTATGCCAGTAGAACCCTAGACGCTGCACAGCTCAACTACGCAACAACCGAAAAAGAGCTCCTAGCTGTAGTTTTTGCAATAGACAAATTTAGATCTTATCTAGTAGGAGCCAAGATTATAGTTTACACCGACCATGCTGCCATTCGTTACTTGCTAAGCCAAAAGGATGCCAAGCCTAGGTTACTTCGATGGATTCTATTACTGCAAGAGTTTGATTTGGATATCCGTGAAAAGAAAGGCACTGATAATGAGGTAGCTGATCACCTGTCTAGGCTAGAATACCTGAAACCTGACTCAGTACCCATAAATGACGATTTTGCCTATGATAGACTGATAGCCCAACTAGAAACTATTGAAGATGATAACTCAGACCCTCATGAGCATTTTCATAAATCCTTAGCTATAAGCAATGTACCTTGGTATGCAGACTTTGTTAATTACCTAGCCGCTGACATCATACCCCCTGATCTAAACTACCACCGGAAGAAGAAGTTCTATAGTGATGCGAGAAACTTCTATTGGGACGAACCGTTTCTTTTCAAGAGAGGTAAAGATGGCATTTTCCGCCGTTGTGTTCCAGAAGAAGAGGTAAATAATATAATTGAGCATTGTCACTCTGCACCCTATGGTGGACATGTGAGCACATCTAAGACCTACGCCAAGATTCTTCAAGCTGGCCTATTCTGGCCTACTATGTGGCGTGATGTCCATGCTTTCATTGTCAAGTGTGATAGATGCCAACGCACAGGAAATATTTCAAGACGTAATGAAATGCCGTTAAGAAATATCCAAGAAGTAGAACTCTTCGACGTATGGGGTATAGACTTTATGGGACCGTTCCCACCATCTTTTGGAAATCAGTACATCTTAGTAGCAGTTGACTACGTGTCTAAATGGATTGAAGCTATCGCCGCACCCACAAACGACACCAAAGTAGTCATCAAATTATTCAAAAACTATATATTTCCCAGGTTTGGAACACCCCGTTTAGCCATAAGTGATGGAGGATCACACTTCATATCGAGAATATTTGATAAACTTTTAAGCAAGTATGGAGTTAAGCATAGAGTAGCAACACCATACCACCCACAGACCAATGGACAAGTGGAAGTATCTAATAGGGAGATCAAACAAATCCTCGAGAAGACTGTCTCTATATCTAGAAAGGATTGGTCACAGAAACTTCAAGAAGCATTATGGGCCTATAGAACCGCTTTCAAAACCCCTATAGGAACAACCCCTTATCAACTGGTCTATGGAAAATCATGTCACTTACCATTCGAGTTGGAGCATAAGGCCTATTGGGCCATCAAAACTTTGAATTTGGATTACTTGACTGCTGGTGAGAAACGTATCCTTGATATCCACAAATTAGAAGAGCTCAGACAATCTGCCTACGAAAATGCCATCATATACAAAGAAAGAACAAAAGCTTGGCATGACAAAAGAATCATAAGAAGAGACTTCAAAATAGGCGATCCTGTTCTCCTGTTCGATTCTAGGTTACGACTTTTTCCAGGAAAACTTCGTTCGAGATGGACTGGCCCTTTCGAAGTATCTAAGATCCTAAGATCCAGTGCTATTGAAATCAAGAACCAAACATGTAAACCGTTCATCGTCAATGGACAGAGGTTGAAGCCCTACGAAGGAGGTGACATTCCAACAACATACACCTGTCATACTCTGAGTGATCCACCATATCCTTCCAATGATGTTTAAATATCGGTCGTCGAGCTAATGACGTTAAACAAGCGCTGCATGGGAGGCAACCCATGGTTTTCTTATTTTTGTACTTTTTATTTTTTACTTTTACTTTATTTTAATTTGTTTATTTTATTATTATGTCAGGACTAACGATTGAATGTTTTATGTGCTTTCAGGACTTGTTTGCTAACCTTGTACAGAATGCAGAACCCTGATGACATGCACGTGGCCTTTAGAGACGACGCACAGAGAGAGCGTTACTATGTCCACATGAGACGCCCTATGGCTCCTACCAGGTACCCTGACCATGACTGCATGGATGCCTTGGGGATAGAGCCAAGCGTCAGATTCTTATGCCATCAACTCCAGTGGGACCAGTTTGACGACAGGAACAACACTTATAGGAACTTGACTCTTGAGTTCCTCAGCTCGTTTCATCATGACCCTTGGGCTGGACCCGATGGACTCGCTGTTTTCAGGTTGTTCGGGATTGACTACTCATTCTCACACAAAGAGTTTGGTGATTTTCTAGGTTTCCAGACTACTCCTGATGCTATTCCAGAGACACCGATGGGGTATTTTATGAGCAGAGAAGTGGAAAAGTTTTGGACTAAAATATCAGGTGGAGGGAGCCAAGATCCTTCTACCCAGTTTTCTCAGGTAATCCACAACCCTGCATTGAGGTACTTCCAGATGATTCTAGCACATTCTTTCCTAGGTTTGCCAGATACAGAGACCCTGCTAAGTGAAGAGGAGATTTTCCTACTGTTTTGTGCGACTCAGTCTCGCTCAGTTGCCTGTGGCAACTTTCTGTTGAAGGGCCTTTCTAGTGTTGCCAGATCATCCGTAGGCATCATACATGTCGGGTGGGATTGTTACACAGATAGCTACTGCATTGGGTTTGTCTCGCAAATTATTGCACCTCAGGACCTTCTGCTGCTACACCACCCTGGATGTTGATTTTTGTCTTGACAGAGGACTGATGAGGAGGGCTTCTTTTGAGCCCAACATGTTTAAATTACTGATCGACGGCAAAGCGATACACTACTTTACATTACCAGATCCGCTGATGACCAGTGTCCATGATCCTGCAAATTGGAGTTATGCTCTAGAGGGTTATGGAGAGACTGTCGAAGAGCCGAAATCGCCTCCCGCCGTTGAGTACACTCCTACACCTCTTACTCCCCGAATCACTGTTATGTCTAACAATATGTCTCTGCAGCCACCTGACCTACAAACACAGATTTATGAGCTCCGTAAGGAGACTTCCCTGCTCAAGCAGGAAGTGGCAGACTTAGAGTTACAGATGCAGGTTTCTGATCTCACTCATGCCTCAGAGGCCGATGCTCTATATCAGGCGATTGAAGAGCTTCAGAGGGAGATAGCTGAGATTCGTGGATCAAGCCAGGAAAAGAAGCCTACCACATGACTCATTCTACACTGACAGCGCTACCCTAGTATTTAATTTCCTTTTATATGCTTTATTTTATTTATCGCATTTCCAGACATATATTATTTTTCTTGCATCTATTATATTTTCGTGTACTTTGAATTCCTCCTATATATACATATTATGCACTAATGTTAATTTTTCTTTTTCTTTTTTTTGATTTTTGATTTTTTATTATTTTATTTTTGTCGTGCAAAGAAAAAAAATATATATATAAGACAAAAATATTTTCATTTTTGTCTTCACAAAAAAATATGCAAGCCTCATGCCTTGAAAAGAAGAAGAAAACGCTATCCAGACCCCCCCGAAGACCAAAGGTGCAAGGAAGGCCCAAAAGGAGGATTTAAAAATCCAAGGCCCAGGAAATGACCTTATGGCGGGCGCCATAGGCCCTGTGGCGGGCGCCACACCGTCCCACAACAAAATACGAGGCTGAATCCCCATTTCCACCATTTTCATCCCTTTCTTCTCCAAAAACCCATTTTCACAACCTTCCAAAACCTCCTTGAACCCCATTAAAGCTCCCCCATTTCCAAAATACCCTTCATCCATAAAACATATCCAACATCCATTTTCATTTTCATCCACCAAAAACCGAAAAAAATCAAAACTTTATCATTCCCCTCATAAACCATTTTTCTACCATTTTCACTACCTAAGGAGCATTCAACAATGGAGTTCAATGGATTTCTTCTTCGTGATGGAAGACCGGGCGATAGGCAACAGAAAATTATTCAGAGGCTTCAAAGTCGATAAATTTTCTCGACTAGGTACGTCGACGATAACTGTCTGTATGCTTTGGGTATTTATCATAGTGTTTTTAATTTATTAGAATTTCTAGGCTTGCATAATATTTTCATTAATCAGGAACCTACCTATGAGAGGCTGACAATTGAGTTTTTGAGTTCTTTGATATACACTGTCAGTCCTAACACTGCTAGCACTGTCGGTACTGTTATTTTTAGACTGTTTGGAATTGAATATGAATTCAGTACCAACGAGCTAGCAGGTTTGTTAGGAATCCCTCATAGGGAAGGTGCGATTTGTGAGGCACCTTTGGATGCGGAATGGTCGGCCGAGGTATTTACCTTCTGGCAAAGGCTTTCAAGTACTTCAATTAATTCTTTTGAAGGGATACTTGCGTCGACCATTCACAACCCGGCCATAAGAGTTTTTAGACTTCTTTTGGCATGTACTATTTTTGGCCGGGAAAGTCCAAACAAGGTAAATGCTCGAGAACTCCTATTTTTGCAAGGATGCCTCACTAGAACCCACATCAATCCGGTCCCGTTTATGCTTGCCCACATGACTTTATTTACAAATAAAACAGGACCGATTGTTTTTGGAGGGCTTGTTACGTCTATTGCTCGGGCTCTTGGCCTGAACAATGAGATAGCTACACTTGAACCACTACCTCCTCGCACAATTAATTTAAAATTTCTGAAGGACATGAAATTGTGCCGAACGAGGAGAGAAGGTGGTTATGAGTTGATGGTTCATGGGGTAGCTATCCCATCTGTTGCTTTACCATGCAGTAGACGTACTGATGTACGTGATGAAAGGAACTGGACCTATGATCTTAATGCTCCACGTGTTTTGGGTCCACTTCCTCCTAATATTCCCGATGGGGAGGCACATGACACTGATGAAGAGTATGATCGGAGAGAGCAGTCTCCCATCCCTCACATGTCCCCCCATCGTCCTTCACAATCACACACCGCACCATCTTCCTCTAACCCTGTTGCAGGTACTGCTCCTGGATTCTATGTCACCGAGGAGATGTGGCGTGATATGACAGCTAGAGAGGAAAGGCGCAATGGCCTTCTCTCTACTATTTCACAACAGCTGACGGACAACATGAGCTTCATGCAACAATCGCGATTGGTTTCGGATCGTGCTTATAGCAACGTTTGCCGTACCTTGAACGATATCTCATTAGAGCAGAACCGTCAGAGAGAGTTCAACAGCCGGCACTACCAGCTTGTAGAGGCCACTCAGGGTTCCATCTTAGGTAACCTTCGAGAGGTCCGGAGTGCTCAGGCTGCTTTATCAGCACGACTCGACCGGAGGGACCAGCATCGTAGTAGATCCCGTCGTTCCAGACCATCACAGCAGGACGGCGAGGGCACCAGTGCTCCTCCTCAGTAGTCTTTTTCAGGTTACCCCCCTTATCTTATTTCGAAACATTGGGGACAATGTTCGATTTAAGTGTGGGAGGGGATTTTATTGCTTTCTGTCATTTCCCTTTTTAGTTAATTATTTCCTTTCAGTTATTTCCCTTTTCAGTAATTTATTTTTCTTAGATAATGCATGAGTCTGACGAGTCACCAGTATAGTGTATTTTTAGTTCATCTTCATTTTTTCCCATTTCTTTAGCCTTACCAGAAAATTTTTAAAAAGAAAATAATGTTGTTTCACATGTTTTTTTTGGGCTTTGAGACAGGTTTAGATTAGGATGTGGTGACTTAGGTCAACTTTTTGAAACATCAGAACCATTTTAGCACCATAGACCTCTTGAATATAGGAATCACTCCTAAACCCCACCACCATGGCCTTTATTATCATTTAAAAATTGTCCTAAGTAGTTTATTTTAGCAGTCAGCTCCGGCCTAAGCATGCTCTACGTAGGGGGCCGATGAACATAAGTGAATGATCCAGTGCTAATAAAAAAAAAGAAAAAAAAGGCAAACTCTGGTATAGGTGACCCTCACAAAGTCATTTAAACCGAAAAAAGAGAAGAAAAAAAAATTTTTGCCACAAAAAGAAAAAAAAAATTGCAAGTCACCTATTGTTAGTTGGTTCAGAGGTATCTGGCACTGAACTTGGTAGGGCGGATTACGATCCGATCCCCCGCAGCTACATTTAGGCGAAATAAAAACAGGTTTACACATGCTTATGTGCTAGAAACCTTATGTTATGGATCAGAATCACTAACCGGTCACTCTACTATGAAGCATGTACGGATAACGGGCTTAATGTGATTGCGCCTGAATGAAAAGGACACACAAAAAGATGAGAAGATAGGCCTAGGTATTGTGGGATGATATGGAGTGGTTAATATAGGATTGAAGTTTGTGTTTGTGTTACTATGGTACCCTTGGTTCACTTAGTTAGTATCTGTCACTGCATCCTGAATTGAACTTAGAAGCCCTTTAGCCCAAAGACACGTGTTGACACCATATTTTCTTAAGCTTTAATGTTTGCTTGAGAACAAGCAAAGGTTTAAGTGTGGGAGAATTTGATCACACTAAAATTCACCGTATTTCTGACTCCGATTTCGCATGCATTCTTAGCTTTTATTGTTATTTTGTTATGTTATTACTTTGTTTTCTTATGTTTTCAGGTTTTTATAGTAATCGGGGCTTGAATCGAGAAAAGGAGCGAAAAAGGAGTGGAAACGGACGAAAACCTAGAAATTCAGCGTTTTGCACTTACGGCACCCACCGTGGCGGGCGCCATGGGGTTAGCCATGACGTGGCCACGTCTCAAGACCACTCCACAACTGTCAGACCCACGATCCCCACTCTCTCATCCCCTATCAGCACCATGGCGGGCGCCATAGGCCTGTGGCGGGCGCCACAAGGCAAATTTCAGTAACCTCCACTTTTTAGTGGAGGGGCATCCTGGTTTTTTCATGCTTTTAGTTTTCCTATAAATAGGACTTTAGTTTTTCGTTTTTAATCATCCAAAATTAGATTTCTCTAGGCATATATCAGTTTCAAAGCAGTTGCCATTCCACATCGGGGTGTTTTTGCAATCGAGTGATCGAGTCTGTAATCTGTCTGTGCGATCGAGTTTTGGAGCACTCTGGAGGAAGTTAATCCTGCCGCCATTTTAATTCCAGTTCGTATTTTATCTTTCTGCATTGCTTTACTTTTATTTATTTCTCGCACCGCTTTACTTTATTTATTTCTGCACTGCTTTACTTTCTATATTATCCGCACTCGCACTTTATTTCGTTTATTTCCCGCACTCGCTTTACTTTCGTTTATTACCCGCACTCGCTTTAAATTACTTTATTTCTCGCACTCGCACTAAATTCATTTACTTTCCGCACTCGCACTAAATTACTTTTATGAAAAATTATAAAAAGAATCTTTACTTTATCATGTCTAACTAATTCCATAAAGGTTAGGATGTAAGGATCGTAATTAAACCAGTAATCCGTATAATTGTTCGTGGAAACACTTAAGGGCTATTTTATCTTTCAATTCAATCTAATTGTTTTTAACTATTTCAAAAACAGCCAAAAGCGCTTTGTCTAGTTCATTAGGAGTTTTTAGATTAAAAAGAAAAGAGATTTTAAAACGATTTTCGGACGCGTTAGGAAGTTTAGAGTCTGGTTCGTAAGAACCTCTTTTTGCTAAGAAGTCCAGGTTAAAATACTTTTCAACTTAGTTAAGATACTGCATTTCTTAAAAATAGGTTTACTACTCTAACGCAGTACGCACCTTTTTATCCGTGACAATAGGAGGGGTTGATTAGAGAGTACAACTCGGTTCTGAATACGCGAAAGCGACAGTTCCTGTTAAATTAGTTCTTTTCAAAGTAGAAAACATTGCCCATAAGTAGTTCCATTAACAAGTACTGGATTATCATTGATTACGTGAATTACATTCGAGCCTGTCTTTTATTTATTATATAAAATTATTATTTTATTTACCATTGCACCCTTCTTAAAACCCTATTATTTAGTTGCCTTAGATACACACCATAACAACAGGTACGATAGATTGACACTTGGTCTCTGTGGATTCGACAATCTTTTATATTACTCTGACGTGTTCGTACACTTGCGAAAAACACGCATCACCCAGCAAATGGCTTCCTTGCATTGCTTGAACTAGCACCGTTTTCAGAGATTTTTCCCATCTTCAGTAGGCTCTCAATTCTTTTTCCAGCTATCACCTTGTCTGCAAAGCTGGTGGAAGAAAATGCAGTCAATCTGTCAATATAAGTACCTTGGAGAGTATTCATGAACATGTCTTCCATCTCTCGTTCTAACATTGGGGGTTGAACGGCAGCAGCTAGTTGCCTCCACCTTTGGGCATACTCTCTAAAGCTTTCATAGGAAGACTGTGACATTCCCATCAGAAGATTTCTGTTTGGAGCCATGTCCAGATTATACTAATACTAACGGATGAAAGCTTCAGCCAAGTCTTTCCAGTTTATTACTATGGCTCTGGTCAAGTGAGAATACCATTCTCGGGATGCCCCTGTCAAGCTATCCTCAAAGTAAAACATCAACAGCTTCTCATCCATGGTGTAGGCTTTCAATCTCCCCAGGAAAGACTGAAGGTGGGTACGTGGGCAGGATGTTCCATTATATCTTTCAAAACAAGGGGGTTTGAACTTGTGAGGAATTCTCACCCCTTCCACCAATCCCATGTCCATGACATCAAAACCCAGAGAGTTTTGGGATTCGAGGGACCTCAGCTTCTCTGCAATTTCATCCAACTGACGGTCGTAAACTTCGTCTCCAGCCCCTACCACAGTAAACTGTTCTTCTTGAGGGTCTTCCTACAACACCCTTCCTCTAGTAGTGTTACCTTGGGTGTTCCTTATGGCGTTGATGTCTGGGTTCAGATGAGGTCTAAATTCTGGTGGATCAGTGTGAGGTTGCACATGATCGTTGTTACTGGTACCCTCTGTACCTGGATGGTGTTCTTCAGGAGTTTTTCGCTCAACCAACTCCCTCAGTCTTTCCTGGCTCTGAGCTAAACCAGTCATCACGGTCATGAATTGATTCATTTGGGCCCTCATCTTTGTCCTTTCATTGGCCATTTAGGCCCTCACTTCAGTCAAGTCTTGTTGAACCTGATCCATTTGTAATCCCGGAAGGTTGTTTCTTGTCGGATACCGATGCACTCTATTGACAGGGAACACTCTTCTGCGAGAAATGTTTCCTGAAACCACAACAAAGTGAGAAACAACAAAACAATAAAAACCTACAAAACAAAGAAATGTTGTTAGTATGCAATGTAGGGTGCCTATTTGTCTTCCAAGGGTATCCGGTTTGGTTCTTTGGTTTTGACATTTCCAGACCTCGAGGAAATGCTGATGTTGAAGAGAGATAATGCCCATAATAATACAAACCATATATATTACAAAGAGTGAAGATACATAGTTTGATTACAATAACATTCCCATGGTGGGTTAAAATACAGCAACAAAAGAAATATAATTAAAATGAAGTACAGACAAAAAGAGTCAAACATCCAATCCAAAGTCATCCTCTCTGACTTCCTTCAGGAGAGCCTCAGTCACTGGACCTACTGGGTGCTCTATGATAGTCCTGATGAGGAGGTTCCTGGTGGCAATGGCACTGGTCAACTTCTTATGCTTATCCTGATCCTTTGACCTTTTCAACCCCGCCCGGAGTTTCAACTCAGAGATCTCTTTCTGTGTTGCTAATAAAACTGCCTAATTCTTCTTCTCACTAGCCTCCAGTTGCTCTATCTTAGCTTGAGCTCTTTGATCTTCCTGTGCATGAGCCTCAGTGATCCTGATCCATCTAGCTTGGATCTCCTCCAAATAATGCTCTGCCCTAGACTTCTGAGTTTTTGCTTCCTTGCAAGCATTCTTCTTTACTAACTCTCCTGCCCTGGCCTTTCTGATGTAGTCGTCCGTCTTCTCAATCTTGGTTAAGTGCTCAATACGGAGCTTCTCTAACCTCTCATTATCTAGACGGATGTCATTTCTCTCCCAGAGAGTCTTCTTCAAAGCTTCAGAGAGCTGAGCATTCCATTCCTTCAGTTTCTCAAACTCCTCTAAGCTGACAGTGGTTGCAGGTTGCACTGTTGATGGTCCAGGTGTATCCTCTAAGGTGAATGGCATCCGGGTGATCTGTTCCCTGGTACGAGACCAATCAAGATACTATGTTGAAGCTATGTTGTTGTATTTGCCAAGGATAGTTGTCCCCTTAGTCTGAATGTTGTCCCAGGCCCAAGCAGCTTGTCTGACAATAGCTGAGTTATGTTGGATGTCACAATAGAGGGTCTCTGTCAAATCTTGTCCTTTTGGGGATGAACCAAAGCATACCCTAATTGCCTCTTAAAAAGCAAAGTGTTGTAGTTGATGCAACCCTTCACTCCAATCAGGGGTACATTGGGATACTGCCCACAGCTGGTAATGATATCTTTGCCCTTGGTGCTCTGAGTGCACCATCTAATGTCTTCTGATGTAAGGGAAATCATTCTCTTAGCCCAGTTCACTACGCCAAAAACGTTTTTTAACAGCGCATCTTAGACAGCGCTTTTAAAAGCAAGCGCTGTCTAAGGTTAAAAATAAAATAAAACACGGAAAATGGTCCAAAAAAATAATGAAAGCGCTGTCTAAGGGGGGGTCTTAGACAGCGCTTTCTAAAAGCGCTGTCTAAGACCCCCCCTTAGACAGCGCTTTTAGAAAGCGCTTTTAAATATATACCTTAGTCAGCGCTTTTGATAAAGCGCTGTTTAAAGTCTTTAAATTAAAAAAAAATTTAAAACCAAAAGCGCTGTCTAAGGGGGGGTTTAGAGAGCGCTTTTGTAAAGCGCTGTCTAAGGCATACCTTAGAAAGCGCTTTTCCCAAAAGCGCTGTCTAAGGTCTTATTAAAATTAAAATTCAGACTTCTATTTTCGTTCTTCCTTCTTTCTGTTTTCCCTCCCAGCGAACGAACCCTACCAGCGACGAACGCCATTACAGCGATCTTCAGTAGATTGTTTTCCAAAATCGTTTCAGTCATTGAAAGAGTTTAAAGAATCGCAAGTTTCTACTGTTCTTCATTGAGGTATTTTCATTTTTTCATTTTTTCATTTGTTCTGTTACATTTCTTCGAAGAAACCCTACGGCAGTCTTAGAAATTCATTACATTGTTTTCTTTCATTCGTTTCAGTCTTAGAAAGTGTTTAAAGAATCATTCGTTGAGTACTGTTCTTCATTTCTTCCGCGAAATTCATTACATTGTTGAGGTATGTTCATTTTTTCCTTTTTTCATTTCTTCTGTTTCTACGGTTCTGATTTATGAATTTTCTTCTGCTATGATATCAGTTATGATTTTTCTTCTGCTATGATATCAGTTCTGATTTTTGTTTGTTAATAGTTCTGATTTTTGTTGAATATCAGTTCTGATATAGTTCTGAGTTCTGATTTTTGTTTGTTTGATATAGTTCTGAGTTCTGATTTTTGTTGAATATCAGTTCTGATATAGTTCTGATATAGTTCTGATCAGTTCTGATTTTTGTCTCTTCCATTTATTAGTTTAGAACTTCCATTTTGATATAACTACACTTCTAACAACTTAGTTTTATTTGTTTGAATATGGTGTTGATTGTATCAAAGGATGTTGAATAGAAAAAATATCCCTTATAATATTTTAAAAAATCAGAGTAACTTGCGAAAGCTTTCATGGTGAAAATTGTTTTGAAAACAATTCTACAACAATTCAAAGATGTGATCAAATTGACACACACACACACCAATGATGTGGACATAATGAGAAGTAATATGCTAATTAACCTTTAATAGATCAAACAAGCAATTTAATTTATTTTTGGATTAATCAATCATTAAACAATCTAGAATCACAATTTGACAATTTAATCAATCATTATAGTGGATTGATCTTCACTTAATCCTTCTTTGAAGACTTGAATCTTTTCGTCTAATGGTTGATAGGTGTAAGAAACTCCACTTCAGTAGAGAATAACTCTCTCTTTTTCTTCAAAGGAACTTCAAATCTTGAATTCCACAAATAGATCCAACTGCTAATACACCTTGATAACAACCATTAGCAATCTAATGTGGTTCCTCATAGAATCCATGGAGGACATGACAGGTCCACTAACATTTCATTCTAAAGCAACAACAGTTTGCTTTATATTTTCAAAGGGTACGTGAAATCCCGAAGTCGACCAGAGGGTTGTATTGTTGAACGATACATTGTTGAAGAAGCTGTTGAGTTTTGTACTGAATATTTGTCTAACGTTCAATCGATTGGACTCCCCAGAGCTCAGATTTTCGACAAAATGGAAGGTAAAAAATTAATTGGGAATAAAATTGTGACAATATCAAGGGATGAACGGGATCAAGTTCATTTGTATGTTCTGCACAATAATAATGAGGTTGAGCCATATGTTGAAATGCACAAGGATGTACTCCGAAGGTTAAATCCGAACAGAAATGAAAATTGGATAGTTATAGAGCACAATCAAAGTTTCATACAATGGTTGAAGGATCATATTTACTTGAAGCGCTCTTCAGATCCTTCTTCGGTAACAGAAAGGTTGAGATGTTTGGCATATGGTCCAAGTTTGCATGTGTTTTCTCATAGCGCATATTCAATTAATGGATACACATTTTATACCAAAGAACAAGATGATAAGAGTACTATGCAAAATAGTGGTGTCACCGTGCTAGCTGAAGCAATGCATATATCAAGCATGAAGGACTTAAACCCCAAATATGCAAATCTGTCGTATTTTGGAGTTATTGAGCACATTTGGGTGTTTGATTACGAGAAGTTTCAGATTCCCATCTTTGGTTGCAAGTGGGTGAATAGTAGTGGCATACGAATGGATAAGTCTGGATTTTTGCAAGTTGATCTTACTAGGGTGGGGTACAAAGATGAACCTTTTATTCTAGCATCTCAGGCTAAACAAGTGTTCTATGTGAATGACCCGAAGAGTACAAAATGGTCTATAGTGCTTTTCTCTAACAAAGTGACTGATGATAGCGGTGTCGATCAATGTGATATTGATGTTGAGAATGAGTCATGCATTAGACGGAATGAGTTGAATAGAAATGATGAAGTTGAGGATCTTATACCGGATGAGTCATATATAAGAAACGATCATAATGAGGGAATTTGGATCAATTCATCCGTACGCATTGCTAAGAAACAAGTGATTAATATTCCAACAAAGAAAAGAAAGAGATGTTAGTGACTTAGGTAAATTATCCATGGTTTCTTTATTTTATTTTTTCGATTGTTTTGATTATAAGTTATATGTGATAATGCATGATTTCCTTATTTTTTTGTTTTCAATTACTTTGATTATAAGTTATATATGATAATGCATGATTTCTTTATTTTTTTGTTTTCAATTGCTTTGATTATAAGTTATATTTGATATTTGATGGTTTCCTTGGTTTATTACAGGTTAGACATGGCTGATGACCAACCTGAGGAAGTTCCTAAAAAAGTATCCGCGGAAGAAGAAATTCGAAGAGGCATCACAGTAATGAGAAGGGTGGTCCAAGGAAGATCTCGAGGCATCATACTAGATGTCTATTGGAGCACCCAGGGACAGCTTATAGAACCTAATGGGCATACCTTAACTAGTTTTATCGGTGCACTAGTAAGGAATGAAATTCCCATTACATGTGATGATTGGAGAAACAAAGAGCTGAAAGAGTCCAAAGATAAAATTTGGAGTGAGATAAAGGTACAATCATGTTTTTTCAATTATGTTTTTTCAATTACCGATACTAACTATCAATCTGTATGTTTTTCTTAGCGATGTTTTAACATCGAAGACGAAAGAAGAGGCTTTTGTATGAAATTGGCCGGAAAGCTTCTAAGAGGGTTTCGGACATTTTTATCATCCAAGTTCCTTAAGGATGCGGATGGTAATTTTGTGGATGCGGAGCTTCCCAAAAAATATGAAAGTTTGATATCGGCTGAAGAATGGGAAGCGTTCAAATCCAAAAGACAAGACCCGGTTTTTCAAAGAATAAGTGCTACAAATCGGGAAAGAGCATCAAGTCCCGCATATCCGTACCGAAAAGGACGTGTCGGATATGGACGTTTAGAACAATCCATGGTAAGTATTTTTAAATTGCGATAACAAATTTGTTCATCATATATTAGTTTTATCTGATAAAATTGTATGACTTAATGTGTAGCTGCAGAAGGAGGAAAGTTCAGAATCATCTCTTCCTGCACATGTTTTGTGGAAGGAAGCCCGTGTGGGCAAATCTGGAGTTGCTCAAGAAGAAGTTTTACAAGTATACCAGAAATGTGTAAGTATAACATTTTTTCATTAATTGAATAACATTTTTATACACAAATATTTGACAAGTGTACGATATTCATCTGATTTTTCAGGAGGAGCTATCTCAGTCTTTATCTCCCGATGATACTAGGAGCATACTTGGTCGGGCATTAGATGTCCCTGAGTACTCTGGTCGGGTGAGGGGTAAGGGATTTGGAGTCACTCCGACCTCCATGAGTATTAAAAAAGGAAAGGCTCCTAGTAATCGGGAGCTTCATGCAAGAATGGAAGCCATGCAAGCTGAGCTTGATGCATTGAGGAGAGAAAGAGAGGCTAGCGCCTCAACAGTATACAGAGATGCTTCGGACAAAGACAGTATCAACTGTACCTTTCAGCCGAACATTCCAGAGGTAATTACATATAATTGTCTTAAATTGAACTATTTTCTTAAATTATGTATTTGACATATATACACATTAACGATTTCTTGTTATTATTGGTTTTAGGGCATTTCCCATTGTCAGCTGTATTTGTCGTCACCATACTATCGGATGGTTGGCAAGGGAAAAGTGCATAACGTTAGCGGAGTATTACTCCACACTAGAGAGCTCCCTGCTGGATGTTTGAAGGTATCAGTTGATATTGCAGTTGAGCCGAATGCAGCATTACCATATCCTAGCGATGATTCGGATGCAACAACGGTGCACGAAGCAGTAGGTTCGTTTGTTGCATGGCCGACAAACCTCATATGCGTAGGATATGAGGTATGATTAAAACTTATGTTAACTTTCCTTGGTATATTCAAAGTTTAAAATTTATGCTTAAAATTTTACTTACATATTTTCCTATGTTAAATAGACTCCCACACAATCCAAATCAAAAGAAACTGCGATTCCACGGCATACCGAGTCCACGGTTTCAAGAAAAGAGGTAATATACAATTATATGACATATATTCATGGAAGTTGTTACATTCTTAATTTGATCTAACTATTTATATGACATGTAGGTTCAAGAAAATGAGGCTAGCAATGCCTCCGCACAACAAAAAAAGGAGGTTAGCAACGCCTCCGCACGGGTACAAAGTTCTGGTGCTAAGAAGTCCGTAGCTAGGAAAAAACCTACCACCAAGTATAGGTCGTGCCTCAGGACATTTCTAGAGATGACCGATATACCGACCGGAGGTGTTCGGACTATACCTATGGAGGTAGGGATTTTCGGCTTTGATTACGAACAAATGATTGGTAATGAGGACTTCATGCAAGTTTTTGGTCGTGAAGAAATCGGCGTCAACGTTGTCAATACATATGTTAGGTAAATTCGGCATACTTTGTTTTATTAATTAAACAACTTATTTTAATGATGTTTACTTTATGTTAATGATGTTTTTATATTAGGTTTTTGTATGACAAATGGATGCGCCCCAATGGTTTGGACGTGTCATTCGGATTCTTAGCACCCGCGACCGTCAACTATACTTTAATGATAAGTAGACCGGATACCGTGACGGAGTACGTTCTTCGGATCCTCGTGGAGAATAAAAATGCGGAGAAGTTGTTTTTTTTACCGTTTAATACCGGGTTAGCATTTCATTCTAAATTCATCTATAATAATTATTTTCCAAGTTACCATCTAACATTTGCCTAATCATTACAGTGGACATTGGTTGTTGCTCGCAATCAATCCTATCCGAGAAATTGTGTATTATCTTGACTCGTTAGGAAATGATTGGACAACATACCCGGTTATGAAGGACCTAATTGACACGTAAGTGAGAATGTTCAAAATTTTTCTTAGTTTATGTGAATTGTTCTAATTGCTTCATTTTTATTTTATTAGCGTCCTACAAGCTTTTCGTGCCCAACGAGTTATCCAGACCTCAAGGAGGGGCGCCAACTCCATTTCATGGATTAAAGTGGCGGTATATTTTTAATTACCGCGTTTTTTATTATATTAGTGATGACTACACTTGATAAAACTTAGGATTTATAATTCATATTTTTTTTTTCATATGTAGTGTCCTCTTCAACGTAATGAAATAGATTGCGGGTATTTCATGTTGAGGTTTATGCGAGATACTCTCATGTTGGGCCGATTAGAGATTCCCACCGATGTATGTATTTCTAACTTATGAGTTATTTTTATATTTACACATATCTCATATAATTAAATAGTTGGAATTAATTCAAAATATGTTATATTATTATGTAGTACTTTGATGAATTCAAGTGTGCATCTTATACAAAGGATCAAGTGGACGAAATCAAAGAGGAGTGGTGTCAATACATGATAGAGCTCAAAGTGTGTAATTAATGTGTACATTTGTAGTAGTATATGTAATGACTTATAAATGTAAACATAAATTTGTATATATTTTGATACATTTATGGCAAATTTGGTTTGAATTGGTTTGAATTGGTTAGCCAAATTTTGGTAAAAAAAGGCCAAAATGGCATATATAAAATGTGATAATTGACTGCAAAAATCTGGTTGAAAACAGGTACCAATTCTGGTTTATAAACCTGGAAAAAATGTGGTTACAAACAAATCCTACAAAAAATTTCGTTTACTTTAGACAGCGCTTTTGGCAAAAGCGCTGTCTAAGGGGGGGATTAGAAAGCGCTTTAGGCAAAAGCGCTGTCTAAGGTGGGGGCTTAGACAGCGCTTTTGGCCAAAGCGCTGTCTAAGGTATACCTAAAAAAATTAAAATAGGAGGGGCTTAGACAGCGCTTTTGGCCAAAGCGCTGTCTAAGGTAGGGGCTTAGACAGCGCTTTTGAAAAGCGCTGTCTAATGTGTACCTAAAAAATTTAAATTAAGAGGGTCTTTTAAAGCGCTTTTGGCCAAAGCGCTGTCTAAGGGTGGGGGATTAGACAGCGCTTTTCACATTTTAAAAAGCGCTGTCTAAACCTTTAGCAGCGGAGGTTTAGACAGCGCTTTAAAGCGCTGTCTAAGGCTAAAAAAAGCGCTGTCTAAGATCTTGTTTGTTGTAGTGGTTCCTTGGCTGATGGGGATTCAAGAAAGTGTCTGACTTCGGCAAGTGCCTTAACAACCAACAGTAGAAGAGGGGTGCACAGCATCTGACCAATCTTCCCCTTTGCTTCTCATTCCTTTGATGCACTGAGTAGTAAAAATCTCCAAGCAAGGTAGGGACCGGATTTCTCAATAGGAAGAGGTGGATAGCACTCTTGCTTACAAACTTTGGCTCGTCTGCAAACAAGATAACTCCATATATGCTGAGGGCTAGGAGAGCACAAACAGTTTCCCACTTCTCTGCTGTAGCATGTAGGGTAGCCTGGGAGATCAATAAGTCCAAGTGAAGGCTTGGGATTCCAGCCTTGGTGGTCATGCTCTGATCAATGAGGGTAGGCTCCAAGTGCAAGGCCTTAGCTATATCTTCATTCTTGGGAGCAACCATCTCAGGGTTGAAGGGAATCCCTCTCCTGATAGGGACACCTAGAAACAAGGAAAATTCTTCTAACAGAGGTCCCAACTGAAAATCAGGGAATGTGAAGCATCTGAGAGGAGGATCATAAAACTGCAAGCAAGTGTAGATCATGCTCCTTTGGGATGCATCCAGGTCCATAATCATGTCCAATATGCCTCCATAATGTTCCCTGAATAATGGGACATGATCAGGAGTAATGAGATATTAGATCTGTCTGATGCCTGTCAGAGTGGGCTCAAAGAAGTGGTAAGTGATATTGCTCTTTCTAGAAGTGTTCATGCTGATAATGGATGCTGGTGAAGAAACTGATGAGAAACCCTGATGAAGGTAGCTGCTGAAAACTGATGAAGATAACTGGAGAAGGTTCTGAAGAAGGGTCTCTGATGAAGACAACTGGAGAAGATGCTGGAGAAGATAACTGAAGAAGTTTGAGCAGCAGAACAGGTCAAAACCAAACCAAAGATAAGAAGGTGGATACCATGTAAAACAAATAGGCAAATGTTAAATGATGCAAAATGATGTATGCAGAATGATATGCAAAGGGTTTGTGATCAAGAGCTGGATCTGTTATCCGCCTTGATAGGGTTCATGTGTGTTCATAAGTCCGGATGGAGGCTTAGAAAACAAGTAACTAGGTGGGGGACTCAAATAAAGAGTCACAAGTCCAGGGTTTCACAAGAACTGTCCAAAGTGGTGAATTCTTAAAACAAAATTGGTAACAGGGTATGATGAGGCCAAGGGTTCCTGCGAACCTGTAAACATCCCAACCCCCTCACATGTATTGTTCTAGAACAAGGATCCTCAGACTTGGATCAATTATGAGAAGTGTAAATACTTCTAACCCGGAGGTACAGTGTTTACAATAACCATAAAAGATCCTCCTCTAATTCACCTCAGATGCTGAAGGTCATAAAAGGTCATCCAGACTTAGCAGGATTCCCAGATAGCCCTAGTACTACAGGAAATCCGTAGCACAGAGTTCTCAAGAAGAAACCCATGTCTGAACCGTGTTTCATATTCCCACACCAGACCGAAATGGAATAGGAAAGAATATGAAGCCACTCTAGCCTATGTGTCACTCAGGTCCCCGGTATGGAACCTTAATCACTCAAAAATCCCTCCCACCAAGGTAATCACAGATCCAGCACAAATGGTAATGACAATATGAAATGCATAAAACTGTAAATGAAAGCAATAAATAAAGTTGTACAGAAATAAATAAATAAAGCAATAAATAAATGAGAACAAGTAGCACATAACACCCCCGTAATCACAAATCAAACAATCGCTAGGAGGAACCCACAAAAGAACCAGAAGCCCTGGTTGCAATATAAGGTCCCCAGCAGAGTCGCCAAGTTGTCGCTCCCCCGAAAGGACACCTGGTCAGATAAGGTACAGACGCGAATGGTCTGTGAAAGGAGAAGATGAAGTGAAGATGAATAGAGTCGCCAGCTAGGCATTGTTATCCCGAAGGAAAGGTAATGATGCATAAACCTAGAAAGATATGGATAAGACGGTCGTGAACCAGAGAAACTGAGAAAGGGGGTTGGTTACATCCTGGGAAGGTATTAGCACCCAGATTGTTCGTCGTACTCGACGGGATCCACGCTTACAAGATTGTGTTTAAAAAGGGTAGGGTATGTGCTATCTGTGTGCAAAAGCTGAAAAGAATGTACAAGTGTCAGTGCAAGAAAGTGAATTTTACACCATCCTAATCTCTAATCACAGATTAGTGAACTCATTACACCATCCTAATAGAAGGATAATAGATGAGAACACTTAAGCTGAGGAAGATACCTCAACTTAATCCATGGTTAGGGATAAAATTCATTGTATAACAAAGCCTTTATTAAGTGGATTTTAATTAAGGGGTGAGATTAAGAAGTGAGTTTTATGGTTTGTAAGACAACTTGAGGGGGACTTGTCCATTAAACACTAGGGTTATTCCTTCTTAACCATAAAGGAAGAATTAGAACCCTGATATAAGGCCCAAGTTACAAGATGAAGTCTTAGTAATTATTAGATGGATTGATTAAGAGGTTTAAACAAATTAAGGGTTTAAAACTTAGGATTAAAGTTATACACTCCATCCTAAGATAAGGATGCAGGCATAACCCTAATTCCAAAGTCCTAGAGCCTTACAGGTTTAGTCTCTAATGATGAGATGAGAAGAGAGACACAAAGAAGACTCAAAGGAAAACGTCTAAGAGAAACTATTAATCCTAGAAGTTATCATGCTTAGGCATCCTATGGTTTTATGATGCTTAAAAGGAGAAGTCTTCAAGGAAGCCACTAAGGAGAAGCAATATGAAAAGAGAAGGAAGCAGAAGAATAAGTTACTTACTTCCTAAGAAGATAAGTAACTTAAAGGAAGAAAGTGAGAAAGATGGAACATAAGTGAACAAGATTCACTTCAAGGACAAGTAAAAATGCAGCAAGGATGCAATATGAAGGTATGAGAAGAGGTGGGAGGTGAAGGCAAATCCACCTCCCAAACAAACTTACCATTAACCTGAAAAGTTAGTACAAGATGCAATATGAAAAGAATGAAATGAAATTATGCATATGCAAGGGCAAAGACCAAGACCAGAAGCAAAAACATGATGTAAATGATGCTATGATATGATGCAAAGACATACAAGATGCATATGTGTGTTCATACAAGAGAATGAATGCAATTGAAGCATGTAGGAATCATGAAAATACATGGATGTTCATGAAATGTAATGGATGAAAAGCATAGAAAATGTATGAATAAATGATCAAGCAATGTCTTAAGATGTCTAAGATGGCATATAAATGCTTGGAATGGCATGGCAAGTTCATAGGTTCATTCAATGCAATGTAAGATGCAAGTAAAGATGCAAAATTAGGGTTACATGGAAGGATGAGATGCAAATGACAAAGCAGAAGCAAATGACATGATAAAAAATTGAAAATGCACTCAAAGGAATCCTAAACCTATACTATGTTACCATCCAAAGGGGGAGGTCAGAAACTAAACCTAGAAGAAGTTGTGAATTTCCTAAGTTTCTAGGGTGTTTTGGGTGATCCTCAATGTAAAATGCCAAACAAATTGAAAATGCAAGATAAAATCATGCCAAAAATATCCTAGATACTACATGATATGTGTAAAACAATGAAAAAAGAACCATCTTCAAACCCTTCATGATTAGGCAGAAAAGATTTTTCAAAACCAAAAAGAAATTTGTATGAAGGGTTTGAAAATGTTTCTAAATGTGTTAAGATGCAACATGATTATTTTGGTGATTTTTAGAAACCTAAATGTTATTTTAATTAAATAATTTTCATTAATTAAAATGAACATTTAAATATTTTAAAAATGATTTTTAAATGCAAAAAATAAAATAAAAATCATTTTCTGATTAAGAAAAATATTAAAAACAAAAATGCAAAAGGAAATATTTTTTGAAGTTTTTTAACTATTTTAAATAAATTCGTGAAATAAAATACAAAGAAAAATAAAATAAAAACAAAAGTATGCTAAATGAGAGGCTGAGATTGCAAGTTGAATGATCCAGTGGTCAGGAAACAAGGTCCACGTGACTTGAGGTATTCAGATCCTAAGGCCATGACTTAAACTTATCATTTAAATGAGATCCAATGGTTGAGCTTTAATATAACCTAATTTAATTAATTAATTAGGTTTAGGGTTTTAATGATCCATCTTGACCCTTCAAAACGCGCGGCAAACACACATCCAAGGGTCCAAATTCAAATTCACTTAATCACCTGAGATTAGCCCTAATTACCCTCATACAGCCAGAACAGTGTTCCGGTTGTCTTCTTCGGCAAGGTCCCTACCTCATCTCTCTCCCCAGGCTATAAAAACCTCCCCAACTCTCCAGAAATGATCACTAGGCATCATAGAACAAGAATCCAACAACAAATTTCATTTATTTTGCATCATGATCAAGACTCGAAGAAAAACATAAAAATGGATAAAATTTCAGAACACGCGTACACACTCAATTCTCAACCATTCTTCATCATTTAAAGTTCATTGTGATCAGGAGAGCAAACTTTAGCTTCTTTGTTGCTTTGCTAGAGTGTATGTGGCCTCTTTTTGAAGTTCAGTTTTGAAAGGTGAGAAATCGTGCTTTTGTTTTGTGATGTTTCAGGCTATAATGAAGGGTGGGAAATGTTCTATGAGTGATGCTGAGTTGAATGGTGAAGTTTGCTTGAAGTTTTTATGGCTGTGTTATGAATTTCAAAGAGGGAAAGTTTCTTGAGAATTTTGTGAATCTGAGTCTGTGTGATGATTCCAACTCCAAGATGTTATGAAATGTGATCCTTAGGGCATGTATGTGAAATTATGACAGGTCAGAAGAGTTATTGTGGGCTATGCCGATTGGTATGGCTTCATTTGCAAAAAGTCAAGCTTGGTTGTAGTTGAGGTATGGGTCATGGCAGGTCTGGCTTAGAGGCATGGTTGGGCTCAGCAGAGATCAAGGAAAGCTTGTGGATCAGATTTGGCATGCTGGCACAAGTGGATGGAAAGATCTATACCATTTTGCAATTTTGGGAAGTCTTGGCCCCTTTGAAATTTCTTGAAGTTCAAGTCATGGAAATGCATAATTCTTGGGCCAATCTGATAGTTTGAAGTTGCTTGATCATGTTGTGTCACATTTGGGCACATTAGAAGTCATTAGAAGCCTTGGCAAGTGGGTTTGCAAAAAATCCTCTTTGGTGTATTCTTGAAAATTATAGGATTTTTGCCAGCTTTGAAGGATCATAACTTGAGTTCCATAATGAATCAAAACATGTTCTTGTACTTTTTGTAAAGGGGAAGACCTAATCTACAACTTTCATGACCAATAATTTTTCATTTGAAGCATTTTTTATCAAGAAAGAGGAGGTTGAAAAACTTTCCCAAAATGGAAAGTTTCCATTACAAGTCATTTCCATTTTTGGCAACTTTTGGTTTAGCTCAAATTTCTTCAATTTTGTGGACTTCCAACCACTTATAAGATCAAATAAAGATCATATAACTTTAATTTGATGATAATACCCCTTTGTTTCCATTGTTGGGGGCCTCAGATGCCCTGATTTTAACTTAACTTGCTCAAGAAGTTACCCAGTAAATAGATGACTTCCACAATGAATTTCTTCATCAAACTTGGTACACATGATCCTTATGATATATTAAGAACATTAGAAACAAGAATGGCCCAAAATTTTGGAGTTAAGGCCTCTGAAACCAAAACCCTAATTTTGGTCATCTGTGTAGTGAAAACCCTAGCTCTGCTTCCATGCCTTGCCAGTTCTTGTGATTCCTTGACTTCTTGAACTTTGAGGGATATAATATGATGATAGAACACACATGGACCCTCTTGAAACACTTTGGGGCCTTTGGGATGGCTCAGATGTATCTTGGATTGCTCAGATCACAAACCCTAGTTGCAAATGAACTTGAACTATGCAGATGAAATAAATATGCAATGTGAGATGTAATGCTTATGTTGAAAAAAAATGAAAGATCACAAGCCATGGTGTGATATTAGTGAGGGAAAATTTGGGGTGTTTACAGGGACATAACACGAAGTTGATCATTATCTGGTGCCATATCAACATTATACTTGTATTGTCTAACAAAAACCTCTCCCAAATCATTGAAAGTCTTTATTTTGTTATTGTCCAAACTCATGTACCATCTCATAGCTGCACCAGTCAGACTATCCTGGAAATAATGAATCAGCAGGTGATCATTGTCTGTCTGAGTAGACATCTTTCTAGCATACATAATCAAATGACTCAGAGGAAAAATGTTGCCCTTATACTTCTCGAACTCAGGCAACCTGAACTTATATGGAACCTTGACATTAGGAACCAGACATAGATCATAAGTATCTTTTCCGAACAAATCCTTATGCTTTAAAGCTCTCATCTCCTTTTGTATTTCAGCAAAACAACCTTGAAAATCATCAAGTCTTTCAATCACACCAGCGCCTTCATTGGGCTCAGCATGGTAAATCACTTCATCATGGTGTGGAATAGTGTGCATCACAGGCGGTGCAATAGTCATCACTGGAGGAAGATTAGTCATCACTGGCAGAAGAGTATTAAATGTAGCAGTCTCAGGAGGAAGAGGATGATAACCAGCAGGAATGAAATCAATTGGCATGCCCCACGGTGTGCTAGCAGGCATGCGATAGCAAAGAGAAAGGACAATTTCAGCAGGAATTGATGCAGTGACAATCTCATAGATGATTGTATTTTGAACAGGAGAATTAGGAGGAGGTGGTTGATTCTGAGCAGCCACCAAGCTTTCCATCATGGCAGTAACTCTTTCCAAACTTTCCCTCAGATATGCAACTTCTTCGCGCAGGTCGTTATTCTCTTGTTGTAAGGTTTCCGACATTTTCTTCCGATTAGCTCGAGTATCAACTTTGTGAGTCAGCTTGACAGGAGAACTGAATGAAGACCAAGAAACAACATAAGATCCCTGGACAACACTCAAAAAGCAAGACAAATGCGGGTATGATGCATGGTATGCGTATGCAAATGCAAAGATTTCAAAGGACTATAAGATAAATTGCAATATTTATAAAGAAACACATTTTGAAGTACTTAAAAACTCATTCTCATTAAAATCAAAGTAAGGATTACAAGTGAAGTACAAGCCTCAACAATGCTAATACATGAGAGAAAAAGTAAACTAGGCCTAGGGGATCACATCCGAAGAAGATCCGAATCCCGGCTGGTAATTCATGCAAATCCTCTTAATCTCCTTCTTGTACTGATTCTCCATGTCTTCCTTATCCTTCATCAACTGGTCAATAATGGCCTTCCAAGCACCGGATGTAGGAGGAATGGTAGATGGAGTACTAGAGGAAGATAAATCCTCTCTTGGCCTCTTCGTAACACGCCGCTCAAGTAACTCAATGAGATCATCCTTCTCCTTCAGTTGCTCTTGCATCATTATCTTCTCAAGTCGCCATTCTTATTTCTCTTTCTTCATCTTGTCCAACACTTCTCGAAGAGCAACCTTCTCATCAACGGGAGGAAGAAAAGCAGAAAATGGTAATATAGGAAACAAAGGCTCCTCGGGTGGATAAGGCATCTTGAGCTTGGAAGCCCTAGATCGAACCCACTAGATGTAAAACTCGGAGGGAGCAAGGTGTTGTCTTCCCAATTGACCCTTCTCTTTCCGATGAACCACATGCCAAGAATGAGCAATCCTTTTCTTCATTTCTACATGATCTGCACCATTAAGAAAGAAGAAACGGGGTAAGGAAAGGTTGTTTGGTATGTCCTTCAAACAATATCCCAACTGTCGCCTAGCAAGAATAGGGTTGTAACTAATTCCCCACGTGTACCAAGAAGAGGTACATTAGGAAACTCTCCACAAAACTTTCAATAAGCACTCCAGTATCATAATGGGAACAATACCAAGTCATATCCTTATGAGAAAGAGACATAATCCTTTGAGACCATCTTCGCTTCTCTCTATTATCCTTGAAGATATCGGACTTTGGTAGGTGCGAAATAAACCACCTATAGAGAAGAGGCGCACAACACACAATCTCTCCATCACCTTTGGAGGTCCTATAATGAAAAGCATGATACATGTCTCCAAGCAAAGTAGGTATTGGATTCCTCTTCAAGAAAATCTGAATGGCATTCTCATCGACAATACCATCTAAGTTAGGAAACAAGACGATCCCATAAATGATCAAAGCAAGAATAGCTTCAAATGCATCCTTATGACCCAAAGTAAGTGAAGTAGAAGCTTTCCCCATCAAGAACTTAGCAATAATACCACGAACACTCCCTTTTGGAAGAAACTTCCCATTAAGATCGGACTCCTTGAGAAAAAGAGCTTTGGCGATGACTTTGGTCGTAAGCTCCTTCTCTAAACCACTGAAAAGAAATTCCTTGTCCAAAATAGGTAAACCCATCCAATGAGAGTACTCTTCCAAGGTCGGCACAAGCTGATAATCAGGAAAGGTGAAACAATGATGCAACAGATCATAAAACTGAGCTAAGGTAGGGAGAATTCCCTTTGGTACATCGGTATCCAAAGTAAACAAGAGCTTCCCATAACACTTCCAGAACTCCTGGGTGTCAACCACCAATGCTCCTAGCTTTCTCAGCTCCACTATATTAGGATTCTTGAAGGTGTACTTCTTTGTGTTCCTCCTTTCAAAATTCATAACCATAGACATCTGAAATTTTGCAAGAGTTCCTTATGAGTCCCTTGAAATCTCAAAAACAATGCTCATGAATGCATGAGTGCATGTATGCAACAACCACAAACAAGATCACACAAAGCACATGGGTTTATGTTTCAAGTCACGAGCATGAAGTCAAGGTAATAGAACACCAACCCACACAGGTAAGTACTAAGGTTTTGTCTTCATTGTACCTGCAGAAAACCAAAAGGGTGCTAACAGAGGTGCTCGGAGTTAACAGCCATCTTTAGAATATTATCGGTACGTTGGATTACTCCCCAACCGATAACATTCTTAAAATAGACCTCTTCCGAGTGTAGTATCGCGTGACAACCACCTTAGGTTTACACCCGGATGGTTTCCGCACTACGTTCCTAAATTGGCTTGGATGGGTTAAGGGTTCTACGGTCCTCAGTATGATCAGCTCAAGGTCGGAAAATAATGCCACGTATGATTACTCATCATGACATTGATAATCCAAGAGAGCCTAACCGAGTGGAGATTATCAAATTGATATAGCTTTGGACTACTTCATCGCTTATCGCTTAGAATATCGCCGTCCTACCATAAGTTCAACTCAAATTCGGGTTAGAATCTATCTCACTCACAGAGGATCACCAAAACCGAAACAGAACAAACAAATAACAAACAAATCAAACCAAAGCAGTAAATAAATCAAAGTAGGCTAAATCCACTTAGAGATTGAATCCCCACCAGAGTCGCCACTTTTCTGTAGCGGTAAAATCATGAGTGTAAACTATCAATTAGTTTAACTCAAAGTAAACAGAGTCGCCACCGCGCTTTTATTTTATTCCAAGTGGAAAAGGAAAAAAGAGCGAATAAATCCTAATGAATCTAAAAGCAAAAAGCTAAAGAAACACAACAGAGAAACAAGTAAGGGGATAGTTTACACAATGGGAAGGTTTTACGCACCCAAAATGTTTGTGGTACTCCACAGGAGCCCTTTGAAAAATTTACTGCTTTTGGTTTGAAAATGGTTTGCAAAAGTGAGAGTGGAAAGGTGGGAAAAGAATTATTTTTTTTATATTTTTTGTGTTTGGAGAGGTTTACCACCTCATGCCTACGTACCCACAAAGTGCAATGCGAGATCAAAACCTCGTAGTTCGTGGTACAAATAATGAAAAGGGTGAGTTATGATTGATTTTATTAAGTGAAGAGAATTTGTCATTTTCAAGTGGATAGCCTAACAAATCTACCATGAGAATGAAGGCATGGACTCATACATCATTATGGGGAGGGCGCCAACTCGGATAAAATCGACGAGTATGCCACTAAACCCCCACGAATGACAAGAGACTCAATTATATCAAACTACAACCATAGAGATTGAGAGACTTGCACCCGACTAAAGAATAATGACTCATAATCAGCATTTTTTAAAGAAAACAAACGAAAGTGCACCAAGGCACAAAATAATTTGAATGAGTTTGGTTCTTTTTATTTTTTGAATTAAAGTCAAAATGATTAAATTCATTGATTTTTAAAGAGAAAAGAAAGAGTAAAATTCACTTGACAAAAGTCAAGGTTTTATTTATTAAAGAGGTGATGCTTTTAAAAAAAAGGGAAGGAATCCTTGAAAAAAGAGAGAAGATTTTGAAAATTAAATAAGGGGAGGAAATGAAGGGACTATCCTAAAAAAGAAAATAAGGAGATGAAGGAAGAAAAATCTAACCAAACTTGATGATACTTTCCAATTATGTGCATAAGAGTTCTATTCTTATAAGCTAGCAAATGGCCAAATAAAGGCAAGCTCCGATCTTCATGAAGGTTAAGGCAGAGGAAAAGGTATCCTAAAATCAAAGTCCGAAACTTCCATTCCAATACCAAGGATAGTAACCATTAGTCCAAAATTAAGATCACAAGTTTTTTAGAAGTTTAATCTTTTATTAGTGTTTTATGTCCAAATGGACAAATAGAAAATCACACAAACAAAATAAGGACAATAAACATAAACATGATAATTGATGAATAAAGCATAATAAAGCAATAAAAAATAAAAGCAATTAAAGTGCAAGAAATAATAAAAAAAAAATTAAAGTGTAAAAATCTAAAATATTAATATAGTAGTAATATAATAATATTTACATAATAATAATGGTATGGTGAACTTAATCAACCACAACCAAAAGTGTAACCAAAATTGAAAGGCAACCGGATCCGCTTAGTATATTACACTATAGCGATTAATTAAGGCAAATTGAATCGAATTCAATGAGGTTTGAAAGAAGATTGGGAGACTCAAAGCAACTACACATCAAACATTCATAAGTCTCGATTCTTAATGCAAAATAATCAAACCCTTTGGGATTACACGACCAACAAGAGGTCCGGTCCACGAAAGTGAAAGTATCCGATTGAATTTTTTATTCCGAATTCGGGACAAGTTGAGGTATATGTTAAGCAATCAGCGAGTAATTTATGAAGTAATTACCCTACAAATGAGGTCGGCCTACACCAATTAAGGTGAACAATTTTAGTGTTAATACATGTTAGAGAAATGATATAATTGATCATTCTCCTAAAACATGTCACACTAAAAGAAAAAATGGGTAACGGTCTAATCTTAATCGAGATTTAACATTAATTTATCAAAGGCAACATATCACAATTCCAAAGTATGGATAATGATCCAAATGATCATACATCCATAGATTTGAAATAATGAAGATTGAGCTCTTCAAAAATCAATAATCTTCGAATCGGAGATCTCATCGACCAAAAGAAAAATGAGAATAAGATGAAGAGAAATATGGATTAAAAATTATAATCCATAAAAAATAACTAAAAATATTTTTAGAACTCTTTTAAAAAATTATTTTCAAAAATCCAGAAATCGATAAAAAAAATCAGAGAAGAAAACAATTTAAAAAAATAAAAAATAAAGTGGAGTTAAAGAAAATTAAAAGAAAAAAAATGAAGAAGAAAGGAGGTGAGAAGGATGAAAAGATAGTGTGGATAGTAATGGACTTATCATATTAGACCCAAACTAATACCAATTTTATAAAACAATTAAAAAGAAAAAGAAAAGAAAAGAAAATAATCTTCTTCTTCTCTAAGAACAAACCGTGAACACCACCACCATGTGCACTATTCACCAAATATTGAGGTCCGTCAAATCGGAGCGACAGAGCTCAAACCATATACCATTGCGATCGTGAGATGGAAAGGATCAAGAATATGTGATTAGAAATAACAGAGGATGCAAGAGTAGAGAGAGAGCTCCGAATAACCGGCGGAAAATTTCAACTACCTTCAAAAATCAAAGCAAGACTCCTCTTCAACTTCTAATCTCTTCCTCTTGTTGTTTTATGAAGAATTCCACTCTTAGAAACTATTTTTGGTGAAGATTTGAAGATTTGATTGAAACTTGAAATTGAAGATTTAATGGAGTTTTTGGTGTTTTGAGAGTATTTGTGCAGAATTTTTGGAGGCTCTTCCTTCATTGCGTTTTGATGTTGTTTGCTGATATCATGCGTTGCGTTTTGTGTGTTAGGCCAATGCGTTTTGTTTCACGTGTGGGAGCTGATGAAAGTGGTTCTAAAAGCTGATAGAAACAATTAATTAGTTTCACTTATTTTCTTTTTCTTTTATTTGGTGTATAAAAATATGGAAAGGGCCTATGTAATGGGCTTAAGTATTTTTGTACATATTTTGTGATAGAAAAATATAAGAATGGATAGAAAAAGAAAAAGAATAGAATTATACAAAATGGATAATAGGTTTTTTTTAAGTGATAATTGAAATGGGGGAATTATGAAAAATGAATAAAAGTGTGGATAATTAAAAAAAAATGGATATAGAATTATGGAAATTTAGAAATTTGAAGAAAATGAATTTGACTAAAGTGAATATTTGAATAAAAGTTGGAAATGGATAGAATATGAATATTTTGGATATTGAATTGAAATTAAAAATATGGAGATAAAAGAAAATGGTGATAGAATTTCTAAAAAGATGGATTATGGAAAATAGAAATAATTGGATATTAGAGAATAGGTGAAAATGAAAATGGTCTTAAATGATATTTGAAAATTAAAAAAAAAAATCAAAATATGGACAATGGTTAGAAATAGATGGATAGAAAATAATTGGATAATAGAAATATGACCGAAATAAGAAAAATGGTAACTAGAAAGTAATGTATGAATCAGGTAATGGATTAAACGGTGATTTTTTATTTTAAGCCCAGAACCAAAAATTTGAATTTTCTACACACATGATGAATGAAACCAACCCCAAGCCACTGAACAAATCGTCACTGAAACCACGACCATCCACCTTTAATTTTCTAAATCTTTTCAAATATATATGGATTGATCCTTGGAAAATAAATCCACTGATGAACACCCAATTAAGATAATTTGGATCAAACTTCGCATGAATCGCAGCTTAATAAACCAGAGAATCTTTGCACACAACACAACTTGAACTTTAAAAACGCACAGCCTGAGAAATACCCATCGACACAAATAATTTACAGTTGAAACAATATCCTGATAGTTTGAGCAACCACATTTGAAATAAAATCATTATCAGCCTCTGAAAACCCTACAACTCCTGAAAGCACAAAGAAGAAGAAAAAGAAGCGAACTACAACATATTTTTGGATTTTGGTTAGAGATTAATAAATATAAACAAATATAAAGCAATGGTGATTCCCTGTGAGGCATAGACCTACAACTGGAAAAAGAATAAACGAACCCAGGGCGTGATCTTGTTTGTATGCAAGATGCAGATGAAATGCGAAGAAATCTTAGGGCAAAAATTAGGGTGCTACTCATAGGTAATGACTGCCTAATGCATGAATTTGAATAGGAAAATATATTGTTACGGAAGTAAGATAAGCATGACTGCCATATTATGTAAAGATAAGCAAACATGTTAATGTGAAAGAGTGAGCAAATAATACAAAATAGTAAAGACATATGTTCTTCAATTATCAAATACGCACTTATTGCATGCAAAAAAAGAAAATTGTGATTAAACAAAGCTGAATGTAGTTAAATATAACACACACTGAATTCATGTAAGGAGATCCAACACAAACGAAATACTACGATGATAATGCCGCTTCTCGTATCATGAATGACCTAGAAAAAATCGTTTTGTACAAACATCAGGTATGCTCATGAAAAACATATAAATATGTAAAGAGGAATGGCAACATTAAAAAACATACAGAATGTGGAGTGTTATATTGCTTCCCTAAACCATTGCCACCAATCACCATTTGAACACTAGGAGTTGTCTGAATGAAAGAAGGATTTATGGGTGCCCCTGGCCATGAAGTTGGGTTGACAGAAACGAGTCAATTACAAATTTGGAATACTCGTCAACAACTTTCATTGAAGTAGCGTTATAATCTCCCTTGGCAAGGTTACCAACTGAACTCATTTCTGCAAGCAACAATAGTCCCCTACCATCACGCAATCCCTAAGTATGGTTCAAGAAACATGTTAAACGATCAATTACACTAAAAATATATATAATTATTAGAGTAAAACATATCTTAATAACACACATATCTTAATGACACTCATGAACTAAAACCAAGTGCATTATCGAAATTCTTCTCATTACTCTTCACACTCTCCTGAAGCTTATTCACCTCTTTCTCCAAATCAGGGAAGTTCCACCAAGCATTTTTCGCATTAAACCACAACATCTCAAAACCTAAACACCATTAACAACCTCATTAGCCACCAACCCTCCAGCCTAAAGAATCTCAAATAATTAAACTATTTTATAAAAACGATTGTTCCGCGAATAACCATTAATCATAGTACTCAAAGTCACCAAATTCTCCTTAGGCATTCTATCAAACAATTCACGTGCATACTCAACATCACCACATTTATAACACTGAAAACAAATAAGCATTAGATATTACAGAAAACAACAAATTCATATGCTACATAAAACATCTACTTACAAATGCATAGCAAAGTCACTACAAACTATTTCATCAATTATGAAAGCATCATTCCTGAAAACAAACAAAAAAAGCACCAATAACAAAAAAGTTAGAAAACAAAAAAAAACAAAATAGTTAAACTCATTCAGTGTTGGCATCATCATCTGATACATTAGTGAATGTCCTTTTTTGCCAATGATCCCACAAACATTCATGTGAGTGAGAAAATAGTTAAACTCATTCACTCCTTCATTGACTGAAGAAACTCACAATGATCTCATTTCCAGCTTGTATGGCGTACACCACACACCTTTGTGTGAGGTATTGACAGTTGAACCTGAAAGATCCAAAAGCTACATACCAACCAAGTTCTTGCTTGATCAAAACTCAGTGTACATAACTAATAACGGGTAGAGCCACTACTACAAAAAAGCTATTTAATAACGTTTTGTTTTGTTTTTGATAGCTCTTAAAAGCACTATTAACCACATTTCTATTGTAAATATTTTTGTTTGATAGAACTTTAAAAGCGTTATTATAGTACTGATAATTAATAGCGTTTTTTTTTTCAAAAGCGCTATTATAGTACCGATATTTAATAGCGTTGTTCCAAAAAGTTCTACTAAAGTAGAAATTTTGCATTTTTGTAATACTTATTTTGATTTGATTTTGATAGCACTTTCAAACTAAACGCTATTATAAGACACACATTTAATAGCGCTTTCTCATAAAAAATGCTATTATAAGATGTTTCATTAATAACATTCTCTACAAATGCTATTGTAGTACACTTTTTTTTACAAAAAATCATTCTTTTGGTATACAAATTATATATATATATATATATATATATATATATATATATATATATATATATATATATATATATATATATATATATATATATATATATATATATATATGTCATTTTCATATTATACTAAGAAATAAGAGAATATTTGCATAGCCAAATTTGTAGATACATACACTAAGAACTTCAAACAAAGTACTAATTTAAAAAATAAGAGAACAATTACATACACACATGACTTCTCTAGAAATGTACCCTTTAACTATATTTTGAACTGCTCCCATACATACACAAACAAATCTGAAAGACCCTCATCATCACTAGTAAAATTCAAAGTCAATATTAGGTTTCTTCGTGTTAGTCCTATAACCTTTCTTTAAGTCCTTTGACATAATGACATATTTATTCTTCCAAACAACATGCATTCCCGCTTCTTGACAAATAATAGAAATCTACAGCAATTTAATTCAGATATCTTAAATTAAATTACTGTTACCGAAAAGCAGGTTCAAATTCCCAATTCCAGTTACTAAAAAATAATTAGTATGGTTTCAAATGTTTCATTACAGTTAATATTTGGCTAGAAATAGGTTTAATTAATGCAATTAGTATAGTTAGGATAGAAATAACTCATCATTTGATTGAAAATAGTTGATATTAAACACTAAATACCCCTAATTTGGTGAGTTGACAACATTAAGGCAAATGTTGATTTTTAATTTTCCACAACTATCAATGTTCTTATACTATAGATAGTGCAACAATTAAAAATAAAATCTTCTTTATGATATGTCATTTTTACACCAATATATTTGAGCCATGTCAAATGGGTAAAACTACCCACTTTTAATTGATGAGTAATAAAGTTTGCCCCTTATATAAATTTACATATGGTGTAAAAAGTTTAGGTAACACATCACACTAATACATGACTTTAGAAATTTTAAAAAAGTTGTGTGTGCTTTAATGTTTTAAAAAGAATACATGTGTATAATAATATAGTTGTAATAAATGAAAGACGGTATAAGAATTCTATATATTAATTATAAATATAAATTAAATTAAAAAACTATATAAATTTTTAAGAAAATTTAACTAAAATAAGATAGTAATTGTAATAGATATTCCAAACCAATACAATGAATAAAAAGGCTACATTGTTGAGCCAAACAAAGTGAGAACCCAACAACTATAAGACTTGAGTTTATAAATTATTTTTTTAACACGAAACTATTACATCAAGTGTATTAGATAATCCATCGTTTTATTTCATAAAAATTCAATACATCAAATATAAACACGTGCAATATGGGCGATGGGGTTATGACGTCCATCTGGACCTGCTGGAACTTGTCTTAAATAACGGGTGACTGGATTATGACGTCCATTTGGGTCTGCTGGAACTTGTCTTAAATAACGGGTGTTGGGATTATGTTTTCCATCTGGACCTGCTGGAACTTCTCTTAAAACACGTGTAACATAGGCACTGGGGTTATGACGTCCATCTGGACCTGCTGGAACTTGTCTTAAATAACGAGCGTTGGGGTTATGAGTTTCATCTGGGCCTGCTAGAACTTGTCTTAAATAACGAGCGTTAGGGTTATGAGTTCCATCCGAGTCTACTGGAACTTCTCTTAAAACACGTGCAACATAGGCGTTGTGGTTATGACGTCCATCTGGACTTGCTGAAACTTGTCTTAAATAACGAGCGTTGGGGTTATGGGTTCCATCTAGGCCTGCTGAAACTTGTCTTAAATAACGGGCGTTGGACTTATGAGTTCCATCTGGGCCTACTGGAACTTCTCTTAAAACACGTGCAACATAGGTGTTGGGGTTATGACGTCTATCTGGACCTGCTGGAACTTGTCTTAAAACACGTGTAATATGAGTGTTGGGGTTATGACGTCCATCTGGACCTGCTGGAACTTGTCTTAAAATAAGATCAACATTTTTAGGATGAAATGAATGATGATAGCTTCGACTATGATCTCCTTTGCTTATTCTTGGGTTGTAATAAATATTATTAGAAAAACCTCTCGAGCCTTGCCTTTTAAATCGATCAACTTTATTAGGTAGCATGAAATCACCATTTGCTTCAAACGTTTTTGAGTGAAAGCGAATTGCACTCGTTTTAGCATTATTAATCAACAATACCAAAACATTGATTAAGAGTAGGGAAAAGATAATTTTATGCAAATATATCATCTCTATTGAATAATTAGATTACGGTTTGAGTTTTTAACACAATTTAAGTTAGACATACATTGGTTATATATACTTACTAATAAGTAGAACATTTGTTCATCTAATATGAATTTCTTTTTAGAAAATTGTCTATATTTGGACATTTATCAAAAAAGTTTAATTTTATAACAATAAAAATAGAAACTAAATATATTTTTTAGTCAATTTTTTAAATTATTTGAATAAATAATGAATTATATCTGTTATATTAATTATTGGACGAATTTAAAAATTTAAGTATCTCTTAAAAAACTGAAAATAATTATATTTTAAGAAAATGAATCAAGTATACTATTGGATTCTATTTGTTTGTTCCCGTTTTAAGCACAGACTAAAATAAAGATATTGTAAGATAAGGACTCATAATAATGTAAATATGAGATTTTTTTTTAGAAATCAATCATCTTTTTCATTCAAAATATCAAACTATTATACTTTTCCCCATAAATCCCAAAATATCATTTTTTTTTTCATTAAAAAAAAACAAAAATTGAAGTGAACTTGCCAAATGAATGGGCGAGCACTCATTTTCTTTCTTTTTTTAATTTTATTTTATTTTATTTTATGTTATATTTATGTGGATTTTCTTTTAAAAAAAAACTTACTCTAATGGAAGATCTCGGGGGATATTTTTCTAAAACATTATTATTTGCGAAACTTCCAGCTAACTTTTCTGCAGATTTTACCATAAATCTATTTTAAAAAATCATATAGTTAGAGAATCTGCAGAAAATTTTGTATGAAAACATTTTTGCTAGTTCTAAAAATATATATCTGCATAATTAAAAAATAATTTTAAAAAAGTAATATAGACCCGTAAAACCATTGGAAGGGCCTGAGTCAAAAGTTATTTTTTGAAGGATTTAATTGATATGTACCGATAGTGTAAATAAATTTTATAATGAATCGTAAAATATCAGATATTATAACAAGTTTAATTTTTATTTTAAAAACTTATAAAGTATAACAAATTAGTGATGGTGATAAATTGATAGTATAAAATGTTATGCAATGCATATCAATTAATCTCTTTTTTGAAAACGTGGTAGTATAATAATAGGTAAGAAAAAATATGGTATTTTGGTTAATGAATCGTAAAATAATGATAGTTAAGTGAAAAGGCTGCAATATGATAGTAATAAGAATGACAATTTCCTAATAATAGAAAAAAAAATACAATTTCCTAATAGAAAAAGAAGACAATTTGCTTTAATGTGTTTGGTGGACGTAAAGTTTTTTTCTAAATGACAGTTAATATAACAGAAAGAAGATTGTTACAAAAATGATAGGGGACATAAACCAAAACCTCATATAGTAACAAATATGATAGCATTATTTTGTTGTTTTATGTATTTGATACACATTTAATTATGAGATGATGTGAAAAATATCAAAATTATATTATAATTTATTTTTAATATATATATATATATATATATATATATATATATATATATATATATATATATATATATATATATATATATATATATATATATATATATATATATATATATATATATCAAAATTATATATATTAAATACCTATATTATATGTAAGTGAAAAAATAACCCATTGCAAAACAATGATATCAAAATTTGAAAATAATTACTATTTTTTCACTAATTAATTTTTAAATATTATAATTTTAATTAGCTAGATAATAACTATTCATTTTTTAATTGATTTTTTAAATTTTTGTTTATTTATATGATATTTCAAATTTTTTATGTCAATCAGAGAAAGATGAATCAAATCATAAATCTTACAAGTTTTTCAAAAGAAAACCTGCCTTTTCAATATCTTAGAGTTTGTATTTTCAAAGGAAAAATCAAAGCCAATTTTCTTCAACATTTGGTTGATAGGGTGATTTAACAAGATGTCTTTTTTGGAAAAGATTATTTCTATCATTTGTTGTCGGGGCTCTCTAAAACAAGTGTAGTCTTGGCCTATTATTCTTCTCATATATTTCATCTGTCTCAAAATAATAATCTTTTAAGGTTGTTGTACAAAGATTAAAAAAAAATGATTAAATGATTAAATGTAATAATTTTACAAAACTACCCTTAATTACTATTAGATATTTTAAATTATAGTTTTGGTTCCCCTATTTTATAAAACTCACAGTTTTAATCCCCTATTTTCTTTTTAAACAATTTTGGTTCTCCATCCAAATTTTGACTCACTGTTCACGTACTGTTCATGCATTGTTCATGTACGGATCATGTATTGTTCATGAACAGTACATGAACAGTCAGCATTCTTTTGGATCAAAATTGAGATGGAGGACCAAAACTGTTTAAAAAGAAAATAAAATCGTGAGTTTGGTAAAACAGAGAGATCAAAACTATAATTTTTTAGCCTATTAGATATCATAAAGGTATAATATGATGTAATACATTGAAATAATTGTAAATAATATTTATTGAAAATAAAGTTGATAAAAACTAATTAATATTGTATTGAAAACGTAGAAATACTATTATTTTGGGACAAATTTTTTTACCTTAAAAGACTATTATTTTGGGACAAAGAGAGTGTCGACAAAACTACTAAGAATTTTCTTTGGTTGATACTTGACGTGGTCACCGACTATTGGAGGATATCATCATAAACTTCCTAGAAAGACACTTTATTTATGTCAATGAAAATGTGTCAGACTTCGTTCTTAATTGAAACTAGTCTAGAAAATGTTGCATTAGCTTGAGACATGTATGGGATACTGTAGAAAAACCTTATATATGGTGACTTGACTCTCAAGGAAGCTTATATCCTTAAATTTATTCCTCCCATTAAACTTTATTGGGCCAATATCTTATAAACTATGGAGATTCCAAATTATAGGTCAAATATCTATTTCAGGTAATATTTCTTTACTTACTTCTTCTTTCATGTTTGATTTCAACCTCATTAAAGCTTTCAATGTCAATTTACATCCTTCTTAGGATCTAGTGATAAAGAAAGGTTTTAGGGAGGCTCCTATCCCAAATTAGATGAAATGTAACTATAATGGTGCATTTATCCATGTAACCCTCCCTGCTGGTTGTGGTGGAATATTTAAAAACAAAAATGGTGAATTCATATTATGACAAAAAAGGCCTTATAGAGCATTTTTTGGCTTTAGAGAGCGCTGTAAAAGATTACGCTGTCGTAGGTAAAGACAACGTTTTTTTTAAAAGAAAAAAACACTCTTAAAGGTCTACTTTACAAAGTGCTTTTAAAGGAAAATCGCTTTCTAAAATAGGACTTTAAGAGTACTTTTATCATAAAAAACGCTCTCTAAGGTGACCCTTTAGACAACGCTTTAAAAGCGCTGTCTATTGTATACGTATCATTTTCTTATAATTTTTTATACATAACTTTAGAGAGCGCTTTTATCCAAAAAGCGTTTTCTTTGCTCCCTCTTTAGAGAGTGTTTTTTTAAAGCGCACTCTAAAGTATAGCTATAATTTATTTATTTTAATTTTTTATAATTTTAGAGAGCGCTTTAAAGAGAAAGCGCTTTCTTTTGTGGACTTTAGACAGCGATTTTTCTTAAAAGCGCTCTCTAAAGTATACCTATAATATTTTGACTAGCGGTGATACGCCCTCATCCAATAACTATACTCACATTAAAAATATAAAACATCAGTTGATATCAAATATATTTAATTAATTTGAAACATATATATTAATATAATTTGTATATATATTTAAATATATTATTTGAAGCATGTATATTAATATAATTTGTATATATATTTAATTATATTATTTAATTAAATATTAATATAATTTGTATATATTAAATATAATTTATTATATTATTTGAAACATATATCTTAATATAAATTGTATATATTAAATATAATTAATATATATATTTAATTATATCATTTAATTATATATTAATAAAAATTTCATATATTAAATATAATTAAAATAAATTAAAATGTTTGTATTTAAAACATATAAATTAAATAATTAAATATAATTTGGTATATTAATATAATTTATATATATTAAATATTATTTATATAATTTAGTTAAATTAAAATATAAAAAAATTAAAATATTTAAAGTATTTTAATATAATTTGATATATTAATATAATTTAAAGTATATTTTAAATTATATATTAATATAATTTATATATATATATATATATTTATATATATATATATATATATATATATATATATATATATTTATATATATTAAATATTATTTATATAATTTAGATAAATAAAAATGTTTGTATTTAAAACATATATATTTAAATATATTAATTATATGAATAATTTAAAATATAGTTTAAAATAACTTAAAATATCATTTAAATATATTAAATATAATTTGATATATTAATATAATTTCATATATATTTTAAATTATATATTAATATAATTTATATATATTAAATATAATTTATATAAATTAAAACGTTGTATTTAAAACATATATATTTAAATAATTATAAATATAACTTACAATAAAATAAAATATAATTTAATATAATATAATTTAAATATATTAAATATAATATGATATATTAATATAATTTCAAATATATTTTAAATTATATATTAATATATTTTATATATATATTAAATAATAAATTAAAATGTTTGTTTTTAAAACATATATTTATAAATATGTTATTTGAATAATTTTAATTATAAGTTAAAATAAATTAAAATATAATTTAATATGATTTAATTATATTAAATATATTTCTATTTTGATATAATTTAAAATTCTTTTCCCTACCTAAAGAACGTGAGTTCGATCCCCCATTTTGTCATTTTTTGTGATTTTTGATATTTTTCAGTATATTTGTGTCAAATAACAATGACAACACTTTTTTAAAAAAACGCTGCTATAGATCTTTGGAAAAATAAATTAAATTAAATTGCTTTCTAAAGCAACACCTACGAAAGCGTTTTAATGAAAAGCGTTCTCTAAAGTGTCACCTTAGAAAGCGCTTTCTAAAAGCACTGTATAAGGTGATACTTTAGATAGCGCTTTTTTTGAGCGAATTTTCCAATGACCTATAGCAACGTTTTTTATTAAAAGCACTATCTTTTTAGTGTTGTGAAAAGTCATTTTTGGTGTAGTGTCGTGCTTGTCTTTTAGAAAGTAAGTTCAATTAAAAACATTCTTACATGTTGAATTTTCTGCAATCCTCAAAGACATTGAGATTGATATAGATACATAATGGTCAAAACTTTGAATTGAGAGACTGATTCTCTTTTTGTGATTCAAGAATTTTCAAACGATATTATGGTGTTATGGTAATTAATAAACCACTGGGATCATTGTAAGAATGTAATAACTAATATGTCTTTTTTTCATTTCCCATATTTATAGAAAAATGAATAGTTATGTAGAATTTTTAGCTAACACAGGTCGCGCATCTATATCTCTAACTCTTTTTAATTTCATTCGTTAAGAGATTATGAATGATTTTATAAATAAAAAATAGGCTAGGTATTGCACTTTAAATTTTGTCCTAAGCTTCCATTGATCACCATTAAACATTTTCATTCTTGATAATACTATTAAGCATTTATCACATTCCATTTCATTGTTATCATCATAAAGTCATTATATTTTTCATGTTTGTGCAAAAGTCATATAAAGTCAACATTACCCTTAAGAGCAAATAATACCAAAAAAAATTCTCATTTATTCATCTTTCATCATTTAAATGTCAAAGAGAAAAATCAATGAAAATATTGCCTTGAGCTTGATAACATTGTTTAAGTGTGTCATTATGATAATTTATCTTTTAATTTTAGTTTAAATTTAATATTGGTTTGCTTTATTTTACTTTTTTTTTAGTTTGTTTTTGCCTTGAGCACACTAGATGCTCTTTTTTTTTTTTGGTTTTAGGCATGTTTTTGTTGTGAATGTTAACTGTCAAAGGCAAGGTGAGGTATGACTCCTCAAGACAGAGTTTGGAGTGGGAAAATGTGAAGAAAAATAAAATTGTTGAAGATCACAATCAGCAACTCATCCAAGAGTTTGGAAGGAAATTGCATTAGGGAACACGAGGCAAGAATTTGTATGAAGAAAGGAGTGAAGCAAAAAGATAAGATCAAAATCACATAGAGACAAAAGGGTAGTACGGTGGGGACCACCTCTGCAAAGCGCATTCTGCACCAAGTCACTCGTTGTCTGCTCTGCGCCACTACCTGCTGCAGTAGGGTGACCAAGACGCATTGTCCCTTATTGTTGTTTGTACCAGATAACTTGTTCACAAAGGGGAAATGGACAAGTGGAGTTATTCTTGATTTGATTTGGACTGATCCTTATTCTAATCAAAAGGCCCATGATCCAAGACCCACCAATTTCTACTTCCTCGCTCACATTTATAAAAGCAAATCTTATGCATTGAAGAAAATAGCCAAATATTCTCACACACTCATAATTATTTAGTTTAGTTTTTTTATTTCACTTAGAGGGTTAGAAAGAATTAAAGAGTTTTCTTCTTCTCATCTAATCTTGTCTTCATTGCTTGGAGCTGACGTGACTGAAAGGATCAATGTATGTTTACTCAACGCAAAGGATCTTCAAGTCATTACTAGGTTGTCATTCTTTTTACATATTTTTTTTGTTAAGAGTATGTTTCCTTTTAGTGTCTTTCCAGTAGTTTGTACTCAGTTCACCATGAGCTAAACCCTTGTTTGATGAGCAAAGTGAAGTTAATATAAAATTGCTTTTATGTTGAAATGATATGTTGTGAAAGTGTCTCGCTTTGTTATATGTTTTTATGCTATATTTTTTATTCTTAGAATGATCAACTTAGACAAAGATAAAAGTTTGTTGTTGTGAGAAATCCAACAACAAGTGGATTTTATAACAAAAGTGGTTAATAAAGTGGGATAAATATGTTCACTTAATTTAGCTTGCATAAAGATAAGAAGCTATGACCATAAGGATTTTCAGAATTAAAATTAGACGTATTTTAGGGTTACAAGTGAAGCTTAGAGATTTGTTTCCTTGCCCTAGTTATACATGTTTTGATGTTGTAGAGATACACCACAAGATCATGTTGTGGCCTTATGAGGCACGTCACTTCACATCATGAATACATTTAAGCAATAAAATATTAATGGACCTTAACTCATCAATCACTCTCTTTGATTTTTCTCACCTTTTTATTTATTATTTTAAGTTGATTGTGTGACTTTTACTACTTATCATGATCTATTAATTGTTACCTTGCTCATACTACTTTTAAACAAAGATTAAATACTTATAGTTCAAAGTTAATTCACTTAACTCCCCGTGGTTACGATATCCTTACTCCATTATGTGTTGCAATCAAATATACTTGTATATTTTCATGTGACTCCTTATCTTTAATCAAATCTAAAACTAAAAAGTAACACATCTTTTGAAGCGACAAGTTTTTGGCATCGTTGTTGGGGAGTTTCAAGAATTGTTTTGAACTAAAGTATTAACTTTTTGTTTAAAAATTGTATTTGAGCCTTTTAACATATTTCTGGGATTTGGTGTCACGACAGGCTTAAGCTATTGTATGTGCAGGTTGTTACAACTAGTTTACAGTGGTTATCCTGAACCTGAAAGAATTCTAAGAACACGAAGGAGATACTTACATTTTGAACAATTATCTGGGAACCCTTCAACATCACCTATGGTTTAACCAGAGGTTAAAGTGCAATTGGGAGATACAAACAAAGAGACTTCATCATCATCATCAGACGAGTCACACTACTAGAAAATTCACTTTTAGTGACTGAAAATTTTCGGTGACCATAGTTGTAACACCCTTCTACCCCACAATCAATTTATAAAAAAATAACTTCATACTATCAGAGTAAATCAAGTAGAAATGTGCCACACATTACTCATAACAACATTCAACTAACTGTCTTGTCCCATAACACGGGTTACACAACCAACATAAGCATAATATGCATTTTCACAGTGGAACCATACTTGGTAAATTCAAATCAACCTTTCACTTCTTGAAATAAAAGTATTCAACCAAAATAGCATCATAATTTAAAAAGGTCTTTCTATATAACATAAAAAGGGAAAACAAAGTACACAACTAATCCCAACCCGATGTTACATGACACAGAGCAGGACAAAACTCCAAAACACTCCTAAAATAATAAAAGACACACTCCAAGACTATAATCTCCCAACATCGTGAAGCTACTCTTGATCATCTACAAGTTACCCACATAAGAGACAACATTTCCAAACAAGTAGGGTGAGAAATCATAATTCATTATAGAAATATAAGGACATGGAATTAAATAGAATAAGTGCAACAACATCATAGCATCATCAACAAAATTCAACACAACGCAATCACAAATACATTTTTTAAGTGTGATATCAACTATAATGAAATGCAAAGTATGCATGTGGTACAGATTTTCTCCATGCGATGGACAATGGCCATCAACCCTCCACAAGGGAGCACAACATAATCACCAAATCACTTCAATCCGCACAATGGGATTGAAGCTACCAAAAGGCCGAAGCCCCCCACCAAAATATGCTATGAAATGCAATAATGTTATACTCCTCATAATCACCAAAAATCAACATGTGCATCATCCATTTCATAATCACCAAGTATTCATCAAAACAATCATGTTTTACTAGCTATACAACAATAAACAACTCAACTACAAAAATAAACACAAAAATCATGAAAAATCTCCAAATACAGACACCTGACACGGCCAGCCGTGTCCTGTGACACGTCCCATGTCAGAGGCCTACATCCCAAATCTTCAAAACGTAGAAAAATGCAGAAACACATTGGTCTGACACGGCCGCCCGTGTCCTGTGACACGGCCCGTGTCAGGCACACTAGAGCAAAAAAAATTCTTTTCCCCACTAGAAAGTTGGCATGGGTGCCCGTGTCGTGTGACACGGCCCATGTTAGAGTACATAAAAATCCCACATTTCCCCAAATTATTTTCTGCTACGTTTTGACATCAAATGCCACCAAAAATAAGTTTTCTCCAACCTTAAAGTGCCTCAATTAGTTCACATAACGCACATATATCAACACATAACAATCCAAATCACTCTAATTCATCAAGCACAACAATTGCTCAACAATCTACGAATACCTAATTTATTCACAAACCAAACCCTATAAAACTATAATAAGATATGAAAAATCCCCATACCTTAGAGAATTTCGTAGATTAACCTTCGTTCTCCAATACTTTCTGACAATTCCTCCAGATCCTAGAGCTTCCTCTTCTCTTCTCTTCCTCAAAGCTTTTCTTCACAAAAACATGATAAGAATCAAAATTTTATCGGTCTTCTCATTCTTTAGACCAAATATCCCATTCTAGAGATTTCCAAAATTATCCTTACTATATTTCTTTTATTACCACCTTGCCCTTTTCCTCAATATTTTTATTAATAATAATAATAATAATAATAATAATAGTATAATAATACACTAATTATTTATATCATCTAAAAAATACTCTTGTACTCCCAAAATTCTCCAAAATTACCAAAACTTCTAAATTCTTTCTAAATTAATTAAATAAATAAATAATCAATTTAGATTTTCAGGGTGTTACAACTCTCCCCTACTTTAAGAATTTTTGTCCTCGGAAATTACCTGAAGTAAACAGAGTCAGATACGGCTCCTTCATCTGATCTCCCCGCTCCCAGGTCCAACTCTATCCAGATGGCCCGCCCCACAACACTTTCACTAAGGAAATATCTTCACCTCACAGTTGCTTCAGTTCTCAACCATCAATCCTCACAAGAAAATCTTTAATTGTCATATTATCCCTCACCTAAACACCATCCATTTGAATTACATGTGACTGATCCGGAATATACCTCAATTGTGACGCATGAAACACATCATGTAAATTTGCAAGTGACGACGGTAGAGCCACCCGATAGGCAACCTCTCATATCCTCTTCATAATCTGATATGGACCTAAAATATGCGGAGTGAGATTTCTAGACTTCAAAGCTCGCCCTCCACCAGCCATAGGAGTAACTCTTAAGAACATGTGATCTCCATCTTGGAATTCAAGTGCTTTTCTTCTCTTATCATGGTAACCTTTCTGACGACTCTATGATGTCTTCATTTTTTCCTGAATCATCTTAATCTTCTTAGTTGTTTCTTGAACAATTTCAGGATCAAGTACAAAACCTCTCCTGGCTCATACCAACACAATGAAGTTCGACAATGTCTACCATACAATGCTTCATATGGAGCCATTCCAATACTAGCATGAAAATTGTTGTTGTATGTAAACTCAATCAATGATAATTGACTATCAAAAGATCCTCCTTAGTCTAGCATACAAGCCCTCAGCAAATCTACTAAAGATTGGATTTTTCTTTCCGTCTGACCATCTGTCCGCAGATGATAAGTAGAACTCATCCTCAACTTAATACCCAAAGCATCTTGTAAAGTCTTCCAAAACCTTGACGTAGACCGCTTATCTCTATCTAACACAATACTCGAAGGTGCCCCACGCAACTTCACAATCTTATCAATATAAATCTCAGCCAACTTCTATATAGAATGGTTAATCTTCATCAGTAAGAAATGAACAGACTTAGTTAACCTATCCACAATCACCCAAATAGAATCATTACCTCTTGTAGTTTTCGGTAACCCAGTCACAAAATCCATGAAAATGCTATCCCATTTCAACTCAGGAACATTCAAGAGCTGCATCATACCTGAAGGTTTCTGATGTTCAATCATTGACTTCTGGCTAGTCAAACATGCATTCACAAATTCAACAATATCTCTTTTCATGCCTGGCCACCAAAACATTCTACGCAGATCTTGATACATCTTCGTAGCGCCAGGATGAATACTCAGTCGACTTTTATTCCCCTCCTCTAAAATACTCTTTTTAATTCCAGGAATATCTAGAACACATACTCTGTCTCGAAATATCAAAACTCCATCTTCATCAATTCGGAACCCGCCTGCATTACCTTGTTCAACCAACATCAATTGATTAACTAATTTCAAATCAGATTTCTGACCATCACGAATTTCTTCCAAAATTCCACTAGTTAACTTTAACATACCCAATTTCCCACTATTTGCAGTCGTCTCACACAACAAACTCATGTCTCTAAATTGCTCAATCATTTCAAGTTCTCTCACTATAATCATCTAAATATGCAACAACTTCCTACTCAAAGCATTAACCACTACATTTGCCTTACCAGGATGGTAATTCAAATCGAACTCAAAATCCTTTAATAATTCAAGCCACGTCCTCTGACTCATATTTAAATCTTTCTGATCAAACAAGTACTTCAAAATTTTATGATCACTGAATACCTCAAATTTTGAACCAAACAAATAGTGCCTCCAAATCTTAAGCACAAATACCACAACAGCCAACTCTAAGTCGTGAGTAGGGTAATTCCTCTCCTGAACTCTTAACTGTCTAGAAGCATAAGCAACCACTTTATCATTTTGCATCAACACTCCACCGAGACCCATCTTGGAAGCATCACAATAAACCATAAAGGACTCATTAAGATTTGGCAAAACCAACATCGAAGCAGTTGTCAACTTTTTCTTTAGTTCCACAAAAATCTCTTCACAAGCCACATCCCACATATACGCTTGGCCCTTTCGAGTCAATTGCATCAACGGAAAAGCCAACTTAGAAAAACCCTCTTAAGAAAACTATGAATCTCAGTAGCAGATTTCAGAGTCTCCCACTACAATACCGCATCAATATTCAAAGGATTCACATAAACTCCACCACTTGAAATCACATGGCCGAGGAAACTCACTTCCTTCAACCATAACTCACACTTTGACAACTTAGTATACAATTTATTTTCCCTAAATACTTGCAATACAACCTTCAAATGCTCACCATGTTCTTCTTCTGATTTAGAATATACCAAGATATCATCTATGAAAACCACCACGAATTTATCAAGATACTCATGAAAGATTCTGTTCATATATTCCATGAACACACCAGGTGCATTAGAAACCCCAAACAGCATCATAGTTGTAATACCCTATAATTTATTTAATTCTTCGGATAATATTATTTAATGCCAATAGGATTCCGGTTCGCTCTAAGAAACTTTAATGAAAAACTATTTAGAGTGAACGGGGAATTTAAATTGATTAAATGATATTATTTTTTCCAGAGGTTTTATTAAATTAATGGGTTAGAGACATTTTTGGGATACTCTTTGTTTTGGACCTATTGGTAAGAAATAAAGTTTTACTCTTAAAAATATAAGTTTTATATATTATGTTTTATAGAAAGAAAAGTAGAGAAAGAAGGAAAAAGAGAAAGAAGGAAAAAATAAGAAGAAGAGAAGTGAACCCTAGAGCTTCAAATTCATCATTCTCCATCATCCATCTGTCGAATCGACTCATTCTTTTCGCCAATCTTCATCTCACGAGGTGGGTTCTTAGTTAGAAGCTTTTGTTTTAGTTTTTGGTTGATTTTTAGAGTTTATGAGTTTATAGGGTTTTAGAGAAATCTTAGAATTGAAAGATTAAACGATTAAAACTCGATAAAAACTTAAGTATGATGCTTTATATGTGACTCTATACATGATTCTGGTTTGGTTTCCCTGTTTTGGTGATATTTGGATGGATTTGTGGCATTTGGGGAAGTTTCCCGTAAGCTGAATTTTTGGAAATTCGTAGAGCTCGCTTAACGAGAAGGGCTCACTTAGCGAGTCGATTGTTTCTGTAGGAAGCATTCTGTTCTAGTGTAGCTCTCTTAGCGAGCAAGGTTGCGCTTAGCGAGCCTGGAGGTTTTGTGGTTTTTATGTTTTATCTCATAACTTTTTACTCGGTTATTCAATTTAAGTGTTCTTTATACCGAATTGAAGCTAAAATTATGTACTATCACATGATGCCAAAAAATGTTATTTTTACCCGAATTTTCGTGATTAACGTAAAAATGTTATGTTAGGGAATTGTGAGCTAATGGTAATAAAAAGGTAAAACTTGTGAGGTAGCTAGGTTACCCTAGGTTGTTACAGAATTGTTTTAGAGACTTGACAATACTTAGGCGTTGATACTCGGATGGTGTCTTCGGGCTAGGTAGTTGTGAGAAGTTGGAAGCTTACTTCCTTGCGTTACATCCTAATTTAATTATATTTTGCTCGTGTCAAAGTCTCACGAGGTGGGACGATCGGGGAGATATAATTAATCCGTGGATTTGAATCTCTTAATGGATAACCGTGACCCGTGCTTGCTTGTCATATGGAAGTATGACTAGGCGCGTGTCGCTCCCGAAAAAAACTTAACGTCCCCGGTGCAGACGCGAACTATCAGCGATGTTGGAGGTTGAGGTTGAATAGAGTCGCCAGCTAGGCATTTTTATCCCGAAGGAAAGGTAATGCTGCATAAACCTGGAAAGGTATGGATAAGACGGCTGCGAACCAAAGAAACTGAGAAAGGGGGTTGGTTACGACCTGGGAAGGTATTAGCACCCAGATCGTCCGTCATACTCGACGGGATCCACGCTTACTTGATTGTGTTTAAAAGTGGTAGTGTATGTTTTGTCTGTGTATGAAAAGCTAGGGAATGAATGTACATAGTGTTAGTGCAAAAAGAGAGGGTGAAATGCTCAAGAATGAGGCTTAGAAAAGAAAGCTGAAAGAGGGGGATGACAAAGAGACTTTTGTTCGATAACTGTTAAGTTATGCCTATGTATCCTCTCAAGCAATGAAGAAGTCAGAACACCGTAGTTCGACTCAAAGAGACTGAATGATTTGACTGTGAACTGCTTGCTTGTCTATGCTCAAGTGTATGACTCGTCTGGCTCGAGTGCTAACTGTCTTGCATTAGACGGAAGAAGCAAGTTCTCGTTTATAGAATTAGTGTGATGAGAAAAGAATCCCGGAGGAGACGATTATTGTTTGTTTTTGTGTTTTCAGTTTTTTTATTGTTTTTGGTGTTTTGCGTAGGATAATGAGCTTAAGCCTAAACCAAGGGTTTGCAAACTCACTATATCCTCCCTGATTAGGGATAATGAGCCTACTTAAGTATGAGGTAAGCATCTCAACTTAATTACCATGATGATGTAGGATTACGATCATTAACCTATTTGTGATTATTAAAGTGTTTTTGGGTTTTTGCTTGGTGTTAAGTAATGAGTTTAATCTCTAATCAGGGATTATTGAACTCATTACACCATCCTAAGAGAAGGATGATAGATGAGAACACTTAAGCTGAGGAAGATACCTAAACTTAATCCATGGTTAGGGATTAAATTCATTAGATAACAAGCCTTTATTAAAGTGGATTTTAATTAAAGGATGAGATTAAGAAATGGATTTTAAGTTTGTAAGACAACTTGAGGGGGACTTGTCCATTAAACACTAGGGTTAGTCCCTCTTAACGAAAAGGAAGAGATAGAACCCTAATGTAAGGCCCAAGTTACAAGCTTATGTATTGATCATTATTAAGTGTTTTTATTAATAAGTGTAAACAAATTAAAGGTTTAACACTAAGGATTAAGGTTATACACTCCATCCTAAGATAAGGATGCAGGCATAACCCTAATTCAAAGTCCTAAAGCTTTAAGTGTTTAGCCTCTGATTATGAGATGAGAAGAGAGACTCAAGGAGAATCAAAGGTAAAAGACTAAGGGAGACTATATACAACCCTAAAGATTATCATGCTTGGATATCCTATGGTTTGTGAGGCTTAAGAGAAGAATCTTCAGGAAGCCACCAAGGAAGAAGAAGCAGATGAAAAGAGAAGGAGAGAAAGAATAAGTTATTTACTTCCTAAAGAAGATAAGTAACCTAAAGAAAGAAAGTAAGAATGAGAGAGCACAAGTGAATTAGATTCACTTCAAAGACAAGTAAATTATGAAAATTAAGAGATGAGAAGAGATGGGATGTGAAGGCAAATCCACATCCTAAACAACTTACCATAAGCCCTTGAAATGTTAGTATGGATGCATAAGACATAAAGCAAACGGAAATGAGATGAATAAAGATGCAAAGACCAAAACCATAAGTGTATATGCAAGTCAAATGTGTTATGAGATGATGCAAAGTCATACATAATGCTTATGAATGTTCATACAAGGATGAGATGCAATGGAAGCATGTTTAGAAGCATGAAAACACATGGATGTTCATGAAATGTAATGAATGCAAAGCATACCAAATGAATGAAGAAATGATCAAGAAATGTTCAAACATGTCTAAGATGTCATACAAATTAATGAAATGTCATGGCAAGTTCATATGATTGAGCTATGCAAAGATGAATGCAAATGAACATGAGAAATTAGGGCTTTAAGACAACATGAGATGCATATGACCAAAACAGAAGCATACATCATGATAAATATTTGAAATTGAACTCAAACAAACCCTAATCATACACAAGAACAAAATACAAAGGAGAAGGTCAGAAGCTAAACCTAGTGAAAGTTATGAATTTCCTAAGTTAACTAGGGTTCTTGGGTACTCCTAAGGGAAAAATGCATATCAAATTGAAAATGCAATGCAAAATCATGAAATAAATATCCTAGATACTAGATGCAATATTTGAAACAATGCAAAAAGAAACAAGTTCAAACTCATCATGTTTAGGCAAAAATGATTTTTTCAAGTTAGGGTTAGAAAATGTGATTTTTAAGAACCCTAATTCAAAGATAATTGTAAAAATATGATCAAACCTAAAATGAAATTTGTATGGTGAGTTTGAAAATGTTTCTAAATTTCTAAGAATGTTTCATGAATTTTTTGGTTATTTTTAGAAACCTAAATGTATTTTTAATTAATTAAAATCAATTAATTAATTAAATAAAACATTTAAATGTTTTAAAAATACTTTTTTAATGCAAAAATTAAAATAAAAAATGTTTTTGAGTTAAGAAAAATATTTGAAATGAAAATGCAAAGTTTGAGATTTTTTCAAAGCCTTTTGCTATTTTAAAATAAATATGGAAAAGAAATGCAAGAAAATGAAATAAAAATCAATTAAATGAGAAGTCAACTAATCTAATGGCTCAGGTTTAAATTCTGGTTGACTACGCGCGCATATGGAAGGCTAGGATCTAATCTGGCAAAATTAATTAATTAAACCTAATTAAATTAATAAATCAGGATTAGGGTTTTAATGAGACAATCTGAGCCATCCAACACACGCGAGAAACACTCATCCTACGACCCACATTCAAACTAGTATTTAATTACAGATTAGGGTTTAATGACTCTCAGGTGGCCGGAGAAGACCTCCGGTCATCTTCTCCGGCAGCTCACTCATCCTATCTCTCTCAAAATGCCATGGAAACACCTCAAACTCTCCAGAATCACTCATTAGACATCAAAGAACAAGAATCCAGCAACAAATTCCATTTATATTCCATCAAATTCATGAATCGAAGCAAAACGGAAAATTATACAAAACTTTCAGAAGGCTATGAAATGCTTAAAACTCAACCACTTTCAAAAGTAAACATATCACCATGATCAGTACATCACATAGAATCAATCTATAACTTAAAAAGCAAGTTCTGGAAAATTTGTTCTTGATGATACCTGAGATGAAGCTTTCTCAATCTGAGCTTTCTGGACCTCTCCTTGATGCTAATCCACTCCAATGATCACCTTGATGCTTCTGGAAGGCTTGAATGGAGTTTAAATGAGTTGGTTTGAGAGTTTCAGTTCTGCTAAGGGAGAAATCGTGTTTTTGATTGAGGTGCTTTCAGGCCATGGTGAAGGGTGGGAAATGATCTTTGAGTGTTTTTGAGTTGATTGGTGGAAGAAGATTTGAGGTTTGATGCTTGTGTGATGAGATTCAAAAAGATGAAGCTTATGGAGGTTTTTTGTGAAACTGAGCTTAGGGCTTGTTTCAGGCTTGTGTGTGTTATGAAATGAGGTCCTTAGGGTTAGTATAAGCCAATGTGATTAATCAGAAAGTTTTTGTGGCACAGGCTGATTGGTATGGGAGGTTTTTGCAAAAAGTCAAGATTGTGTACTATGAGGTATGGGCTCGCGTCAGAGCTGGCTTGGGGGCTTGTCCTGCCTCAACTTGCATCAAGGATGGTCATGGGATGGTTTAGAGTGATCATAAGTGAATGAGTGGTGAGATTGCAATGGTTTTGCACATTTACAACTTTGTACATTCTTGAGATATTGGCCATGAAAACTTGTGATGCAAGGCTCAAATCTGATCCAAATGTGTTGCATTATCATGTAATGAAGCTTAGAGGTCAATTAAAGGCCATTAGAAGTCTTGAAACTTGATTTTGCAAAACTCCCTCTTTGGCATGAACTTGAAAATTATAGGATTTTTCCCAACTTTGAAATATCATATCTTGAGTTCTAGGATGAATCAAGAGGAGTTCTTTTACTTTTTGAAAATGGGAAGATCCAATCTACAACTTTCATGTTTAAGGATTTTTCATTTGAAACATTTTTGATCAAGAAAGAGGAGGTTGAAAATCTTTCCCAAAATGGAAAGTTTCCATTACAAGTCATGTCCAAAAATGGAAAGTTTGCAAATGGCTTGAAATTATTCAATATTGTGAACTTCTAACCATTTCTAAGATCAAATAAAGATTATAGAACCTCAAATTGATGAAAATGATCCTTTGGTTCCATTGTTGGGGGCCTCAGGTGCCCTGATTCTGACTTTTCTTGCACAACAAGTTACCAGTTGATCAGATGACTTCCACAATTAATTTCTTCATCAAATTTGGTACACATGATCCTTATAACATATTGAGACCATTAGAAACAAGAATGACCAAAAAATTGAGATTAAGGGCCTCAAACCTAAAACCCTAATTTTAGGTCATCTGTGCAGAAAACCCTAGCCTGTCTGGACCTCTGTGCAATCCTTTGTGATTTTGTGACTTCAAAGACTTCTTGGGGATGTAATAAGATCATAGACCACTCATGGACCCTCTTGGAATGCTTCAAGACCATTGAGATAGCTCAGATCACTTCTTGGATTTATCTGATCACAAACCTTAGATGCCACTTATGCAGATGAAATGAACTATGTAGTGAGATGATATGCTTATGCAATGCAATATGAAAAAAGATCACAAGCAATGGTGTGAGAAAAAGTGAGGGCAAATTTGGGATGTTTATAGCTGCCCCTATTCAAGCATTAGTTAGCTGTGCAGGTTGTAAGAGCCTGGCTTAGCAGACAAACAAGATAACTTGTGGTTGAATACCAAAGACAATCCAAAATTTGCACTCGCTGGGGAGAAGAAGGAAAAAGATATAAATTGTGATAGGTAGTATAGTATGAGTATCAAATGAAAACGATGGAGGACGACCATCGAGCAGAGGACGACTGCTGGGGATGAAAAACGGTAAGTAAAGCAATGACGAGGACGACCATCATGCTGGGAAGTAAAGAGACCACGACGGGGACGACCATCGGGTAAAGAAATAAAAACTCTCTGGGGATGAGGAAAGCACTGACGGGGACGGCCATCAGGTTAAGGGGTAAATAAACCGCGACAGGGACGGCCATCGGGTAAAAGAATAAATGAAATAATGATGAGGGACAGTCATCAAGAGGTGAAGGACGATCACCTAGCAGGGGACGGCTGCTGAAAATATCACGACATAGGATGAATGCCAGATAGAAAAGATCAACGATGGGGACGACCATCAGATAAGCATGATGAAGGACGATCATCAAGAGGTGAAGGACGATCACCTAGCAGGGTATGGCTGCTCTTGGGGATTATCTCGATATAGGACGAATGTCGGATACCAAAAATCAATGATGGGGACGGCCATCAGATAAATGATGAGGGACGGTCATCAAAAGGTGAAGGACGATCACCTAGCAGGGGACGGCTGCTAAACAGATATCGCGACATGGGAAAAATGCCGATATAAAGTTCCAACAATAGGGATTCCACTGGGAAATAGGATGAGGGACGGTCATCCAAAGGTAAAGGGCGATCACCTGGCAGGGGACGGCTGCCGAAAGTATTGCGACATAGGACGAATGCCGGATAAGAGGAGCTGTTTTGTTGGTGACTTACTGGGGAATGGTAAACACAGACGAGTGTTTATGCCTCGAAATAAAAGGTATAAGTGTTTTACGGTGTGTATAGACTAAAGATGCGGACGAGCATCCTTAGGACCACAATACGGACGAGTATCGATAGAAGCAAATGCTGACACGTGTTTAAGAATGGTGATACGGACGGGTATCAATTGGTTAATCAAGGAACACGAACGAACATTGATCTTCTGGGAAGGTGATATATACAAGATATATACGAGCATCAGAGATTCGGTATAAGTATGACATGGGTGAGTATCAAGAAGAATATGCATCAGTATGAACAAGTATCTGTATTGAGAATGCAAAAAGGATTATGGCTTTGTCTGCGGGGAATATGAGTTTTGTATATTGCTGATAAAGTGATTTTGTATTTACAGGTGACCGGCTCGAACCTGGCTTATGATCATGCGAATGTTTGATTTTTGCCGTAATGCTCCGTGTTAAACGGAATGCTACGCTTAGTTTGGGGAAAATGATGCAAATGCCATGATTATGCAAGATGAGAGAACCGATCCGAGATCCGGATCCCGCGGGGAGAAAGATATCAGGACGATCTGTCTGGCGAGAAAACTCCGCTGGGGAAAGAGATCATTGGCCGATCTGTGGGGAAAGAGGATCACCGAACGATCTTCTTAGGGAACTTGGCGGTGCTCTGGGGGAAGAAAACTGTGGGGATCCCGGCTGGGGAAGCTTCTGTTGAAGATCTCATGCTGGGGATGAGGATGCTTCGGCAACTCCGCTGGGGAAGAGTATTTCAGGCATTGCTCTACTGGGGAGAAACTGGAAACTCTACGGGAAAGCGATTCTGCCAACTTTGCTGAGGATGAGAAAATCCTGGAAACTCTGATGGGGAACAACAATTCAAGCACTGCTTGGGAGATTATGCTTGGGGATTTAATGAGTTTCTCGAAGGATCCTCTGAGGGGATAGTAGCTTCATGGGGGAATACTTCTGTGAAGTAATCCTGCTGATGAGGTGATTGCTGACTTTGCCTGGGGATATAATGCTTGGTATACCCCATACTGCGAAAGATTGTCTGCCTTGAGTACCTGCAACCTGTTAAGAAAGAAACACACAAGTGTCCCGAGGTATCCTCAACCGGATTCCGTCATAGGAGTTAGATTTACTCAAGAGTGCATATTTCCTTTAAGCATATATTAAAATGGCTTATATGTTCTATGCAAGTGTTGCATTATGAACTTTTGACATTTTGCAAACGAAACAAAAAATGTACAAAACAAAGTGTGACTGAATATTCTGATTTTGTTGATGTGTGTGCCCTGAATATGCAAGTACAGTGAAGAAGCGAATCCCTGAAAAGAGGAGATTGCTGTAAAAATTGAGAAAATAAAAGTGTTGGCAATGTTTGAAGTTGACGCTCCAGTGAGCTTCCTTTGCTATGACCTGTATGACCTTGACATTCTTCTTATCTTGCTTTCTGAAGAAGGTTGATTCTGATCGACGCTTTATCCTTTCGAAGCTTGCCATGTTGTGATTGATACAGACGAATTCAGAATGCAGTTGTTCGTTTTTCCCTAATTTTGCGTGGATCGCCCTTTCGGGTTTTCAATCCACCGGGATACCCATTTTTTCCAGAGCTGTCTGATGTGGCTTTTCAACTCAGTGGGTGTACATTTTTTTTATTTTCTCTTATTTTTGCCCGAGTCTTTTATTCTGTTTTTGACTCGTCGGGATGCCCTATTTTTTCCTGGACTTTCATTTTGTTTTTATGTCCAGCGGTTCTTTTATGCGAAGTATTTTTTAACTGCATCCGAATTCACAGGAGATAAGAAATTCTCGCCATCCATAGTAGTGAGCATCAGTGCTCCACCAGAGAAAAATTTCTTTACTATGAATGGGCCTTCGTAGTTTGGCGTCCATTTTCCCCTGTGGTCTGTATGAGGAGGAATAAGTCTTTTCAGAACAAGCTCTCCCACTTGGTATTCCCGAGGTATGACTTTCTGATCAAAGGTTTTCTTCATTCGCTTTTGATATAACTTCCCATGACAGATGGCTGCTAATCTCTTTTCTTCAATCAGACTCAGTTGATTATATCGAGATCGGACCCATTCTGCTTCATCCAATTTCACATCCATCATTACCCATAAGGAGGGTAGTTCAAATTCAACAGGTAGGACAACTTCCATACCATACAAAAGCTGATAAGGTGTTTCCCCAGTAGATGTTATGATAGAGGTTCGGTACCCATGCAAGGCAAATGGTAGAATTTTATGCTAGTCTTTGTAGGTGACTACCATCTTTTGCACAATCTTATTAATATTCTTGTTAGCTGCCTCAACAACGCCATTCATCTTTGGCCTGTAAGGAGAAGAGTTGTGATGTTGAATTTTGAAGTCCCGACAAAGTTCTGCCATCATCTTGTTGTTCAAATTGGAACCATTATCAGTAATGATTCGCTCGGGATCTCTATATCGACAGATGATATCCCTTTTCACAAATCGAGTTACCACTTGTCTGGTGACATTTGCATACGAAGCTGCTTCAACCCATTTGGTGAAGTAATCAATGGCTACCAGGATGAATCTGTGACCATTTGAAGTAGTCGATTCAATCTTTCCAATCATAATAATGCCCCACATGGCGAAGGGCCAAGGTGAAGACATTACATTCAAAGGGTTCGGATGCACATGTACTTTATCTGCATAGATCTGGCATTTGTGGCATTTCCTGGCATAGGTGCAACAGTCTGCATCCATTGTGATCCAGTAGTAACCCGATCTTAACAATTTCTTTGCCATTGCATGTCCTCCGACATGGGTACCAAAAGAGCTTTCATGTACTTCGTGCATCAGTAGGCCTGCTTCCTTCTTCTCAACACATCTGAGCAATACCATGTCGAAGTTTCACTTGTACAAAGAACCATCAACATTGAGGAAGAAACTGTCGGCTAGCCTTCTTAATGTCTTCTTATCATTTGACGATGCCCCGGGTGGGTATGTCTGAGTTTCCAAGAAGCTTTTGATGTCATGAAACCAAGGCTTGTTATTAGTGACAGCGTCCACAGAGAATACATATGCTGGTGTTTCCAGTCTGGATACCAAAATCCGAGGTACATAATTGGCAGTCTGTACTTTGATCATGGATGAAATGGTAGCCAGAGCGTCTGCAAACTGATTCTCATCTCGAGGGATGTATTCAAGCTTAAATGTTGTGAAGAAGGTCAACAATCTCCTCGTATAGTCACGGTAGGGAACCAAATGCTCTTGATGAGTATACCACTTGTCGTTGGTCTGGCTGATTACCAAAGCTGAATCTCCGAATATATTCAAGGTTTTGATCCTGAGGTCAATGACTTCCTCAAGACCCATGATACAAGCTTCGTATTCCGCTTCATTGTTAGTGCAGGCAAATGTGAGTTTTGCTGAGAAAGGCATATGAACTCCTTTAGGTGTAATGAGCACTGCACCAACCCCACGACCGTTAAAATTAACCGCCCCGTCAAACATCATAGTCCATGCTTCTTCTGGGTCAGGCCCTTCAGTGTGAATAGGATCTTCACAATCTTTCGACTTTAAGAACATGATGTCTTCATCAGGGAAGTCAAATCTCATAGGCTGGTAATCATCAATGGGTTGCTCGGCTAGATAGTCAGACAATACATTGCCTTTGATGGCCTTTTGAGAGGTGTACTGAATGTCATATTCTGTTAGAATCATTTGCCACCTTGCAACCCTTCCGGTAAGTGCTGGCTTCTCAAATATGTACTTGACTGGATCCATCTTTGAGATCAATAAGGTAGTATGAGTCAACATATACTGTCTTAGTCGGCAAGCAGCCCACGCTAAAGCATAACAAGTTTTCTCGAGTAGTGAATAACGTTGTTCATAGTCAGTAAACCCTTTGCTTAGGTAGTATATTGCATACTCTTTTCGACCAGACTCGTCATGCTGGCCCAACACACACCCCATTGACTCTTCTAATACTGTCAAGTACATGATTAGAGGTCTTCCTTCGACTAGAGGCATGAGAATTGGAGGTTCTTGCAAATATTCTTTGATCTTGTCAAAAGCTCTCTGACAGTCATCGTTCCACCTGACTGTTTGCTCTTTTCTTAACAGCTTGAACAAGGGTTCGTAGGTTGCAGTGAGATGAGATATGAACCTTGAAATGTAGTTCAATCTACCTAAGAACCCTCAAACTTCTTTCTCAGTCTTAGGTGCAGGCATTTCCTGAATAGCTCTGACTTTATCGGGATCAACCTCAATTCCTTTTTCACTTACAATAAAACCTAACAGCTTACCAAAACGTACCCCGAATGTGCATTTGTTGGGGTTCAACCTTAACTGATACTTCCTCGGACGCTTGAACAACTTTAATAGATTCACCAAATGTTCTTTCTCTGTTTGGGACTTGGCAATCATATCATCCACATAGCACTCGATTTCTTTATGGATCATATCATGGAATAATGTTACCATAGCCTGTTGATATGTTGCATTGGTGTTCTTCAGACCAAACGACATTACTTTGTAGCAGAACGTGCCCCAGGGTGTGATGAATGTTGTCTTCTCCATGTCTTCAGGCGACATCTTAATCTGATTGTATCCAAAAAAATCCATCCATAAAAGAAAACACCGAGAACTGAGCTGTGTTATCCACCAATACATCAATGTGAGGTAATGGGAAGTCATCTTTCGGGCTAGCTCTATTCAGGTCCTGGTAATCCACACACATACACACCTTGCCATCCTTATTAGGCACAGGTACAATGTTAGAAACCCATGGCGGGTAACTAGTTACAACAAGAAAACCGGCATCCCACTGCTTTTGTACTTCTTCTTTGATTTTCATGGCCATGTATGGGCGAGTACGGCGTAACTTTTGTTTAACTGGCGGACAATCTTCTTTCAATGGCAGCCCGTGCATGACAATATATGTATCCAGACCTGGCATATCTTAATAGGACCAAGTAAACACGTCAACATATTCCCGAAGCATACTGATGAGTTGTTCTTTCACTGAAGCTTGCAAACTACCCCCAATCTTCACTTCTTTCATATCCTCCTCGGTACCAAGATTGACAGTTTCAACCTCCTCCTGATGGGGAGCAATCACTTTTTCCTCTTGTCTCAATAACCTGGCCAACTCTTCAGGCAAATCATAATCTTCATCAACCCCTTCATCTGCTTGATTAATCGGATTGTCAAAGTCATACGAGGTCATATCTGGAGGATTATCTCTGCAAGGGTCGAAATTTGTTCATTTTAGTGATTGATTTTATCTTATTTTAGAATAAAATGAAGTTTTTATTTAAGAAAACCATTTCCATTTATTGTTTTGTGCAAAAATAACAAAAATGAAAAGACAGTGAGCGAAAAAGATTGTTTGCAAAAGATGTCCATGGTTCATTAATCATTCATTTGCACAAAATACAGATATGGCCCTATTACAAAATGAGTCCTGACACCTTAGGCAAGATGCAGGACTTGATGCATGCTTAAACATGAAATAATAATTACTCTGCAGCTGTAACCCTTATAATTTCCTGGGAAGACCAGTTGAGGACTTGCTGGCCCGGGACTCTTGGACGAATCCAGCTTTCTAGGTTGAAGTCACTTTCAGCCTCGTCTTCCACATTGTTGATTGCATATGGGGTCAGTATTCCCCCACTGATAAACTTGGGAGCTTCAGCAGCCTCCTCCTGGATCTTTCGGGATGGTTTGTAACCCAAACCGAACTTATCTTCCTTGATCTGAACTTGCAGCAACTTGCCCCAGCCTTGGGCATTCCCGTCTTCAACAACCTTCCGAGCTTGTTTGTAAGAAGCAATTGAAGTACCAGACACTTCAGCTATTTCTTCATTGACATTGAGGGCCTCAAAACCCTGACTCATTGTTTCATGGATCTCCCCATCCATCTCAATATACTTGTACGTAGCTAGATGACTGGCGAAGATGTCTTCCTCTCCACAAATGGTGATAACTTGGCCTTCCCACTCATATTTTAACTTCTGGTAAAGGGTCGATGTTACTGCGCCAGCGGCATGAATCCAGGGTCGACCCAAAAAACAGCTGTAGGCAGGCTGAATGTCCATCACATAGAAGATAGTTTTGAAAATATGTGGGCCAATTACCATAGGCAACTCAATTTCTCCCAGAACCGATCTCTTAGAACCGTCAAAGGCTCTTACCACTAGGTTACTTGGGCGGAGTGCAAGACCATCATACTCCATCTTGACCAAGGCTTTCTTTGGAAGAACATTGAGTGAGGACCCATTGTCAACCAAGACATGAGAAAGAACAACACCTTTACATTCCAAGGTGATATGCAAAGCCTTATTGTGGTTATGGCCCTCCGTAGTCAGATCAGCATTAGTGAAGCCTAGCCTATGGCTAGTATTGACATTTGAAACCACTGTTTCTAGCTGATTAACTGTAATCTCTTCAAGCACGTAAGTTGCATGCAGGACCTTGAGTAATGCATTCCGGTGAGCCTCGGAACACATGAGGAATGATAGAATAGAGATTTTGGAGGGTTTCTGATAGAGCTGGTCCACAACCTTGTAGTCATTCTTTTTGATAATTCTCATGAACTCGTCCACATCCTGATCAAAGGATGTCTTCTGAGTTTCCTTGGCAATGTGTTCTTCAGGCACCACACTCTTGACTTTTGCTTTAGCAACAACTTCTGCTTCAGCATTAACTCTTAGGAACTGTGACGCAAAGAGACGTCCGCTTCGAGTGAAGCCTCCGCCTCCTCCGATATTATCAATTTGTGGTGGATAAGTTGAAGAATCAAGAGTGACTTTCTTTCCATTGCAATATAGATCTGAGCCATAGTGCCAAGGCACAACACTGCCGCTGTCATATGGAATTGGTCCAGGCACCGTGATAGTAACCGGACTGATCGCTGCAGACGAAGGAGTTGTGACAGTTTGAGGATCGTAATAGATGGTGACAGGAGATCTGATTGGAGATGGAGCAAGTGCAAGGAGTTGTTGACGTTGATGTGAGTTATTGAAAGAATCTGGAACATGGATTGTTGTTGGGTCATAATAGATGGTGATTGTGGAAATGTCTTCATTGATGGTTGCTGTTGTTGTAGAAGGGTGTGTTGAACTGATGTCTGTTGAAGTTGAAGAAAGGATGGTTGTTGATGTTGTAGTAGAATCAGTTGGAATGATTGTTGTTGAAGTTGTAGGAGTGATATTTGATATATCTGATGAAGTGATGTTTGCTGGTGTTGTAGGAGGAATGGTTGTTGATGTTGTAGGAGCTGGAACTGTTGAAGTGATCTATAAAATGCCTTCTCTAATAAAACTATTGATGTCGGTCTTCACATTTGCACAACCGTTAGTATAAATCTTGAAAGCTTCGCAATGGGCCTCACAACCTGGAAACAATTGGCACTTCAAAAGCTGGGCTTTAACCTCGGTCAAAGGTGTTTGAATACTTGCAACATTGTCAATTAGGCTTATTGGTTGATCCTCCTCAATGGCATTTATCCTAGGCCCACCATGGCTAGGCATATGATTCTTGGTAACACTTGGAGGGGGTGCAAAGTTGACTTCCTTAGAATCAATCAAATCTTGAACCTTCATGTGTAAGGCCCCACATTTCTCTGTTGTATGGCCAGGTGCATTGGAGTGGAAGGCACCTCTGGAGTTGACATCATAGTTTCTTGGGAGATTCTGGGGATCTGGTGGAGCCAGAGTCCTCAATTCGATCAGATTGAGCTTCAGTAACTGTGGAAGTAGAGCTGCATAGGGCATCGGGATGGGATCGATAACCTTGTTGATTTGAGAAGTCCTTTGTTGAAATGGACGTTGTTGCTGAATGTTGTTGTTGTGAGATCTCTGTTGAGGAAATTGTTGTTGTGGTGGGAAGTGTTATGGTTGTTGAGGATACTGTTGTTGAGGTGTTGGAGCAGAAATGGTAATAGCAGCCATTGATCTTGGCATGTATTGGAGCCTACCTCTGCCCATATGAACTGAGTTAGTTTCACCCATCCTACGAGGTCCTGAGAAAGGTTTTCTAGCATTGCTGGAACTAGCACCTTTGTCTGAGATCTTACCCATCTTCAAAAGACTTTCAATTCTCTCACTAGCTATAACCACATCAGCAAAACTGGTAGAAGAGAAAGCAGCAAGCCGGTCAATGTATGTTCCTTGCAATGTGTTCATAAACATGTCAGCCATCTCTCTTTCTGACATAGGTGGTTGGACAGCCGCAACAAGTTGTCTCCACCTTTGGGCATATTCCCTAAAGCTTTCTCTTGAAGACTGAGACATACCCATCAGGAGGGTCCTATTTGGAGCCATATCCAAGTTGTACTGATATTGGCGTATGAAGGCTTCAGCTAAGTCCTTCCAATTCCTGATTATAGCTCTGGACATGTGAGAATACCACTCACGAGATGCCCCGGTCAAGCTATCTTCAAAATAAAACATCCACAACTTCTCATCCATGGTATAAGCTTTTAATCTTCCCAGAAAGGATTGAAGGTGAGTACGAGGACAGGAGGTACCATTGTTCTTCTCAAAGTAAGGAGGTTTAAACTTGTGGGGAATCCTGACTCCTTCTACTAATCCCATATCCATTACATCAAATCCCTAAGAGGTTTGGGATTCCAAGGATCTTAGCTTCTCCTCTATTTCGTCCAGACGACGATCATAGGCTTCATCCCTAGCACCAATTACTGTGAATTGTTCATCCTGAGGATCTTCTTGTAGAACACGACCTCCTGCATTTCCTTGGGTATTTCTGATAACATTGACTTCAGGATTGAGGTGGGGCCCAAGCTCTGGCGGGTTTGTTCGCGGCTGTCCGTGATCGTTGTTACTAGTAACCCCAGTGCCTGGATGATTCTCTTATGGAGTTTGCCGCTCGACAAACTCTCTCAATCTTTCTTGACTCTGAGCCAACCCAGTCATCACTACCATTAACTGGTTCATCTGAGCCCTCATCTCAGTTCTCTCATTAGCCATCTGAGTTCTAACGTCAATCCTTGTATTTTTGCTCCTTCAATACAAACTAGAATGATGCATTAAAGTCGAGATTTCTTACTTGATCAAAGTAATGATTCTTCACATAAAAGAAACCCAATAACTTCGTGCAAGATCTTGTAATCTTCCATAAGCAAACTAAAAGCTTATCTTCCATAATTATTTCATGAAGAACCACCGTAGCCAAAATAGATCCATATCGATCAAAAAGGTTCAAGAACACTTTAAACCAAGATTAGTCCACAACATAATTAAAATTAGTGCCAAAATTCTAATTAGAAATATACAAGAAATGGATCAAGATGTTAATCCACAAAAATTAATTACCAAGAAAATTAATCGGAAAATTTTCACAAGAAATCTAAATAGAAATTTCTAAAATAAATATAAAGGATAGGGGAGGTGTAGAATAGAATTAAGCGGTGCAAAAAATATAAAAAGGTCCAGAGGCCCAAACTCTTCCAAACTCGGATCCAGGGGGTGTGTGAGTAATTTGAGGGTGTTGATAGGACTTCCATGGCTTTAGACCCACTTTACACGTAGGGGATGGTGTAAGTTGACTAGTGAGGTGTAGAACACAATCCATGGTGTGAAATTGAGGCCCGATACAATTGTATGGTTGTCACTCCCTAGATTTCAATCCTGGTACAAACGTGAAAGTGGCGCGGAGAAGGAACGGTCGCCAGTCAGGCATTTTTATCCCGAAGGAATGTTAATGCTACACAAACCGGAAAAGAAGGAAGGAAAGAACAAGGTCTTGCGAACCAAAGAGAGTGGGATCGGGAGTCCGTTACGAACTGGGTATTAGCACCCCAGATCGTCTGTCGTACCCGACGAGATCCAAGCTTGCTAGAACTGTTTCAAAGAGTGGGAATAAACTGCTGCTGAACTGAAAAACTGCTAACTGGTACTGGATAGGATAAAGAAAAGATAGAATGGGAAAATGTAAGGAAAATAAAGAGAGTGCTCGAATGGGCCCTACCCCACTGCCTACGTATCTCATCGGGAAATGAGAATCAGAGTCGACGTAGTTCCAATAACTAGGGAGGAAACTTGTTTGTGTTTTTTATAGCTTGAACTGCTGATGTCTATGCTCAGGTGTTGCAGACTCTTCCGACACAAGTGCGTTTATCGTCTTGCAAGGAGACAAATCGAAGCGAGTTCTTTCATTAAGAATGAAGGAGTGAGAAGAGAATTTTCGAAGGAAAGACGATTATTGTTTGTTCATTGTTTTTTAGAAGCTTTTATTGGGAAGTTTGTATAGAAGAGTGTATCTAAGTCTTATTCAATGAGATGTGTACTTCTTACATCATCCCGAAATGGAATGGATAAGAAGCACACCTAAGTATGAAGGATATCCCCAAACCTAGCCCCAAAGATTAAGGCTCAGGCACACTAGCCTATTGTACTTTATTAAGCGTTTTTGTTATTGTTAAATTAAGAAGTGTTTTTTAGCTTTTGTTTATGAAGCATCCTCAAGCTAAGACCTATTCATCATGATAGATACCATACACCTCATCCCCATATATGGAATGTGTGCAAGTATCCCATGGAAAAGTCTCTTAGCACATGAGAAGACTTATTCTTTATTAGGTGTTTTGAGTTGTTGTTTTGAGATGAGAAGAGAGAAGCACCAAAAGGATCTCAAAGGTAAAAGTCTAATGGGGGACTAATAATCCTAAGAGTTGTCATGCTTGGATAAACCTAGGTTTGTGAGGTTTTAACTATATCATAATGAAGAAAAAGGAGATAAAAGAAGAGAAAAGAAGTAGGAGAGAAGAGGTTAGAAGACAACTTACTTCTCAAAAGAAGTTAAGTTGTTTCTAAGAGGGAGATGAAAAGGTTATACAAGCAAATCAAACTTGAGGCTAAGGCAAACACAACTTGAATGCATAAAAGAGAAGAGAAGAATTTGGAATGTAGAGGCTCATCCACACCCTCTTACTTACCATTAGCCCTTATATGGTTAGTAAACACAATCATAACCAAAGATGAAGTCAAGATAGCTCAAACGAGTCAAAGTCCAAAGAAGAAAAGTTACAAACCAAATCAAAAACATCAAAGTCAGAATGAACACTTTAAAAATGACCCATAATGTCTAACAACCAAACCTAAACCAAACAAGGGGAAACTATCTCACAAACTTCAAAGAAGTGCACCAAAGAAAGAGTAGAAGAAGAATGAGTGGTTATGCAAAGTGATCATGCAAACAACAGAGTCGCCACCTAATTCTATTTATTCTACGAGAGAAAAGGGAGATATAGATACAACCTGATAAAGGATAAGAAATGGTTTACGAAACCAAATTCTAAGTTCGAGAGTCGGTTACGCAAAGGGAAGGTATTAGCACCCCTCACGTCCGTTGTACTCAACGGGAACCTCTTAGCTTAACTATGCGATTAAATGTTGATTAATGTCTTTGTCTTCTAAATGTTTGTTCTTAAAGGAAAAGAGTTTTTAAATTATTATTATTTTGAAGATGACAGAGAGATGATTAAATTTTTTATTATTGCGCTTGCGAAGGATTAAAATCCTTATGCCTACGTATTCCCTTGTGTAATGGGAAAGTCAGAGCTTCGTAGTTCGTGCAACTATGGTTTGTGATTTTTATTGAACGATTGTTTAAAACACATTCTACTGCTAAGCATTGGCTTATACTCACGGTGGAGGCTGAAGCGCTAGCTTGTTTGCGAGATAGAAAGATTTAAACAAGGTTCGTTTAGAGAAAAGTGTTTGACCCTTGTTAAGGTGTTTTAAGCAGAAGGGTGAATGAACCACGTCGCATGGGGCTAGCCCAGGAGTGATTGCATTCCAGAACATGCGGAGTGCTAGACTCTGGAGCTCTGTTCTTTCGTTGGTTAATTATGAAAATGATTTAATTTGGTTGGTAAGTTTTGGAATGCTTTAAGTACGAAAGAGCGTTTGAAACACATCGCGTGGGGATAGCCCAAGAGTGATTCATTCTAGAACGTGTGGAATGCTAGACTCCAGAGTTCTATTCTTTCTCGAAATAATTTGTACGATTAAGATATTTCGAATACGAAAAAGGTGAATGAAGCACGTCGCGTGGGGCTAGCCCATGAGCGATTCATTCTAGAACGTGCGGAGTGCTAGACTCCGGAGCTTTATTTTTTCGTAAAATAAATTGGATATTTTGTTTTTAAGACGTTTTAGGATTAACACATTTTAATAACGAAGGAGTAAACGAAACACTAGGGGTGGGGCTAGCCCATATGTGGTTCGTTAAAGACCTGCAGAATGCTAGATTCCGAAGCTCAGTTCCTTGTTAAATTAATTAAGACGCGTAAAAGTCGTGTAGACGGTGATCACTTGGTGACCGACTTACGTGTGTGTGAAATATAAGCGCATGAATTGCTAACTTGGCGTTGGACCAAGAAATTTATTTGTTATTATTATTTTTTTAAACAGTTATTCTTAAAATGATCATATTTATTTTACCTAATAAATTATCGTTTGTAATGCGAGAACAATATTCAAATTCGTACAAATCATACATCGTTCAACTAAATAAATAGATACAAATAAATTAAATGAAATGAAATAAAATAATAAATAAAAAATAAAAATTAATTAACTAATTTAAATACAATATGTTTAATAAATTAATTAACAAAATAAACAAAACAATTCAAAATAATAAACAAAATCATAAAAATAATTGGTTTGTTTTTTAAAAAGCAAATAAACAACAAAAATAAAAAAAGGTGTGCTAAACAGCAGCATAGGATTGGGCCGGGCAAGGCCCAAAATGCTGGTTGGGGGGGGGGGGGGGGGGGGACTGACCGGGTCATGGACTTAGAAGACGCAGTTGACTAAAAAAAGAGGAAGACGAACAAAATCACGCCGTGACCCTCTCATCGTTCTTCTCTCACAATCACTCCCTCACGATTTTCAACTCAGCCTCTCTCACTCGTTTCTCAATCATTGTTCCCTTCTGGTACCCTCACCCTCGATCTCTCTCAAACTATCTAAAATAAAAGCGGAGACGGAAGAGAAAGTTACTTACAGTGGAGAGACTATCACCTGCAAAAACGGTCGATTCTTCAGGTCTCTCTCAATCTCGTGAGTGCTCCACGATCTTTCCGTGATTTCCGTGTGTGGGTGGGTCGGTGATGGTCGCAAATTGTTGTTGATGAAGGTCTTGCAGCGGTGTCGGCTGCGGTTCTGTGGTTGTGAAGGTGACGTTTCTCCGTTTTGGTGGCTTCGCGCTGGTTGTTCAGACGTGATGGAAGTTCGCAGGTTTGGCGAAGGAGAGGACTGGGTTTTTTGCGGTTGAATAATGGTTATGATGGTGAGGGTCAAAGATTTTCGGATTCTGGGTTCGGTAGTTTGAAAGGAGGGATCTTTAGGTTTTGAAACAACTACAGGTGTTTTTTTTTTAAATTTCCGTTGTTTTTGTTTTTTCGAATCCCCCCTCTGTGAACTGAAAAACAATCCTTTTTATAGCCAAGAAAATTAGGGTTTTTGTAAACTTTTACTTGTGGTGACTTACTGATTGAGTGTTGATCTGAACTTTTTGTTTGATACTCAATGCCCTGTCTCTTTCTGTTCGTAGGTTTGCTGGTGGAGGAGAGAGTTATATCACACTTTTGGTATAAAGCTAATGGCAGGCCTTGGGTTGACCCGCAGGAGTGCCAATTCCTTCATGGAGTATCCTAAAGAACACCCTGCAATTCCTGCTTTCTGCAGCAGGTCTATACTTCCCCCTTTTTACTTTGTTTGCTGTGTAAAAATGGTTTGGCAGCCCTACTTACTTTTCTGTTTTGTTGTACCTTGACTTAAAATAAACTGTGCAACATTGTATTTATGTATAAAATTTGATTTTGAATTGAAATGAATATATGTTTTTCTTTATTGCAAAATTAGACATGATGAACAAATGAATTGTAAACTTGCTAGAGGTTTCCTTAACTATACTAGATGCCATAGCAACATGATAGAATAAGAATGGATGAGAAACTTTGAATGAAAAATATTTATGTATGAATGTTTAAAAAATAAATTAAAAAAAGTGAGATTATTCTTAGATATGACTTGGTTGAATTTAAATGAAATGGAATGGATTAATATGCCATGAATTGTTAGAGTTTTTTTTTTTTTAAATTGTAAGTGACAAGATTTTGAATGGAAATTATGAATACTAACTCTTATTTCTATTTTCATGTACATGAGAAACTCATAAGAATGGAAGAAGCAATAAAGCTTGGAAATATGGCCTAGCATGAGGGATGAAGACTTTGGAAGAAGCTTGGGGGCTTAGATTTTTGAGTCAATTTTTTATGTAATTACAATGTAATTCTCTAAGTATTGGTGATGTGAACTTGTATTTTAATATTAAATTTAGGAACCTTATTTGACATGAATTAAGACTATCTTGGAACAAAGTTGAATAGAATGGAAATTTAAAATGAATTAATACTTGAATTGGAATTTTGAGATGAAAATTGGTAGGGTTTCTTTGAATGAAGAGTAGAGAAAGAAAAAAAAACATTTGAAACTTGGATGGAGCTTTGATAGAAAATAGATTTTGTTTCGACAAGATTAGAATCTCTTGGTGATTTTGGGGATTATACTTTACATGGAAAATGTGACAAATAAATAATAATCAATAAATAAAATGAAAATAAAAGCCTTAAATGAAATGGGAATAGGATTCGCAACATGGATATTGAACTCTAGGATTTGAATTGAAACATGAAAAAATTTGACAATGGATTTTGGGAATTTGGAATGAATTTCGAATTGGAACACAACTTAAAACAAAAATAACAATAGAATTTGAAATAAAAGAATAGATTTGAGTTTCATGAAAATAAAAAAAGGAATGGAAATATAATTTTGGGCTAAAAAAGACTTTGAAAATTTGAAAAAAGAGATGAAAAGGAAATTGGAACCTTAAACTTAAACTAGAAATAGAAATTAAGAAAAAGGTGAATTAAATTAAAAGTTAGCAATTGAAATTAAATTAGAGATAGAAACTAAAAACAATAAATTAAATTAAAAGTTAGAAAATGAAATTGAATTAGAAATAGAAATTCGATAGTTAAAATTAAGAATAACACCTAACAATGAATTAAAAATGTGAAACCAAAATTTTGCACTTAGACTAAACAAATATATAAAAACTTAGTCGTATGATTCAAAAGGGCCAAACTTCCAAAAATTGTTGCGGATCCCAAAATGCTTCTAAAACGCCCAAGTATGAACATTGAGATGAATGTAGGATGCGAAATGTTAGGGGTAAAATTTGGGGTGTGACAGTAACCAATAGTCTAAGATTAAGATCACAAGTTTTTTAGAGGTTGAATCCTTTATTAATGTTTTTGTGTCCAAATGGACAAAAGGAAAATCAATACAATAATAATAAGAGCAAATAATAAACATCATAATGGATGAATAAAGCATAATAAAATAAATGCAATAAAAGTAAAAGAAATTAATTGTTAGTTGAAAAAGCAATTAAAGTGCAAGAATCTAAATATTAATAGTAGTAATAGTATAATAATATTTACATAATAGTGGTATGGTGAACTTAATCAACCACAACCCAAAGATTAACAAAAAATGAAAGGCAACTAGACCCGCTTCGTATCTTACACTATATTAATGATGGAAAACCGAACCAAATTCAATGAAATTTGAAAGGCGATTAGGAGACCCAAAGCACCTACGCATCAAACATTCATAAGTCTTGGTTATAAATGCAAAATAATCAAACGCTTTGGGATTACTCAAATAACAAGAGGTCTGGTCCATGAAAGTGCAAGTATCCAATTGGATTTTTTTATTCCAAATTAGGGACACATTTAGATCTATGTTAAGCAATCGCCGAGTAATTTACGAAGTAATTACCCTACAAATGAGGTCGGCCACCACCAATTAAGATGAACAATGTTAGTGTTAATGCATGTGAGATAAACGATATGTAAATCGCTATCCGAATGCAATACCACACAAAACCAAAGATGAATACCAAATTGAGTTACACTTATGGTATTCTTCCATCTTTAAGTTCAATCACTCATCTTGGTGGATTCAAGCATGAAAATGTATCACTAATGCAAAGTATCTTAAATGAATTGAATAATTCACTTAATGGTAGTTTTGAATTAATGAACATTAATTACTCTAATCTACACCCAAAGTTCATTGAAATTAAAGAGAAATCACTCCCAAAAGTGCTTCCCAAGGTAAAAATAAAAAGGAGGAAGAAGAAAGAACAATCAAAAAGAAAATTAAAATAAGCCAAAAATAACCTATGACTTGTGTTAACCGGTTCACCAAAATGCACTGGAAATGGTTAACCGGTTAATGCTGCCAGTGTCAAATCCTGCACAACACAACACTGGTTAACCGGTTAACGTTGAACCAGTAGAAGAAAAAATGCTAAAATTCAGCAAGATCCATTTTCAAAACCTTTTTTCAAACACTTGATGATCATGATCTGAATTTGCACGAATTTTAAAACCAAAATACAGTAAAATCACTGCAATCAAATAACAATTTAAGATCCAAAGGATCTAGAATCAAAGGCACCAAAGATCTACATCTTGAATGTTGATGATGAAGATGTGTTTATGGAAAGAGTGAATTACCAAAAGCACTTCTTCAAATTGGACCAAATCAAGCTAAATCTAATGAAATTGATGAACAAGAAAAGAATAGGATGAAGGTTTAACTCAAGTTGATCAAGAATTCAATGTGAATTCTTGATAACTTCAAAAGAAGGAAAGAAGAGCTTAAGTGATTTTTTGGTTTTGGGGGAGTATTTTATAAGAGATTTGTTGGTTCTCAAAAGCTTGTTGAATGAATGAAATTAGGGTGCTATTTAAGGACTTTAGGTATGGGAATTTGGTGGAATGGAGCTTTCTTTGGTAATTAATATTATGTTTGGTAATTGAAAATTTGGTGGGAAATGGAAAAGAGTGGTGATTAGTGAGGGTTTATGGTAGGAAATGATCAAAGTGATGTAGAGAATTTAGAGGTCAATGGATCTAGAATATTCCAAAATGAAATTAGTGATCAAAGGATGCTAAATTTGAATAAAATATTCAAATTTCACATTGGTTAATCGATTAACGCATAGGGTTAACCGGTTAACAAAGCTAAAATTTGAATATTTTATTCAAATGTGATTGCTTGGTTGTTGTGGCCCGATTCTTTTTGCATTTCGAAGAAGGCATGGAAATAAACACATGAACCTTAGAATTCCTTGAATGAATCAATTAACTTGAGAAATCCTTGATCAGATAAATTTGAATTACTTGCAGATCAACTTCGACTTTTGTCTGTGAAATTTTATTCGAGCTGCAAGACTGTTATTTTTGGCATTTTCAATTGTTCCTCTTCCTAAAAATGTTAGTGAAAGAAAACAAAATATTTTTTGGATTTTAATTAATGGTTAGTAAACATAAACAAATAAAGCAATTAAAAGCAATTGGTGATCCCCTGTGAGACATAAACCTACACCTGAGAAGAACCGAGCAACCAGTGTGATCTTTTTTGTTTGCAAGATGCAGATAAAATGCGAAGAAAACTTAGGGAAAAAATTAGGGTGTTACACTTAGGACTAGGGTTCTTGGAATTGCTGAGGGTGACTTGTGTTGGTGTTTCCTAATAAGTTTGTATGGTTTGCAACTATTAGGGACTGCTATTTTTTGGTTTTGGTTTTCTTTGGTTATATGGAGTGGCAAATAGTGGGAAAGAAGAAAGCCTTCCGTATGGAAAGAAAAAAAAGGGAAGGGAATGGGAGTGGAATGGTCTCAACATCGTTTTTCTTCACGGAATTCCTTGAACCTATGGATGCAAAAGCTATGTTCGAAGTCTTTAAATTTTACGGTCTGATTTTCTAAAGTGTTTATTCCGGCAAGGCGAGATAAGATGGATACGCGATATGGTTTCGTGCAGTTCAAGAAAGTCCACGACCCTCGTACCATGGATGCTAAGTTTGATAGCATACATCTCCGGGGGAGAAAGATCTTTGCTAACATGCCTAGATTTCAGCAGGGAGATGTTGTGACTGAGAAGAAAGGGATGAAGAAGGTTGATGCAAGCAAGAGTATCATTGGTAGGTTAGTTGCGCATGGTGGCAGTTTTTCTAAGGTGGTTGGTTTGTATGCTAATGTTGTGGTGAAAATCCCCTTAGATGCTTCGGAGTCTAGGATCCTCACCCCTGAAGTGAATAAGTGTGTAGGGCATTCCAATCTTGGGCTTGTTTAGTTCCAAGTGGAAGATATTGTTTTAGAAAGGTTCGCTAAAGATTTTTTAGGGGAGGTGTTCGATGATGGGAATGCATTTTGTACCCAACAAACTTTGTTTGATGAATGATTGTTTAATATCAAAGCTACCCCTCTTGGTACAAGACTCTGTCTTATTGAGGAAGATAAAGAGGGTGTTATATTGTCTTTGTTTCAAGAAGCTCAGGGTTGGATTGAGAAATGGTTTTCTTCTATCAAACCTTTGTCTCAAGAGATGGTTGATAAAGATATATTGTCTTGGGTGAAATGTATTGGTGTTCCATGCCATGCCTGGAATAATAATTTCTATAAATTATTATTTGAGAAGGTTGGGGCATTCATTCATTGTGATGTGGTGACCCGAGATAAAAAAATATTTTGATGTTGCAAGAATTTTGGTTAAGACGAGTTTAGAACCACGATTTAAAGATGTTGTGGAAGTAGATATTAACGAGGTTTTGTTCTCTGTTTGTTGGTTTATGAGGTTCAACACCTAATCTAGTTGTTATCTTGACGGATCTTCGAAAAATGGAGGTGGGTCGTCAGAATTGTCTGATGGTGGAGGAGATTGGGTGCCCTCTGATGAGGAGGTGGAAGAAGATGGATCATCACATGCTATATCTGAGTTACATATGCCTAATAATTGAATTCTTGGTTATGCCTATCTTGCTGGTAAAAGTAGAAATATTGATCACTCTCTTGTTGGTGATAGTTTGGGAGACCATTCTGGTGTAGGATGTGTTGGATTCTAGGTACCTATTAACTTACCTAAAAAGGAATGTTTTGGCTATTTGCAAGATAGCATTTGTGCGGTTGAGGGGGACTTTGCATTAGAGGACGTGGATGGGGTATTAAATGATGCTCAAGTTGGATGTGACTTGTATCTATTTAAACATGTGGACTTGCTAAAAAAGTGTGCTGATGTGGAGGTTGGGAAGGGTGTTTTAATTTCTAGTGGGTCTGGATGTAAGGGGGGTTTGGTGATGGAGGGGTAAAATACAATTATTTGTTCCCTTATTGAGCCTGTTAGAGCACCCGTTCGGCCCAAGATTAGGAAAAAATTCCTATTTATGATATTTATAATAATATACATATTCCCTTTACTTCGTCTCTCCTTTCTGCTCTGATATATTCTTCTACTCCTAAGAAGAACAATGTTCCTACATTGTGTGATTTAGTTCCTTTTGATTTCGTCTTGGAGGATAAAGTTGTTTCCAGATTTTACAAGTGGGTCCATTTTGTGTTGTGAATTTCTTAATGATTCTGATGTTGCATGCAGAAATTCAAGAATTAAGAAGACCTTGGAGGACGTTCCTTGTAAGGTCTGGGAATCAATTAAGCGGTTGGGAATTGGAGATGACGGAGGAGATAAAACTTTTGTGAAGATTGTCAAGGATCTGGAGGATAGAAACAGAGAAGAGTTTAAGCTTAATAGGAATGTGGGAACTAGGGTGACATGAATCTAGTTTCCTTTAATATCGTGGATGTGGCAACCCCATTAAAAGAAAGAGATTTCATCAAATTATGGCTATGGGGGGAGTTGATATATGTCTTCTCTAGGAAACTAAAACATATAATGTGGAGGACAATATGACCAAATGTTTATGGGGTGGTAAGGAGTATGAATGGTATTCTGCTAGTTATGTGGGACAATCAGGAGGGATCCTTTCCATTTGGAGAAAAGGTATGTTTAACTTTGTTTTTAGTTTTAGAGGTACTGGTTTTTTGGGAACTTGCCTGCTTTGGTGGGATATTAATTTTTTTGTCGTTAATGTTTATTCCCCGTGTGGTTTGTTGGATAAGAGTAAGTTGTGGAATGAGATTATAGGTTTTAAAAATCGGTCTCCGTTTGGTTATTGGATTGTTGGAGGTGACTTAAATGGGGTTAAATCGGTGGAAGAAAGAAAGGGGTGAGGAAGGTCTAGTCCTGGTGAAAGGGTTGAGTTTAATTTATTTATCAATAGGTTGGATCTCGTGGATCCTGTGTTTATCAGTAATCGTTTTACTTGGATTAACTCGAATGGAAAATGTTGTAGTAGGTTGGATAGATTTCTTATTGACGATAGGCTTGTGACCATTTGGGATCTTAAGGCTCAATTGGTAAGTGATTGTGATATTTTGGACCACTGTCCGGTTTGGCTCAAATCTAATTCCTTGAATTGGGGGCCTAAATATTTTCAGTTTTTTAATTTTTGGATTCAACATTAAGGGTTCTTGAGTTTTGTTAATGATTGTTGGGAGGCTTTCGAATTTCATGGTTCTTCTTCCTTTGTCCTTAATCAGAATATGAAGGCTCTTAAGTTGATATTAAAATGGTGGAATATGAATGTTTTCGGTTGGATTAATCTAAAGATTGATAAATGCATTGACAATTTGAATTCGATCGAAATGGATATGTTGTTGGATGGTAGCAAGGATGATTATGTTCTTGCTAATAGGCTTAATTTGCAAGAGGATGTGTGGAGTAACTTAAGAATTAAAGAGATTATGTTGTTCCAAAAGTCAAAGGCTAAATGGGTTTTGGAGGGTGATATCAATTCTATTTTTTTCACACCACATTGAGGTCCAAATTCAGACTTAATTCGATATTTGCGGTGTTTTCGGGGGAATCGCTTTAGGATGATCTATCCGCTATAAAAGAAGTTCATGTGAATTTTTTTTGTAGGAAAATTTTCAAAGCCCGTGGTTTGTCCAAGGTTGGATTTCCGAGACCTGGTGGATCTCATTTTGTTGGATAAGGTTGCTTTGGAGGCTGAATTTTCTTGCAAGGATGTTCGGAGGGTGGTTTTTGATATTGACGTGAATAAATTTCTTGATCCATATGGGTACTCTTTTAATATCCTTAAGAATTATTGGGAAACCATAGGGTTTGATGTGACCAAGCGTGTGCTGGACTTTCTCTTAACAAGTTTATTATCTAAAACTTTCCTCTCTTCTTTTATTGTTTTAGTTCCCAAGGTGGAAAATCCCCAATTTTTGAGGAATTTAGGCCTATTATCCTCATTGGGTGTTGTAACAACATCACACTGGTTTCTCGGTTCTTCTCGGGTGTTGGTTTATGCCTCACAGGGGATCACTATTGCTTTTATTTTCCTTTATTTGTGTATGTTTACAAACCACTAATTAAAATCCAAAAATATGTTTGTTTTCTTTTGTTAATCCTTTTTCAGGTAAAAAATGCCTAAAATAGAAATCCCGCAACACGAATGAATTTCACTGATAAAAGTCGAAGTCGATCCACAAATAATTCAAATTTATCTGATAAAGGATTTCCCAATTTAATTTATTTATTCAAGGAATTCCAAGGTTCATGTGTTTATTTCCATGCCTTCTTCGACGCACAAAAGAATCGGGCTGAAGCAATCAAGCAATCAAAATTAAACAAAATATTCAAAATTAGACCTGCTTAACCGGTTAACCAATGTGTTAACCGATTAACCAGTGCGAAATTTAAAATTTTTGTTCAAATTCAGCAAATCTTAGCCAGTGATCTCATTGGAATATTCTAGATTCATTTCCCTCTTAATTCCCTACATCACTTTGATCATTTCCCAAAATAAACCCTCACTAATCACCATTCTTTTACATTTCCCTCCAAATTTGAATTTCCAAAGCTAATTTTTGAATTTCCAAAGCAAGATCCATTTCACAAAATTTACATACCTTGACTCTTTAAATAGAAGCATTTTCTCATTCAATTCTCAAGCTTTTGATAGCCAAATTCACCTTGCAAAAAATTTATTGGAAGCTTTTGATAGCCAACAAATCTCTTGTAAAATATCCTTCTAAACCCCAAAATCACCAAAGCTCATTTTCCCTCTTTTTGTAAGTTATCAAGAATTCACCTTGAATTCTTGATCAACTTTGAGCGAAACCTTCATCCTATTCCTTTTTGTTCATCAATTTCAGTAGATCAAAATTGATATTGGATCAATTTGAAGAGTGTTCTTGGTAACTCACTTTTTTCCATGGTTCTACCTTCATCATCAACATTCAAGATGTAGATCATTGGTTACTTTGGTTGTTGATCCTTTGGATCATATATTATTGTTTGATTGCAGGGATTTCACTAGTTTTTAACTTTAAAATTCCTGCCAATTTAGTTCATGATCATATGGTTTTTGGAAGTGTTTTTGAAAGAGGATCATGCTGAATTTCGACTATTTTCTTACTGTTGGTTCAGTGTTAACCGGTTAGCCAATTTCAGTACAAAATGGTTAACCGGTTAACCAGTGTTGTTTTAAGCCAAAATTTGAAATTTTGTTGTGTTAACTGATTAACGCTGCTCCAAAAGCTATTTTTGGCTTATTTTGAACTTGTTGTTGGTTCATATTGCTTCTTCTTCTTCCTCCTTCTTATTTTTAAATTGGGAGACATTTTTGGGATTGATTTCTCTTTAATTTCAATGGACTTTGGGTGTATATTAGAGTGGTTTATACTCATTAGTCCAAATCAACCTTTAAGTGAATTATTTAATTCACTTTAGGTACTTTGCATTAGTGATATATTTTCATACTTGAATCCACCAAGATGAGTGATTGAACTCAAAGATGAAATAATACCATAAATGAAACTCAATTTGGTATTCATCTTTATTTTCATAAGGTATTGCGTTCGGATGGTGATTTACATATCATTTATCTCTCATGCATTAGCAGAAATATCATTCACCTTAATTGGTGTTGGTCGACCTCATTTTTATGGTAATTATTCTGTAAATTACTCGGCAATTGCTTAACATAAACCTAAATGTGTCCCAAACTCGGAATAAATATCCAATTAGATACTTGCACTTTCATGGACCGGACCTCGTGTTGGTCATGTAATCCTAAAGTGATTGATCTTTTTGCGTTAAGATCTAAGACTTGTGAAGTTTGGTGCGTAGTTGCTTTGGGTCTCCCAATCTTCTTTCAAATTTCATTGAATTTGGATTTAATCGCCTTGATTAATCACTATAGTGTAAGATACTAAGTGGAATTGGTCGCCTTTTCGATTTTTGGTACTAAGTACCTTGGTTACTCTTTTGGTTGTGGATGATTAAGTTCACCATACCACTATTATTTATACTATTATTACTATTACTTTACTAACATTTTAATTTCCTTCTCGCACCTTTTTCTCCTTTATGTTTATGATGCTTTATATTGCTTCATCATCCATTATCATGTTTATATGCTTTCTATTACATTATTGTGTTGATTTTCCTTTTGTCCACTTGGACACAAAAATATTAATAAAGGATTAAACCTATAAAAAACTTGTGATCTTGATCTTGGACAATGGGTTATTATCCTTTGCATCAGAAATGGAGTTCTGGACTTAGATACTAGGACACCTTCCCTTTGCTTTGATCTTCATGGAGTTGGTAGTTTTGCCTGTATTTGGCCATTTGTTAGTTTATAAGGATGGAACTCTTGTGCTCATAATTAGAAGCATCATCCAGTTTGGTTAAATCTTTCCTCCTTTATCTCTTTTATATTTTTTAGGATAGCCTCTTCATCTCTTCCCCCCTTCTTAAATTTTCAAAACTCCTCCCTCTTTTCAAAAACTTCTTTGTTTTCAAACTTTAAACCACTTTCATAATCAAACCTTGACTTAGGTCAAGCGAGTTTTACCTTTTCTTTTATTTTCTTAAATAAATGCTAAACCATATAAGTATATTAAAATATTTTTCAAAAGTCCATAAGAAATACAAAACTCATTAAATCGTTTTGTGCCTTTATGCACTTTTCATTTTAACCATTTTTACAAGTTTATATAAGATTCATTCTTTTTGGCGGAATTATTCGCTAAAGAATGACAACTTATCTTTACATTTTAAAATTAATCCAACAAATTAACTTTTCATTATTTGTATCATGGACTCCGGGGTTTTGATCTCGCATTGCACATTGTGGATACGTAGGCATGAGGTGCTAAACTTCTCTAAACACAAAAACATTAAAAAAATTAATTCTTCACTCATCCCTTCACTCTCTTTTATAAACCCTTTTCAAACCAAAAGCAATAAATTTTTCAAAGGGTTCCCGTGGAGTACCACATACATTGTGGGTGCGTAAAACCTTCCAATTTTGTAACCTATCCCCTTTCCCGGTTCTTTGTTTGTTTCTTTAGCTTTTTGCTTTTCGATTCATTAGGATTTATTCTCTCTTTTTAATTTTCCACTTGGAACAATAAAAAGCACGATGGAGACTCTGTTTACTTTGAGTTAAGTTAACTAATAGCTTACACTCATGATTTTACCGCTACATAAAAGCGGAGACTCTGTCGGGGAAAAGTCTCTAAGTGGATTCAGCCTACTTAGATTTATTTATTTCTTTGGTTTGATTTGTTTATTATTATTTGTTCCGTTTTGGTTTTGGTGATCCTCTGTGAGTGATATAGATTCTATACACAGATCTGAGTGAACTTATGATAAGACGGCGAGATTCGAAGTGATATGCGACGAAGTGTTCCAAAGCGATATCAATTTGATAATCTCCACTTAGTTAGGCCCTCTCGGATTATTGATGTCATAATGAGTAGTCGTAATATGCCATTTATTTCCGACCTTGAGCTGATCATACTGAGGACCGTAGAACCCTTAACCCATCCAAGCCAATTTAGGAACGTAGTGTAGAAACTATCCAGGTGTAGACCTGAGGTGGTTGTCACGTGATACTACACTCGGATGAGATCTTTCTTAAGAATGTTATTGGTTGGGTAGTAGTCCAACGTACCGATAATATTCTAAAGATGGCTTCTAACTCCGGGAACCTCTATTGGCACCCTTTTAGTTTTCTGTAGGTACAATAAAGACAAAACCTTAGTACATACCTGTGTGGGTTGGTGTTCTTATACCTTGACTTCATGCTTGTCACTCGAAACCTATACATGTGTGCTTTGTGTGATCTTGTTTCTGGTTGTTGCATACATGCACTCATGCATTTATGAGCATTGTTCTCAAGATTTCAAGGGACTTATAGGTACTTTTGCCAATATTTCAAATGTCTATGGCTATGAATGTTGAAAAGAGGAATACTCAGAAGTACAATTTCAAGAGTCCTAATCTGGTAGAGTTGAGAAAACTTGGAGCTTTAGTGACTGATACTGATGAGTTCCGGAAACGTTATGAAAAGATCTTGTTCATATTGGAGACCGATATATCAGAGGGGATTCTCCCTACCTTGGTTATGATCCTTTGCATCATTGCTTCACCTTTCCTGATTATCAGCTTGTGCCGACTTTGGAGGAGTACTCTCATTGGACATGTTTTCCTATTTTTGACAAGGAGTTTCTTTTCAGTGGCTTAGAAAAGGATCTTACGACCAAAGTTATCGCCAAAGCCATTTTTCTTAAGGAGTTCGACCTTAGTGGGAAGTTTCTTTCAAAAGGAGGTGTTTGTGGTATTAATGTCAAGTTCTTAACGGGGAAAGCTTCTACTTCTCTTACTTTGGGTCATAAGGATGCATTTGAGGCTATTCCTGCTTTACTTATTTATGGGATTGTCTTGTTTCCAAACTTAGATGGTATTGTTGACGAGAGTGCTATTCAGATCTTCTTGAAGAGAAATTTGGTGCCTACTTTTCTTGGAGACATGTATCATGCTATTCATCATAGGTGGTTTATTTCTATAGGTGGTTTATTTCTCACCTACCAAAAGGTGATGGAGAGATTGTGTGTTGTGCGCCTCTTTTTTATAGGTGGTTTATTTCTCACCTACCAAAGTTTGATGTCTTCAAGGACAATAGATTGAAGCGAAGATGGTCTAAAATGATCATGTCTCTTACTCATAACGAAATGACTTGGTATTGTTCCTATTATGATAATGGAGTGCTTATTGACGGTTGTGGAGATTTTCCCAATGTACCTCTTCTTGGCGTTGTAATACCCTAATTTTTTTCCCTAAGATATCTTTTCATTTTTCATCTGCATCTTAAAATACAAACAAGATCACACTAGTTTCTCAGTTTTTCTCGGGTGTAGGTTTATGCCTCACATGGGATCACCGTTTTATTTTATTTGTATATGTTTACTAAACATTAATTAAAATCCAAAAGTATTTGTTGTTTTCTTTTGTTAATCATTTTCCAAGTCAAAAATGCCAAAAATAGCAGTCCCGCAGCTCGAATGAATTTCACAAATAAAAGCTGAAGTTGATCCCTAAATAGTTCAAATTTATCTAATCAAGGATTTCCTGATTTAATTGATTTATTCAAGGAATTCCAAGGTTCATGTGTTTATTTCCATGCCTTCTTCAATGCGCAAAATAATCGAGTCGAAACAATCAAACAAACACAATTAAACAAAATATTCAAAATTTGACTTAGTTAACCGATTAACCAAAGCGTTGACCGATTAACCAGTGCAAATTTGAATATTTTGTTCAAATTTCAGAACATCTTAGCCATTGATCTCATTGGAATATTCTAGATCCATTTCCCTCTTAATTCTCTACATCACTTTGATCATTTCCCATCATAAACCCTCATTAATCACCACTCTTTTACATTTCCCTCCAAATTCTAATTTCCAAAGCTAATTTTGAATTTCCAAAGCAAGCTCCATTCCACCAAATTCCCGTACCTAAACTCTTTAAATAGAGACATTTTTTCATTGAATTCTCAAGCCTTTGATAGCCAAATTCACCTTGCAAAAATTTCTCAAACTTTTGATAGCCAACAAATCTCTTGCAAAATATCCTTCCAAACCCCAAAATCACCAAAGCTAATTTTTCCCTCTTTTTGAAAGTTATCAAGAATTCACCTTGAATTCTTGATCAACTTTAAGCTAAACATTCATCATTTTCTATTGTGTTCATCAATTTCAGTAGATCATGCTTGATATTGGATCAATTTGAAGAGTGCTCTTAGTAATTCATCTCCTTCCATGGTTTTATCTTCATCATCAAGATTCAAGATGTAGATCTTTGGTTACTTTGGTTGTTGATCCTATGGATCATAAATTATTGTTTGATTGCAGGGATTTCACTGGTTTTTAACTTTAAAATTCGTGCCAATTCAGTTCATGATCATATGGTTTTTGGAAGTGTTTTTTAAAGAGGGTCAAGCTGAATTTTGGCTATTTTTTTTGCTACTGGTGCAGTGTTAACCGATTAATCATTTTCAGTACAACATGTTTAACCGGTTAACAAAGGCTATTTTTGCATTATAATTTGAAATTCAGTTGTGTTAATTGATTAACCAATTGTTTAACTGATTAACACTACTCCAGAAGCTGTTTTTGGCTTGTTTTTTACTTAATATTGGTTCCTCTTTCTTCTTCTTCTTCCTCCTTCTTATTTTTACCTTGGGAGACATTCTTTGGACTTATTTCTCTTTAATTTCAATGGACTTTGGGTGTAAATTTGAGTGGTTAATATTCATTAGTCCAAATCTACCTCTAAGTAAGTTCATTAATTCACTTTAGGTACTTTGCATTAGTGAGATATTTTCATACTTGAAACCACCAAGATGAGTGATTGAACTTAAAGATGAAAGAATATCATAAATGAAACTCAATTTGGTATTCATCTTTAGTTTTGTGCAGTATTGCATTCGTTTCATCCAGTGGGAAAACAACACCTTACTCCTTCCGAGTGTTACATCCACTGGGTTCGATCTAGGACTTCCAAGCTCAAGATGCCTTATCCACCTGAGGAGCCTTTGTTTCCTATATTTCCACTGTCCACTTTTCTTCCTCCCTTTGATGAGAAGGTTTCTCTTCAAGAAGAGTTGGACAAGATGAAGAAAGAGAAAGAAGCGTGGCTATTTGAGAGGAAGATTATGCAAGAGCAACTGAAGGACAAAGATGATCTCATTGAGTTACTTGAGCGGCATGTCACAAAGATACCAAGAGAGGATTTATTTTCCTCTAGTACTACATCTACCATTCCTCCTACAATCGGTGCTTGGAAGGCCATTGTAGACCGGTTGGTGAAGGATAAGGAAGACATGGAGAATCGATACAAGAAAGAGATTAAAAGGATTCGCATGAAGTACCAGCCGGGATTTGGAGTTTCTTCAAATATGATCCCATTGGCCTAGCTTACTTTTCTCTCATGTATTAGGGTTATTGAAACTTATACTTCACTTGTAATCTTCACTTTTATATTAATGAAATGAGTTTTTAGTACTTCAAAAAAAATGTTTCTTTTATAAATATTGCAATTTATCTTATAATCCCTTGAAATCTTTGCATTTGCATACGCATACCATGCATCATGCTTGCATTGGTCTTGCTTCTTGAGAGTTTTCTAGGGGTCTTATAATATTTCTTGGTCTTCATCCAGTTCTCTTGTCAAGCAGACTCACTAGATCGATACTCGAGCTAATTGAAGAAAGATGTTGGAAGCCTTACAACAAAAGAATTGTGAGCTGCACGAGGAAGTTTCATCTCTGAAAGATAGCATGTAAGGGATCACTCCTATGATGGAAAGCTTGGTGGTTTCTCAGAATCAGCCACCCCTCCTCATAATTCTCCGATACAACACACATTTATCTCCGAGATTGTTACTATATCGATTCCTGCTGAAACTGTCATTTCTCATCGCTACCGCATGCCTGCTTGCACACCATGGGGTATGCCGGTTGATTTTTTCCCTGTTGGGTATCATCCTCCTCCTCTTGAGATTGCTGCATTTTCTACTCTTCAATCGGTGATGACCAATGCACTGCCTGTAATGCATACTACTCTGCACCTTTATGAAATGATTTACCACACCGAGCCCAGTGAAGGCGCTGGTGTAATTGAAAGGCTTGATGATTTTCAAGGTCATTTTGCTGAAATGAAGAAAACGATGAAGGCTTTGAGGCACAAGGATTTATTTGGTAAAAATGCTTATAATCTCTTCTTGGTTCCCAATGTTAAGGTTCCGCACAAGTTCAAGTTACTTGAGTTTGAGAAGTATAAGGGAAATAGTTTTCCTCTGAGTTATTTGACCATGTATGCTAGAAAAATGTTTGCTCAGACTGAGAATGATCAACTTCTGATTCACTATTTCTAAGACAGTCAGACTGGTGTATCTATGAGATGGTACATAGGTTTGGATAGCAGCCAAATCAAGACTTTTAATGATTTGGGAGTAGCTTTTGTTAGGCAATACAAGTATAATGTTGATATGGCATCAGACAGATATCAGCTTCGTGCTATGTTCCAGAAAGACAAAGAAACTTTCAAAGAATACGCACAGAGATTGCACACTCTTGCAACTCAGATTGTTCCTCCTTTAGAAGAGAAAGAGATGACAAAGATCTTTTTGAAGACTTTAGGTTCTTACTACTATGAGAAAATGATTGCTAGTCCTCCATCTGATTTCACTAAAATGGTGAATATGGGGATGTGACTAGAATAAAGTGTCCATGAGGGACGGTTGAGAAAAGAAAGTAATACTAGCTCGAGTTCTAAGAGGTTCAACTTTGATAAGTATAAAGAAGGTGAGACTAATGTTGTGTCTCATGAAAGTTAAAGAAGACCCTGTGGTCGTAAAAATCGTCATCATCAGCATGTAGCTTCTATAACTCCGATGATTAATGTGACTCCTATTGTGCCAGTGGCTCCAAGGTATCAGTCTCGCTATCAGCAGCCTTATGTGCAACAGAATGGTAATCAACAGGGTCGTGCTAAGCCGAGCTTTGATCCCATTCCAATGTCATATACAAATTTTCTTACATCACTGATAAAAAAGAATCTTGTGCAAACATGTTCTCCACCTCCAATTCAAGATATTATTCCATGGTGTTATAGGGTAGAGGCTCATTGTGCTTTCCATCAAGGTTCCCCAGGGCACGATATTAAGAATTGCTTTCCAATGAAGATTGAAGTGCATAAATTGATAAGGAGCAATGTTTTGTCTTTCAATGATGTTAATCCGAATGTGAAGACAAATCCACTTCCTAAAAGTGGTATTCCTTTTGTGAATATGCTGGATTCAAAGGTCTCTAGTTGAGATGCATGATTTCTTAAGCGAGTATCACAATATTGATCACGATTATGCTGGTTGTTGCATTTGCTTGGTGAACCCTCGTGGTTGTGTGATTGTTAAGAGAGACATTCAAAAGATGATGGATGATAAGTTGATTAAAGTAACAGCTAAAAGAGATGAGTATTAAAAGGAAGTGAATATTATTATGCCTCAGTTCAATATTCCTGAGAAGGTTTTTCCTAAGAAGATGGTTATTTCTTTTGATAGCCGTAAATATGTTGTTACCCCATTGGTGATTAATTTTCCTGGACCAATGTCATATGAGTCTGATAAAGCTATTATGTATCAGTATAATGCTAAGATGATATAATATGGTAAGGAAGTTCGTATTCCTTCTCCAAAGTTTGTGGGTGGCTTTGCTGATATGACAAGGGTTACTCAAAGTGGTATAGTTTTTGCTTCGGGTCTTCCGAAGAGAACTGAAGAAACGAGTACGAGTAAACAGATCGAGGATGTTGTTGCCCAATCAGGTCAATTTGATGATAGTGAAGATGAGGTGTTGAAACTGATAAAGAAGAGTAAGTACAACATTACTGAGCAGTTGTTGCATACTCCGTCGAAGATATGAGCCTTATCACTCTTGATGTGTTCTGAGGCTCATAGGCAGTCTTTGCAAAAGATTATTGATCAAGCTTATGTTGACCATGATGTGATTGTTGATCATTTTGATAGAATTGTGGTTAATATCACATCATGCAACAATTTGAGTTTCTATGAAAATGACTCGCCTGAAGAGGGAAGAAACCATAATTTGGCTCTGCACATTTCGGTGAATTGTCAGGAAAATGCTATGTCTAAAGTGCTGGTTGATATTGGGTCATCTCTGAATGTGATGCTGAAATCGACTTTGTCAAGACTTGCGTACCAAGGTGCTCCCATAAGGCATAGTGAGATTATTGTGAAAGCTTTTGATGGATTGAAGAAAATTGTTATTGGTGAAGTTAATCTTCCTATTCTGATTAGACTATTTATATTCCAAATTACTTTTCAAGTGACGGATATACGTCTAGCTTATAGTTGTTTCCTTAGAAGATCCTGGATTCATGTGGTGGGAGCTGTGACTTCTAATCTCCATCAGAAGCTGAAGTTTGTGAAAGATGGGAAATTAGTGACTATCGGTGGTGAGAAGGTGATGCTAGTGAGCAATTTGTCATCCTTTTCCTATATTGATGCTTAAGAAGAGGTTGGAACTTCATTCCAGACTCTTTCTGTTGTTGATGATGTTGTTAAGAGGAATGTTATGCCTATATGCTCTTGGTGTGCTTGAAACTGGTCGATCTGACGGTTGGGGAAGATGGATTCATGCTATTGACAACAAAGAAGGATTTGGTATTGGTTTTGCACAAGGTTTGGTTCTCAATGACCCGAAGAGTATTCGGGAAGGATTGTGAAGTGCTTGGTTTATCAATGATCATTCCGCTGCTGCCATCATTGAAGATAATGAAGATAAATAAATGCCTAACTTTGTTACGCACAGAAAGATTTGCAAGAACTGGATTATTGTTGACGTTCCTTCTATTGTTCATGATTCAAAGTAATTTGTTTTATTTTCTTTTCACTCTGCCCAAGGTGAAAGTGATTTTTGTCGGGCTTTATGTCAAATTTTTATCATCATCAATAAAATGTTATTTTGTTATTTCCTTATGTGTTTTTTTCCTTTTTGCTTTATTCCGAAAAATGGTATCATAAAAAACCCAAAAAATAATCACTATTTATGTGCATAATGTTTTCACTTGTATTCATACTCTAAAATAAAAATAATATCATTGGGCAGATTGATTGATAAACCCATTGAAAATAATGATCCTATGCCTACTCCCAAATTTGAATTCCTTGTGTCTGAAGCTGAGGAAGAGGTTGTTGAAGAGAATCCTAGTGAGATTTCCCGGTTGCTTGAACACGAGGAGAGAGTTATTCAGCCTCATGAAGAGTTGTTAGAGATGGTCAACTTGGGTTCTGAAGATGATAATAAAGAAGTCAATATTGGAGCATTGCTTGGTTCTGATTGTAGCGGTAAAAATCATGAGTGTAAGTTATTAGTTAACTTAACTCAAAGTAAACAGAGTCGCCACCGCGCTTTTATTTTATTCCAAGAGGAAAAGGAAAAAAGAGCGAATAAATCCTAATGAATCTAAAAGCAAAAAGCTAAAGAAACACAACAAAGAACCGGGTAAGGGGATAGGTTACACAATAGGAAGGTTTTATGCACCCAAAATGTCTGTGGTATTCCACGGGAGCCCTTTGAAAATTTTACTGTTTTTGGTTTGAAAAAGGTTTGTTAAATGATAGTGGATGAATGAGAGAAGATTTATTTTTTAATATTTTTGTGTTAAGAGAGGTTTACCACTTCATGCCTACGTACCCACAAAGTGAAATGCAAGAACAAAACCCCGTAGTTCGTGGTACAAATAATGAAAAGGGTTGGTTATGATTGATTTTATTAAGTGAAGAGAATTTGTCATCTTCAAGTAGATAGCCAAAAAAATCTACCATGAGAATGAAGGCATAGACTCATACATCATTATGGGGAGGGTGCCAACTCGGATAAAATCAACGAGTATGCCACTAAACCCCCACGAATGACAAAAGACTCAATTACATCAAACCACAACCATGGAGATTGAGAGACTTGCACCCGACTAAAGAATAATGACTCATAATCCACATTTTTTTTAAAGAAAACAAACAAAAGTGCACAAAGGCACAAAACAACTTGAATGAGTTTGGTTCTTTTTATTTTTTCAATTAAAGTCAAAATGATTAGATTCATTGATTTTTAAAAGAAAAGAAAAATTAAAATTCACTTGACAAAAGTCAAGGTTTTATTTATTAAAGAAGTGATGGTTTTGGAAAACAAGAATCCTTTGAAAAAGAGGGAAGATTTTGAAAACTAAAGAAGGGGTGGAAATGAAGAGACTATCCTAAAAAAAGAAAATAAGGAGATAAAGGAAGAAAGATCTAACCAAACTTGATGATACTTCCAATTATGAGCATACGAGTTCCATCCTTATAAGCTTAGCAAATGGCCAAATAAAGGCAAGTACCAACTTCATGAAGATCAAAGCAAATGAGAGATGTCCTAAAATCTAAGTCCAAAAGTCCAATCCAAAGCCAATGATAGTAACCAATAGTCTAAAGATTAAGATCACAAGTTTTTTAGAGATTTAATCTTTATTTATATTTTTGTATCCAAATGGAAAAAGGAAAATCAACACAACAAAATAAGAGCAAGAAATATAAACATGATAATGGATGAATAAATCATAATAAAGCATAATGAAATAAAAGTAATAAAGGTGCAAGAAATTAAATGTTAGTAGCAAAAGCAATTAAAGTGCAAGAATCTAAAATATTAATAATAGTAATAGTATAATAATATTTACATAATAATTGTATGGTGAACTTAATCAACAACAACCAAAAGAGTAACTAAAAATCGAAAGAGCAACCGGATCCGCTTAGTGTCTTACACTATAGCAATTAATCAAGGCAAACCAAACCAAATTCAATGAAATTTGAAAGGCGGTTGAGAGACCCAAAGCACCTACGCATCAAACATTCATAAGTCTTGGTTCTTAATGCAAAATAATCAAACGCTTAGGGATTACACGACCAACAAGAGGTCCGGTCCATGAAAATGCAAGTATCCAATTGGATTTTTATTTCGAAGCCAGGACACATTTAGGTCTATGTTAAGCAATCGCCGAGTAATTTACGAAGTAATTACCCTAAAAATAAGGCCGACCACCACCGATTAAGGTGAACAATCTTAGATTTAATGCATGCGAGATAAACGATATGTAAATCGCTATCCGGACGCAATACCGCACAAAACTAAAGATGAATACCAAATTGAGTCATAATCATGGTATTATTCCATCCTTAAGTTCAATCACTCATCTTGGTGGATTTAAGCATGAAAATGTATCACTAATGCAAAGTACCTTAAACGAATTAAATAATTCACTTAAAGGTAGTTTTGAATTAATGAACATTAACTACTCTAATCTACACCCAAAGTTCATTGAAATTAAAGAGAAATCACTCCCAAAAGTGCTTCCCGAGGTAAAAAAATAAAATGAGGAAGAAGAAGAAGAAAGAGGAACCAAAAGGGAGCTTAAAATAAGGCAAAAACAGTCTCTGACTTGTGTTAATCGGATAACCAAAATGCATTGGAAATGGTTAATCGGTTAACGCAACCAGTTTTCAAAACCTGTGCCATTTTACATTGGTTAACCAGTTAACCAAATTACATTGAAAATGGTTAACCGATTAACATTGAACCAGTAGCAGAAACAATGCTAAAATTCAGCATGATCCATTTTCAAAACCTTTTTTCAAACACTTGATGATCATGATCTGAATTTGCACGATATTTAAAACCAAAATACAGTGAAATCCCTACAATTAAACAACAATTTAAGATCCAAAGGATCTAGAATCAAAGGCACCAAAGATCTACATCTTGAATGTTGATGATGAGTATGGGTTTATGGAAAGAGTGAATTACCAAAAGCACTTCTTCAAATTGGACCAAATCAAGCTAGATCTACTGCAATTGATGAACAAGAAAAGAGTAGGATGAAGGTTTATCTCAAGTTATTCAAGAATTCAATGTGAATTCTTGATAACTTCAAAAGAAAGAAATAAGAGCTTTAGTGAAATTTTGGTTTTGGGGGAGTATTTTGTAAAGATTTTTTGGCTCTCCAAAGCTTTTTGAATGATTGAAATTAGAGTGATATTTAAAGACTTTAGGTATGGGAATTTAGTGGAATGGAGCTTGCTTTGGTAATTAAAATTACGTTTGGTAATTGAAAATTTGGTGGGAAATGGAAAAGAGTGGTGATTAGTGAGGGTTTATGGTAGGAAATTATCAAAGTGATGTAGAGAATTCAGAGGGAAATGGATCTAGAATATTCCAAATGAGATCAATGAACCAAGGGTGCTGAATTTGAATGAAAAATTCAAATTTTGGATTGGTTAATTGGTTAACCAAAATATACTGGAAATGGTTAACCGGTTAACCAAGCATAAATTTGAATTTTTTGTTCAAACATGATTGCTTGATTGTTGTGGCCCGATTATTTTGTACGTCGAAGAAGGCATGGAAATAAACACACAAACCTTGGAATTCCTTGAATGAATCAATTAACTTGGGAAATCCTTGATCAGATAAATTTGAATTAATTGCGGATCAACTTTGACTTTTGTCTGTGAAATTTTACTCGAGCTGCAAGACTACTATTTTTGGCATTTTCAATTGTTCCTCTTCCTGAAAATGTTATTGAAAGGAAACAAAATATTTTTTTGGATTTTGATTAAAGGTTAGTAAACATAAACAAATAAAGCAAATAAAGGCAACGGTGATCCCGTGTGAGACATAAACCTACACCTGAGAAGAGCCGAGCAACCAATCTGATCTTGTTTGTATGCAAGATGCAGATGAAATACGAAGAAAACTTAGGGGAAAAATTAGGGTGTTACAGCTGCCCCTATTTAAGTTTCTTCAATCTTGAGATATGAAGATTGACATCTTCATTTCTGCGAGATGGGAGAGACTTAAATACAGAAAACCCAGTTTTTGTCCTAAGGGAACATGATATGAATCTGATATGCAAACCCAAGATCTCTGTGGGGAAAATATGACCACCAGAGGAAAGCAAACGCTTGGGAACACAAAAGAAAATTCCGCTGGGGAAAACAACAGACACCAAAAGAGTTTTCCAGGAAAATAAATCATTGGATAGCTGACTCAACTTGGGGAAAATATGATATAATCAAGGTAAAAGGTTCAAAGAGAAAGAGTAAATACTCTGCCAGGGAATATCAACCAAACAAAGTATTTGAGTCCAAAATTGGAGGAATACTGAGTTGGAAAAGAATCATCAACTACTAGTTTACTGGGTAGGAGATAACAAAGAGAGATAACCTCTACTACCTGTTTACTAGGTAGAAAAATCTGTAGATGTTAAAAGAATTCACAACTACCAGATTTACTAGGTAGGAGCAAAACAAAGAGAGATAACCTCTACTACCTGTTTACTAGGTAGAAAAATATGTAGATGTTAAAAGAATTCTCAACTACCGGATTTACTGGGTAGGAGCACAAGCAATGAGCTTGATTAACTTGGTAATATTATCCACTATCAAATAATTGATAGCATAATTCCAAAGTAATATACTCAAGATGGAGAAAATATTGCCCACTATCAAACAATGATAGCTTAATTCCAAAGCAATATTACTCACACAGGGGACCAAAGTTCAATCCAAAAACAAGTTGGAATGAAGCGGTCAAACAAGACTCATCCCGAGGAGGAAATATCTCAACTGGGGAAAGTTCCTTCCAGATCATAAGCTGGGGGAAAATAAATCAAAAATCATCCACGAGGAACAATCTCAGTGGGGAATTTAGAAAGGATAAACACTTTATGCTTAACGGTTGACACTCTAACTTGACGGGGAGACAACACACACAAACTCTGTGGGGAAATCACACAAAAGAGCGGAGAACAATGATATATCAAAGAACGCAAGAATGAAAACAAATGATGTTATGCGTAAATCAAATGCATGAATATGCGTATGAATATGCTGACAAAACTGACATAAAGACGAGCAACGGGTGACATAAACACCACAACAACCGGATACACGGCTAATCCCAACACAATTAGGCTGGGGAATCCTGCTGGAAATTCAACTTGAAATTCTGCAGGGGAACATCAAAAGCCATCAAAGGAATAAAATCCTACTATAAGGCATAACTCATACTGAGGAAACATCTGCTAGGGATCCAATTCACAAAGAAATCTTCAAAAATCCATAAAAGGATAACATCAGAAATTCCACATGAGAGGATAACATGTCAGAGAAACACCGACAGCATAAAATTTCCATACTCTTTGGGGAAAAGAGGGAAATGTCCCCGTTAAACACTGATGTGGGAAATTATCTTCACAAACTTTGTTTGGGAAAACAAGATGAAGATCTACCAGGGATGCAGATAAATCATGGCCTACTGGAGTATCAAACATCAAACAACAACTCTACATAGGGATACCACCCTGCTGAGGAAAGGTAATAATCTGTCGGGGATGGGGAAAATCTTCCACAATCCTTTCTGTCGCTCCCTGGATTTCCATCCTGGTACAAACGCGAAAGTGGCACGGAAAAGAGGTAGAGTCTCCAGCCAGGAATTTTTATCCCGAAGGAACGGGAATTGTAATGCTGCACAAACCAAAGAAAAGAAAAGGAAGGATACACGTCTTGCGAACCAAAGAATCTGAGTTCGGGAGTCGGTTACGACCTAGGAAGGTATTAGCACCCCAGATCGTCCGCTGTACCCGACGAGATCCACGCTTGCAAAGAAACTGTTTCAAAGGGTGAAGAAATGAAAGCTGCTGCAAAAGAAATACTGAAACAAGATAAGAAAAGAAAAGAAATAGGGAAAATGTAGGGAAAATAAAAGAGTGCTCGAACGGGCCCTACCACGCTTCCTACGTACCTCATCTGGACATGAGGATCAGAGACGTCGTAGTTCCCCTAACTAGGGGTGGAAAACATTGCTTTTGTATTAAAAGATTGAGCTGCTTATGTCAATGCTCAGGTGTTGTAGGGTTGTCTGGCATGAGTGCGTTACCGTCTTGCAAAGTGACACGTAGGAGCAAATTCGTACGTAAAGAGTGAAGGTGACGAGAAAAGAAGTCCCGAAGGAGAGACGTTTATTCTTTGTCCAGTGTATTTTAGAGTTTTTTATGGAGTGTGCCACAAGGAAGTGAAGGCAAATTCTTTTCTAAGGACTGTGTCCTTATTACCACATCCCAAAATAGAATGAGTAACAAGTTCACCAAGAATGAAGAAGATCCTCAAACTTGTTTCCTAAGATCAAGGGTTAAATTCACTAACTTGCATGTTATTATTAAGTGTTTTTATGGATTAAATGAAGAAATGTTTTTTATGGTTTTCTTTATGAGTATGACAAAAGGGGAGGTCAACTCAACTATTATTAGATGTTTTTAAGGAAATTGTTTGAAGATGAGAAGAGAGAGAACCACAAAGGATCTTAAAGGTAAAAAGACTAAGGGGAGATACTAATCCTAGTGTTATCATGCATAGATGGACCTAAGTTGGTGAGGTTTGGATTCTATCCTAATGAATGTCGCTCCCCCGAAAAGACACCAAGGTCAGATAGGGTACAGACGCGAACGGTCGGTGAAAAGAGAGAATGAAGTGAAGATGAATAGAGTCGCCAGCTAGGCATTTTTATCCCGAAGGAAAGGTAATGCTGCGTAGACCTGGAAAGATATGGATAAGACGGGTGCGAACGAGAGAAACTGAGAAAGGGGGTTGGTTACAACCTGGGAAGGTATTAGCACCCAGATTGTCCGCCGCACTCGACGGGATCCACGCTCAAAAGATTGTGTTTAAAGGGGTAAGTGTATGTGCTATCTGTGTGCAAAATGCTGGGAAAGAAATATACAAGTGTCAGTGCAAAAGGGAGTGAAATGCTATGGAACTGAGGCTTAGGAAAGAGAATTCTAAAAGAGGGGGGATGACAAGGAGACTTTTGTTCGATAACAGTTAAGTTATGCCTACATATCCTCTCGTGCAATGAGGAAGTCAGAACACTGTAGTTCGACTCAAAGAGACTGAAAGATAAATTGACTGTGAACTGTTTGCTTGTCTATGCTCAAGTGTATGACTTGTCTGGCTCAAGTGCTAACTGTCTTGCATTAGACGGAAGAAGCGGGTTCTCGTTTGTGAATGAGTGTGATGAGAAACGAATCCCGAAGGAGACGATTATTTGTTTGTTTTTGTGTTTTCAATCTTTTATTGTTTTTGGTGTTTGTCATAATTTGATGAGCTTAAGCCTAAATCAAAGGTTGTAAACTCATTATATCCTCCCTGATTAGGGATAATGAGAATACTTAAGTATGAGATAAGCATCTCAACTTAATTACCACGATGATGTAGGATTAAGATCATTAACTTACTTGTGATTATTTAGATGTTTTTGGGTTTTTGTTTAGTGTTAAGTAATGAGTTTAAGCCATAATTAAGGATTAGTGAACTCATTACACCATCCTAATAGAAGGATAATAGATGAGCACACTTAAGCTGAGGAAGATACCTCAACTTAATCTATGATTAGGGATTAAAGTCATTATATAACAAAATTTTATTAAGTTGATTTTAATTAAGAGGTGAGATTAAGAAGTTGATTTTATGGTTTGTAAGACAACTTGAGGGGGACTTGTCCATTAAACACTAGGGTTAGTCCTTCTTAACCAATAAAGGAAGAATTAGAACCCTAATGTAAGGCCCAAGTTACAAGTTAATATCTTAGGGATTATTAGATGGATTGATTAAGAGGTTTAAACCAATTAAGGGTTTAACACTTAGGATTAAAGTTATACACTCCATCCTAAGAGAAGGATGCAGGCATAACCCTAATTCCAAAGTCCTAAAACCTTAAAGGTTTAGTCTCTAATGATGAGATGAGAAGAGAGACACAAAGAAGACTCAAAGGTAAAAACTAGGGGGGACTAATCACAACCCTAATTATTATCATGCTTGGATGTTCCTATGGTTTGTAATTTTGAGAAAGATCTTCAAGGAAGCCACGAATGGAAGAAGCAAAAGAAAGGAGGAAGAAACAGAAGAAATAAGTTACTTACTTCATTGAAGAAGATAAGTAACTTAGAGAAAGAAAGTGAGAGATAAACATGAATGAGCAAGCCCACTCAAAATCAATAAAAAATGCAGCAAAGATGCATATGAAGAAGATGAAGATAAATGAGAAGTGAAGGCAAATTCACTTCTCAAATTAACTTACCACCTGAAAATGTTAGCACAAGATGCATAAGGAAATAAATGAAATGAAATGATGCATATGCAAGGGTAAATACCAAGACCAGAAGCATACACATGATGCAAATGATGCTATGACATGATGCAAAGGCCTACAAAGTCCAATGAATGGTCATACAAGGGAATGAATGCAAATGAAGCATGCTGGAAGCATGAAAACACATGTATGTTTATGAAATGAAATGGATGCAAAGCATAGCAAATGTATGAATAAATGATCAAGCAATGTTCAAGAAATGTCTTAAGATGTCTAATATGGCATACAAATGCTTGGAATGACATGACAAGTTCATAAGCTCATGTAATGCAATGTAAGATGCAAGTAAGGATGCAAAATTAGGGTTACATGAAAGGATGAGATGCAAATGATCAAAACAGAAGTATATGTCATGATAAAAATTTGCAAATGAGCTCAAACAAACCCTAACCCCATATGATATCACACCCATGAGGAGAAGGTCTAACTCTTAACCTAAAGAAAATTATGATTTTTTTTAAGTTTGCTAGGGTTTTAGGGTGCTTCTAAGGGAAAAATGCAAATCAAATTGAAAATGCAAGATAAATTCATGAAAAAAATATCCTAGAAACAACATGCTATTCATAACACAATGAAAAAATAATCATCTTCAAACCCTTGATGGTTAGGCAGAAAAGATTTTTCAAAGTTAGGGTTAAAAACATTGATTTTATGAACCCTAAATTCAAAGAAAATTGTCAAGTTGTGATCAAACCTAAAAAGAGATTTGTATGAAGGGTTTGAAAATGTTTCTAAATGTGTTAGGATGCAACATGAATTTTTTGATGATTTTTAGAAACCTAAATGGTATTTTAATTAATTAATTTCCATTAATTAATTAAAATAAACATTTAAATATTTTGAAAATGCTTTTTAAATGCAAAAAATAAAATAAAAAATGTTTTTTGATGAAGAAAAATATTTGAATCAGAAAGGAAAAGTTTGAAATTTTTTGGATGAGTTTTGATATTTTAAATTAAATATGCAAGAAAAATGCAAAGAAAATAAAATAAAAATGAATTAAGAGGGAAGTATGCTGATCCTGTGGCCCAGATTCAAATTGGGGGTGGAGGGAATTGACCTGGCGCGTAAATGGAATGCTGGGATGCGTTCTGGCAAATTCAAATACTAAACCTAATTAATTTAATTAATTAAGGCTTAGGGTTTAAGTGAAACAATCTGGATCGTGGAAACGCGCTAAGCAAGATCCAAAGGCTGGTATTCAAACTGGACGCTAACCCTAATTAATTAACCCTAACAACTTTCAGGTGACCGGAGCAAGCTTCAGTCATCTTCTCCGGTTACCCTTCTTCCCTATCTCTCTCAAAACGCCATAAAAATGCCTCAAACTCTCCAGAAATGATCCTCACACCACTCTAAACATGAATCAACCAACAAAATCCATTTATTTCACATGAACAACATGAATCAAAGAAAAACGGAAAAGCAATCAAAAATTTCAGAAGCTCGTGAAATGCTTAAAACTCAACCATTTTTAAAACAAATCATATCATGGTAATCAGGGGAGCATGTAGAATCATTCTATAACATAAAAGAGAGGTTCTGGAAAAACGTTTGAAGGTGACTACCTGAGCTGGAGCATTCACTTCTGGAGCTTTTTGGTCTCTTCTCCTGTGCAAATTAACCCAATGAACTCCTTGATGATGTTGAGAAGCTTTGAAAGAGTTTATATGGCTTGGTTTGAGAGATTGCAACTCAGCTGGTCCAAAATCGTGTTTGTGTTTGGCTGACTTTTAGGGCTTGGCAATGGGTGGTTTATGATCATTGAGTCATTTTGAGATGAACGGTGGACAAATATTTTAGGTTTGATGCTTGTGTAGTGTATTTCAAAGAGATGAAGATTAAGGGTGATTTTGTGAAACTTTTCTTGTGTATGGTTCTGAGCTCCAAGATGTTATGAAAAGGCTTGCTTGAGGCATGTATGTGAAGTCCTGATTGGTCCAGAGAGTGGTTGTGGCATAGTGTGATTGGTATGGGTTCATTTGCAAAAATTCAACAACTTGTGTACCATAGGCATGGGCTTGTGCAGAAGCTGTTTCATGGCATGTCTGGCCTCAGCATGAATCAAGGAGGTCCATGGAACTTAGATTATGCAGCTGGCACAAGTGGAGGCATGGCTGCAAGAGGTTTTGAAGGTGTTATGCAATTTTGCCCCTTTGAGGAATCTTGTGATGCAAGGCATGAAATGTTGTGGTTCCTTGGGAAATTCTGATCACAATGCATTTTACTATGTTTTTATGATTCCTAGAGATGCATTAGAGGTCACAAAATGGCTTGGCATGTGAAATTGCAAAAATCCCTCTTTGGTATGAAAGTGAAAATTATGTGATTTTTGCCAACTTTGCAAGGCCATATCTTGAGTTCTAGGAAGAATTAGATCAAGTTCTTGTACTTTTTGAAAATGGAATGATCCAATCTACAACTTTCATGACCAACAATTTTTCATTTGAAGCATTTTTGGTTGCGAAAGAGGAGGTTGAAGAACTTTCCCAAAATAGAAAGTTTCCATTACAAGTCATTTCCATTTTTGGCAACTTTTGGTTCAGCTCAAATTTCTTCAATTTTGTGAACTTCCAAGCACTTAAATGATTAAATAAAGATCATATAACTTCAATTTGATGAAAATACCCCTTTGGTTCCATTGTTGGGGGCCTCAGATGCCCTGATTTTGCTCTGACTTGCTCAAGAAGTTACCCAATAAACAGATGACTTCCACATTGAATTTCTTCATCAAACTTGGTACAAATTATCCTTATAACATTTTAAGAACATTAGAAACAAGAATGACCAAATAGTTATGGCCTCAGATGAATCCTTGGATTGCTCAAATCATAAACCCTAGATGCAGATGAACTTGAACCATGCAGTGAAACAAAAAATGCAATGTGATGTGGTATACTTATGTTTATGCTAATATGAAAGATCACAAGCCATGGTATGACATGATTGAGGGAAAATTTGTGGTGTTTACAGCTGCCCCTATTCAAACACGAGTTAGCTGTGAAGGATGTAAGCGCCTGGCTTAACAGACAAACAAGATAACTTGTGGTTGAATACCAAAGACAGTCCAAAATTTGCACTCACTGGGGAGAAGAAGAAAAGGGATATAAATTGTAAAAGAAAGTATAATATGATTATAAAATAAAAACGATGGAGAATAACCATCGAGCAGAGGACGACTGTTGGGGATAAAACGGTAAGCTAAGCAATGACGGGGACGGCCGACAAGCTGGGGAATTAAAGATATCATGACGGGGACGACCATCATGCTCGGAAAGTAAAGTAAACAGTGATGGGGACGGCCATAGGATTAAAGAATAAATGCAATGTTGATGAGGGACGGTCATCCAAGGTGAAGGACGATCACCTAGCAGGGGACAACTGCTCTTTATCACGACATAGGACGAATGTCAGATAGAAAAGGTCAACGATGGGGACGGCCATCGGATAAGCATGATGAAGGACGATCATCAAGAGGTGAAGGATGATCACCTAGCAGGGTAAGGCTGCTCTTGGGATTTATCACGACATAGGACGAATGTCGGATAACTAAATCAACGATGGGGACGGCCATCAGATAAAATGATGAAGGACGATCATCAAAAGGTGAAGGACGATCACCTAGCAGGGGACGACTGCTACAATATCATGACATATGGCGAATGTCGGATAGAAAAGGGTTCCAATAATGGAGACTCCACTGGGGAAGGGATGAGGGACGGTCATCCAAAGGTGAAGGACGATCACGTGGCAGGGTACGGCTGCTCTTTATCACGACATAGGACGAATGTCGGATAGAAGAAAGTTTTTTTATTGGGGAGATGGTAAACACGGACGAGTGTTTACGCTTTCCGAAGTAAAAGGTATAAGTGTTTGACACTGTGTATAGATTAATGATGCGAACGAGCATCCTTAAGACCATGATACAGACGATTATCGGTAGAAACAAACGCCGACGCGTGTTCAGAGATGATGGTACGGACGAGTACCAAATGGTTAACAAAGAACACGGACAAGCGTTGAATCTGTGGGGAATGATAATATATACAAGATACAGACGAGTATCAGAGACCTCTGTATAAGTATGAGTGAATATTGTGAAGTATGAGCAAGACACGGACGAGTGTTCAACTTGCTGGGGAAAGGTGACACGGACGAGTGTCAGAAGAGAAAGTGTATAAGTTATGAACAAACATTTGTATATGAGAGTGTAAAAGGTGTTTCGGCGACCTGTGGGGATGACACGGACGAGTGTCGACAAGAGTGTGTTATAAATAAGTACTTGGTTGGCAATTGTGCTGGGGAAAAGTGACACGGACGAGTGTCAAAAGGGTATGTATAGGTTTCTGAATGCAAAGAGGATGTTTTGGCTTGTATCTGCGGGGAGATGATATGACATGGACGAGTGTCGAAAGAGTATATATGAACAAGTATCTGTGTTGGAGAGTGCAAAGGGGACGCTTTGGCTTTTTTACTTGCAAGGAATGTGAGTTTTTATATACATTGCTGATGAGATACTGAGGGCATTTGCAGGTGACTGGCCCGAACTTGGCTTGTGATCATGCAAATGTTTGATTTTTTCCGTAATGCTCCGTATTAGACGGAATGCTACGCTCTGTGGGGAAAAAATGATGCGAATGCTATGATTATGCAAAAAGAAACCGATCCGAGATTCGGATCCCGCTGTTGTGAAGATCTCTGGTCAATCTGCTCGGAGGGATATCCTAGCTGGGGGAGATCTTTGGTAGATCTGATAAGATATATGGCTCTGCTTGGGGAACTAGATCATTGATAGACCTATCTTGTAAGGAGAAACCCAGCTGGGGAGACGGAAGCTTTCGTCACTTTGTTGTGTGAGAGTTTCAGGCATTGCTCTTCTGGTGAGAGGCTGAAACTTCTGTGGGGAGATTGGCTAGGGATGCTCCTGTTGAGTAGACCTGTGCTAGGGGATGAGGAGGTTTTGACAACTCCGCTAGGGAGAAGCATTCTAGGTACTGCTTAGGGAGAGGGTATGCTGGGGAAATGTGATTGGCATGCCCCATGTTGCACATTGAATACCTGCAATCTGTTAAGACAAGAAAGACGCACAAGTATCCCGAGGTATCCCTTACCGTATTCCGTCATAGGAGTCAGATATTCCTGAGAGTAAATACATTTCCTGCAAGCATTTATTAAAAATGGCTCATTTGTTTTATGCAAATATTATATCATGGATATTGGACATTTTGCAAACGAAACATAAATGTGCAAGAAGAGGTGTGACTGAAAACTCTGATTTTATTAATCTGGGTGCCCTGAATCGGCAGATACAGTTAAAGAAACAAATCCCCTGGAATGAGGAGATTGTTACAAATTGAAAAAAGTAAAAGTGCTGGCAATGTTGACGACGCTCCAGTGAGCTTCCTTTGCTATGACCCGTATGACCTTGACGCTCTTCTTACCTTGCTTTCTGAAGAAGGTTGATTCTGACTGATGCATTATCTTTTCAAAGCTCGATGTGTTGTAAATGATACAGACGAATTCAGAATGCAGTTGTTCGCTTATTCCCTGATTTTGCGTGGATCGCCCTTTCGGGTTTTCAATCCACTAGGATACCCATTTTTGCCTGAGCTGTCCAATGCGGCTTTTCAACTCAGCGGGTGTACACATTTATTTTTTCAATTTTTACCTTATTTTTTCCCGAGTCTTTTATTTTGTTTTTGACTCGCCGGGATGCCCTATTTTTTCCTGGACTTACATTCTATTTTTATGTCCAGCGGGTCATTTTATGCAAAGTATTTTTTAACTGCATCTAAATTCATAGGCGATAAGAAATCTTCACCATCCATAGTAGTGAGCATCAGTGCTCCACCAGAGAAAACCTTCTTTAATATGATTGTGCCATCGTAATTTGGAGTCCACTTTCCCCTGTGGTCTGTATGAAGAGGAGGGAGTCTTTTCAGCACAAGATCTCCTACTTGGTATTCCCGAAGCCTGACTTTTTGATCGAAGGCCTTCTTCATCCTTTTCTGATATAACTGCCCATGACAGATAGCAGCTAATCTCTTTTCTTCGATTAGATTCAGTTGATTGTACCGATATCGGACCCATTCTGCTTCATTCGGCTTTACATCCATCAGTACCCGTAAGGAGGGTAACTCAACTTCAACAGGTAAGATAGTTTCCATACCGTACACAAGATAATAAGGTGTTGCCCTAGTGGATGTTCTGATTGAGGTTCGGTACCCATGTAAAGCAAATGGTAGCATCTCATGCCAGTCTTTGTAAGTAACCACCATCTTTTGCACAATCTTCTTGATGTTTTTGTTAGCTGCCTCAACAGCGCCATTCATCTTTGGCCTGTAAGGAGAAGAGTTGTGATGTTGGATTTTGAAGTCCCGACATTGTTCTGTCATCATTTTGTTGTTCAAATTGGAACCATTATCAGTAATGATTCACTCGGGAACTCCGTATCGACAGATGATGTCTCTTTTCAGAAATCTGGCTACCACTTGTCTGGTGACGTTTGCATATGAAGCTGCTTCAACCCATTTGGTGAAGTAATCAATGGCTACAAGGATGAATCTGTGGCCATTTGAAGCAGTCGGCTCAATATTTCCAATCATGTCAATGCCCCACATGGCAAAGGGCCAAGGTGAAGACATCATGTTTAAAGAATTTGGAGGCACATGCACTTTGTCTACATAGATCTGGTATTTGTGGCACTTTCTGGCATAGACACAACAGTCTGCATCCATTGTGATCCAGTAGTAATCTGATCTTAATAATTTCTTAGCCATTGCATGTCCTCCAGCATGGGTACCAAAAGAGCCTTCATGCACCTCGTGCATCAGCAAGTCTGCTTCTTCCTTATCAACACATCTGAGAAGAACCATGTCAAAGTTTCGCTTGTATAACGAACCATCAGCATTGAGGAAGAAACTGCCGGCCAACCTTCTTAATGTCTTCTTGTCATTGGATGATGCCCCAGGTGGGTATGTTTGATCCTCTAAGAAGCATTTGATATCATGGAACCAAGGCTTGTCATCTTTAACAATGTCCACGAAGAATACATATGCTGGTCTGTCTAGTCTGGATACCGAAATCCGAGGCACATAATTGGCAGCTTGAACTTTGATCATGGAGGAAATGGTAGCTAAAGCATCTGCAAACTGATTTTCGTCTCGAGGGATATACTCAAGTTTGACTATTGTGAAGAAAGTCAATAATCTCCTCGTATAATCACGGTATGGAATTAGATGCTCTTGGTGAGTATACCATTTGCTGTTGGTCTGATTGATTACCAAAGTTGAATCTCCGAATACAGTTAAAGTCTTGATCCTGAGGTTAATGGCTTCCTCGAGACCCATGATACAGGCTTCGTATTCAGCTTCATTGTTAGTGCATGCAAATGTGAGTTTTTCCGAGAAAGGCATATGAACTCCTTTAGGTGTAATGAGCACTGCATCAACTCCACGACCATTCATATTGACAGCCTCATCAAACATCATTGTCCATTCTTGTTCTGGGTCGGGCCCTTCAGTGTGAACAGGCTCTTCATGATCTTTTTCTTTCAGGAACATGATGTCTTTATCAGGGAAGTCAAACCTCATTGGTTGGTAATCATCAATGGGTTACTCAGCTAGATTGTCAAACAGTACACTGCCTTTGATGGCTTTTTGAGATGTGTATTGAATGTCATACTCTGTCAGAATCATTTGCCATCTTGTAACCCTTCTGGTAAGTGCTGGCTTCTCAAATATGTACTTGACTGGATCCATCTTTGAGATCAATAAAGTAGTGTGAGTCAGCATATACTGTCTTAGTCGGCGAGCAGCCCACGCTTAAGCACATCAAGTTTTCTCGAGCAATGAATAACGTTGTTCACAATCGGTAAAATTTTTGCTTAGGTAGTATATTGCATACTCTTTTCGACCAGACTCGTCATGCTGGCCCAACACACACCCCATTGATCCTTCTAATACTGTCAGGTACATTATTATAGGTCTTCCTTCTACTGGAGGCATAAGAATTGGAGGTTCTTGTAAGTACTCCTTGATTTTGTCAAAAGCCTTCTGACAATTTTCGTTCCACCTGACCGTTTGTTCTTTTCTTAACAGTTTGAAAAGGGGCTCACGGTTGCAGTGAGATGAGATATGAACCTTGATATGTAGTTCAATCTACCTAAGAACCCCCGAACTTCGTTTTCAGTCCTAGGTGCCGGCATCTCTTGAATGGCTTTAACTTTGTCAGGATCAACTTCAATTCCCTTTTCGCTTACGATAAATCCCAGCAACTTACCGGAACGTACCCCGAATGTGCATTTGTTGGGGTTTAGCTTCAACTGATACTTTCTCAGATGCTTGAACAACTTTAGCAGATTTACGAGATGATCTTCTTCAGTGAGGGACTTGGAAATCATGTCATCCACGTAGCATTCAATTTCTTTGTGGATCATGTCGTGGAATAATGTTACCATAGCCCGTTGATAGGTCGCACCGACATTCTTCAATCCAAATGGCATTACCTTGTAACAAAAAGTGCCCCAAGGTGTAATGAAGGTTGTCTTCTCCATGTCTTCGGGTGACATTCTGATCTGATTATACCCTAAAAAACCATCCATGAAGGAAAACACCGAGAACTGAGCTGTGTTATCGACCAATACATCAATGTGAGGTAATGGGAAATCATCCTTCGGGCTAGCTCTATTCAGATCCCTGTAATCCACACACATCCGTACTTTGCCATCCTTCTTAGGCACAGGTACAATGTTAGCAACCCACGGTGGGTAACTAGTTACAGCAAGGAAACCGGCGTCCCACTGTTTTTGTACCTCTTCTTTAATCTTCATGGCCATATCCGAACGAGTACGGCGTAGCTTTTGCTTTACTGGGGGCAATTTCTTTCAAAGGCAGCTTGTGCATAACAATATCTGTATCCAGACCCGGCATGTCTTGATAGGACCAAGCAAAGACGTCGACATACTCTCGAAGCATGTCAATAAGTTGTTCCTTTATTGAAACCTGCAGACCGGCCCCAATCTTCACTTCTTTCAAATCCTCTTCGGTACCAAGATTAACTGTCTCAACTTCCTCCTGATGAGGATTGATCACTTTCTCCTCTTGCCTCAACAACCTGGCTAACTCTTCAGGTAACTCATAGTCTTCTTCAGCCCCTTCATCAGCTTGATTAATTGGATTGTCGAAGTCATACAAGGTCATAGAAATGTTGTTGTCGGTGCAATCTGGAGGATAATCTCTACAAGGGTTGAGATTGGTTCGTTATAGTGATCAGTTTTAATCTTGTTTAGAAAAAGTGAAAATGAAGTTATTTTGAAAACATTGTCATTTTATTGTTTTGTACAAAAGTGAAAAATGAAAAGACAGTGAGCGAAAAAGAGACTCGTTTGCAAAAGATGTCCGATATTCATTGATTAATCCATTTGCACAAAATTACAATATGGCCCTATTACAAAATGAGTCCCGACACCTTGGGCAAGATGCGGGACTTGATGCATGCTAAAAAGACAGGAAATAATAATTACTCTGTAGGAGTAACCCTTATAATTTCCTGGGAAGTCCAGTTAAGAACTTGGTTCCTCGGGATCCTTGGACGTATCCAGCTCTCCAGGTTGCGGTCGCTTTCCGCCTCATCTTCCAGGTTGTTAACAACATCTGGGGTGAGCATCCCCCCACTGATGAACTTGGGATCTTTGGCAGCCTTTGATTGATCTTGTCGGAATGGTCTGTGACCCAAACCGAATCTGTCTTCCATTTTCTCCACTGGCAGCAGCTTGCCCCAGCCTTGGGCATTATCGTCTTCAACAACCTTTCGGGCTTGCTGATAGGAGACAATTGAAGTACCCATCCTGTCTTCCTAGGATGTAGCAAATACTTCAGTCGTCGCCTCATTGACATTCAGGGCCTCGAACCCTTGGCTCATAGTTTCATGGATCTCACCATCCATCTCAATATACTTGTATGTAGCCAGATGGCTAACAAATATGTCCTCCTCACCACAGATGGTGATAATCTGTCCTTCCCACTCATATTTCAGTTTCTGGTGAAGGGTCAACGTTACTGTGCCTGCGACATGAATCCATGGTCGACCCAACAAACAGTTGTAGGCCGGCTGAATGTCCATCACATAGAAAGTGGTCTTAAAGACCTGTGGACCGATTATCACTGGCAGCTCCACCTCTCCAAGAACGGACCTCTTGGAGCCATCAAAATCTCTGACCACAAGGTTACTTGGTCGGAGAGCTATCCCATCGTATTCGAGCTTAACAAGAGCTTTCATGGGTATGACATTGAGTGAGGACCCAGTGTCTACAAGAACATGAGATAGCACAGCTCCTTTGCACTCTAGGGTAATGTGCAAAGCTTTGTCGTGGTGACGTCCTTCTGTTGTCAAATCAGCATCAGTGAAACCTAGCCCAGGCTAGTATTGACATTAGACACCACTGTTTCAAGCTGATTCACTGTGATCTCTTCTGGCACGTAGGCAGCGTGCAGAAGTTTGAGTAGTGCATCCCGATGGGCTTCAGAACACAACAACAGGGATAATATAGAGATCTTAGAAGGAGGTGGTGGAGCTGGTCCACAACTTTGTAGTCACTTCTCTTAATTATCCTCATAAATTCATCCACATCCTGATCAAAGGATGATTTATGAGTCTCTTTTGGTGCAGGTTCTTCAAGGGCCATACTTTTCCCTTTTGCTTTGGCAGCAACCTCTGCCTCAGTATTAATTCTGGGAGCTTGTGACTGAAGAGACGTCCGCTTCGGGTGAAGCCTTCGCCTCCCCCGACACTATCCACTTGGGGAGTGTGAATAGAAGAATCAAGAAGGACTTTCTCTCCGTTGCAGTAAAGGTCAACACCATAATGCCATGGTACAACACTGTCTTTATCATATGGGATTGGCCCTGGCACTGTGATAGTGACTGGGCTCATTTGCAGCAGAAGTTGGAACCGTTATTGTCTGTGGATCATAGAAGATAGTGACAGGACTTCTTGTGGATGTTGGTGGTGATGAATTGAAGCTTGATTGAAACTATTGTTGAGATTGTTGAAAGTTGCTAGAGTTCGGGACCGTTGTCGGGTCATAATAAATTGTAACTGTGGAGACATCATTGGTGGTTGCTGGAGTTGTAGAAGGAGATGAAATGAAACTGTTGTTTGTTGAAGTGAAAGAAGAAATGGTTGCTGAAGTTGTAGATGAATCAGTAGGAACAATTGTTGCTGCAGTTGTAGACGAATCATTTGTCGCTGACAAAAGAGTTGTTGGTGTTGTAGAAGCGGTTGTTGTAATTTGCAGAATGCCTTCTCTAATCAAGCCATTAATGCCATTTCTCAAGCTTTCACACCCATTCTCGAAAATTTTGCAGGATTCACAACAGGCCTTACAACCTGGAAACACTTGGCCTTTCAAAAGCTGGGCTTTAACCTCTGCCAGAGGAGTCTGAATACATGCAATATCTTCTATTAAACTCACGGGTGAGCCTTCCTCTATAGCATTAATCCTTGGCCCACTGTGGCTCGGCATAGGATTTTTCATGACATTAGGAGGTGGTGCAAAGTTCAGGGCCTTCGAATCTACCAAATCCTGGACCTTCATATGCAGAGCTCTGCATTTTTCCGTAGAGTGGCCAGATGCATTAGAATGAAAAGCGCACCTAGCGTTGACATCATAGTTTCTCGGAAGGTATTGAGGATCAGGTTGAGCCAATGTCCTCAACTCAACAAGATTGAGCTTTAGGAGTTGTGGCAGCAGTGTAGCATATGGCATTGGAATGGGGTCAATCACCCTGTTGATCTGAGATGGCCGCTGTTGAAAAGGGCGTTGTTGTTGATTGTTGTTGTTGTTGTATAATCTCTATTGAGGAAATTGTGGTTGTTACGGAAAGTGTTGTGGTTGTTGAGTATACTGAGGAGATGGAGTAGGGATAGTAACAGCAGCAACCGATCTGGGAAGATATTGGGGTCTCCCTCTTCCCATATGTACATAATTTGTTTCACCAGATCTGCAGGGCCCAGCAAATGGCTTCCTTGCACTGCTTGAACTGGCACCGTTGTCGGAGATCTTTCCCATCTTCAGTAGACTCTCTATTCTTTCTCAAGCTATCACCACATCTGCAAAACTGGTGGAAGAAAATGCAGCCAATCTATCAATATAGGTACCCTGGAGAGTATTCATGAACATATCTTCCCCCTCCCTTTCAGACATCGGGGGTTGAACTGCAGCAGCCAGTTTCCTCCACCTTTGGGCATATTCCCTAAAGCTTTCATGGGAAGATTGAGACATTCCCATTAGAAGGGTCCTGTTTGGAGCCATGTCCAGGTTATATTGATACTGATAGATAAAAGCTTCAGCTAAGTCTTTCCAGTTTCTTACTGTGGCTCTAGTTAAGTGGGAATACCATTCTCGGGATGCACCTGTCAAGCTATCCTCGAAGTAAAATATCCACAACTTCTCATCCATGGTGTATGCTTTTAATCTTCCGAAGAATGATTGAAGGTGGGTGCGTGGGCAGGATGTGCCATTATATCTTTCAAAACATGGGGGTTTGAACTTGTGAGGAATTCTCACCCCTTCCACCAATCCCATGTCTATGAAATCAAAACCTAGAGAGTTTTGGGATTCAAGAAACCTCAGTTTCTCTGCAATTTCATCCAACCGAGGGTCGTAAACCTCATCTCCAGCCCCAACCACTGTAAACTGCTCTTCTTGAGGATCTTCCTGCAAGACCCTTCCTCCAGCAGTGTTACCCTGAATATTTCTTATGGCATTGATATCCGGGTTCAAATGAGGCCCAAACTCTGGTGGATCAGTGCGAGGGTACACGTGATCGTTGTTACTGGTACCTCCTGTACCTGAATGGTGTTCCTCGGGAGTTTGTCGCTCAACTAACTCCCTTAGTCTTTCCTGGCTCTGAGCTAGACCAGTCATTACTGTCATGAATTGAGTCTTCTGATTTCTCATCTCAACCCTTTCATTGGCCATCTGGGCCCTCACTTCATTCAGGTCTTGTTGAACTTGATCCATCTGTAGTCCCGGAAGGTTGTTTCTTGTCGGGTACCGGTGTATTCTGTTGGCAGGGAACACTCTTCTGCGAGCAATGTTTCCTGAAACCACAACAAATTGAGAAACAACAACAAAACAAAAACCTACAAAACAAAGAGAATGTTAGTATGCAATGCAGGATGCCTATTTGTCTTCCAAGGGTATCTGGTTTGGTTCTTTGGTTTTGACCTTTCCAGACCTCGAGGAAATGCTGATGATGTTGTAGAGAGAGATAAAGCCCACAAAAATAATACAAACCATATATATTACAAAGAGTGAAGGTACAATTTGATTACAATAACATTCCCATGGTGGGTCAAAGTACAACAACAAAATCAAAAGTACAGCAAAAGGAAAGTACAAGTACAAGGGGATCAAACATCCAATCCAAAGTCATCCTCCTTGACTTTCTTCAGGAGGGCCTCAGTCATTGGACCTACTGGGTGCTCTGTGATAGTCCTGAGGAGGAGATTCATGGTAGCAATGGCATTGGTCAACTTCTTATGCTTATCCTGATCCTTTGACCTCTTTAACCCCGCCCAGAGTTTCAATTCAGATATCTCCTTCTGTGCTACTATCAAGGCTGCCTGATGCTTCTTCTCACTAGCCTCCAGTTGCTCTATCTTAGCTTGAGTTCTCTGATCTTCCTGTGCACGGGCTTCAGTGATCCTGATCCAACTATCCTGGCTCTCCTCTAGATAATGCTCTGCCCTAGCCTTCTGAGTCTTTTCTTCCTTGCAAGCATTTTTCAGTACTAACTCCCCTGCTCTAGCCTTTCTGATGTAGTCATCTGTCTTCTCAATCTTGGTCAAGTGCTCAATCCTGAGCCTCTCCAACCTCTCATTGTCTAAACGACTGTCATTCCTCTCCCAGAGGGTTTTCTTCAGGGCTTCAGAGAGCTGAGTATTCCTCTCTTTCAGTTTCTCAAACTCTTCCAGACTGACAGTAGCTGCAGGTTGCACTGTTGAAGGTCCAGGTACATCTTCTAAGGTGAATGGCATCCAGGTGATCTGTGCCCTGGTACGAGACCAATCAGAATACTGTGCTGAAGCTATATTGTTGCATTTTCCCAAAACAACTGTCCCTTTGGTCTGGATGTTGTCCCAGGCCCAGGCTGCCTGTCTGACAATAACAGAGTTGTGTTGGATTTCACAATAGAGGGTCTTTGTCAAGTCTTGCCCTTCGGGAGGATGAACCAAAGCATACCCTAATTGTCTCTTAAAAAGTAAAGGGTAGTAATTGATGTAACCTTTTACTCCGATCAAAGGCACATTAGGATACTGCCCACAGCTAGTAATGACGTCTTTGCCCTTGGTGCTCTGAGTGCACCATCTGATGTCTTCTGAAGTAATGGCAATCAATCTCTTAGCCCAGTTCTTTGGCTGATGAGGGTTCAGGAAAGTGTCTGACTTTGGTAAATGTCTTAACAACCAACAGTAATAGAGAGGAGCACATCACCTGACCAGTCTTCCTCTTTGCTTCTCATTCCTCTGGTGTACTGAATGGTAAAAGTCTCCAAGCAAGGTAGGAACCGGGTTCCTCTGTAAGAAAAGGTGAATGGCATTCTTGCTTACAAACTTTGGCTAATCTGCAAACAAGATAACGCCATATATACTGAGGGTTAGAAGTGCACAAACATCATTCCATTTCCCTGCTGCAGCATGCAGGGTGGCCTGGGAGATCAAGAAGTCTAGGTGAAGGCCTGGAACCCCAGCTTTGGTGGTCATGCTCTGATCAATAAGGGTAGGATCCAAGTGCAATGCCCTAGCTATGTCTTCATTCTTGGGAGCAATCATCTCAGGGTTGAAAGGAATCCCTCTCCTGATAGGAACTCCTAACAACATGGAAAATTCTTCTAGCAGAGGTCCCAACTGAAAATCAGGAAATGTGAAGCATCTGAGAGGAGGATCATAAAACTGCAAGCAAGTATGGATCATGCTCCTCTGGGATGCATCCAGGTCCATGATCATGTCCAATATGCCTCCATAATGTTCCCTGAATAATGGGACATGATCAGGAGTAATGAGAGACTGGATCTGTCTGATGCCTGTCAGGGTGGGCTCAAAGAAGTGGTATATGATGTTGCTCTTCCTGGAAGTGTCCATGCTGATAATGGATGCTGGTGAAGAAGGTTGTGATAAACCCTGATAAAGGTGACGGCTGAAGACTGATGAAGACAACTGGAGGAAAGTCTTTGACAAACTGATGAAGCTGCTTGAAGAAGTCTGAACAGCAGAACAGGTCAAAACCAAACCAAAGATAAGAAGATGGATACCCTGTAAAACAAATAAGCAAATGTTACATGATGCAAAAATGATGTATGCTGAATGATATGCAAAGGGTTTGTGATCAAGTGCCGGATCTGTTATTTGCCTTGATAGGGTCCAAGTGTGTTCGTAAGTCCGGATGAAGGCTTAGAAAACCAGTAGCCAGGTGGAGAACTCAAATAAAGAGTCACAAATCCAGGGTTTCACAAGAACTGTCCAAAGTGGTGCATTCTTAAAACAACATTAGTAACAAGGGTATGATGAGGCCAAGGGTTCCTGCAAACCTGTAAACATCCCAACCCCCTCACATGTAATGTTCTAGAACAAGGATCCTCAGACTTGGATCAGCTATAAGAAGTGTAAACACTTCTAACCCGGAGGTACAATGTTTACAGTAGCCATAAAAGATCCTCCTCTAATTTGCCTCAGATGCTGAAGGTCATAAAAGGTCATCCAGACTTAGAAGGCTTCCCAGATAACCCTAGTACTACAGGAAATCCGTAGCACAGGGTTCTCAAGAAGAAACCCATGTCTGAACCGTGTTTCATATTCCCGCACCAGACCGAAATGGAATGGGAAAGAATATGAAGCCACTCTAGACTATGTGTCACTCAGGTCCCCGGTATAGGACCTTAATCACTCAATAATCCCCACCCACCAAGGAAACAGCAGATACAACACATGATAATGACAATAAGAAATGCATAAAAACTGTAAATGAAAGCAATAAATAAAGCGGTACAAAAAGCAATAAATAAAGCAATAAATAAGCACAAGTAGCACATAACACCCCCATAAACACAAATCAAACAAGCGCTAGGAGGAACCCACAAAAAGAACCAAAAGCCCTGGTTGCAATATAAGGCTCCCCAGCAGAGTCGCGAAGCTGTCGCTCCCCCGAAAAGACACCAAGGTCAGATAGGGTACAGACGCGAACGGTCGGCGAAAAGAGAGAATGAAGTGAAGATGAATAGAGTCGCCAGCTAGGAATTTTTATCCCAAAGGAAAGGTAATGCTGCATAGACCGGGAAAGATATGGATAAGATGGGTGCGAACGAGAGAAACTGAGAAAGGGGGTTGGTTACAACCTGGGAAGGTATTAGCACCCAGATTGTCCGTCGTACTCGACGGGATCCATGCTCAAAAGATTGTGTTTAAAGGGGTAAGTGTATGTGTTGTCTGTGTGCAAAATGCTGGGAAAGAAATATACAAGTGTCAGTGCAAAAGGGAGTGAAATGCTCAAGAATTGAGGCTTAGGAAAGAGAATGCTGAAAGAGGGGGGATGTCAAGGAGACTTTTGTTCGATAACAGTTAAGTTATGCCTACGTATCCTATCATGCAATGAGGAAGTCAGAACACCATAGTTCGACTCAAAGAGACTGAAAGATAAATTGATTGTGAACTGCTTGCTTGTTTATGCTCAAGTATATGACTTGTCTGGCTCAAGTGCTAACTGTCTTGCATTAGACGGAAGAAGCGGGTTCTCGTTTGTGAATGAGTGTGATGAGAAAAGAATCCCGAAGGAGACGATTATTTGTTTGTTTTTGTGTTTTCAATCTTTTATTGTTTTTGGTGTTTGTCATAAGTTGATGAGCTTAAGCCTAAATCAAAGGTTGTAAACTCATTATATCCTCCCTGATTAGGGATAATGAGAATACTTAAGTATGAGATAAGCATCTCAACTTAATTACCACGATGATGTAGGATTAATATCATTAACCTACTTGTGATTATTTAGATGTTTTTGGGTTTTTGTTTAGTGTTAAGTAATGAGTTTAAGCCATAATCATGGATTAGTGAACTCATTACACCATCCTAATATAAGGATAATAGATGAACACACTTAAGTTGAGGAAGATACCTCAACTTAATCCATGATTTGGGATTAAAGTCATTATATAACAAACTTTTATTAATTGGATTTTAATTAGGAGGTGAGATTAAGAAGTGGATTTTATGGTTTGTAAGACAACTTGAGGGGGACTTATCCATTAAACACTAGGGTTAGTCCTTCTTAACCAATAAAGGAAGAATTAGAACCCTAATGTAAGGCCCAAGTTACAAGTTAATGTCTTAGGGATTATTAGATGGATTGATTAAGAGGTTTAAAAAAATTAAGGGTTTAACACTTAGGATTAAAGTTATACACTCCATCCTAAGAGAAGGATGCAGGCATAACCCTAATTCCAAAGTCCTAAAACCTTAAAGGTTTAGTCTCTATTGATGAGATGAGAAGAGAGACACAAAGAAGACTCAAAGGTAAAAACTAGGGGGGACTAATCACAACCCTAATTATTACCATGCTTGGATGTTCCTATGATTAGTAAGGTTTGTGAAAGATCTTCAAGGAAGCCACCAATGGAAGAAGCAGAAGAAAGGAGGAAGAAGCAGAAGAAATAAGATACTTACTTCATTGAAGAAGATAAGTAACTTAGAGAAAGAAAGTGAGAGATAAACATGAATGAGCAAGCCCACTCAAAGACAATAAAAAATGCAGCAAAGATGCATATGAAGAAGATGAAGAGAAATGAGAAGTGAAGGAAAATTCACTTCTTAAATTAACTTACCACCTGAAAATGTTAGCACAAGATGCATAAGGAAATAAATGAAATGAAATGATGCATGTGCAAGGGTAAAGACCAAGACCAGAAGCATACACATGATGTAAATGATGCTATGACATGACGCAAAGGCCTACCAAGTGCAATGAATGGTCATACAAGGGAATGAATGCAAATGAAGCATGCTGGAAGCATGAAAACACATGGATGTTTATGAAATGAAATGGATGCAAAGCATAGAAAATGTATGATAAATGATCAAGAAATGGTCAAGCAATTTCTTAAGATGTCTAAGATGTCTAAGATGGCATACAAATGCTTGGAATGACATGACAAGTTCATATGTTCATGCAATGCAATGTAAGATGCAAGTAAGGATGCAAAATTAGGGTTACATGAAAGGATGAGATGCAAATGATCGAAACAGAAGCATATGTCATGATAAAAATTTGTAAATGATCTCAAACAAACCTTAACCCCATATGATATCACACCCCAAAGGAGAAGGTCTAACTCTTAACCTAAAGAAAGTTATGATTTTTTTAAGTTTGCTAGGGTTTTAGGGTGCTTCTAAGGGAAAAAGGCAAATCAAATTGAAAGAAAATTGATTTTATGAAGCCTAAATTCAAAGAAAATTGTCAAGTTGTAATCAAACCTAAAAATAAATTTGTATGAAGGGTTTGAAAATGTTTCTAAATGTGTTAGGATGCAACATGAATTGTTTGGTGATTTTTAGAAACCTAAATGGTATTTTAATTAATTAATTTCTATTAATTAATTAAAATAAACATTTAAATATTTTAAAAATGCTTTTTAAATGCAAAAAATAAAATAAAAAATGTTTTTGGATGAAGAAAAATATTTGAATAAGAAATGCAAAGTTTGAAAAGTTTTTGATGAGTTTTGATATTTTAAATTAAATATGCTAGAAAAATGCAAAGAAAATAAAATAAAAATGAATTAAGAGGGAAGTATGATGATCCTGTGGCCCAAATTAAAATTGGGGGTGGAGGGAATTGACCTGGCGCGTAAATGGAAGGCTGGGATGCGTTCTGGCAAATTCAAATACTAAACCTAATTAATTTAATTAATTAAGGCTTAGGGTTTAAGTGAAACAATCTGGACCGTGGAAACACGCGCTAAGCAAGATCCAAAGGCTGGTATTCAAACTGGACGCTAACCCTAATTAATTAACCCTAACAACTTTCAGGTGACCGGAGCAAGCTCCATTCATCTTCTCCGGTCACCCTTCTTCCCTATCTCTCTCAAAACGCCATAAAAATGCCTCAAACTCTCCAGAAATGATCCTCACACCACTCTAAACATGAATCAACCAACAAAATCCATTTATTTCACATGAACAGAATGAATCAAAGCAAAACGAAAAAGCAATCAAAAATTTCAGAAGCTCGTGAAATGCTTAAAACTCAACCATTTTCAAAATAAATCATATCATGGTAATCAGGGGAGCATGTAGAATCATTCTATAACATAAAATAGAGGTTCTGGAATTTTTTTTGAAGGTGACTACCTGAGCTGGAGCATTCACTTCTGGAGATTTTTGGTCTCTTCTCCTGTGCAAATCCACCCAATGAACTCCTTGATGATGTTGAGAAGCTTTGTAAGAGTTTATATGGCTTGGTTTGAGAGATAGCAACTCAGCTGGTCCAAAATCGTGTTTGTGTTTGGCTGACTTTTAGGGCTTGGCAATGGGTGGTTTATGATCCTTGAGTCATTTTGAGATGAATGGTGGACAAATATTTTAGGTTTGATGCTTGTGTAGTGTGTTTCGAAGAGATGAAGATTGAGGGTGATTTTGTGAAACTTTTCTTGTGTATGGTTCTTAGCTCCAAGATGTTATGAAAAGGCTTGCTTGAGGCATGTATGTGAAGTCCTGATTGGTCCAGAGAGTGGTTGTGGCATAGTGTGATTGGTATGAGTTCATTTGCAAAATGTCAACGACTTGTGTAGCATAGGCATGGGCTTGTGCATAAGTTGTTTCATGGCATGCCTGGACTCAACATGAATCAAGGAGGTCCATGGAACTTAGATTATGCAGCTGGCACAAGTGGAGGCATGGCTGCAAGAGGTTTTGCAAGTGTTATGCAATTTTTCCCCTTTGAGAAATCTTGTGATGCAAGGCATGAAATGTTGTGGTTCCTTTGGCATATGAAATTGCAAAAATGCCTCTTTGGTATGAAAGTGAAAATTATGTGATTTTTGCCAACTTTGCAAGGCCATATCTTGAGTTCTAGGAAGAATTAGATCAAGTTCTTGTACTTTTTGAAAAGGGAATGATCCAATATACAACTTTCATGACCAACAATTTTTCATTTGAAGCATTTTTGGTTGAGAAAGAGGAGGTTGAAGAACTTTCCCAAAATGGAAAGTTTCCATTACAAGTCATTTCCATTTTTGGCAACTTTTGGTTTAGCTCAAATTTCTTCAATTTTGTGAACTTCCAAGCACTTAAATGATCAAATAAAGATCATATAACTTCAATCTGATGAAAATACCTCTTTGGTTCCATTGTTGGGGCCTCAAATACCCTGATTTTGCTCTGACTTGCTCAAGAAGTTACCCAGTGAACATATGACTTCCACAATGATTTTCTTCATCAAAATTGGTACACATGATCCTTATAACATTTTAAGAACATTAGAAACAAGAATGACTAAAAAATTTGGAGTTATGGCCTCTAAAACCAAAACCCTAATTTTGGTCATCTGTGTAGTGAAAACCCTAGCTCTGCTTCCATGCTTTCCCAGTTCTTGTAATTTCTTGACATCCTTGAACTTTGAGGGATATGAAATGACGATTGAACACACATGGACCCTCTTGGAATGCTTAGAGGCCTTTGGAGTGGCTCAGATGAATCCTTGGATTGCTCATATCACAAACCCTAGATGCAGATGAACTTGAACCATGCAGTGAAACAAAAAATGCAATGTGATGTGGTATACTTATGTTTATGCTAATATGAAAGATCACAAGCCATGGTGTGATATAAGTGAGGGCAAATTTGGGGTGTTTACAATGAAGAAGAAGGAAAGAGGAAGAGAAGAAGAAGAGAGATAAATGAGGCAAAAGAAGCTAGAAGGCAACTTACTTCTCTAAAGAAGATAAGTTGCTTCCAAAGAGGGAGGAAATAAATTGTACACAAGATGGCATAAGGCACATCACAAAGACAATCAAGAAAGATAATAAAGAGATGAGATACATATTTGAAATATGGATAGCATCCACACTTCACTTACCATGTACACCTACAAGAAAGGGTTATAACACACTCAAATAACAATGTGAAACAATTGAAACCAAATGAGATACAAGCAAGCAAAAGATCATATCAGATCCCTACAACCAGAATCAAAACACTCCATTCACATGTCAAGATCACACAAACAATGTCATGAAAGAAATAAGGCAAACAAGTCATTACAAAGCATTACAAGTTACCATAAGGAAACACAACACAAATGAGATGAAAAGGAAGCATACAAGCTAAGAAAGCATCATACAACTCAAGACCAGAACCCTAACATAGAAAGAATGTGCCTAAACAACAAAGAAAATCATTGAATAAAGCAAACAAGTTCAATTAAGGTCAAACATGAGAAGTATATGGGCATAAGAAATGAAGTGAGCATACATATAAATGTGTGTCGCTCCCCGGATTTCCATACTGGTACAAACGCGAAAGTGGCGCGAAAAAGGGTAGAGTCGCCAGCCAGACATTTTTATCCCGAATGAATGGGAAAGGTAATGTTTCACAAACCTGAGGAAGAAGGAAAATGACGAGGCCTTGCGAACCAATGATCTGGGTCTGGAATTTGGTTACGAATTAGGAAGGTATTAGCACCCCAATCCGTCCGCCGTACCCGACGGGATCCACGCTTGTAAGTCTGTTTCAAAGGGTGAGAAATAAGATGCTGCTTGAATGAAAGAATGGCTATCTGGAATGGAATGGAAATGAGAAAAGAAATGGAATTGGAAAAGAAAATGGAAAGAAGGGGGAAAATGTAGGGAAAATAAAGAATGTGCTCGAATGGGCCCTACCCCACTGTCTACGCACCTCATCGGGAAAATGATGATCATAGTCGTCGTAGTTCGTCTAACTAATGCGGGAACTTTTTTATGTTTTTTAGGGTGACATTGCCATAGCTCTAGCTCCACTGTTACCGGCTCTGACTCGAGGGTGTTTACCGTATCGCTGTTTGAACTGTCGAGACAAGTCACATTCATCCTCAAAGAGTATGAGATGAGAAGAGAAGACGTATTGTCTGGTTGGTTTATTGTCTTTTATGAGAAGTGTTTTGACTTTATGTTTATTGTATGTACAACACTAAAGACTATGATACAGGAGCAAATACTTTCCAAGATCTCCCCCAATGGAACGTTTGTAAAGTACCCTAGAAGAGTGGAGGAGACCTCCACTATTCATTTCCCATATGGCTTAAGGATCGTGGCGCATTGTACACATTTTCCTTTATTAAGTGTTTTGATTTTTCTTTAAGATGAGAAGTGAGACTCAAGTTGAAAAAGGAAAACTCTAAGGGAAACTAGACTTACCCTAAGTTAGTTGAGTTTAAGGGTGACCTATGGTTAGTGAGGTTTGAAAGATTAAAGCTACCTAAGAGGATATTAGACTAGAAATGCGAGTATAAAAAGTAATACTGAAAAACCTGGCCCTCCTACATCATGGTGGGTAAAAACGTGTATGAATCGTAAGTGAGATGGAACGATGGATCAGGTGGGTCAATTGCGTGGTGCTGAGATGCACGACTTATGGTGTGCAACATACAAGGCTTGCTTTTGGTGTAATGGAGTGGAACGATGGTAATCGAGGAATCCTAAAGTCACATGAAACTTTATTTATTTATTTGAAAATTTACTCGACGTTGGATCGAGTATTTTTTAATTTTTATTTATGAGATTTGGTTTTTTATCGATTCGTTTTATCTTTTCTATCCTAATTATAGGAACTATACAAGCATAAGAGTTCTAAGCTATTACATCACAAAGTACAAAACACAAAAATATAATCGAGGCATAATAAAAATAATCCAAGTCCATAAGTAAATCCTCGAAAAATACCTTGCAAAAAAAGAAGATGTTAGTAAATGAAATGAAGATGCATATGCAATAATATGACGAAAATGAATTAACGTAAAAGGTTGTGTAACACCCCAAATTTTCCCTCTTCATTTTAAGCATCATATCACATCATATTCATCATGAACATATCATATTCTTAGCATCCTAGCATGGAAAGATGAGGCATAACATTGCTCATGACCTAGCATTAGGCATATGATCATCTGGGGAGGTTCTTGAAGCATCACAAGCCATGACAAGGGGCCCAATGGATTTGTACAAGTCCTATGAGGAGTCTACATTGTATTTACAAGCTCAAGTTCATTTGCAAAAGCTCAGAAGGTTGGAAGATCACCAGAGAATCCAGGCTAAGGCAAAGCTCCTACACATTGGTCCTAAACTAGGGTTTGAGATTCAAGCATGAAAACCTCAAAACTTTGGACATTTAATTTGGGGAAAGTATTTTACATGTTAAGAGGATCCTAGGTACCAATTTTGGTGAGAAAATTCCTTGTGGAAGAAAGGATTTCTTCAGTTGCTTGCAGATGAAGTAATTGGTCACCTGTGCCTTAAAATAAGTCAACTGTGTGATTTCAAGGGGTCCAATCCATTTTTTCTAGCCAAGGGATGTTATTAAAATGTTAGAAGAGGTTTGGCAAGTTCAAAGATCAAGAATCATGGGGTTTTGAGGTCTTTTGCAAAATTGGTGCAAAGTTGGTTTTGAGAAAATGCCATTTTTGGCAAGTTTTGCCCTAAACTTCAAGTGAGCATAACTTAATGAAAAATTCTTCAAATGGACCAAAGTCAAACATGAAATTTGGAGATTAAGACCTCCCATTTTCAAAAATTACAAGTACTTTTTCATAGCCTTCATGGTTAGAAAGCTAAGGCCCTCGAAAATTTCATCCAAATTAGGGCAAAAGTTGAAGTTTCATGCATGCACCAAAGCCAAAAGTCTTGAAACTCAATTTTGTGTATTGGTACATATCAAATAAGTTCACAATGTTAAAATACAATGCATTTGGCATACTTTTCTCAAAGGAATGCAACAAATTCGTGCAAGATAAGAATTTCATTCAAAAAATGCAATTTGTGCATGAACATGAAAAAAGTGTGATACTTACATCTAAGGGCCGAGATCTTTTGGTTTGAAATCAAGGGCTGGATAGTGAGTGCACATGGGCAGAAGGCAAAGGAATGCATGAGGTTTACATGCTCTCATCACAAAATTGCAAAAATTGCAAAATCACTCAAACTTTTCATTCTCACGTGCAAATCATCCCATTCTTTCTGCATTGAGTCATGAGATGATATAAAACAAATTAGGGTTTTACAAGGGGCTCAGTTCTCTCTCATTGCTCTGTTTCCAAGTTCTTGCACAACTTGCATTTTCTCTCAAATCTCTTCACACATTTGCTCTCTCCAAAAATAAATCACAGATCCTTCATCCTTGAAAGCTCAGGATCACAAATCTCACACTTGTGCAAGCTATCTCTGAAGTTTCATCACCTTGCCATTTCAGGGCAGTTGGTTGCAAATCCTCAGATCCAACAAGATTCAAGGCTCTAGTTGCATTTATTTTGCAACTAGAGTGTATTTGAAGTGGATTGGCTTCATTCTCGTGGCTTCTAACAAGCTTTTTTCAAGAACTGCAATCTCAGGTAAGCTTATGAATCTTCAGATCGGGAAATGAAAATGTTTGTGTGCATCTTGATCTTTGATGTTCACTGATCACTCTGCTTGTTTTGGTTTTGAATTTGGTGCATTGTAGAGCTTGTAATGTGGATTTTATTTTTCATGGTCAAAACTGTTTGTTCACGATCCAGAATATCCATTGATCTATTGAACTTTTCATCACCATATTTGAACTCAGGGCACCTCAATTACACAATCTGGAGCTTATTGTTCATTATTATGATTGTTTGTTCATGCTGTATAATTTCCGGTGCTGGAGCCCTAGCTCCGGTCACCGGAATCTGGAAAATACGTTGTTAGGGTTTCAGAGGTAGAAGACAAACCCTCCACCCTTGGATCTCCTTTCTCACGCACCAAGATCATGACACCTCATAAATGAATCCACCCTCCCATTCACGCGTCGACAGTTTCTATTTTAATTCATTATACTTCTCACCTCACCATAACTCATGTGCACCTCAGCTCTAATCCTATTATTATGACACGTCATTTAATGAGAAGGTTCCCAGGGTGCGTTGGTTCAATCTCACGGCCAGTTGTTTTTCCTTTATTTTCCTGAAAATCCACCCTTGCTTATGTGATCCAGCGCAAATCCATTGGGCTCAAACTGCTCTTCACACCCCCTTCTTTCTAAGCCCAATTCAAATGAACTGAATCCTCTTTCTTTTCGCACCCCTCCCAGCTCTTCTTATTTTATTTTCTTTTATTTCTTTTCATTTCATTTTGCTTTTTGATTATTAAAAATACTTCTAAGTCTTAATAAATTATGAATTAATTCATGGAAGATCAATTGAGTTTTCTCTAATTTTCTATATTTTTCTTTTCCATTTTTTCTTAATATCCAGGTGTCAATTAAGTCTTCCATTTAATTAATTCTTTTTAATTCCTTTTCAAGCATCCTGCCTTGTCCAATTTCCATAGTGTTCATTATTTGGAGTTTCTTGTTGATTATTTTTGCTCTGGATTCATAAGAGGATGTAGTTCATGTGTGATTTTTGCCCTGATTTTTAGAAAATTATTCATTTGGTTTTGGTCCTTGACTTGTCATTGAAGTTTCCTAACCCTAGTTCATGTTTATGTCCTCATTTGACCTACTTGGCTTATGAATTTCTTCCAATCCTTTTGGCTCATTGTTATATCATGTTTGAAGATCATTTGTCCTAAGTTGTGGAATTTTTGGATGCATTGTTGATTTGATTTGAATTTTGTCTTGTAACTTGTCCCATTTTGCTTCTTTTTGATCATAAGCTCTCTCATTAACTTAGAAGGGCACTTGTGCCAACTTCTTCTTCTCATTTGGGGTCTCTTTGGGGTATGGGTATCATTCTGATTTTGGATTAGGGTTTGTGTCTTAGAAATTTTGTGTTTGGCTTACCTTTTAAGTTCTTCCTTTTCCTATGTGCATTCACCTCTTTCCTTTGCTTCTTTCTTCCCATATTGTGATTTTCTGGTCTTGTGCTTCTATTCTCTTCATCTCTCTTGCCTCTTAAGCACTTCTTTGACTTGATTTGGTTCTGGTCTTGTGCCTTGAGTTCTTGTTTTGTGCATTGTTGTTTTGCATCTTCTTAAGTTCATTTTGTTTTGCATGTGTTTCATGTTGCTTCATAATTAACTTGTATGCTTCTTTTATCATTCTTGTGGCTTGCATTTGCATTGAGAATTTGTATGCATGACTTCACTTCTGTTTGTATGATGTTGGCATGTCATTAAGTTCATTTTGTTTCACTTTTATGCTTATGTTGCTAACCTTTCAGGTGCTATGGTAAGTGAGAGGTGTGGATGTGATTCCCACATCTCCAAATCTCATCTCTTCTCTTCTTATTCTTTATTGTGCTAACCTTTGATTGTTGGCCTTAGGCCTTACTCATCTCTTCTTCTTTCTTCTTCTTCTCTTCTTCTTTCTTTCTTCTTTAGGATAGAATACCACACTAACCTTAGGATATCCATGCATGACAACACTTAGGAATCTTTAGTCCCCATTAAACTTTTTCCTTTGTGATCCTTTGGTTCTTCTTCTCTTCTCATCTCATAACCTTAAAGAAAACACTTAATAATGTTTGAAGTGATACCTTGAGCAATAGCCTTATCCCATGAGATACTTGTAGTCTTCCCATCTTGGGATAGTACAAGCTTATCTTGTGATGCATAAGTCTGATCAAGATGTCATCTTCACAAAGAAAGTCATAAAAAACACTTCTTCATTGTAAATAACAAAAACACTTAATAAGTTAATGAGTTAGTGAGCCTAGGCCCTAATATCTGGGTTCAAGTTTTGGGGATCTTCTCCTTACTTGAGTGTGCTTGTTCTATTATTCCATCTTGGAATGTAGTGACAAGTGCACCTTCCATGGAAAAGAGCTTGAGTTCACTTTCTTGTGACACACTCTTAAAAAGCTTCATAAAAAAGACACAAACAAACAATAAGCGTCTTTCCTTCGGGAATTCTTTTCTCATCTCCTTCGCTCCGTACACGAACTTGCTCCTACTTGTCATTTTGCAAGACGGTTACGCACTCGTCGTCCGAGTCTGCAACACCTGAGCATTGGCATAGGCAGTTCAAGCCTTAATTCACAAACGATTTCTTTTCTACCCCTAGTTAGGGGAACTACGGCGTCTCTGATCCTCATTGTCCTGATGAGGTACTGTCGCTCCCGACAAATGAAACTGGATCAGATGAAGGTACAGACGCGAACGGTCGGCGAAGGGAACAGTGAGAACACACAGCCGTGAACTCACTGGATATGAATAGAGTCGCCAGCTAGGCATTTTTATCCCGGAGGAAAGGTAATGCTGCATAGACCTAGAAAGATATGGATAAGACGGTCGCGAACCAGAGAGACTGAGAAAGGGGGTTGGTTACAACCTGGGAAGGTATTAGCACCCAGATTGTCCGTCGTACTCGACGGGATCCACGCTTAAAAGATTTGTGTTTTAAAGGGGTAGTGTCAGTGCAATTTGTGTGTAAAAGAGCTGGAAAGATGTACAGGTGTCAGTGTAATGAAGTGAAGTGTATAAATGACGTGTCAGTGTGAGGACAAGAATGAAATGCTCAAGACTATGAGGCTTAAGAATGAAGCTGAAAGAGGGGGAATGTACAGAGACTTTTGTTCGATAACTGTTAAGTTATGCCTACGTATCCTCTCGTGCAATGAGGAAGTCAGAACACCGTAGTTCGACCCAAAGAGACTGAAAGATGAATTGACTTGTGAACTGCTCACTTGTCTATGCTCAAGTGTATGACCTGTCTGGCTCAGGTGCTAACTGTCTTGCATTAGACGGAAGAAGCAAGTCCTCGGTTGTGAGTGAAGGTGATGAGAAAAGAATCCCGGAGGAGACGATTATTGTTTGTTTTTGAGTTTTCAGTCTTTTATTGTTTTTGGATTTTGTCATAAGTTAATGAGCTTAAGCCTAAGCCAGTGGGTTAGTAAACTCATCACATCTTCCCTCTGATTAGGGGTAATGAGAGTACCTTAAGTGTGAAGTCAGATTCTCACACTTAATCACCTTTGGTGTAGGATTAAGATCATTAACCTACTTGTGATTATTTAGATGTTTTGGGTGGTTTTTGTTTAGTGTTAAGTAATGAGGTTAAGCCATAATCAGGGATTAAACAGACCCATTACACCATCCTAAAAGAAGGATGATAAATGAGAATGCTTAAGTTGAGAAAAACTCCTCAACTTAATCCATGATTAGGGATTAAACCCATGACAAAACAAGCCTTTGATTAAGTGGATTTTATTTACTGATATGATGATGAAGTGAGTTTTATGATTTGTAAGACAAACTTGAGGGGGACTTGTCCATTAACACTAGGGTTAGTCCTTCTTAACTAATTAAGGAAGAATTAGAACCCTAATGCAAGGCCCAAGTTACAAGTGTGATGTCTTGATGATTATTAAGTGAATTGATTAAGAGATTTAAACACATTAAGGGTTTAACACTTAGGATTAAAGTTATACACTCCATCCTAAGAGAAGGATGCAGGCATAAGCTTAATCACAAAGCCTTAAAGCCTTTAGGGTTTAGTCCCTGATTATGAGGTGAGAAGAGAAGACTCAAAAGGGACACAAAGGTAAAAACTAAGAAGGGAGACTAATCAAAACCCTAATTCATTGTCATGCTTGGATGATCCTAAGGTTTGTGAGGTTTTCAAGGACAATCTTCAGAAGAACCACCAGGAAGCAGATGAACAGGATCAAGAGAAGCAAAATGACTTGCTTCATTCAAGAAGTCAAGTCACTTGAAGAAAGAAAGTGGGAGGAAGAAGAATGAGCAAGCTCAAACTCAAACACAAATAGAAATGCAGCAATGGATGCAAGAGAGATGAAAAGAAAAGTTATGAGAAGTGAAGGCAAATTCACTTCCCAAGTTTACTTACCACCTGAAATGTTAGAAAGAAATGCAATGCAATGCTAAATGAGATGAAATGGTATGATGCTAGACCAAACCAGAAGCATGTTGATGATGAAAATGATGCTATGAGGTGCTGCAAACAAGAGGCAAGACATGGAGATGCTCATACAAGATTATGAATGCAACTGATGCAAGTTAAGGAGCATGAACAAGCATGGAAAGTTATGAAGCACACAAGACAAATGACATGGCAAGTATGAGATGCAATGATCAAGGATGCTTCCTATATGTCTTATGATGCCAAATGAACCACAAGAATGCACAAAATGCAAAGACAAGTCATGTTATGCAAGAGAAAACAAGGAGGATGCAAGAGAAAGCCCAAATTAGGGTTTATGAATCAAACATCAAACAAAAACCCAAAACAGAAGCAAACCCTAAGATAAAAAATGGAAAATGCTATCCAAGGAAACCCTAAACCTATAATGAACCACTGCCCAAAGGGGAGCTCTCAACTCTCAACCAATCTCAAGATATGAATTTTACAAGATATTAGGGTTTTTTAGGGTTCCTAACAAAACAAATGCCAAACAATTAGGAAATGAGGAAACAAATCATGGCCATTTTATCCTTGAAAATACATGCCAAACACAACACAATGCAAGAAGAATCAATGTCTCAACCTTCTCCAATAGGCAGAAATGAATTTTCAAACTTATGATCAAAATAATGCATAAAAAATGATTTAATTCAATGAAAAATTCTTAAAATGCATCAAGATCAAAAAAGAAATTTGGTTTGAAGGTTGGACAATGTTTCTAAATGTCTTAGAACATTTCATGAATTTTTTTGTAATTTTTAAATACCTAAAAGTATTTTTAATTAATTAATTCCCATTAATCAATTAAAAATAATCTTTTAAATATTTAAAAATACCTTTTTAATGATGAAAAATAAAATAAAAATATTTTTGGGTCTTAAAAATTAATAAAACTTTAAAGAAAAAGTTTCATAATTTTTAAGAATTTTTTGTTATTTTAAAATAAATATGCAAGGTAATTGAAATAAAAATGAATAAAAATTAAATAAAAATGAAAGTCAAATGAAGGAAAGGCCAGGATGCGCTCTGGGTTTAAATGGATTGACCACGCGCCAGATCCAAGGGTCCACACAGCTTCTGACTTAATTAATTAAATTATGATTAATTAAACCTAAACACGTGGATTAGGGCATAAGCAGCTAATCTGGGCCATTCAAAAGAGAGGGAAGTCAGCTGGTCAACGCTCATCAATGGCTCAAATTCAAACTAGAGTTAATGACGCCATTAGGGCATAATCACTCTCAGGTGGCCGGAGAAGACCTCCGGTCGTCTTCTCCGGCCAACACCTCACCTGAAAAATCTCCAAACCTCTCAAAACGTACCAAAAATGAAAACTAAGAACATGGAAATGATCCTCATCCTCTCACGAATCAAACCCCTCTCTCAAAACAAATTTAAATTTCCTAAATCAACTGAATCGAAGAGAATAAGTTCTAGGTCACGCAAGCTTCAGAAACAAATTAAATGCTCAAATCACAACCATTTTCAAAACCAATGGTACCAGAATGATCAGTGAAACAAATAGAACAAGTTTGTAACAAGAAAAATCATTTCTGGAAAAATAAATTTCAGGCTACCTGAGATTTGAAGCTCTCCACTTGAGGACTTTCTGGCTTTTTCTTTAAGTGCAAACCACTCCTTAGGACCCCTTGATGATGTTTGAATGCCTTAGAACAATTTATGTAGGCTGGTTGATGAGTTTCGAAAGCTCCTGCTTCAAGCTCAGTCAACAATGGCTATGGTGATTCTGGCTGATTCAGGCCATTGTGAATGATGGTTTGTGGTCTAGATGATGTATGGAGAAGCTTTTCAAGGTTTGTTTGGCTGTTTGTAGGCTATGATGAGAGTTTCGAATGAAACTGCAAAATGGAGTGAGAAATGGCAGTGAGTTATTCTGGCTGTTTCAGGCTTGTGCTTTGGGTGGTTTGAGGTCTATGAAGTGTGTTGAGTTGGATGATGAAGAAAGTTTGAGTGTTTGCAGGCTGTATAGAGAAATTCGAAGGCTTATGCAATGTGGAAGGTTTTTGTGAATGTGTTGAATGTATGTGTTTCAGCCTTGCTTAGTGATGTCTTTAGCTTGCAAAGGGATAACATAAACAAATCTGATTGGTCAGAGGATGTGACTTGTGCTTTATGGATAGGTATGTCACCTTTTGCTCAAAGTCCACTTTATGTGTAAGGCAAGTATGGTGAGGTGCTAGGCAAGTACAAGGCATGGGCTATGCGCAGCAAAATGAGGGGAAAGAGTCAGCTTGGTCCAGCATTCAAGGCAGCAAGTTGGTAAAGCATGATCATGAGTTTTTGCAAGTTGTGACATTTTGGTTCACATGTGATTCTTTGTCTAACCAAGCATGAAACCATGGGCAATCTTGGTTCAAATCTGATTTTTAGGACTTGTAGAATGTTGGCACATTGGTTAGAGGTGAACTTGAGGCTGCAAAAGTCATTGATCCATGATTTTGCAAAATTCTCACTTAGGGCATGCCTTGAAAATTAATGATTTTAGCCAACTTTGCATTGCCATAACTTTTGATCCAAGAAGAGTTTGATCATGTTCTTGTAATTTTTGAAAAGGGAAAGATGAAATCTACAACTTTCATGACCAAAGTTTTTCCATTTGAAGCCTTTTTGAATCATGAATCAAGGCTTGAAAAATGACCTAAAATGATGCATTCTTGAAAAGTCAACTATGCCCAAAAAGTCAACATTTGCAAAAACCCTAAATTCTTGATTTCTATGAACTTCAACCTTCTTCCATGATCAAATAAAGATCATATACACTCAAAATGATGAAGACCACCCATTGGTTGGGTCATTGGGGGCCTCAGATGCCCTGATTTTGCACTGACTTGCCTGAAAAGTCAACTCTTGATCAGATGACTTCCCCATGGAATTTCTTCATGAAAATTGATATGCATACTCCCTATACCATATAGAGATCAATGGAAACAAGAATGACCAAAAAATTTGGAGTTATGGCCTCTGAAACCAAAACCCTAATTTTCAGTCAACTGTGTAGTTCATCCTGGCTCTGCATCCACTCAAACCCTAGTTCTTGTGATTCCTCTGCAATTTTGACTTTGAGGAGATGAAATATGATATAAGAACACACATGGACCCCTTTGAGTTGATTGGTTGCCTTTGGAATGGCTCAAGATGCTTTGGGATTGCTCAGATCACAAACCCTAGGTGCAGATGCCTTGAAAACTATGCAGTGAATCAAAAATGAAATGTGAGATGATATGATTGTGTTTATGCATATGAGAATGATCACAAGCCATGGTGTGAATGGGTGAGGGCAAATTTGGGGTGTTTACAGCTGCCCCTATTCAAACATGAGTTAGCTGTGCAGGATGTAAGCGACGGCTTAACAGGCAAACAAGATAACTTGTGGTTGAATACCAAAGACAGTCCAAAATTTGCACTCACAGAATGAAGAAGAAAAGGGATATAGATTGTAAATGAAAAATAAAGTATATTGTAAAGTGGGCGACGGAGGACGACCGTCGAGCAGAGGACGACTGCTGGGTAAAGAGCGATGATGGGGACGGCCGACATGCTGGGAAAAGTGCTGAAAATAAAGCAATGACGGGGACGACCGACACGCTGGGGATAAAAAGGTAAAGCCAAGACGGGGACGGCCGACTAGCTGGAAAAAGTAAGATATCATGATGGGGACGGCCATCAAGATAAAGTTGTAAAACTTTTCTGGGGATCGAATGAAACATGACGGGGACGGCCATCAAGTTCATAAAGGTAAAGTAAATAACGATGGGGACGGCCATCGGGTTAAAAGGAAAAGGGACCACGACGGGGACGGCCATCGGGTTAAAGAATAAATGAAATAAACAGTTGATGGGGTACGGCCATCAAAGGTGAAGGACGATCACCTAGCAGGGGACGGCTGCTCTGTTGGGGTTAAAAGAAATATGATGGGGACGGCCATCAAAGGTGGAGGACGACCACCTGGCAGGGTACGGCTGCCGAAAATATCAACGATGGGGACGACCATCGGATAGAAAAGGTCAACGATGGGGACGGCCATCGGACGAGCATGATGGAGGACGACCATCAAGAAGTGGAGGACGACCACTCAGCAGGGGACGGCTGCTCTCAAGGTTTATCATGACATAGGACGAATGTCAGATAACCAAAAATCAACAATGGGGATGGCCATTGGATAAAGTTGATGAAGGACGATCATCAAGAGGTGGAGGACGACCACTTAGCAGGGGACGGCTGCTAAATATCAACGATGGGGACGGCCATCGGATGAGCATGATGGAGGACGACCATCAAGAAGTGGAGGACGACCACTCAGCAGGGTACGGCTGCTCTCAAAGGTATCATAACACAGGACGAGTGTTAGATAAAAGAAACTTTGTTGGTGATCTACTGGGGATAAAGTAAACACGGACGAGCGTTTACATCCAAGAAACAAAAGGTATAAGTGTTTGGTATTGTGTATAGATTAAAGATGCGGACGAGCATCCTTAAGACTTATGATACGGACGAGTATCATGTAGAAACAAACTGACACATGTTCAGAAATGATGATACGGACGAGTATCAACTGGTTAACAAAGAACACGGACGAGTGTTGAATCTGAAAGAATTCTTCTGGGGAATAACAGACACAGGCGAGTATCTATATTCAAGAAGACACAAGTGTTTGACACGGTGTATGGATTAAAGATGCGGACGAGCATCCCTAAGACTATGATACGGACGAGTATCATGTAGAAACAAACACTAGACGCAATGTTCTGAGATGATGGTACGGACGAGTACCAACTGGTTAACAAAGAACAAGGACTGCTGTCGAATCTGTGGGGATATGAGTGATGATGTATACAAGATACGGACGAGTATCTGTATAAGTGTACCATGAGTAGTGAGTATTGTATTGTATAGATGAGTGTTTTAACTGCTGGGGAGAGTGACACGGACGGGTGTCAAAAGAGAAAAGTATAATATTAACAAGTATATGAGTGATAAAGGTGTAAGCGACTGCGCTGGGGATATGACACGGACGGGTGTCAAGAAAAGTGCACATACAAGTATATGTGAGTGCAAAGAGGACGTCTTCGGCTTTCTGCTGGTGATATGACACGGACGGGTGTCATGAAGTATCCGTAATACGGGTGATTTGTTTGTAAAGAGTGTTCTGGCGACTTTACTGGGGAGTGATGACACGGACGGGTGCCGAAAGGTGATATGCTGGTATTTGTGAATATGAGGCAACTGTTTTTTGCTGGGACTCTGATGGGGACTCTGGGGGAAAGTAATCTGTATTCTGATGAATGGTTACTAATCACAAGCATTCAATTCACAACATGACTTATGATTATGCTATGCATTTGATTTTTGCCGTAATGCTCCGTATTAGACGGAATGCTACGCTCTGAGGGTATAATATGACGCGAATGCCATGATTATGCAAAGAGGCGAAGATTCGGGACCCGGATCCCGTTGTTGCGAAGATCTCTGGTCGATCTGCTTGAAGTGAACATCCCAGCTGGGGATGAGATCATTGGTAGATCTAATGACGTATCTGCTCGGGGATATAGGTCACTGATTGACATATCCTTATAAATGAGAAACCCAGCTGGGGTTTGTAGAAGCTTCTGTACTCTGTTGTGATCTTCTATGCGCTGCTCTTCTGGATAGAGGCTGGAGATTCTGTGGGGAGATGATTCCCTGACTCCTGTACTCAACCGAGGATGAAATGGCAACTCGGCTGGGGAATTATGAGAGGTAAATCAGCTGGGGAGAGCAACAAGTGGCAACTCAGCTGGGGATAAAACATCCTGAGTGTTAAACCTGTTAGTTGATTTGGCAACTTTGCTGGGGGAAGCAATGGGGAGCAACTCAGCTGGGGATAGAGCATTTCGGATGCTGAGATTGAGTGTATGCTGATTTGGCAGCTCCGCTGGGGAAATGGGCACCTTCTAGTGCCATGTGGAAGATAGACCGAGTTGATAATGATTCGCCTACTTGCTGAGACATAACCTGCATGCCCCAGGTTGCGTTCTGGATACCTGCAATCCTGCAAAGGTAAGGAAACGCACAAAAGGTCCCGAGGTATCCTCTACTGGATTCCGTCATAGGAGTTAAGTACTTTCGAGAATAATCACATTCCCTGTAAGCATGTGTTTTTTTTTTTTTTTTTTAGAGAAAGGCATCTGTACTTATGCAATTGTGTTTTTAGGGATATCAGACAACTCTTTGCAAAACATAAATGTAAAAACGAAACATGACCGAAAATCTGATTTTATTAATTCATGTGCCCTGAATTGGCAAGATACAGTCAAGGAAACATATCTCCTGAAATGAAGAGATTGTTACAAATTGAGAAACAAAATGCTGGCGATGCTGACGACGCTTTCAAGGAGCTTCCTCTTCTGCTATGACTCGTATGACAATGACGTTCTTCTCGTCTTGCTTTCTGGAGAGAGTTGATTCTGATTGAAGCTTGATCCTTTGAAGCTTACCAAGTTGTAGGTGATACAGACGAATTCAGAATGCAGTTGTTCGCTTATTCCCTTATTTTGCATGGATCGCCCTTTCGGGTTTTCAATCCATCGGGATACCCATTTTTTGCCTGAGCTGTCCAATGCGGCTTTTCAACTCAGCGGGTGCACATTTTTTATTTATTTCCCTTATTTTTGCCCGAGTCTTTTATTCTGTTTTTTTGACTCGCCGGGATGCCCTATTTTTGCCTGGACTTACATTCTGTTTTTGTGTCCAGCGGGTCGTTTTATGCGAAGTATTTTTTAACTGCATCTGAATTCAAAGGGGACGGGAAATCTTCACCATCCATGGTGCTGAGCATCAGTGCTCCACCGGAGAAAACTTTCTTTACCACGAATGGTCCTTCGTAGTTTGGAGTCCATTTGCCCCTGTGGTCTGTATGAGGAGGGAGGATTCTTTTCAACACAAGATCCCCTACTTGGTACTCTCGGTGCCTGACTTTCTGATCAAAGGCCTTCTTCATTCTCTTCTGATATAGCTGTCCATGACAGATTGCAGCCACTCTTTTCTCTTCGATCAAACTCAGTTGTTCGAATCGGGACCGAACCCATTCTACTTCACTCAGTTTAACATCCATTAATACCCGTAGGGAGGGTAATTCAACTTCAACAGGTAGGACTGCTTCCATACCATACACAAGCTGATACGGTGTTGCCCCAGTGGATGTTCTGATTGATGTGCGGTACCCATGCAAGGCAAACGGTAGCATTTCGTGCCAGTCTTTGTATGTGATTACCATCTTCTGCACAATCTTCTTAATATTTTTATTTGCTGCCTCGACAGCGCCATTCATCTTTGGCCTGTAAGGAGAAGAATTGTGATGTTGGATCTTGAAGTCCCGGCACAGTTCTGCTATCATTTGTTGTTTAAATTGGAACCATTATCAGTAATGATTCGCTCGGGCACTCCATACCGACAGATGATATCTCTTTTCAGAAATCTGGCTACCACTTGCCTTGTAACATTTGCATATGAGGCTGCTTCAACCCACTTGGTGAAATAGTCGACGGCGACCAGGATGAATCTGTGGCCGTTCGAAGCAGTTGGCTCAATCTTGCCAATCATATCAATGCCCCACATGGCAAAGGGCCAGGGTGAAGACATGATGTTCAAAGGATTGGGAGGTACATGCACTTTATCTACGTAGATCTGGCATTTGTGGCATTTTCTGGCGTAAGCACAACAGTCTGCATCCATTGTGATCCAGTAATAGCCTGATCTCAACAATTTCTTAGCCATTGCATGTCCTCCAGCATGGGTACCAAAAGAGCCTTCATGCACTTCATGCATCAGTAAATCTGCTTCCGTCTTATCAACACATCTGAGGAGTACCATGTCAAAGTTCCTCTTGTATAAAGACCCATCAGTGTTCAGGAAGAAACTACCAGCAAGCCTTCTTAAAGTCTTCTTATCATTGGAAGATGCCCCAGGTGGGTATGTTTGATCCTCCAAGAAGCACTTAATGTCATGGAACCAAGGCTTATCATCCTTGACAACATCCGCTGCAAATACATATGCTGGTCTATCAAGTCTTGACACTGAAATCTGAGGTACAAAGTTAGCGGCTTGAACTTTGATCATGGATGAAATGGTAGCAAGAGCATCTGCAAACTGATTCTCGTCCCGAGGGATGTACTCAAGCTTGACTGTTGTGAAGAAAGTCAGTAACCTTCTCGTATAATCCCTGTAAGGTATCAGATGATCTTGGTGGGTGTACCATTTTCCGTTGGTTTGATTGACTACCAAAGCCGAATCTCCGAATACAGTCAATGTTTTGATCCTGAGGTCAATGGCTTCCTCAAGACCCATAATGCAAGCTTCGTATTCAGCTTCGTTGTTAGTGCAGTTGAAAGTGAGTTTTGCTGAGAAAGGCATGTGAACTCCTTTAGGTGTAATAAGTACTGCACCAACACCGCGACCATTCATGTTAACAGCCCCATCAAACATCATGGTCCATTCTTCCTCCGGGTCAGGCCCTTCAGTGTGAATAGGCTCTTCATGGTCTTTTGCTTTAATGAACATGATGTCTTCATCAGGGAAGTCAAACCTCATAGGCTGGTAGTCATCAATGGGTTGCTCAGCAAGATATTCAGATAGTACACTGCCCTTGATGGCTTTCTGAGATGTGTACTGTATGTCGTATTCTGTGAGAATCATCTGCCATCTTGCAACCCGTCCGGTAAGAGCTGGCTTCTCGAAAATGTACTTAACTGGATCCATCTTTGAGATCAACAAAGTAGTGTGGGTCAGCATATACTGTCTCAGTCGGCGAGCAGCCCACGCTAAAGCACAGCAAGTTTTCTCGAGCAGTGAATAACGTTGTTCACAGTCGGTAAACTTTTTGCTTAGGTAGTATATTGCATACTCTTTTCGACCAGACTCGTCATGCTGACCTAGTACACACCCCATTGACTCTTCTCATACTGTCAAGTACATAATCAGAGGTCTTCCTTCAACTGGCGGCATGAGGATTGGAGGTTCTTGCAGATATTCTTTGATCTTGTCAAAAGCCCTCTGGCATTCTTCGTTCCACCTGACCGTTTGTTCCTTTCTTAACAGCTTGAACAAGGGTTCACAGGTTGCTGTAAGGTGGGATATGAACCGTGAGATGTAGTTCAATCGACCTAAGAACCCTCGAACTTCTTTCTCAGTTTTCGGTGCAGGCATCTCTTGAATAGCCTTGACTTTGTCAGGGTCAACTTCAATCCCTTTCTCGCTTACGATAAAGCCCAGCAACTTACCAGATCGCACCCCGAATGTGCATTTGTTGGGGTTCAACTTCAGTTGGTACTTCCTCAGACGCTTGAATAACTTGAGCAGATTTACCAGGTGATCTTCCTCTGTAAGGGACTTGGCGATCATATCATCCACATAACACTCGATTTCCTTATGGATCATATCGTGGAATAATGTCACCATAGCCCGTTGATACGTTGCACCAGCATTCTTCAGTCCAAATGGCATCACTTTGTAACAGAACGTGCCCCAAGGTGTAATGAATGTTGTCTTCTCCATGTCTTCAGGTGACATCTTGATCTGATTATATCCTGAAAATCCATCCATGAAGGAGAATACCGAGAACTGAGCCGTGTTATCCACCAATACATCAATGTGAGGTAATGGGAAGTCATCTTTCGGGCTGGCTCTGTTCAGATCCCGGTAGTCCACACACATTCTTACTTTGCCATCTTTCTTAGGCACAGGTACTATATTAGCAACCCACGGCGGATAGCTAGTTACAGCAAGGAACCCGGCGTCCCATTGCTTTTGTACCTCTTCCTTGATTTTTATAGCCATGTCTGGGCGAGTTCGGCGCAGCTTCTGTTTGACCGGTGGGCACTCTTCTCTCAAAGGCAGCTTGTGCACAACTATATCGGTGTCCAACCCTGGCATGTCTCGATACGACCAAGAAAACACATCAACATACTCTTGAAGCAGATCTACCAGTTGCCTCTTCACTGAGTCTTGCAGGCAGGCCCCGATTCTAACTTCTTTCACGTCTTCCTCTGTACCAAGATTAATCACTTCAACCTCCTCCTGGTGAGGGGTAATAACCTTTTCCCCTTGTCTCAACAACCTGGCTAGCTCTTCAGGAAGCTCATACTCTTCATCAACCCCTTCATCAGCTTGATTGATTGGATTTTCAAAGTCATACGATGTCATAGCCGTGCTGTTGTCGGTGCTGTCAGGAAGGCACTCTCTGCAAGGGTTAAGTTTGTTCATTTTAGTGATTGATTTTAATCTTGCTTTAGAAAAAAGTGAAATGAAGTTATCATTTTGAAAACACCGCCATTTATTTTTGTACAAAAAGAAAAATGGAAAAACAGTGAACAGAAAAGAAAAAAGACTTGTTTGCAAAAAGATGTCTGATATTTCATTAATTTAATCTTGTTTGCACAAAAGTACAGATGGCCCTGGTTACAAAATGAGTCTTGTCATCTTGGGCAAGATGCAAGACTTTGATGCATGCTATAAAAATACAGGAAATAATAATTACTCTGCATGAGTAACTCTTATAATTTCCTGGGAAGACCAGTTCGAGATACTGCTCCCCGGGATCTTTGGACGGATCCAAATCTCCAGATTGCGCTCCTCTTCCAGCTCGTCTTCCAGGCAGTTGATAGCATCGGGGGTAAGCATCCCCCCACTGACAAAACCAGGCTCTGCAGCAGCCTCTGCTTGATGTTGAGTTGGTTTGTAACCCAACCCAAATTTGTCCTTCTTCTCCTCCACAGCTAAAACCTTGCCCCAGCCTAGGGCAGTTCCTTCTTCAACAACCTTCCGGGCTTGTTGGTAAGATGACATGGAGATACCTGACACAGCAGATGCTTCATTCACATTCAAAGCTTCAAACCCCTGGCTCATTGTTTCATGGATCTCTCCATCCATCTCAATGTATTTGTAAGTAGCCAGATAGCTAACGAAAATGTCCTCCTCTCCACAGATTGTGACAACTTGGCCTTCCCACTCAAATTTTAACTTTTGGTGAAGGGTAGACGTTATTGCGCCAGCGGCGTGAATCCAGGGTCTACCCAACAAACAGCTGTAGGCGGGCTGAATGTCCATCACATAAAAGATAGTTTTAAAGGTCTGCGGGCCAATTGTCACGGGCAGCTCAATCTCCCCCAGAACCGATCTCTTCGAACCATCAAAGGCTCTTACTACCAGGTTGCTGGGTCTCAAAGCCAATCCATCATACTCTAACTTCACCAGAGCCTTCTTTGGTAAGACATTCAGGGAAGAACCTGTGTCCACCAGCACATGAGAAAGGACAGCTCCTTTGCATTCCATGGTTATGTGCAAGGCTTTGTTGTGATTGCGGCCATCCGCTGTCAAGTCAGAATTGGTGAACCCTAGCCCATTGCTAGCAGTAACGTTCCCAACCACGGTTTCCAATTGGTTGACAGTAATCTCCTCAGGCACGTAAGCTGCGTGCAGGACTTTAAGTAGTGCATTCCGATGGGCTTCGGAGCACATAAGCAGTGAGAGGATGGAGATTTTGGATGGCGTCTGGTGAAGCTGATCCACAATTTTATAATCACTCTTTTTGATGATTCGCATAAACTCATCAACTTCCTGATCGAATGGAGTCTTCAGGGTTTCTTTGGCAGCTGAATCTTCCTGCACCGGGCCTTTTCCTTTTGCCTTGGCAGCAGCTTCTGCTTCGGCAGTAGGTCTTTGAACTTGTGAAGCAAAGAGACGTCCGCTTCGAGTGAAGCCTCCGCCTCCCCCCACATTATCTACTTGTGGTGCAGGTATTGATGTTTCCAGAGTGATTCTTTTCCCTTCACAGTACACGTCAGAGCCATAGTGCCAAGGGATGGCCCTATCGCTTTCATATGGTACTGGTCCAGGCACCGTGACAGTGACTGGACTGATTGCTGCTGCTGAAGGGACTGTAATCGTTTGTGGATCATAAAAGATTGTAACTGGTGCTCTGGTGGGAGCAGCACCTTCTGAATGGTAGGCGGAGTTATTTTCAGGATCGTAGAATATGGTAACAGTGGAGACATCTTCGTGATTGATTGCTGGTGTTGTAGGAGGTACTGTTGGAAGGACTGTTGTTGTTGTTGATGGAGAGTCGAAATGGAATGAAGCTGAAGTTGTAGCAGGAGAAACTGTTGAAAACTGATCATTTGGGAGAACTGATGAAGTACTTGTTGATGCTGCTGATGAATTGTCGGGAACATTAGTTGCTGCAGTCGTAGGAGAGTCTGAAACCGTTGCTGATGACGTTGTCGGATTTGCCGGAAATGATGTAGTGATCTGGAGTAGGCCACTCTGAATAAGGCTGTCAATGCCATTCCTCAGGTCCTCACACCCATTCCATGAGATATTGCAGTATGGACATCCTAGTTCACACCCCGGAAATATATTGTTTTCACGGAGTTGAGCTTTGATTTCCACCAACGGTGTCCTGATCTGGTCCACACTGGTTATTAAATAAGACGGTTGGTCTTCTTCAATAGCATTAATTCGGGGACCACCATGGTTCGGCATGGGGTTTTTATTGACATTGGGCGGAGGTGCAAAATTCATAGCCTTGGAGTCTACCAAGTCTTGTACCTTCATATGCAGAGCCCTGCATTTTTCTGTACTGTGACCAGGTGCGTTTGAATGAAAAGCACACCTAGCATTAGAGTCATAGTTTCTTGGTAGACTGTTGGGATCAGGAGGTGCCAACGCTCTTAGCTCAACTAGGTTGAGTTTCAGAAGTTGTGGCAGCAAGGCGGCATACGGCATTGGGATCGGGTCGATCACTCTGTTAGCTTGGGATGGCCTTTGTTGGAATGGCCTCTGTTGATTGTTGTTGTTGGAGTTGTTGTTGTTGTAGTTCCTTGGAGGATACTGATTCTGCTGATACTGAGGTTGTTGTTGGAAGTTTTGTTGAGGAGGTTGATAGACTGGCTGAGGATGAGCTGGAGCAGGGATAGTGACTGCTGCTATTGACCTTTGAACATATTGGGGCCTACCCCTGTTGGTGTGAATGGCATTGGTCTCGCCAGTTCTTCTCGGGCCTGCAAAAGGCTTTCTTGTACTACTGGGCGAGCTTGCACCGTTGTCTGAGATCTTTCCCATCTTTAACAGGCTTTCAATTCTCTCCCCAGCTATAACAACATCCGCAAAGCTAGTGGAAGAGAAAGCAGCTAACCTGTCAATATACGTTCCCTGGAGAGTGTTCATAAACATGTCTGCCATTTCTCTCTCAGACATTGGTGGTTGAACGGCAACAGCCAATTGCCTCCATCTCTGAGCATATTCTCTGAAGCTCTCCCTGGACGACTGTGACATTCCCATTAGGAGGGTCCTGTTGGGTGCCATATCTAGATTATACTGGTACTGTCTGATGAAGGCCTCTGCCAGGTCCTTCCAGCATCTAATTGTTGCTCTTGTCAGATGGGAATACCACTCCCTCGAAGCTCCAGTCAAGCTATCTTCAAAATAGAACATCCACAATTTCTCATCCATTGTATAGGCCTTCAGCCTTCCCAGAAACGATTGTAGATGAGTCCGGGGGCATGAAGTCCCATTATACTTTTCAAAGCATGGAGGCTTGAACTTGTGGGGAATCCTGACCCCTTCTACCAAACCCATGTCCATAACGTCGAAACCCAAAGAATTTTGAGATTCTAAGGACCTCAACTTCTCAGCTATTTCTTCCAATCTCCTATCATAAGTTTCCTCTCCGGCACCCATTACTGTATACTGGTCCTCCTGAGGATCTTCGTGAAGTACTCTGGCTGCAGTGGCTGTTCCTTGAACATTTGCAGGAATGTTAATCTCAGGATGTAGATGTGGGCCAAACACAGGAGGGTTAACATGGGGTTGTACCCGTTCATTGTTACTTGTGCCAGCAGTCCCCACATGGGGTTCCTCTTGATTCCTCCCTTCTACCAAAACCCTGAGCCTCTCCTGGCTTTGAGCTAAATTGTTCATTACTTCCATGAACTGTGTTATCTGAGTTCTCATCTCCAACCTTTCGTTGGCCATCTGGTTTCTGACCTCCGTAAGGTCTTGCTGCATCTGATCCATCTGGATTCCCGGAAGGTTGTTTCTAGTTGGGTACCTGTGTGGCCTGTTGAGGGGAAATGCCCGGCGGCGAGCAATAATTCCTGAGTATCACAACAGAGGTTAGTAACAAAAACAAAAAACCTGCAAAACAAACAAAAGGGTTAGTATGCAATGCAGTTATGCTTATTTGCTTTCAAGGTATCCGGTTTGGCCTTCAGTTTTGACCCTTCCAGACCCTTGAAGATGTTGCTGTTGAAGTTGCTTTCGAAGTGAACTTAAATAGAAACCAACAAAAATATATTACAAAGGTGAAATAATACAAATTGTTCATTTTTACAACACAAACCCTCTAAGGGGTCAAAATACATCACAAAGAACAAAAGTACATGGAATAGGAACAACAACAAGCAAATGATCAAACTCCAAGGCCAAACTCATCCTCACGAACTTCCTTGAGAAGTGCTTCGGTCACAGGATCAGCCGGATGCTCCGTAAGATTCCTGATGAGAAGGTTTCTTGTTGCAACAGCTGCAGTCAACTTCTTGTTCTGACTTTGGTCTTTAGACCTCTTCACTCCAGCTCTGATTTCTAGCTCTGATATTTCCTTCTGGGCTGCTGCCAGGGCTTTTTCCATCTGTTCCATCTTGTCCTGAACTCTCTTGTCTTCTAGAGTACGGGCCTCAGTGATCCGGACCCACCTGGCCTGACTCTCTTTCAAATACAAGTCTATTCTTTCTCTCTGGAACTGGGCTTCTTTACAAGCATTCTTCAGAATTTGCTCACCAGCCTTAGACTTGTTGATATAATCTCCAGACTTCTCAATTTTAGTCAAGTGTTCTATTCTCAATTTCTCCAATCTTTCAATCTCCCTCACACCTTCACTCCTCTCCCGGAGGGTCTTCTGCAAGGCTTGGGTTAACTTCTCATTTCTTTCCTTCAAGCTCTCAAACTCCTCCAAACTGATGGTGGCAGGGGGTGGTGCTGAAGATGACTCAGGCATGTCTTCTATGGTGAAGGGCATTCCAGAGAATTGGGCCCTGGCATGGGACCACTCATAATATTGCGCTGATGCCACATTATTACATTTCCCTAGAATGGTGACTCCCTTGGTTTGAACATTATCCCAGGCCCAGGCAGCCTGCCTAACAACAGCCAAACTAATCTTGTTCTCACAGTAGAGGGTCTCAACCAAGTCTCGCTCCCTAGGAATATGAACCAGTGCATAGCCCAATTGCCTCCTGAACAGTAGAGGGTTGTAGTTGATACTTCCCTTAACTCCTATTAAGGGCACATTGGGGAAGTGCCCACAGCTGGTGAGGATATCTCTGCCCTTGGTGCTTTGAGTACACCATCTGATGTCTGCTGAAGTGAGAGTAGTGAGCCTTTTGGCCCAGTTGCTTTGCTGATGAGGATTTAGGAATGCATTTGTCCTGGGTAGATGCTTAAGAAGCCAAGCATGGAATAATGGAGCACAACACCTCACTAGCCTTCCCCTCTGCTTCTCATTCTTCTGGTGCACTGAGTAATAGAGATCTCCTAGCAAAGTTGGCACTGGGTTCTTCAGGATGAACAAATGGATTGCATTCTTGCTAATGAATTGAGGCTCATCTGCAAACAACACAATTCCATATACACTTAAGGCCAACAGAGCACAAACAGCTTTCCACTCCCCCAGGGAGGCTTTCAAACTAGCTTGAGAAATCAGGAAGTCCAGATGAAATCCAGGGATCCCAGCTTTAGAGGTCATATGCTGTTCAATCAAAACAGGCTCCAGGTGCAAAGCTTTTGCTATCTCTCCATTGCTGGGAAAGACCATTTCAGGGTTGAAAGGGATTTCCCTCTTGATAGGCAAACCAATCAAAGATGAGTATTCTTCCAAAAGAGGCCCCAACTGAAAGTCTTGAAAGGTGAAACATCTCAATGGGGGGTCATAAAACTGGATGCAAGTGTGGATCAAACTCCTCTGAGATGGGTCCAGATCCATGACCAAGTCAAGTATATTCCCATAATGCTCCCTGAACAAAGGTAGGTGATCTGGAGTGATCAGGGTTTGGATCCTCCTGATGTCTGATAAGTCTGGTTGGAAGAAATGATAGGTGATGTTACTTTTATTTGGAGCCATGATGCTGAAGATTAAGTAGAGTGCTGATGAAGATGCTGAGGAGTGGGCCACTGGCTGGCTAGTGCAAGTATCTGAAGTATGGCTGACAAGCTGAAGCAAGTACTGGTGGAGATAGGTCAGAACTAAAGATGGGGTCAAAACCAAAACCAGATGAAAATGGATACCCTGAAACACAAATAAGCACATGTTAATATGATGCAATGAGTATGTATGCAAATGATATGCAAGGGTTTGTGACTGAGCTGGATCTGATCAAAATGCCCTGATATAAGTCCATGTGTGTTCAAGAATTCCAGTTGGAGGTCTAAAAATCCAGTAACCAGGGTGGGGGGCTCAAATAAAGAGCCACAAGTCCAGGGTTTTAGAATCACAAGAACTGTCCAACATGGAGTATTCTTAACAAAGTCAAAGTAACAGGGTATTCTGAGGTCAAGGTACCTGCAAACCTGTAAACAGCCCAACCCCCTCACAGGTAATGATCTAGAACAAGGATCCTCAGACTTGGATCAGTTATGAGAAGTGTAAACACTTCTAACCCGGAGGTACAGTGTTTACAATAACCATAACAATTCCTCCTCTAATTCACCTCAGTTTCTGAAGGTCAATACTAAAAGGTCATCCAGACTTAGCAGGCTTCCCAGATAGCCCTAGCATTGCAGGAAATCTGCAACACAGAGTTCTCAAAAAGAAACCCATATCTGAACCGTGTTTCATATTCCCGCACCAGACCGAAATGGAATGGGAAAGAATATGATTCACTCTAGCCTAGGTGTCACTCAGGTCCCAGGTATAGGACCTTAACTCTCAATGAAATACCCACCCACCAAGGCAAACAACAGATCCAGCCAGCAACAATGACAATATGATATAAATGCAATAAAGAAAGCAGTAAAAGTAAATGTACATAAAGCAATAAACAAAAATAAATACAAGCACAAACAAGCACATAACACCCCAGTAAACACAAATCAAACAAGCGCTAGGAGGAACCCACAAAAAGAACCAGAAGCCCTGAATACAGATTATTGTCCCCAGCAGAGTCGCCAAGCTGTCGCTCCCGACAAATGAAACTGGATCAGATGAAGGTACAGACGCGAACGGTCGGCGAAGGGAACAGTGAGAACACACAGTCGTGAACTCACTGGAGATGAATAGAGTCGCCAGCTAGGCATTTTTATCCCGGAGGAAAGGTAATGCTGCATAGACCTAGAAAGATATGGATAAGACGGTCGCGAACCAGAGAGACTGAGAAAGGGGGTTGGTTACAACCTGGGAAGGTATTAGCACCCAGATTGTCCGTCGTACTCGACGGGATCCACGCTTAAAAGATTTGTGTTTTAAAGGGGTAGTGTCAGTGCAATTTGTGTGTAAAAGAGCTGGAAAGATGTACAGGTGTCAGTGTAATGAAGTGAAGTGTATAAATGACGTGTCAGTGTGAGGACAAGAATGAAATGCTCAAGACTATGAGGCTTAAGAATGAAGCTGAAAGAGGGGGAATGTACAGAGACTTTTGTTCGATAACTGTTAAGTTATGCCTACGTATCCTCTCGTGCAATGAGGAAGTCAGAACACCGTAGTTCGACCCAAAGAGACTGAAAGATGAATTGACTTGTGAACTGCTCACTTGTCTATGCTCAAGTGTATGACCTGTCTGGCTCAGGTGCTAACTGTCTTGCATTAGACGGAAGAAGCAAGTCCTCGGTTGTGAGTGAAGGTGATGAGAAAAGAATCCCGGAGGAGACGATTATTGTTTGTTTTTGAGTTTTCAGTCTTTTATTGTTTTTGGATTTTGTCATAAGTTAATGAGCTTAAGCCTAAGCCAGTGGGTTAGTAAACTCATCACATCTTCCCTCTGATTAGGGGTAATGAGAGTACCTTAAGTGTGAAGTCAGATTCTCACACTTAATCACCTTTGGTGTAGGATTAAGATCATTAACCTACTTGTGATTATTTAGATGTTTTGGGTGGTTTTTGTTTAGTGTTAAGTAATGAGGTTAAGCCATAATCAGGGATTAAACAGACCCATTACACCATCCTAAAAGAAGGATGATAGATGAGAATGCTTAAGTTGAGAAAAACTCCTCAACTTAATCCATGATTAGGGATTAAACCCATGACAAAACAAGCCTTTGATTAAGTGGATTTTATTTACTGATATGATGATGAAGTGAGTTTTATGATTTGTAAGACAAACTTGAGGGGGACTTGTCCATTAACACTAGGGTTAGTCCTTCTTAACCAATTAAGGAAGAATTAGAACCCTAATGCAAGGCCCAAGTTACAAGTGTGATGTCTTGATGATTATTAAGTGAATTGATTAAGAGATTTAAACACATTAAGGGTTTAACACTTAGGATTAAAGTTATACACTCCATCCTAAGAGAAGGATGCAGGCATAAGCTTAATCACAAAGCCTTAAAGCCTTTAGGGTTTAGTCCCTGATTATGAGGTGAGAAGAGAAGACTCAAAAGGGACACAAAGGTAAAAACTAAGAAGGGAGACTAATCAAAACCCTAATTCATTGTCATGCTTGGATGATCCTATGGTTTGTGAGGTTTTCAAGGACAATCTTCAGAAGAACCACCAGGAAGCAGATGAACAGGATCAAGAGAAGCAAAATGACTTGCTTCATTCAAGAAGTCAAGTCACTTGAAGAAAGAAAGTGGGAGGAAGAAGAATGAGCAAGCTCAAACTCAAACACAAATAGAAATGCAGCAATGGATGCAAGAGAGATGAAAAGAAAAGTTATGAGAAGTGAAGGCAAATTCACTTCCCAAGTTTACTTACCACCTGAAATGTTAGAAAGAAATGCAATGCAATGCTAAATGAGATGAAATGGTATGATGCTAGACCAAACCAGAAGCATGTTGATGATGAAAATGATGCTATGAGGTGCTGCAAATATAGGGTTCCTAACAAAACAAATGCCAAACAATTAGGAAATGAGGAAACAAATCATGGCCATTTTATCCTTGAAAATACATGCCAAACACAACACAATGCAAGAAGAATCAATGTCTCAACCTTCTCCAATAGGCAGAAATGAATTTTCAAACTTATGATCAAAATAATGCATAAAAAATGATTTAATTCAATGAAAAATTCTTAAAATGCATCAAGATCAAAAAAGAAATTTGGTTTGAAGGTTGGACAATGTTTCTAAATGTCTTAGAACATTTCATGAATTTTTTTGTAATTTTTAAATACCTAAAAGTATTTTTAATTAATTAATTCCCATTAATCAATTAAAAATAATCTTTTAAATATTTAAAAATACCTTTTTAATGATGAAAAATAAAATAAAAATATTTTTGGGTCTTAAAAATTAATAAAACTTTAAAGAAAAAGTTTCATAATTTTTAAGAATTTTTTGCTATTTTAAAATAAATATGCAAGGTAATTGAAATAAAAATGAATAAAAATTAAATAAAAATGAAAGTCAAATGAAGGAAAGGCCAGGATGCGCTCTGGGTTTAAATGGATTGACCACGCGCCAGATCCAAGGGTCCACACAGCTTCTGACTTAATTAATTAAATTATGATTAATTAAACCTAAACACGTGGATTAGGGCATAAGCAGCTAATCTGGGCCATTCAAAAGAGAGGGAAGTCAGCTGGTCAACGCTCATCAATGGCTCAAATTCAAACTAGAGTTAATGACGCCATTAGGGCATAATCACTCTCAGGTGGCCGGAGAAGACCTCCGGTCGTCTTCTCCGGCCAGCACCTCACCTGAAAAATCTCCAAACCTCTCAAAACGTACCAAAAATGAAAACTAAGAACATGGAAATGATCCTCATCCTCTCACGAATCAAACCCCTCTCTCAAAACAAATTTAAATTTCCTAAATCAACTGAATCGAAGAGAATAAGTTCTAGGTCACGCAAGCTTCAGAAACAAATTAAATGCTCAAATCACAACCATTTTCAAAACCAATGGTACCAGAATGATCAGTGAAACAAATAGAACAAGTTTGTAACAAGAAAAATCATTTCTGGAAAAATAAATTTCAGGCTACCTGAGATTTGAAGCTCTCCACTTGAGGACTTTCTGGCTTTTTCTTTAAGTGCAAACCACTCCTTAGGACCCCTTGATGATGTTTGAATGCCTTAGAACAATTTATGTAGGCTGGTTGATGAGTTTCGAAAGCTCCTGCTTCAAGCTCAGTCAACAATGGCTATGGTGATTCTGGCTGATTCAGGCCATTGTGAATGATGGTTTGTGGTCTAGATGATGTATGGAGAAGCTTTGCAAGGTTTGTTTGGCTGTTTGTAGGCTAGGATGAGAGTTTCGAATGAAACTGCAAAATGGAGTGAGAAATGGCAGTGAGTTATTCTGGCTGTTTCAGGCTTGTGCTTTGGGTGGTTTGAGGTCTATGAAGTGTGTTGAGTTGGATGATGAAGAAAGTTTGAGTGTTTGCAGGCTGTATAGAGAAATTCGAAGGCTTATGCAATGTGGAAGGTTTTTGTGAATGTGTTGAATGTATGTGTTTCAGCCTTGCTTAGTGATGTCTTTAGCTTGCAAAGGGATAACATAAACAAATCTGATTGGTCAGAGGATGTGACTTGTGCTTTATGGATAGGTATGTCACCTTTTGCTCAAAGTCCACTTTATGTGTAAGGCAAGTATGGTGAGGTGCTAGGCAAGTACAAGGCATGGGCTATGCGCAGCAAAATGAGGGGAAAGAGTCAGCTTGGTCCAGCATTCAAGGCAGCAAGTTGGTAAAGCATGATCATGAGTTTTTGCAAGTTGTGACATTTTGGTTCACATGTGATTCTTTGTCTAACCAAGCATGAAACCATGGGCAATCTTGGTTCAAATCTGATTTTTAGGACTTGTAGAATGTTGGCACATTGGTTAGAGGTGAACTTGAGGCTGCAAAAGTCATTGATCCATGATTTTGCAAAATTCTCACTTAGGGCATGCCTTGAAAATTAATGATTTTAGCCAACTTTGCATTGCCATAACTTTTGATCCAAGAAGAGTTTGATCATGTTCTTGTACTTTTTGAAAAGGGAAAGATGAGATCTACAACTTTCATGACCAAAGTTTTTCCATTTGAAGCCTTTTTGAATCATGAATCAAGGCTTGAAAAATGACCTAAAATGATGCATTCTTGAAAAGTCAACTATGCCCAAAAAGTCAACATTTGCAAAAACCCTAAATTCTTGATTTCTATGAACTTCAACCTTCTTCCATGATCAAATAAAGATCATATACACTCAAAATGATGAAGACCACCCATTGGTTGGGTCATTGGGGGCCTCAGATGCCCTGATTTTGCACTGACTTGCCTGAAAAGTCAACTCTTGATCAGATGACTTCCCCATGGAATTTCTTCATGAAAATTGATATGCATACTCCCTATACCATATAGAGATCAATGGAAACAAGAATGACCAAAAAATTTGGAGTTATGGCCTCTGAAACCAAAACCCTAATTTTCAGTCAACTGTGCAGTTCATCCTGGCTCTGCATCCACTCAAACCCTAGTTCTTGTGATTCCTCTGCAATTTTGACTTTGAGGAGATGAAATATGATATAAGAACACACATGGACCCCTTTGAGTTGATTGGTTGCCTTTGGAATGGCTCAAGATGCTTTGGGATTGCTCAGATCACAAACCCTAGGTGCAGATGCCTTGAAAACTATGCAGTGAATCAAAAATGAAATGTGAGATGATATGATTGTGTTTATGCATATGAGAATGATCACAAGCCATGGTGTGAATGGGTGAGGGCAAATTTGGGGTGTTTACAGGTACGTAGGCAGCGGGGTAGGGCCCTTTCGAGCACAATCTTTAGTTTCCCTACATTTTTCCTTTTCATATCTTTTTCGTTTCTCTTTTCTTTTCTTTCATCCAGTTCAGTTCCTTTTCTTTGCAGCAGCTTTCATTTCTTCACCCTTTGAAACAGTTTCTTTGCAAGCGTGGATCCCGTCGGGTATGGCGGACGATCTGGGTGCTAATACCTTCCCAGGTCGTAACCGACTCCCGAACTCAGTCTCTTTGGTTCGCAGGACCCGTGTCCTTCCTTTTCTTTTCTTCTGGTTTGTGCAGCATTACCATTCCCGTTCCTTCGGGATAAAAATGCCTGGCTGGTGACTCTTTTCTTTTCCGCGCCACTTTCGCGTTTGTACTAAGATGGAAATCAGGGGAGCGACAGGTTGTAAGAATTTCTAAAGCATATAAGGCATAAAACCAAAATAATGGCTAATCGCTTCATGGAAACGCACTTGAACGATTTCTAAGCCTAAGTCCTAAAACTAAAGGATCTCGCCTAATATCAATATTCTAAAATTAGTGGCTAAATCATACTAAGGCCTTCTAACATTTTAAGATTAAGCCTAATTAATCTATGTCCTAATGCATCATAAAATCCTAAGTGAACTTAGATGGATTTACAATGAAAAAAGTGACTAAATTTCAATGCACTAAAAAATAGTAAAAGTCCTAGAAAAAATATGAAATTAATTCTCTAAAGTCCCTAACCTGACTATAACATTGTGTTAAAAAATCTCCTAAAAATTCAAAGTCTAACTATGTCAAATGGCCACTTAAATCTACCTAAGATTCAATCATAATTTTACACAAACCACACTACCAAAATAGTGGATAAAATGGCCTACAAAATATACCAACAATTATTACAGGTTCTATTATTTGTCCTCTAATCATAGCAAAAAGAATGGGCCGAAACTATTATAGGAAGTGGGAGAAATAAAATGTACAAAATTATGTGTTCATGTGAGAATTCAATAGAAAAGCAATTAAATGGAAAATCGAAATAAAATTGAAAAATGACAAAATTCAGAAAGTAAAAACGTGGAAAGTTTCTAAACTGAGTTAGAAATCTCCTATAATTTTTGTTGAATTTTATTATGTACTTTGGTATTTTTTATGGATTTAAATGGAAACTATATGAAACAGAAAATAAAAGGAAAAGCAATTGAGGAGAGGGGTGTAAGGATAGTAATTTTCAGGTTAAAATGAACATTGGGCTTGAAATGGGGGGTTCCGAAAGTAAGGCACTAAGGCCCAATGGCGTAGAAGACTGAGGGAGTATTGTATGCTCTCTAGTCAACTTGTTTGACAGAATCCTGGCCCTACGATCTAAGTCTTCTTCTAGTATTCTCATCCAACGTCTAGCAATGAAAGGTGCATGGTAGGTGCTGTGGGGTAGCGTCCATGGGATTGAAAGACAAAAAAAAAGAGGTCCTACCAGACGGTGACACTTGTCACCGCCGGTGTGGACGGACTAGGGGGCAATTTATCCTCTTGATCATTCAACGGTGGCCTTATCTTATTTTTATGAGTTATTATTAATTTTAATTTTTCAAATGGTGTATTAATTAGGTTTAATAATCCTTGATTAGAGAAAATTATTAACCTTTATGAATTTTTATTCCGAAATCAAAATAAATAAAAAAAACTTATAACTTAAACGCAGGTCATAAACTCATATCAAAAACACTCTCCCTCATGCGTGTTTTCCTCTTCCTCTTCTCACCCTTTCATCTTCTTCCTCTAAAACCCTTTCATCTTCTCCCTCATGCATCTTCTCCCTCATGCGTGTTTTCCTCTTCCTCTTCTCACCCTTTCATCTTCTTCCTCTAACCCCGACGACCTCTCTCAAATCAAAACGCAAAAACTCAACTCTTTTCTTCTTCTCATCTCAAATCCACCTATAACTAACCTAATTCCTTTTCAAGCCTATAAATCGACGCCGCGCAAAAACTTCAGAGAATAAATAGAATCGAAATTAATAGATCGACATTCACACACCTTCGATCGGATTGATGAGAAACTTCAAAGTTTGTTGAGATTATTGTGGCGGAAAAGGTAAGGAAGACGATCAGAGATGAACGCAATGAAGATTACGAATGACGGTGACACGAACAAGAGGGCTGGAGCTCGCGAACTACTCCGGTACGAAAAAGTGTTACGACTCATCTTCTTCTTATGCGCGACCTTTCTTTCTTATTCGTTCACCATTCTTTGTTTTGCCGTGGACGCAATCGTCGTAATGATTTGTTCTCTTTTCCCCTTTTTTTTGTTGATGTTTGTTGGTTGTTATTGTTGATGATGAAGAAGTATGAAGATTGTGGTTGGAAGGATGAAAATGAAGATATCGGTAAAGGTGTGGATGAAGGCTTCGACGATGAGACAAGAACGGTACAAAGAGAGTGGCGGAGACGATGACGAATGCTCCGGGTAAGTTTCAATGTCGTTATACCTTTGTTTCTTCGATCCTCAATCCCTTTCTCTTTCTTCTACTCCTGTGATTCAAACTTGTTGTGGGATCGGATTCTTGTGTCCATTTGTTTTTGTTGAACTCTGATGTGAATCCTTATGCTATTATTCTCTATCTGAATTTTGTTGTAGGTTTTATCTGAAGATTCAAGATGGAGAGGGAATGAATGAAGAAGCTCCAAAATTGCAGAAACTCAGAGGGAGATTTTGAAGAAGTAGATTAATGGAGAAGAAAATCAGGAATGGAGAATGGAGGAAAATGTTTTAGAGAATAGAGATCGGTCCTGAAGATGATGGCAAACCCTCCTCTTATAGGAGAAGGATTGAAGGACTCAATTGGAAATTCCAGGTAAAATCGGTTAAGAATTCGGTTAGAAGTTTGTTGGGATTTCATAACTCCTTTTGTATTGTGATTGATTTCTTCTGTTATTGCTCTTTTCTTTTCTATTCTTCTGAGAGTTTTATTGTTTTTTTGGTGAATGATTTGTGTACCGCAACTGACTTATTCTGAACTGATTTCGTTTGTTGTATGCTGATACGGAGTGTTGAGGTTGCCGATCCCTCCATTCGATGTCGAGATAGGGATTAGAGTATGTTGGAGTGATGCGGAAGATCCATGATTGAAGATTCAGTATGCGGAATAATGTCGAGTTGACAAAGTTTACCATTTTGTTTTTGTAAATTTTCGTTAAGAATTTCTGCTATTATCATTCTGGTGTAAAAAAATCTTTTCATATCACTTATCCCCTGTAGCTATCTATTTTGCGTTATCAATCTTTTTTTTCGATTTGCTTCTAAATTTACACTGCATTTCCGTTGTGATTCTTCTACTGAGATTTCCAAGAGTATACTCGATAACTTGTAAGAGGTCAAAGGAAGTATACCCGTGAAATTGAATTTTAATTTTCAAATAAGACATAACATTTCCAAGAGTTAATAGAAGCAACTTATAGAAACTTAGAAATTTCTGCCAATCTTAATTTTCCAATAACAATAATGTAGAATTTGAACCTTGAATTCCAAACTGACCGACTTGAACCCTTTTTTTTAAATTCTTGAAACCAATTTGAATTTGCAACTTAACTTAGTTCCCTTTCCAACATCTTGAATTCAAATCCAATTTCGGATCCATATTAAACTTAAATTCTTCATGAAGCTTCAACTACACTTCCAACTCTACATAACCTTGCATCATGCAGCAAACAAATGAGTGGACCACCCTATCTTGATTTCCCCATGGATCCACAACGAGATCTTTCATGCCACGAATACCAAAATGCCTTTGTTATGTAAGACCTCAAATGATTAGTTTCCACAAGCTCAACCACAAGGAAATAGCTTAATATGAAAGTCATAATCCAATGATCCTCCTTTGAAGCACCATGGGCGAAAATCCTAATACTGGAGGAAAGTCAATGAAAGAAAAAACACTAATTCACTCCATACACCATAGAATGAAACCTCGATCTTATGAGAGATGCAGATAACCGAACTATGATTCAAAACCTTGGTCATCTTTTAAGAAGAGCAACTATAGTAGCTTGAAGAAGAAGAAATTCATGATGATCATTCTTCACAACTTTAATCTCTCACTTCATTGCTTGAGGAAGAACAAGAGAATCCGGTTCTATTGAATATACCTCGATCATTGTGAAACCCTGTTCTTCCAAGTCACAAATCCTCTAAATAATAAAATTCATATCGCAATAACCATGCTTCGATCTCTTGCTTTAAAAGCTCGATGCTGATGAAGATGAATGCAAGTCTGAGCCAGTTAAGGTAATAAATTAGGAGGGCAAAATTTAGGGTGTTACAATGTGAGACTTCAAGAACAAGTAAATCAAACCAATTCAAGGTGAAATCATCATACAAGGACCAGAGACTCATACACATGTTAAATGAACTCTAATCATCCTATAGGATTTGGCACAAGTGCCCTCCTAACCTAATAAGCAAGCATACCTCAAGAATAACTTCAAACTAGGGAAAGCAAGCACAAAAATTCACATTAAAAGGAAAAAAACCCTAAAATTCCACAAATAATTGCAAAGGCTCCTCAAATATATAGGATCATCATGCCAAAAGGATAGGACCAAAATCAGAAACAAACTAGGTCAATGGGATGCATAAAATCAATTAGGGTTTTAAAATTTCATCACAAAGCAACTAGACAAAAAGCAAGCAAACAATATCTAAAAATCATGAAATAAATCTCCTATTAACTTCTACCTATTAAGAATCATAAGCAAACAGAACCAGGTTCATATCTATTTTCATGTTCAAGATAAAAATTCAACAAGTCAGAGCATGCATTGAAGGATTTAAAATAAAGAAATTAAACTCAACAATTAATTCAAACATGAGAAATTAAAATAAATGGAAAATAAAATCACACAAAATTAAATAAAACTAAAATTAATTAACATGATTTTTTTGGTGATTTTTAAATGATCCTAACTATTTTAATTAAAATAAAATGGAACAATTAAAAGGAAAATAAAATAAAATCCAAAACACCAAGGGAGGTGTAGACAGCAACACAATCCAGTTCAATTGGCATGGGCCTCAAATAGGGGGGGGGCGCATATAGCAGTGAAGGCCCAAGGATCTCAGCGCACAACACAATAGAAACCATGGAAATTCAAAACATTAGGGAAAATAACTAACCAATGGATCAAACCAATGCACATGATGAAGTCAACAAACTAGGGCCAGTCAACTGAACAAGCAATCAGGAAGAGCGCGCACATAATAGTTGTGGTGTGGTGGAAAACAAATAGAATTATTCAGAAATAAAACAACAAGCAACACACGTGCAAGGGATGGTGTGTTTTTAATGTGCTGGCATGCTAATGTCCATCCCGATCAAACAGCCAAAGGCTCAGATTGCATCTTCCTCACTCACCTACGTTCCAATTATCTCAAGAATCCGGTGACCGGAGTGTCGCTCCCGACAAATGAAACTGGATCAGATGAAGGTACAGACGCGAACGGTCGGCGAGAGGGACAATGAGAACACACAGCCGTGAACTCACTGGAGAATGAAAAGAGTCGCCAGCTAGGCATTTTTATCCCGGAGGAAAGGCAATGCTGCATAGACCTAGAAAGACATGGACAAGACGGTTGCGAACCAGAGAGACTGAGAAAGGGGGTTGGTTACAACCTAGGAAGGTATTAGCACCCAGATTGTCCGCCGTACTCGACGGGATCCACGCTTAAAAGATTTGTGCTTTAAAGGGGTAGTGTCAGTGCAATCTGTGTATAAAATAGCTGGAAAAGAATGTACAGGTGTCAGTGTATAGTGTATGAGTGATATGAAGTATGAAAGTGTCAGTGTGAGAATGAAAAAGAACTGCTCATGATCATGAGGCTAAAAGAATGAGGCTAGAAGGAGGGGGAATATACAGAGACTTTTGTTCGATAACTGTTAAGTTATGCCTACGTATCCTCTCGTGCAATGAGGAAGTCAGAACACCGTAGTTCGACCCAAAGAGACTGAAAGATGAATTGACTTGTGAACTGCTTACTGGTCTATGCTCAAGTGTATGATCTGTCTGGCACAGATGCAAACTGTCTTGCATTAGACGGAAGAAGCGAGTTCTCGTTTGTGAGTGAGGATGATGAGAAAAGAATCCCGGGGGAGACGATTATTGTTTGTTTTTGAGTTTTCAGTCTTTTATTGCTTTTGAAAGTTTGTCATAAGTTAATGAGCTTAAGCCTAAACCAATGGGTTAGTAAACTCATCACATCTTCCCTCTGATTAGGGGTAATGAGAGTACTTTAAGTGTGAAGTCAGATTCTCACACTTAATCACCTTTGGTATAGGATTAAGATCACTAACCTATTTGTGATTATTTAGATGTTTTTGTTGTTTTTGTTTAGTGTTAAGTAATGAGATTAATCCATAATCAAGGATTAAACAGACTCATTACACCATCCTAATAGAAGGATAATAGATGAGAATGTTCAAGCTGAGGAAAGCTCCTCAACTTAATCCATGATTAGGGATTAAACTCATGACAAAACAAGCCTTTGATTAAGTGGATTTTATTTAATGGTATGATGATGAAGTGATTTTTATGATTTGTAAGACAACTTGAGGGGGACTTGTCCATTAACACTAGGGTTAGTCCTTCTTAACCAGTTAAGGAAGAATTAGAACCCTAATGCAAGGCCCAAGTTACAAGTGTGATGTCTTGGTACTTATTAAGTGAATTGATTAAGAGATTTAAACACATGAAGGGTTTAACACTTAGGATTAAAGTTATACACTGCATCCTAAGAGAAGGATGCAGGCATAAGCTTAATCACAAAGCCTTAAAGCCTTTAGGGTTTAATCCCTGATTATGAGGTGAGAAAGAGAAGACTCAAAAGAGACACAAAGGTAAAACTATGAGGGGAGACTAATCAAAACTCTAATTATTGTCATGCTTGGTTGTTCCTAAGGTTTGTGAGGTTTTCAAGAACAATCTTCAATGGAACCACCAGGAAGCAGATGAAAGGATCAAGAGAAGCAAAGCAACTTGCTTCATTCAAGAAGTCAAGTCACTTGAAGAAAGAAAGTAAGAAGAAGAGGAATGAGCAAGCTCAATCTCAAACACATATAGAAATGCAGCAATGGATGCAAGAGATATGAAAAGAAAAGTTATGAGAAGTGAAGGCAAATTCACTTCTCAAAGTCACTTACCACCTGAAATGTTAGAAAGAAATACAATGCAATGCAAAATGAGATGAAATGGTATGATGCTAAGCAAAACCAGAAGCATGTTGATGATGATTATGATGTTATGAGGTGCTACAAACATGAGGCAAGGAATGGATATGCTCATACAAGTTCATGGGTGCAAATGGTGCAAGCTTAGAAGCATGGATACACATGAAAAGTTATGAAACATACATGGCATACAACATGGCAAATGCAAGATGCAATGATCAAAGATGCTTTCTATATGTCTTATGATGTCAAATGAACCAAATGGATGCTTGAAATGTCATAGCAAGTCATGTTATGCAAGAGAATGCAAGAAGGATGCAAAAGAAAGCCCAAATTAGGGTTTATGAATCAAACATCAAACAAAAAACCAAAAACAGAAGCAAACCCTAAGATGAAAAATGGAAAATGCCACCCAAAGAAAGCCTAAACCTATACTAAACCAAGGTCCAAAGGGGAAGTCTCAACTCTTAACCAATCTCAAGTTATGATTTTTCTAAGTTATTAGGGTTTTTAGGGTTCCTAAACAAAAGAAATGCCAAACAATTTGAAATTGAAGGATCAAATCAAGGCCATTTTATCCTAGAAACTACATGCCAAACACAAAACAAAGCAAAAAGAATCAATGTCCAACTCTTCTCAAATAGGCAGAAATGAATTTTTGAACTTAGGATCAAATTAATGCATAAAAAATGATTTAATTCAATGAAAAAATTCTTAAAATGCATCAAGATCAAAAACGAAATTTGGTTTGAAGGTTGGACAATGTTTCTAAATGTCTTAGAACATTTCATGAATTTTTTTGTAATTTTTAAATACCTAAAAGTATTTTTAATTAATTAATTTCCATTAATCAATTAAAAATAATCTTTTAAGTATTTAAAAATACTTTTTTAATGATAAAAAATAAAATAAAAATATTTTTGGGTCTTAAAAATTAATAAAACTTTTAGGAAAAAGTTTCATAATTTTTAAGAATTTTTTACTATTTTAAAATAAATATGCAAATTAATTGAAAAGAAAATGAATTAAAAATAAATAAAATGGAAGGTAATCAGGATGGAGGGATGAGATTCACTCTGGATTTGAATCTGTTGACTACGCGCGTCATCCAAGGGTCTAGGTTGACTCTGATTAAATTATTTAAATTATGTTTAATTAAGCTAACACGTGGATTAGGGCATAATCAGAGAGATCCAGGCCATACACTCACGCGGGAGGTCAACGGGTCAGAGGCATCTCACGGTCCAGATTCAAATGGTCATTAATCACGTAATTAGGGCATAATCACTCTCAGGTGGCCGGAGAAGACTTCCGGTCGTCTTCTCCGGCCAGCAACTCCCCTGAAAAACTTCAAACTCCCTCAAATCGTAACAAAAACAAAATCTAAGAATTGGGAAATGTTCTCCAACCTCTCACGAATCAAACCCCTCTCCTAAAACAAATTTCTCTTCCCTAACTAAGCTGAATCGAAGGAAATAAGAACTAGGGCACGCAAGCTTCAGAGAGCAATTAAACTCTCATTTCAAAACCATTTCAAAAACTAAGAGCACCAGGATATTCAGTGAAGCATAAGGAACAAGTTCATAACATGAAAAACAATTTCTGGAAAAATAATTTTCAAGCTACCTGAGATTTGGAGCTTTCAACCTGATGACTTTCTGGCCACTTCTTTCAGTGCAAACTACTCCACTTGATCCCCAGATGATGTTTGAATGCTCAAGAGGAGTTTATGTTGGCTGGATAATGAGTTTCGACAGCTCCTGCTTCAACTCAGTTGAAAATGGCTATGGTGAAATAGGCAGCTTCAGGCCATTGTGAAGGGTTGTTTGTGATCCTGAGGGTGAATGGAAAAGCTTTGCAAGGTTTGTTTGGATGTTTGTGAGCTAGGGAGGGAGATTCGAATGGAACTGCAGTTTGAGGTGAGAAATGGCTATGGGGTGTTCTGGTTGATTCAGGCTTGTGTTCTTGCTGGTTTCTACTCAATGATGCATGGTGAGTTGAATGGTGAAAATGGTTTGAGTGTTTCTTGGCTGGGCAGAGAGATTCGAAGGCTTATGCAGCTGGGGTGTATTTTGTGAATGTGTTGTTATGAATGGTTTCAGCCTTGCCTTGTACATGAAATGGCTTGCAAAATGATAATGTATTTTAATCCTATAGGTCAGATGATGTGACCTGGCCTATAGTGATTGGTAAGTTTGCTTTTGCAAAAAGTCAAGTTTTGTGTAAGGCAAGCATGGATCATGATCTAGGCAAGTACATGGCATGGGCTGCGCAGCAAAGGGTGAGGGGAGAGGCTAGCCAAAGTCAGCATCCAATGTCATAAGTTGTAGGAAGTGAAATGAGTGGTTTTGCAACTTGTTGCTTTATGGTTCACATGAAAGAAAGTCTTGTTACATGAACCAAAACATGAGAAACCTTGGTCCAATTCTGACTTTTAAGGCCTAAGGAATGTTTGTGTCATGGTTTGAAATGAAATAGAGGTCACAATTGACTTTGGTTCATGATCTTGCAAAATTTCCATTTGAAGCATGCCTTGAAAATCAATGATTTTTGCCAACTTTGTCTTGCTATAACTTTTGATCCAAAAAGAGTTTGATCATGTTCTTGTACTTTTTGAAAAGGTAAAAATGAGATCTACAACTTTCATGACCAAAGTTTTTTCATTTGAAGCATTTTTGGATCAATAATCAAAGCTTGAAAAATGACCTAAAATGGAGCATTCTTGAAAAGTCAACTATACCCCAAAAGTCAACATGTGCAAAAACCCTAAATTCTTGATTTTTATGAACTTCAACCTTCTTCCATGATCAAATAAAGATCATATATACTCAAAATGATGAAGATCACCCATTGGTTGGGTCATTGGGGGCCTCAGATGCCCTGATTTTACACTGACTTGTCCAGAAAGTCAACCCTTGATCAGATGACTTCCCCATGGAATTTCTTCATGAAAATTGATATGCATACTCCCTATACCATATAGAGACAAATGGAAACAAGAATGACCAAAAAATTTGGGGTTATGGCCTCTGAAACCAAAACCCTAATTTTAGGTCAACTGTGCAGTCAATCCTGGCTCTGCATCCACTCAAACCCTAGTTCTTGTGATTCTTTTGGATTCTTGACTTTGTGAGGATGTACCATGATTCTTGAACACATGTAGACCCCTTTGAATTGATTGGTTGCCTTTGGAGTGGCTCAAGAAACCCTGAGATTGCTCAGATCACAAACCCTAGGTGCAGATGACTTAGAACCAATGCAGTGAATCAAAAATGAGATGTGAGATGATATGATTGTGTTTATGCATATGAAGTGATCACAAGCCATGGTGTGAAAGGGTGAGGGCAAATTTGGGGTGTTTACAGCTGCCCCTATTCAAACATGAGTTAGCTGTGCAGGATGTAAGCAACGGCTTAACAGGCCAACAAGGTAACTTGTGGTTGAATACCAAAGACAGTCCAACATTTGCACTCACAGAACGAAGAAGAAAAGGGATATAAATTGCAAAGGAAAATAAAGCATATTGTAAAGGTGGGGGCGACGGGGGACGACCTTCGAGCAGAGGACGACTGCTGGGTAAAGAGCAATGACGGGGACGGCCGACATGCTGGGAAAAGCGCTGAAAATAAAGCAATGACGGGGACGGCCGACATGCTGGGGATAAAAGGCAAAGCCAAGACGGGGACGGCCGACTGGCTGGGGAAAATAAGATATTATGATGGGGACGGCCATCAAGATAAAGTTGTAAAATTTTCTGGGGGTTAATGAAACATGACGGGGACGGCCATCAAGTTCATAAGGCAAGGTAACCAACGACGGGGACGGCCATCGGGCTAAAAGAAAAGGGACCACGACGGGGACGGTCATCGGGTTAAAGAATAAATGAAATAAACAGATGATGGGGTACGGCCACCAAAGGTGAAGGACGATCACCTAGCAGGAGACGGCTGCTCTGTTGGGGAATAAAGGAATTATGATGGGGACGGCCATCAAAGGTGGAGGACGACCACCTGGCAGGGTACGGCTGCCGAAAATATCAACGATGGGGACGGCCATCGGATGAGCATGATGGAGGACGACCATCAAGAGGTGGAGGACGACCACCTAGCAGGGGACGGCTGCTCTCAAGGTTTATCATGACATAGGACGAATGTCAGATAACCAAAAATCAACAATGGGGACGGCCATTGGATAAAATGATGAAGGACGATCATCAAAAGGTGGAGGACGACCACCTAGCAGGGGACGGCTGCTAAAATCAACGATGGGGACGGCCATCGGATGAGCATGATGGAGGACGACCATCAAGAAGTGGAGGACGACCACCTAGCAGGGTACGGCTGCTCTCATGGTTATCATGACACAGGACGAGTGTCAGATAAAAGAAAATGCTTTGTTGGTGATCTACTGGGGACATAGTGAACACGGACGAGCGTTCACAACCAAGAAAGGAAAGTGTAAGTATTTAGATGTTGTGTATAGATTAAAGATGCGGACGAGCATCCTTAAGGCTATGATACGGACGAGTATCAGGTAGAAACAAACTGACACGTGTTCAGAGATGATGATACAGACGAGTATCAACTGGTTAACAAGGAACACGGACGAGTGTTGAATCTGAAGGGACTCTTCTGGGGAATAGTAGACACAGACGAGTGTCTATATTCAAGAAGACAAAAGTGTTTGACACGGTGTATGGATTAAAGATGCGGACGAGCATCCTTAAGAGTATGATACGGACGAGTATCATGTAGAAACAAACATTAGATGCAATGTTCTGAGATGATGATACAGACGAGTACCAACTGGTTAACAAAGAACAAAGACTACTGTTGAATCTGTGGGGAGATAAGTGATGGTGTACACAAGATACGGACTAGTATCTGTATAAGTGTATCGTGAGTAGTGAGCATATATAGATGAGTGTTTTAACTGCTGGGGAGAATGACACGGACGGGTGCCAAGAGAGAAAAGTGTAATATGAACAAGTATCTGCTATACAAAGTCTAGGCGACTGCGCTGGGGATATGACACGGACGGGTGTCAGGAAAGTGTATATAGGTATGTGTGAGTGCAAAGAGGGTGTCTTTGGCTTTCTGCTGGTAATATGACACGGACGGGTGTCATGAAGTATCTGTAATACGGGTGATTTGTTATAAAGGGTGTTCAGACGACTTTACTGGGGAGTGATGATACGGACGGGTATCAAAAGGAAATATAAACTGGTGTTTGTGATTTGTAAGGCAACCGCTTTTGCTGGGGACTCTGGGGGATTTCGGGGGAAGTATTCTGTATTCTGATGATTGATTATTATTCACAAGTGTTGATTCCGAACATGGCTCGTGATTATGCTATGCGTTTGATTTTTGCCGTAATGCTCCGTATTAGACGGAATGCTACGCTCTGAGGGGATAATATGATGCGAATGCCATGATTATGCAAAGACACCAAACCGGGATCTGGGTCTCGTTGCTGCGAAGATCCTTGATCGATCTGTTTGAAGTAGACATCCCAGCCGTGGATGAGATCATTAGTAGATCTGATGATATGGTATCTGCTTGGGGATTCAGGCCATTGATAGACCTATCCTTTAACATGAGAGACCTAGCTGGAGTTTGTAGAAGCCTTCTTCACTCTGTTGTGATCTTCATGCGTTGCTCTTCTGGATAGAGGCTGGAACTCTGTGGAGATGGCTCCCCGACTTTTGCATTCGGCTGAGGAATTATGAGAGGCAACTCAGCTGGGGGATTATGAGAGGCAAATCAGCTGGGGAGAGCAACAAGAGGCAACTCAGCTGGGGATAGAGCATTTCAGATGCTGAGATTAAGCGCATGTTGATTTGGCAACTTCGCTGGGGAAATGGGCACCTTCCAGTGCCACGTGGAAGATAGACCGAGTTGATAATGATTTACCAGCTTGCTGAGACGTAACTTGCATGCCCCAGGTTGCGTTCTGGATACCTGCAATCCTGCAAAGATAAGGAGACGCACAAAAGGTCCCGAGGTATCCTTTACTGGATTCCGTCATAGGAGTTAAGTACCTTCGAGAGTAAGTACATTCCCTGTAAGCATGTGTTTCTATTTTTAGAAAAAAACATCTGTACTCATGCAGTTAGTTTTTTTAGAGACATCAGACATCCTTTGCAAATAAAAATATACACAACGAAACATGACTGAAAAATCTGATTTTATTAATTCACGTGCCCTGAATTGGTAAGATACAGTCAGAGAAACATGTCTCCTGAAATGAGGAGATTGTTACAAATTGAGAAACAAAGTGCTGGCAGTGTTGACGACGCTTTGAGGAGCTTCCTCCGCCGCTATGACCCGTATGACTTTTGACTTTCTTCTCGTCTTGCTTTCTGGAGAAAGTTGATTCTGATTGAAGCTTGATCCTTTGGAGTTTTAACCAAGTTGCTGACAATACAGACGAATTCAGAGTGCAGTTGTTCGCTTATTCCCTTATTTTGCATGGATAGCCCTTTCGGGTTTTCAATCCATCGGGATACCCATTTTTGCCTGAGCTGTCCAATGCGGCTTTTCAACTCAGCGGGTGTACTTTTTCCATTATTTTCCCTTATTTTTGCCCGAGTCTTTTATTCTGTTTTTGACTCGCCGGGATGCCCTATTTTTGCCTGGACTTACATTCTGTTTTTTATGTCCAGCGGGTCATTTTTTTATGCGAAGTATTTTTTAACTGCATCTGAATTCACAGGGGACGGGAAATCTTCACCATCCGTGGTGCTGAGCATCAGTGCTCCACCAGAGAAGACTTTCTTTACAACAAATGGTCCTTCATAGTTAGGAGTCCATTTGCCCCTGTGGTCTGTATGAGGAGGGAGGATTCTTTTCAGCACAAGATCTCCCACTTGGTACTCTCGATGCCTGACTTTCTGATCGAAGGCTCTCTTCATTCTCTTCTGATACAACTGCCCATGACAGATTGCAGCCAATCTTTTCTCTTCGATCAGACTCAGTTGTTCATATCGGGACCGGACCCATTCTGCTTCGTTCAGCTTAACATCCACCAGTATTCGCAAGGAGGGTAATTCAACTTCAACTGGTAGGACTGCTTCCATACCATACACAAGCTGGTACGGTGTTGCCCCAGTGGATGTTCTGATTGACGTGCGGTACCCATGCAAGGCAAATGGTAGCATTTCATGTCAGTCTTTGTAGGTGACTACCATCTTCTGCACAATCTTCTTAATATTCTTATTTGCTGCCTCAACAGCGCCATTCATCTTTGGCCTGTAAGGAGAAGAATTGTGATGTTGGATCTTGAAGTCCCGGCACAGTTCTGCCATCATTTTGTTGTTTAGATTGGAACCATTATCAGTAATGATCCGCTCGGGAACCCCGTATCGACAGATGATATCTCTCTTCAGAAATCTGGCTACCACTTGTCTTGTGACGTTTGCATATGAGGCTGCTTCGACCCACTTAGTGAAATAGTCAATGGCGACCAGGATGAATCTGTGGCCATTTGAAACAGTTGGCTCAATCTTGCCTATCATGTCGATGCCCCACATGGCAAAGGGCCATGGTGAAGACATAATGTTCAAAGGATTCGGAGGCACATGCACTTTGTCTGCATAGATCTGGCACTTGTGGCATTTTCGGGCGTAGGCACAACAGTCTGCATCCATTGTGATCCAATAATAGCCTGATCTTAACAACTTCTTAGCCATTGCATGTCCTCCAGCATGGGTACCAAAAGAGCCTTCGTGCACTTCATGCATCAACAAATCTGCTTCTGTCTTGTCCACACATCTGAGGAGTACCATATCAAAGTTCCTCTTGTATAAAGACCCATCAGTGTTCAGAAAGAAACTCCCAGCAAGCCTTCTCAAAGTCTTCTTATCATTGGAAGATGCCCCAGGTGGGTATGTTTGATCCTCCAAGAAGCACTTAATATCATGGAACCAAGGCTTATCATCTTTGACAACATCTGCTGCGAATACATATGCTGGTCTATCAAGTCTCGATACTGAAATCTGAGGTACAATGTTAGCAGCTTGAACTTTGATCATGGACGAAATGGTAGCCAAGGCATCTACAAACTGATTCTCGTCCCGAGGGATATACTCAAGCTTGACTGTTGTGAAGAAAGTCAATAACCTCCTTGTATAATCCCTGTAAGGTATCAGATGATCCTGGTGTGTATACCATTTCCCGTTGGTCTGATTGACTACCAAAGCTGAATCTCCGAATACGGTCAATGTTTTGATCCTGAGGTCAATGGCTTCCTCAAGACCCATAATGCAAGCTTCGTATTCAGCTTCGTTGTTAGTGCAGTTGAAAGTGAGTTTTGCCGAGAAAGGCATGTGAACTCCTTTGGGTGTAATGAGTACTGCACCAACACCACGACCATTCATGTTAACAGCCCCGTCGAACATCATAGTCCATTCTTCTTTTGGGTCGGGCCCTTCAGTGTGAATAGGCTCTTCATGATCTTTTGTTTTAATGAACATGATGTCTTCATCAGGGAAGTCAAATCTCATAGGCTGGTAATCATCAATGGGTTGCTCAGCAAGATATTCAGACAATACACTGCCCTTGATGGCTTTCTGAGAAGTGTATTGGATGTCGTATTCTGTGAGAATCATTTGCCATCTTGCAACCCGTCCGGTAAGAGCTGGCTTCTCAAATATGTACTTGACTGGGTCCATCTTCGAAATTAATAAAGTAGTGTGGGTCAACATATACTGTCTCAATCGGCGAGCAGCCCACGCTAAAGCACATCAAGTTTTCTCGAGCAGTGAATAACGTTGTTCACAGTCGGTAAACTTTTTGCTTAGGTAGTATATTGCATACTCTTTTCGACCAGACTCGTCATGTTGGCCCAGCACACACCCCATTGACTCTTCTAATACTGTTAAGTACATGATCAGAGGTCTTCCTTCAACTGGAGGCATAAGGATTGGAGGCTCTTGTAATTATTCCTTGATCTTGTCAAAAGCCTTCTGGCAGTCTTCGTTCCACCTGACCGTCTGTTCTTTTCTTAATAGCTTGAACAAGGGTTCGCAGGTTGCTGTGAGGTGAGATATGAACCGTGAGATATAGTTCAATCGACCTAAGAACCCTCGAACTTCTTTCTCAGTTTTCGGTGCAGGCATCTCTTGAATGGCTTTGACTTTATCAGGGTCCACTTCAATTCCTTTCTCGCTTACGATAAAGCCCAGCAGCTTACCGGATCGCACCCCGAATGTGCATTTGTTGGGGTTCAACTTCAGTTGGTACTTCCTTAGACGCTTGAATAACTTGAGCAGATTCACCAGGTGATCTTCCTCTGTAAGGGACTTGGCAATCATATCATCCACATAACATTCTATCTCTTTGTGGATCATATCGTGGAATAATGTTACCATAGCCCGTTGATATGTTGCGCCGGCGTTCTTGAGCCCAAATGGCATTACCTTGTAGCAGAACGTGCCCCAAGGTGTGATGAACGTTGTCTTCTCCATGTCTTCAGGTGACATCTTGATCTGGTTGTATCTTGAAAATCCATCCATGAAGGAGAATACCGAGAACTGAGCCGTGTTATCAACCAATACATCAATGTGAGGTAGAGGGAAATCATCCTTCGGGCTGGCTCTGTTCAGGTCCCGGTAATCAACACACATCCTTACTTTGCCGTCTTTCTTAGGCACAGGCACAATATTAGCAACCCACGGCGGATAGCTAGTTACAGCAAGGAACCCGGCGTCCCATTGCTTTTGTACCTCTTCCTTGATTTTCATAGCCATGTCTGGACGAGTACGGCGCAGTTTCTGTTTAACCGGTGGGCACTCTTCTCTCAAAGGCAGCTTGTGCACAACAATATCAGTATCCAACCCTGGCATATCTTGGTAAGACCAAGAAAACACGTCCACATACTCTTGAAGCAGGTCAATCAGTTTTTTCTTCACCGAGTCTTGCAGGCAGGCCCCGATTCTAACCTCTTTCACGTCTTCATCTGTACCAAGATTGATCACTTCAACCTCCTCCTGGTGAGGAGTAATAACCTTTTCCTCTTGTCTTAACAACCTGGCTAGCTCTTCAGGAAGCTCATACTCTTCTTCAACCCCTTCATCAGCTTGATTGATTGGATTGTCAAAGTCATACGAAGTCATAGCCGTGCTGTTGTCGGTGCAGTCTGGAAGGCACTCTCTGCAAGGGTTAAGTCGTTCATTTTAGTGATTTGATTTTAATCTTTATTTAGAAAAGTGAAATGAAGTTGCCATTTTGAACACACTGCCATTTATTTTTTTGTACAAAAAAGAAAAAAAGGAAAAACAGTGAACGAAAAGACGCGTTTGCAAAAAGATGTCTGATATTTCATTAATTGATCTTGTTTGCACAAAAAAGTACAGATGGCCCGATTACAAAATGAGTCTTGTCATCTTGGGCAAGATGCAAGACTTTGATGCATGCTTATAAAAATACAGGAAATAATAATTACTCTGCACGAGTAACTCTTATAATTTCCTGGGAAGACCAGTTCGAGACACTGCTCCCCGGGATCCTTGGACGAATCCAATTCTCCAGATTGCGCTCCTCTTCCAGCTCGTCTTCCAGACAGTTAATAGCATCAGGGGTGAGCATTCCCCCACTGACAAATCCAGGCTTCTCAGCAGCCTTCGCTTGATGTTGAGTTGGTCTGTAACCCAACCCAAACTTGTCCTTCTTCTCCTCCACAGCTAAAACCTTGCCCCAGCCTAGGGCAGTTCCTTCCTCAACAACCTTCCGGGCTTGTTGATAAGACGACATGGAGATACCAGATACAGCAGATGCTTCATTGACATTCAAGGCTTCAAATCCTTGGCTCATTGTTTCATGGATCTCCCCATCCATTTCAATATACTTATAAGTAGCCAGATGGCTAACAAATATATCCTCCTCCCCACAGATTGTAACAACTTGGCCTTCCCACTCAAATTTTAACTTTTGGTGAAGGGTAGACGTTATTGCGCCGGCGGCGTGAATCCAGGGTCTACCCAACAAACAGCTGTAGGCGGGCTGAATGTCCATCACATAAAAGATAGTTTTAAAGGTCTGTGGGCCAATTGTCACGGGCAGCTCAATCTCTCCCAGAACCGATCTCTTAGAACCATCAAAGGCTCTTACTACCAGGTTGCTGGGCCTCAATGCCAATCCATCATATTCTAACTTCACCAGAGCCTTCTTTGGTAAGACATTCAGGGATGAACCTGTATCTACCAGCACATGAGAAAGGACAGCTCCTTTGCATTCCATGGTTATGTGCAAGGCTTTGTTGTGGTTGCGGCCATCTGCTGTCAAGTCAGTATTGGTGAACCCTAGCCCATTGCTAGCAGTAACATTTCCAACCACGGTCTCCAACTGGTTGACAGTAATCTCTTCCGGCACGTAAGCTGCGTGCAAGACCTTGAGTAGTGCATTCCGATGGGCTTCGGAGCACATAAGCAGTGAGAGGATAGAGATTTTGGATGGCGTTTGGTGAAGCTGATCCACAATTTTGTAATCACTCTTTTTGATGATTCTCATAAACTCATCAACTTCTTGATCGAACGGCGTCTTCAAGGCTTCTTTAACAGCTTGATCTTCCTGCACAGGGCTCTTCCCTTTTGCCTTGGCAGCAGCTTCTGCTTCGGCAGTAGGTCTTTGAATTTGTGGGGCGAAGAGACGTCCGCTTCGAGTGAAGCCTCCGCCTTCCCCCACATTATCTACTTGTGGTGCAGGTGCTGATGTTTCAAGAGTGATTCTTTTCCCTTCACAGTACACGTCAGAGCCATAGTGCCAAGGGATGGCCCTGTTGCTTTCATATGGTATTGGTCCAGGCACCGTGACAGTGACTGGACTGATTGCTGCTGCTGAAGGGACTGTAATCGTTTGTGGATCATAATAAATTGTAACTGGTGCTCTGATGGGAGCAGCACCTTCTGAATGGTAGGCGGAGTTATTTTCAGGATCATAGAATATGGTGACAGTAGAGACGTCTTCATGATTGATTGTTGGTGTTGTAGGAGGTATTGTTGGAAGGACTGATGTTGTTGTTGCTGGAGATTCAGATTGGAGTGAAGCTGAAGTTGTAGCAGGAGAAACTGTTGAAAACTGATCATTTGAGAGGACAGATGAAGTACTTGTTGATGTTGCTGATGAATTGTCGGGAACAATAGTTGCTGCAGTTGTAGGAGGTTCTGAAACCGTTGTTGCTGAGATTGCTGGATTTGTTGGAAATGATGTGGTGATCTGAAGTTGGCCACTCTGAATAAGGCCATCTATGCCATTCCTCAAATTATCGCACCCATTTACGGAGATATTGCAGTAAGCACAACCCAATTCACACCCTGGGAACATCTGACATTCCAAGAGCTGAGCCTTGATTTCTACCAATGGCGTTCTGATCTGTCCCACACTGGTTATTAAATAAGACGGCTTGTCTTCTTCAATAGCGTTAATCCGGGGACCACCATGGTTTGGCATCGGGTTCTTATTGACATTGGGTGGTGGTGCAAAATTCAGAGCCTTGGAGTCTACCAGGTCTTGTACCTTCATATGCAGAGCCCTGCATTTTTCTGTGCTGTGGCCAGGTGCGTTTGAATGAAAAGCACACCTAGCATTGGAGTCATAGTTCCTTTGTAGACTGTTGGGATCTGGAGGTGCCAACGTTCTTAGCTCAACCAGGTTGAGTTTCAGAAGCTGTGGCAGCAAAGTGGCATATGGCATTGGGATCGGATCGATCACTCTGTTAGCTTGAGATGGCCTCTGTTGGAATGGCCTTTGCTGACTGTTGTTGTTGGTGTTGCTGTTGTTGTAATTCCTTGGAGGGTACTGACTTTGTTGATGGTACTGAGGTTGTTGCTGATAGTTTTGTTGAGGAGGTTGATAGACTGGTTGAGGATGAGCTGGAGCAGGAATGGTGACTGCTGCTATTGACCTTTGAGCATATTGAGGCCTGCCCCAGTTGGTGTGAATGGCATTGGTCTCGCCAGTTCTTCTCGGGCCTGCAAAAGGCTTTCTTGTACTACTGGACGAGCTTGCACCGTTGTCTGAGATCTTTCCCATTTTTAACAAACTTTCAATTCTCTCCCCGGCTATGACAACATCCGCGAAGCTAGTGGAAGAGAAAGCAGCCAACCTGTCAATATAGGTTCCCTGAAGGGTATTCATGAACATATCTGCCATTTCCCGTTCAGACATAGGTGGTTGAACAGCAGCAGCCAGTTGCCTCCATCTCTGGGCATATTCTCGGAAACTCTCTCTTGAAGACTGTGACATTCCCATCAGGAGGGTCCTGTTGGGTGCCATGTCTAGATTATATTGATACTGTCTGATGAAGGCCTCTGCCAGGTCCTTCCAGCATCTAATAGTTGCCCTTGTCAAGTGAGAGTACCATTCCCTTGATGCTCCAGTCAAGCTGTCTTCGAAATAGAACATCCACAATTTCTCGTCCATGGTGTAAGCTTTTAATCTCCCGAGGAAAGATTGTAGATGGGTCCGAGGACAAGAAGTCCCATTATACTTTTCAAAACATGGAGGCTTGAACTTGTGGGGAATCCTAACCCCGTCTACCAAGCCCATATCCATGACGTCGAAGCCCAAAGAGTTTTGAGATTCTAAGTACCTCAACTTCTCAGCTATCTCATCCAATCTCCTATCATAAGCTTCTTCCCCAGCTCCCATTACTGTGAACTGGTCTTCTTGAGGGTCTTCCTGTAGTACCCTCCCTGCTGTGGCAGTCCCTTGTATATTGACAGGGATGTTGGCCTCTGGATGGAGATGGGGTCCAAAAACTGGGGGATTGACATGAGGTTGGACCCTCTCGTTGTTACTTGTGCCAGCAGTTCCCACATGGGGCTCTTCTTGATTCTGCCTTTCCACCATGACTCTCAATCTTTCCTGGCTCTGAGCCATGTTGTTCATAACTTCCATAAACTGAGTCATTTGGTTCCTCATTTCTAGCCTTTCATTTGCCATTTGATTTCTGACCTCGGTGAGGTCCTGCTGCATCTGATCCATCTGAATTCCCGGAAGGTTGTTTCGGGTTGGATAACGGTGCGGACGGTTGAGGGGAAATACCCGGCGCCTAGCAATAGTTCCTGAGATTCACAACAGAAGTTAGCGACAACAAAACGAAAACCTACAAAACAAACAAAAGGGTTAGCATGCAATGCAGTTATGCTTATTTGTTCTCAAGGTATCCGGTTTGGCCTTCAGTTTTGACCCTTCCAGACCCTTGAAGATGCTGCTGAATGTTGTTTCCGAAGTACTAACATGAATATATTACATAAGGTGAAATAATACAACTTGTTCATTTTACAACACAAGCCCCTTAAGGGGTCAAAATACATCACAAAAAGTAAAAGTACATGAAATAGAAACAACAACAAGCAAATGGTCAAACACCAAGGCTAAACTCATCCTCACGAACTTCCTTGAGAAGTGCTTCGGTCACAGGATCAGCCGGCCGCTCCGTGAGATTCCGGATAAGGAGGTTCCGGGTTGCAATAGCTGCTGCTAGTTTCTTGTGCTGAGTTTGGTCCTTGGATCTCTTCACCCCTGCTTTGATCTTCAGCTCTGATATCTCCCTCTGGGCTGCTGCCAAGGCTTCTTGTTGTTCTTTTGCACTAGCTTCTAGTTGCTCCATCTTGTCTTGAACTCTCTTGTCCTCCAGAGTACGGGTCTCGGTGATCCTGACCCACCGGGCTTGACTCTCTTTCAGATACAAGTCTGTCCTTGCTCTCTGGAACTGGGCTTCTTTGCAAGCATTCTTCAGAATTTGTTCATGCCTTAGACTTTTTGATATAATCCCCATACTTTTCAATCTTAGTCAAATGCTCCATTCTCAACTTCTCCAATCTTTCAATCTCCCTCATACCTTCACTCCTTTCCCGGAGGGTCTTCTGCAAAGCCTGGGTTAACTTCTCATTCCTCTCCTTCAAGCTCTCATACTCCTCCAAACCGATAGTGGCAGGGGGTGGTGCTGAAGATGACTCAGGCATGTCTTCTATGGTAAAGGGCATCCCAGAGAATTGGGCCCTGGCACGGGACCACTCATAATATTGTGCTGATGCCACATTATTGCACTTCCCTAGAATGGTGACTCCCTTGGTTTGAACATTATCCCAGGCCCAGGCAGCCTGCCTAACAACAGCCAAACTAATCTTGTTCTCACAATAAAGGGTCTCCACCAAGTCCTGTGCCCTTGGAGTGTGGACCAGTGCATAGCCCAATTGCCTCCTGAACAGCAGAGGGTTGTAATTGATACTTCCCTTAACTCCTATTAAAGGCACATTGGGAAAATGTCCACAGCTGGTGATGATATCCCTGCCCTTGGTGCTCTGAGTGCACCATCTGATATCTGCTGAAGTTAGAGTAGTGAGTCTCTTAGCCCAGTTACTCTGCTGATGAGGGTTTAAAAATGCATCTGTCCTGGGTAGATGCCTGAGAAGCCAAGTGTGGAACAATGGAGCACAAAACCTCACTAACCTCCCCCTCTGCTTTTCATTCCTCTGATGCACTGAATAATAAAGATCCCCCAATAAAGTTGGCACTGGGTTCTTCAAGATGAACAGATGGATTGCATTCTTGCTAATGAATCGAGGCTCATCTGCAAACAATACAATCCCATATATACTCAAGGCCAGTAAAGCACAAACAGCTTTCCACTCTCCTAGAGCAGCTTTCAGGGTAGCTTGAGAGATCAAGAAATCCAGATGAAAACCAGGGATTCCAGCTTTAGAGGTCATATGCTGCTCAATCAGGACAGGTTCCAGGTGCAAAGCCTTTGCTATTTCTCCGTTAGCAGGAAAGACCATCTCAGGGTTGAAAGGAATTTCTCTCCTGATAGGCATACCAACTAATGAGGAGTACTCTTCCAATAAGGGGCCCAACTGAAAGTCTTGAAAAATAAAACATCTCAGTGGAGGATCATAAAACTGAATGCAGGTGTGGATGAGGCTCCTCTGTGAAGGGTCCAGATCCATAACCATGTCCAGTATATCTCCATAACTCTCCCTGAACAAAGGTATGTGATCTGGAGTGATCAGGGTCTGAATCCTCCTGATGTCTGATAGCTCTGGCTGGAAGAAGTGATAGGTGATGTTGCTTTTCTTTGGAGCCATGATGACAAATGTTGATGAAGATACTGAAGAGGAGGGCCACTGATTGGCTGGAATAGATAGCTGGTAGCAAGTGCTGATGAAGGCAGGTCAAAACTGAAGGTGGGGTCAAAACCAAAACCAGACGAAGATGGATACCCTGAAACACAAATAAGCAAATGTTAATATGATGCAATGATTATGTATGCAAATGATATGCGAGGGTTTGTGACTGAGCTGGATTTGATCAAAATGCCCTGATATAAGTCCAAGTGTGTTCAAGAATTCCAGATAGAGGTCTATAAATCCAGTAACCAGGATGGGGGACTCAAATAAAGAGTCACATGTCCAGGGTTTAGAATCACAAGAACTGTCCAACATGGAGTACTCTTAACAAAATCAAAGTAACAGGGTATTCTGAGGTCAAGGTACCTGCAAACCTGTAAACAACCCAACCCCCTCACAGGTGGTGTTCTAAAACAAGGATCCTCAGGTTTGGATCAGTTATGAGAAGTGTAAACACTTCTAACCCGGAGGTACAGTGTTTACAATAACCATAACAATTCCTCCTCTAATTCTCCTCAGTTTCTGAAGGTCAATACTAAAAGGTCATCCAGACTTAGCAGGCTTCCCAGATAGCCCTAGTATTGCAGGAAATCTGCAACACAGAGTTCTCAAGAAGAAACCCATATCTGAACCGTGTTTCATATTCCCGCACCAGACCGAAATGGAATGGGAAAGAATATGATTCACTCTAGCCTAGGTGTCACTCAGGTCCCAGGTATAGGACCTTAACTCTCAATGGAACACCCACCCACCAAAGCAAACAAACAGATCCAGCCAGCACAGTATGACAGTATGATATATGTAAAGCAGTAAAGAAAGCAGTAAACAACTGTACATAAAGCGAAAATAAAACATATACAAACACAAATGAACACATAACACCCCAGTAAACACAAATCAATCAAGCGCTAGGAGGAACCCACAAAAAGAACCAGAAGCCCTGGTTGCAGTATAAGGGTCCCCAGCAGAGTCGCCAAGCTGTCGCTCCCGACAAATGAAACTGGATCAGATGAAGGTACAGACGCGAACGGTCGGCGAGAGGGACAATGAGAACACACAGCCGTGAACTCACTGGAGAATGAAAAGAGTCGCCAGCTAGGCATTTTTATCCCGGAGGAAAGGCAATGCTGCATAGACCTAGAAAGACATGGACAAGACGGTTGCGAACCAGAGAGACTGAGAAAGGGGGTTGGTTACAACCTGGGAAGGTATTAGCACCCAGATTGTCCGCCGTACTCGACGGGATCCACGCTTAAAAGATTTGTGCTTTAAAGGGGTAGTGTCAGTGCAATCTGTGTATAAAATAGCTGGAAAAGAATGTACAGGTGTCAGTGTATAGTGTATGAGTGATATGAAGTATGAAAGTGTCAGTGTGAGAATGAAAAAGAACTGCTCATGATCATGAGGCTAAAAGAATGAGGCTAAAAGGAGGGGGAATATACAGAGACTTTTGTTCGATAACTGTTAAGTTATGCCTACGTATCCTCTCGTGCAATGAGGAAGTCAGAACACCGTAGTTCGACCCAAAGAGACTGAAAGATGAATTGACTTGTGAACTGCTTACTGGTCTATGCTCAAGTGTATGATCTGTCTGGCACAGATGCAAACTGCCTTGCATTAGACGGAAGAAGCGAGTTCTCGTTTGTGAGTGAGGATGATGAGAAAAGAATCCCGGAGGAGACGATTATTGTTTGTTTTTGAGTTTTCAGTCTTTTATTGCTTTTGAAAGTTTGTCATAAGTTAATGAGCTTAAGCCTAAACCAATGGGTTAGTAAACTCATCACATCTTCCCTCTGATTAGGGGTAATGAGAGTACTTTAAGTGTGAAGTCAGATTCTCACACTTAATCACCTTTGGTATAGGATTAATATCACTAACCTATTTGTGATTATTTAGATGTTTTTGTTGTTTTTGTTTAGTGTTAAGTAATGAGATTAATCCATAATCAAGGATTAAACAGACTCATTACACCATCCTAATAGAAGGATAATAGATGAGAATGTTCAAGCTGAGGAAAGCTCCTCAACTTAATCCATGATTAGGGATTAAACTCATGACAAAACAAGCCTTTGATTAAGTGGATTTTATTTAATGGTATGATGATGAAGTGATTTTTATGATTTGTAAGACAACTTGAGGGGGACTTGTCCATTAACACTAGGGTTAGTCCTTCTTAACCAGTTAAGGAAGAATTAGAACCCTAATGCAAGGCCCAAGTTACAAGTGTGATGTCTTGATACTTATTAAGTGAATTGATTAAGAGATTTAAACACATGAAGGGTTTAACACTTAGGATTAAAGTTATACACTCCATCCTAAGAGAAGGATGCAGGCATAAGCTTAATCACAAAGCCTTAAAGCCTTTAGGGTTTAATCCCTGATTATGAGGTGAGAAAGAGAAGACTCAAAAGAGACACAAAGGTAAAACTATGAGGGGAGACTAATCAAAACTCTAATTATTGTCATGCTTGGTTGTTCCTAAGGTTTGTGAGGTTTTCAAGAACAATCTTCAATGGAACCACCAGGAAGCAGATGAAAGGATCAAGAGAAGCAAAGCAACTTGCTTCATTCAAGAAGTCAAGTCACTTGAAGAAAGAAAGTAAGAAGAAGAGGAATGAGCAAGCTCAATCTCAAACACATATAGAAATGCAGCAATGGATGCAAGAGATATGAAAAGAAAAGTTATGAGAAGTGAAGGCAAATTCACTTCTCAAAGTCACTTACCACCTGAAATGTTAGAAAGAAATACAATGCAATGCAAAATGAGATGAAATGGTATGATGCTAAGCAAAACCAGAAGCATGTTGATGATGATTATGATGTTATGAGGTGCTACAAACATGAGGCAAGGCATGGATATGCTCATACAAGTTCATGGGTGCAAATGGTGCAAGCTTAGAAGCATGGATACACATGAAAAGTTATGAAACATACATGGCATACAACATGGCAAATGCAAGATGCAATGATCAAAGATGATTTCTATATGTCTTATGATGCCAAATGAACCAAATGGATGCTTGAAATGTCATAGCAAGTCATGTTATGCAAGAGAATGCAAGAAGGATGCAAAAGAAAGCCCAAATTAGGGTTTATGAATCAAACATCAAACAAAAAACCAAAAACAGAAGCAAACCCTAAGATGAAAAATGGAAAATTCCACCCAAAGAAACCCTAAACCTATACTAAACCAAGGTCCAAAGGGGAAGTCTCAACTCTTAACCAATCTCAAGTTATGATTTTTCTAAGTTATTAGGGTTTTTAGGGTTCCTAAACAAAAGAAATGCCAAACAATTTGAAATTGAAGGATCAAATCAAGGCCATTTTATCCTAGAAACTACATGCCAAACACAAAACAAAGCAAAAAGAATCAATGTCCAACTCTTCTCAAATAGGCAGAAATGAATTTTTGAACTTAGGATCAAATTAATGCATAAAAAATGATTTAATTCAATGAAAAAAATTCTTAAAATGCATCAAGATCAAAAAAGAAATTTGGTTTGAAGGTTGGACAATGTTTCTAAATGTCTTAGAACATTTCATGAATTTTTTTGTAATTTTTAAATACCTAAAAGTATTTTTAATTAATTAATTTCCATTAATCAATTAAAAATAATCTTTTAAATATTTAAAAATACTTTTTTAATGATAAAAAATAAAATAAAAATATTTTTGGGTCTTAAAAATTAATAAAACTTTTAGGAAAAAGTTTCATAATTTTTAAGAATTTTTTACTATTTTAAAATAAATATGCAAATTAATTGAAAAGAAAATGAATTAAAAATAAATAAAATGGAAGGTAATCAGGATGGAGGGATGAGATTCACTCTGGATTTGAATCTGTTGACTACGCGCGTCATCCAAGGGTCTAGGTTGACTCTGATTAAATTATTTAAATTATGTTTAATTAAGCTAACACGTGGATTAGGGCATAATCAGAGAGATCCAGGCCATACACTCACGCGGGAGGTCAACGGGTCAGAGGCATCTCACGGTCCAGATTCAAATGGTCATTAATCACGTAATTAGGGCATAATCACTCTCAGGTGGCCGGAGAAGACTTCCGGTCGTCTTCTCCGGCCAGCAACTCCCCTGAAAAACTTCAAACTCCCTCAAATCGTAACAAAAACAAAATCTAAGAATTGGGAAATGTTCTCCAACCTCTCACGAATCAAACCCCTCTCCTAAAACAAATTTCTCTTCCCTAACTAAGCTGAATCGAAGGAAATAAGAACTAGGGCACGCAAGCTTCAGAGAGCAATTAAACTCTCATTTCAAAACCATTTCAAAAACTAAGAGCACCAGGATATTCAGTGAAGCATAAGGAACAAGTTCATAACATGAAAAACAATTTCTGGAAAAATAATTTTCAAGCTACCTGAGATTTGGAGCTTTCAACCTGATGACTTTCTGGCCACTTCTTTCAGTGCAAACTACTCCACTTGATCCCCAGATGATGTTTGAATGCTCAAGAGGAGTTTATGTTGGCTGGATAATGAGTTTCGACAGCTCCTGCTTCAACTCAGTTGAAAATGGCTATGGTGAAATAGGAAGCTTCAGGCCATTGTGAAGGGTTGTTTGTGATCCTGAGGGTGAATGGAAAAGCTTTGCAAGGTTTGTTTGGATGTTTGTGAGCTAGGGAGGGAGATTCGAATGGAACTGCAGTTTGAGGTGAGAAATGGCTATGGGGTGTTCTGGTTGATTCAGGCTTGTGTTCTTGCTGGTTTCTACTCAATGATGCATGGTGAGTTGAATGGTGAAAATGGTTTGAGTGTTTCTTGGCTGGGCAGAGAGATTCGAAGGCTTATGCAGCTGGGGTGTATTTTGTGAATGTGTTGTTATGAATGGTTTCAGCCTTGCCTTGTACATGAAATGGCTTGTAAAATGATAATGTATTTTAATCCTATAGGTCAGATGATGTGACCTGGCCTATAGTGATTGGTAAGTTTGCTTTTGCAAAAAGTCAAGTTTTGTGTAAGGCAAGCATGGCTCATGATCTAGGCAAGTACATGGCATGGGCTGCGCAGCAAAGGGTGAGGGGAGAGGCTAGCCAAAGTCAGCATCCAATGTCATAAGTTGTAGGAAGTGAAATGAGTGGTTTTGCAACTTGTTGCTTTATGGTTCACATGAAAGAAAGTCTTGTTACATGAACCAAAACATGAGAAACCTTGGTCCAATTCTGACTTTTAAGGCCTAAGGAATGTTTGTGTCATGGTTTGAAATGAAATAGAGGTCACAATTGACTTTGGTTCATGATCTTGCAAAATTTCCATTTGAAGCATGCCTTGAAAATCAATGATTTTTGCCAACTTTGTCTTGCTATAACTTTTGATCCAAAAAGAGTTTGATCATGTTCTTGTACTTTTTGAAAAGGGAAAAATGAGATCTACAACTTTCATGACCAAAGTTTTTTCATTTGAAGCATTTTTGGATCAATAATCAAAGCTTGAAAAATGACCTAAAATGGAGCATTCTTGAAAAGTCAACTATACCCCAAAAGTCAACATGTGCAAAAACCCTAAATTCTTGATTTTTATGAACTTCAACCTTCTTCCATGATCAAATAAAGATCATATATACTCAAAATGATGAAGATCACCCATTGGTTGGGTCATTGGGGGCCTCAGATGCCCTGATTTTACACTGACTTGTCGAGAAAGTCAACCCTTGATCAGATGACTTCCCCATGGAATTTCTTCATGAAAATTGATATGCATACTCCCTATACCATATAGATACCAATGGAAACAAGAATGACCAAAAAATTTGGGGTTATGGCCTCTGAAACCAAAACCCTAATTTTAGGTCAACTGTGCAGTCAATCCTGGCTCTGCATCCACTCAAACCCTAGTTCTTGTGATTCTTTTGGATTCTTGACTTTGTGAGGATGTACCATGATGCTTGAACACATGTAGACCCCTTTGAATTGATTGGTTGCCTTTGGAGTGGCTCAAGAAACCCTGAGATTGCTCAGATCACAAACCCTAGGTGCAGATGACTTAGAACCAATGCAGTGAATCAAAAATGAGATGTGAGATGATATGATTGTGTTTATGCATATGAAGTGATCACAAGCCATGGTGTGAAAGGGTGAGGGCAAATTTGGGGTGTTTACACGGAGCCCTAGGTCCGTCACCGAAATACACATAACTCCCCAGTTCCAACAATTAAAGCACGCAGATCATGAATATGCCATTAGAATTCACAAATGTTAAAAGATCAAAGCAGATCGAACAAAAACATTTTCATACTTCAAACTTTAATTCAACAATACAAGCTCAATATCCACTCATTTTCAAAACAAAGCAGATCATAATCATCACCAAAGCATGTAGATCACAATGCACACAAATAATTTCAATTATAGATCTATGAAATTAGGAGTCACCTGAAGTTTGCAGGGCACGAATTAGGTCAAGATAAACCTCCAAATACTGCAGATCAAAGCCTCTGAACCTCTCCTTGCAAAATAAATGCAAGAGAGGGCTTAAAAACCTCTGGATCTTGGCATTCGAAAGCAACTGCACTTGAATGGCACCTTGTGAAATCTTCACTTTCTGCTTGAATCAATGGTAGATTTATGATCCTTAGATCTCAAGGATGAAGAATATGTAGCTAGTTTAGGCAATGAGTGAGAGAATAGTGATATTCTAAGGAAAAATAAAAAATGCAAGAAAGTTGAGAGTGAGAGAATTCTGTTGCATTGAAAGCATGTTTAGCTTATATATGATGTGCACATTATGTTGATTAGGGTTTTAGAGGCAAGGGTAACATGGTAAGTGTGACGAAATGTGAAATGCAAATTTGCATGAACTTTATGATGAAGCCATTTGCTCGTGCAATCTCTCTCTCTCTCATGAGCATGTGTTGATCACACTTTATCCATTCTTCAATTCTGAAATGATCTTGACCCTTGGATCCAAATGAATCATGCAATCTTTGTGATTTTGCATTTTGAGAAATAGCATGACTCCCATGCATGTGCCCTTGGGATTTTCTTGAACAAAATGCTCCTCATTCCTTGTAATTGATATTTATTATCAGGATTGGCACATGGAATGGATGGAAAACAAGTTATAAACCTTTTTGCAAATTGGCGGAAGCTTAAAAATAAGGTAAACCCTAAAAAATGTCCAACTTCAAATAATCATATCTTGAATTCTACACATGTTATGGAAATTATCTTGTACTTTTTGAAAATAGGAGAACATATCCTACAACTTTCATGTTTGTGAAAATTTCATTTGGAACAATCTTGATCATGAAAGAATCCTTTGAAGTTTAGGGCAAAACTTGCCAAAAATAGTAACTTTCATTACAAGTCACTTGCCAAAAATGGAAACCTCTTCATAACCTCTTGATTCTTGCTCTTTGAGGTCACCAAAGCCCTTATTTGACCTTAAGAATGTCCCTTGCCTTTAAAAACATGATTGGGGTCCTTGAAATCTCACACTTGACTTTTCAAATGCACAGTTGACCAGTTTCTTCATTTACAAGTAACTGAAGAATTAACTAACTTCCTCAATGAATTTTCTCACCAAATTTCATACATAGGCCTCAAACATCATATTGAAGCCTTTGACCACAAGAATTGGTCAAAGCTATGAGAATTCCTTGCTCAAATGCAAAACCCTAATTAGGGTTTAACTATGTAGGAGAATGTTGCTTCTTTGATTTTATGATGATCCCTCACCCTTCTTGACTTTTTTAGATGAATTTGAGATTATATAAGACATGAGGAAACATTGTGGGCCTATTTCTATGTCACTTGGCCTTTGGCTAGACTTGTAGAACCTCCAATCTCCAGATGATTGATCATATGCCTTATGCTAGAGCATGTGAGTGTTATGTTTCATTTTTCTATGCTAGATGTTAGGACATGGTATGCTTATTCTATGCTTATGATGTGCAAGAAATGATAAAAAGGAGAGGGAAAATTTGGGGTGTTACAGCTGCCCATATTCATGTAACCGTTAATCTGAAAAGGACGAGAGCATCTGTTATCGGTCATTCAAAATGAACGGTGCTTGAATACCAAGAATAAACCTAAAATTTGCACTCTGTTGGAGAATAAAAGAAATGGGAAATAAACCCAACCAAGGAGAAAAATTGTTTGGAAACCCTGATGTGGTGAAAAGTAACTCAGAAGAAATCCACTATCTTGCGTAGATACATAACAAACAGAGCAGACGAGCTTCCCTCAAACAAACATGTTAAGCTGGGGGAATGGCATCTAGGACGGACGAGACCTTTTCATATATCTTGCATAGATATATAGCACTTAAGACCGACGAGTCTTCTTCGGACAACCTGTTATGCCAGGAAACTGGTAGTGCACTTAAGTCTGTGGGATAGACATGTACAATCAGGATAGACGAACCCTCTTCATATACCTTGCATAGATATATGGCTCTAGGAAGGACGAGTCCTCTATATATGTGGTGCTTAATACAAACGAGTCTTCTTCGAATGACATGTACGCCAGGGAACCGGTAAACATTTTGACATTTAATCCCACCGTCAGGACTTCAAACCTCTTCAATACGGACGAGTATTGGATGATCATCAAAGAAACACAGATGAGTTCCCTAAGTCAATGATACAGATGAGTATCAGAAGATGATCAAAGAAACACGGACGAGTGCTTTAGGAAGTGATACGGATGAGTACCAGCCACTGATACAGATGAGTATTAGACAATGATACAGACGAATACCAGAAAAGTATAGGAATCCATCACAAACGAGTGAATGGGAAAATGATACATAAGAGTACCAAAATCAAATCAAGCACAGACGAGTGCTTGCCAAAGGATAACACATACGAGTGTTAAAAGATGATACATACGAGTATCATAGGAATATCAAACACAAACGAGTGAATGAAGCTAGAAGATAACACAGACGAGTGTTAAAGGTGATATAGACGGGCATCAAAGGAAATTATAAATCAAACACAGACGAGTGATTGAAAATATATAACACAAACAAGTGTTAAATACGATACAGACAAGTATCACTGGATTATAAACCAGAAATAAACGAATGCTTGAATACTTGCCAAAAGATAACACAAACGAGTGTTAAAAGTGATACAGACGAGCATCAATAAGAATACTTGATTTGAGAGGAGAGTAACAACTTTGTAGGAGAGAATACTCTTTGTAGAACATTCTGCTTAGAAACGAGATCAAGATGCTCTGACACTGCTTGACTCTGGCTGAGGAAATGAACAACCGTATGTGTTGTCACAAGGGCCAAAAAAATAAATTGGCAATTTCCTGGGGAATATTTCAATGATGGAAAACTTCCAAAAATGAAACTCTATGGGAAGGATCATCTTCAGACTTGGCTGGGGAAGATGCTTGGTTAAATAACTCTTGTTGGGAAACGAATTATGACATTCTAAACTCTGTGGGGAAATGCAAGGCCCTCAGCTGCCTACTGGGAATACTTTACTATAGGCAACCCTGCTTGGGGAAGAGAGTTGTTCAATTACTTTGAAGTTCTGTTGGGGATGTCTCCCTGTTCTAACTCAGTTGGGGAATACCTCTTCTCTACTGAGAATATTGAGACTCACCCTGCTCTGTTGAGTGGTAAGACTGTCAAGTATCATCTTGTCGGGGAAGGAATACCATGCTTGGGGAATGCTGTCTGGGAACAGGCCCCTTTTATCTGCAAACCTACAACAACAAAAGTACATCCATATGCCCCGGGAAATTATATGACATGAGTTAATAATCCTGTGTCACCTATCACTCAAAGTGATTTTAGATGTTTTCCTTTCGCACATCATTCTTAAAACCACCAAGTTTAAATGCAATGTTCTTTTATAAAAAATTCATGATATTTTTGCAAACACAATAAGTAAAATAAAACAAGGACAAGACTTCTTGACTGAATATACTCTTTATTGATAAACCTCTGAATAAGCGAAAGTTTACATCAGGAAGTAACCACCTGGAAAGAGGTAGCTACTGTAAAACATTGAGAAAAGAAATTACCCTAATGGCAATGTGCACGGCATCCCAATGAGTTTCCTTCCTACTATGACTCGTATGACTTCAAGATTTTCCGTTCTTGCCTTTGCTCTCTGAGGAGAAGAATGGATTCATTCTTACCCTTCTAACATTGTCAAGCTGACTGAGACAATGTTGTGGTACAGATTACTCGGATCCCCGTCATCCGCTTATTCCCATATTTTGCGTGGATCGCCCTTTTGGGTTTTCAATCCACCGGGATACCCTTTTTTTCCTGAGTTGTCCGATGTGGCTTTTCAACTCAATGGGTATACATTTTTTTATTTATTTTCCCTAACTTCTGCCGAGCTTTTTATTCTATTTTTAGCTCGCCGGGATGCTCCTTTTTTGCCTGGACTTTCATTCTGTTTTTGTGTCCAGCGGGTCTCTTTATGCGAAGTATTTTTTAACTGCATCCGAGTTAACAGGGGACTGGAAATCTTCACCATCCATGGTAGTGAGCATAAGTGCTCCACCAGACTAAACTTTCTTTACTATGAATGGGCCTTCATAGTTCGGTGTCCACTTGCCCCTGTGATCTGAACCTGGAGGGATGATTCTCTTGAGTAAAAGCTCACCTACTTGGTACTCTCGAGTGCGTACTCACTGATCAAATGCTCATTTCATTCTCCTCTGATAAAGCTGACCATGACACACAACTGCTAATCTCTTTTCGTCAGTTAGGCATAATTGGTTGTATCACGCACGCACCCATTCAGCCTCGTCAAGCTTGACATCCATCATCACACGCAAAGAAGGAATTTCCACCTTAACGGGCAAGACTGCCTCCATATCGTATACTAGGGAAAACGGAGTTGCCCTAGTTGATGTCCTGGCCGACGTTCGGTACCCATGCAACGCGAATGGTAATATCTCATGCCAATCATTATAAGTGACAACCATCTTCTACACAATCTTCTTAATATTCTTGTTTGTTGCCTTGACCGCACCATTCATATAAGTACAAGAATTATAATGTTGAATTTTGAAGTCCCGGCACAATTCTTCCATCATCTTGTTATTCAAATTGGAACCATTATCTGTAATGATTCACTCGGGAACTCCATATCTGCAGATGATATCTTTCTTCAGAAACCTGGCTACCACTTAGTGAGTTACACTGGCATAAGACGCTGCTTTAACCCATTTAGTAAAATAGTCAATTGTGACCAATATGAAACGATAGTTGTTCGAAGCAGTAGGCTCTATTTTTCCAATCATGTTGATGTCCCACATAGAAAAGGGCCAAGGAGATGACATAACTTTTAGCGGGCTGGGAGGAACATGCACCTTGTCTGCATATATCTGGCATTTGTGACATTTGCGGACGTATGAGCAACAATTTGCATCCATTATTAGCCAATAATATCCCGACCTTAATAATTTCTTAGCCATTGCATATCCTCCTGCATGAGTACCGAAAGATCCCTCGTAGACTTCCTGCATTAACAGGCCTTCTTCGTGTCTATCTATGCATCTGAGTAGGACCATGTCAAAGTTTCTCTTGTACAGAACTCCGTCTGCGTTCAAGAAGAAACTATAAGTGAGTCGCCTTAAGATCTTCTTGTCATTAGAAGATGCCCCAGTTGGATATTCTTTTCTTTCTAGGAAAGGCTTAATATCATGATACTAAGGCTTATCACCAGTCACTGCGTCTATAGAGAACATATAAGTTGGTACATCAAGTCGGGAGATGTCAATTATGGGAATATATTTCCAACACAAGACATTGATAGACGAAGAGAGCGTAGCCAATACATCGGCAAATTGGTTTTCATCGCGTGGTATATACTGAAGCTTTACTGTTGTGAAGAACGTCAACAATCTTCTGGCATAATCCCTATAAGGAATTAAGTGTTCTTGGTGTGTATACCACTTGTCGGTAATTTGGTTGATTACGAGAGCGGAGTCTCCGAATATGTTGAGGGTCTTAATCCAAAGATTAATAGCCTCCTCTATTCCCATAATACACACCTTGTATTCTGCTTCATTCTTGGTGCAGACAAAAGTGATTCTGGTAGCAAAGGGAAAGTGAACACCTTCAGGGGTGATTAGAACATCACCAACTCTATGCCTGTTGATATTGACTTCCCCATCAAACATCAACTTCCATTTGGATTCAGGGTCAGGCCCCTCCTCCGGAAGTGGTTCCTTGCTATCTTTTGCTTTGTGGTACATGATGTCCTCATCAGGGAAATCAAACTTCATTGGCTGATAATCGTCTTCAAGTGGTTGTTGCGCAAGATAATTTGAAAGTACACTTCCCTTGATGGCTTTGTGGGAAGTGTATTGAATGTCGTACTTTGTCAGCACCATCTTCCATCTAGCAACCCTTCTGGTTAACGCCGATTTCTCAAAAATGTACTTGACATGATCCATTTTTGAAATTAACAGGGTTGTGTGGGTCAACATGTACTGTCTCAGTCGGCGAGCAGCCCATGCCAAAGTGCAACAAGTTTTCTCGAGCAGTGAATAATGGGATTCATAGTCGGTAAACTTTTTGCTAAGGTAGTAAATAGCATGCTCTTTTCGACCGGACTCGTCATGTTGGCCTAGAACACACCCCATTGATCCTTTTAGCATAGTCAAATACATGATAAATGGACTTCCTAGAACTGGAGGCATTAGAATTGGAGGCTCCTACAGGTATTCTTTTATTTTTTTTCAAATGTTCTTTGACAGTCCTCATTCCACTTGACCGCCTGTTCTTTTCTTAGTAGTTTGAATATTGGCTCACATGTGGCTGTTAGGTGAGATATAAATCAAGCAATGTAGTTCAATCTCCCTAATAAACCACACACTTCTTTTTTAGTTCACGGTGTAGGCATGTCTTGTATTGCTTTGACCTTTGCAGGATCTACCTCAATTCCTTTTTGACTAACAATGAAGCCCAACAATTTAGCGGAATGCACCCCAAAATTGCACTTGTTTGGATTTAACCTCAAACGATATTTTCTCAGTATTTCAAAAAATTTCTTGAGGTTAACCAAATGCTCTTCTTCGTCTCGGGACTTGGCAATCATGTCATCCATATATCATTCAATTTCTTTATGGATGGATAATGTCATAAAACAAAGTCACCATTTCCCGTTGATAAGTTTCTCCGGCATTCTTCAAACCAAATGGCATGACCTTATAGATGAACGTACCCCAATGGGTAATGAATGTTGTTTTCTCCATGTCTTCCGGCGCCATTTTGATCTGATTATAACCGGAGTAGCCATCCATAAAGGAGAATACCGAGAATTGATATGTATTATCCTCCAATACATCGATGTGAGGTAATGGTAAATCATCTTTTGGGCTTGCTCTATTCAAATCCCGATAGTCAACGCACATCCGGACCTTGTCGTCCTTCTTCAGTACAGGTACAATATTAGCTACCCAGGGTGGATAACTAGTCACAAGGAAACCGGTGTCCTATTGCTTCTGAACCTCTTCTTTAATCTTCAATTCCATGTCAAGACGGGTTTTTACAAGCTTCTCCTTAACAGGAGGGCAGTCTTCCCTCAGTGGTAGCTTATGCATAACAATGTCGGTATCCAGACCTAGCATATCCTAATATGACCAAGCAAAGATATTTGCATACTCTCGAAGCATGCCAATCAGTTCTTCCTTTACACTGGCCTGCAGAGTGGCCCCAATCTTAATTTCCCTATTCACATCTTCAAACCCAATGTTGATGACTTCGAGCTCTTCTTGATGAGGCTTAATAATCCTTTCCTCATGTCTCAGTAACCTAGATAATTCTTCAAGGAGTTCACATTCTTCTTCAACCCCTTCATCAGCATGGTAGATCGGATTATCAAAGTCATACTTGGTCATAGCATAAGAGTTATCAAAGAAATCTGGTATTTCAGATTCTACTTTTATGAAAACAAACAAGACCAAAACAAAAGAAAAACATTGCCATTTTTATATTGTTTTTTTTGTAAAAAAATTTAAAAGAAAGAAAGGGAACACAATTTGAATGAAAAATGTCATTTATTCATGGTCAGATTAAATTCATAAAATGCAATGGTGCCCCTACAATGGATCCATACACCTTGGGAAGAGTGTGTGACTTAACATGCAAATGAATAAATGGAAAACAGGAAAAATTACTCTGGTGGACTGGTAACTTGGATGAAATCCTCAGCAAACCAGTTCCACAACTCTTCCCTAGGAATGCATGGGCACACCTAGTTGTCCATATCGCAATAGTTGTCAGCTTCTTCATCCACATCACACACGTGGTTGGGATAAATCACCCCAGCACTGGTGAAGTTCATTTCCTTGCTGATCTGGGACCATCCAGCCTGCCCCGGTAGGTAACCAATACCAAACTTATCATCCTTCTTCTAAACTTCCAGCAACTTGCCCCATCCTTGGGAATTCCCTAATTGTACTACTTCCTTGGTTTTCTTATGATAAGAGATGCAAGTTCCCTCCTTTTCATTGCTTTGGAACATAGAGGTAGGAGAGACTGAGATGACATTTACTACTTCAAATTCCAGGCACAATGTTTCATGGATTTCACCATCCATCTCAACATACTTAAATGTGGACAGGTGGCTAACAAAGATATCTTCCTCACCACATATAGTAACCACCTGGCCATCCACCACATACTTCAGCTTTTGGTGAAGAGTAGACGTCACTGCTCCCACAACATGAATCCAAGGACGACCCAACAAACAGTTGTAGGCTGGTTGAATGTCCATGACATAGAAAATACATTTAAACAATTGTGACCCTATCTTCACCGGTAACTCCACTTCTCCGAAGACAGACCTCCGAGAACCCTCAAAAGCCTTCACAACTAAATCCTTTGGTCGGAGAATAATACTATCCACATCCAATTTCATCAGGGATTTCTTCGGGAGCACATTGAGGGAGGAAGTTGTATCAACCAGGACATGTGACAAAACAGCCCCTTTGCATTCCAACGTGATGTGCAAAGCTTTGTTATGATTTCTTCCTTCGGTCGTAAGATCTCTGTCAGTAAACCCTAGCCCATGACTAGCATTTACATTGGCCACTACCGCCTCCAATTGATTAACAGTAATCCCTTGGGGTACGTATGCCAACTGCAATACTTTCAACAGAGCCTCCCTATGTGCTTGCGAATACATCAGTAATGGAAAGATGGAAATTTTGGATTGCGTCTGGTTCAATTGTTCCACTATTTTATAATGCTTTTCTTTATGATCCTCATAAATTCTTCTACTTCCTTCTCAAATACACTTTGATCAATGGCCGGGGTTACAACTTCTTCGGTAGCTACATGTTTGCCTTTAGCTTTGGCAGCTAATTCAGCTTTATCATTGTTCCAGAGAGTTTGTCGAGCGAATAAACGTCCACTTTGAGTGAAGCCACCCAAGCCTCTAACACTGGCAACAACATGATTTATCGTTACTGGCTTATCCTCCACTTATGTCCTTGTACACAAACATCTGAACCATAATTCCACGACACAACTTTATCATCATCATATGGTACGGGTCTAGGCACAGTAATAGTGACAAGACTGACTTCCTGTGGAACATAAATGGTAACAGGTTCCCTTCGGATTGGGACTGGCATATTAGTAGGGTCATAAAAGATGGTCACAGTAGAGACACAGTCGCCTTGGTTGTTAACCATGTTGAACTGTAATGAACCTTCATTCATCAAACTTTGCAGCTTGATTTTCAACTTATCACATCAATTAATAGAAACTTCACATTCTTCGCAATCAAAATCACACCCAGGAAACAAATATCCTTTTAACAATCTTTCCTTCACAACCAAGAGGGGAGTTTGCACCTCTTTTACATCCAGAATCAGATTTAAATGCTCTCCACTTTCAACAACGTTAATCCTAGCCCCACCATGATTAGGAATAGGATTAGTGGTAACATTCGGTGGTGGTGCGAAGTTAATAGCCTTTGAATCTATTAATTCTTAAAATTTGTTATTCAACGTTCTACATTTTTCGGTTGAATGTCCCGGAGCACCCGAGTGGAACGCAAATCTAACATTGACATCATACCCTGGTGGAAGATCACCTGGTGGTGGTGGAGCCAAAGTCCTCAATTGTATCATGTTCAAATCTATCATCCTATATAGTAGCGCCGTATAAGTCATGGGAATTGCTTCAATAACACGATTAGCGGGACGAGGCTGGCGTTGTTGGTATGGCCTTTGTTGATAGTTTTTGTGTTGTTGTTGTTGTTAAGGAGCAGGACTTGTAGGTATAGTGACAACTTCCACTTGGTCATATGAATTTTTGTATCCTCGGCCTCTTCCTTGACCATAAACAACATTGGTTTCACCTTCTCTTCTCCTTTGAGGGCTTTCAAAAAGCTTCCTCGCCCCAGAAGAACTTCCAGCACCATTGTCCTGAATCTTGCTCATCTTCAATAGAGTTTCAACCCTCTCCCCTGCTATAACAATATCATTGAACTTAGTTGCTTAGCACGACACCAAACGTTCAATGAATACTCCTTGCAAGGTACCCATAAACATGGAAGCCATCTCGTTTTCCAATAGTGGAGGTTGCACCCTGGCAACAAGTTGGCGCCATCTCTGAGCATACTCCTTAAAACTTTCCTTCGCATTATGTGACATGCTTTGCAATTGCGTGCGATTGGGAGGCATTTCCAGGTTATATTAATATTGTTTGACAAATGCCTCAACCAAATCTTTCCAGCTTCTAACAGTGACCCTGCTCAACTTCATATACCACTCCAAAGACGCCCCGACGAGACTATCTTGAAAGTAGTACATCCACAGTTTTTCGTCATCAGTATGGGCAACAATTCTTCTGAAGAAAGATTGAAGATGAGTCCTTGGGCATGAAGTTACGTTGTATTTGTTAAATGTTGGAGCCTTGAACTTATAAGGAATCCTCACTCCGGGCACCAGTCCCAAATCAGTAAAATTGAACCCCAAGGAATTCTGGGATTGGATAGAACGGATCTGTTCAGCCATTTCTTCAAAACGGTGATTCATATCAGCCCCCTATCCTTCAGCTTCATCCAACAACGTAAATTGTTCATCTTGTCCTTCCATCTGAAGATTATGAGTTCCATCATTAACAATAGTAACACCAGGCTGCACCATAGGAACTTCAGTATGATGGGCCCTTACACCATTACGATTGCCTCCATCTCCCAGACCATTATTCCAAGCTTGATTCCGTTTTATCATCTCTCACAAGCATTCCTGAGTCTGACACATACCAGCCATAAGAGTCATGAACTGATCCATTCTAGTACACATATCTGTGAATCTTCTTAGGAACTATTTTTGTAGCTATAGTGCTTGAAATTGGAAGAGACGTTAGCAATCTGAAGACATGTACCAGCAAACCAGCAACACTATTATATGCAATGTAAACTTCATGCTTTCATTATCAGGGTACTTTTCCCCAGTTCTGGTATCTTATCAACGAATCCAGATGGCCTCTGAAATAATCTTTTGAAATGACTGTTTTCATACCATTTCCACAACTAGTTGGAAACACACAAAGCTCAAAGAGTCTAGAAAGATAACTGCATAAAACAAAGCCCTAAGTGTTGTACCCCAAAATTTTCCCTCACCAAGACAAGACATTGTGTACTAAGGTGTCCCAAGAGGTTCACAAGGTTCACAATTGGTCAGAAAGTTTGACAATTCCCTCAAACAATGCATCCTCCTAAGCAATGCATCCTAAACTAGGGTTTTGACTTTCATCAGGCTAAATGGACTTCCAAGGCTTCAAGTGAGCTTCATAGCATCCTATATGTCTTCAAGAATCCCTATGTCAAATTTCAAGGCTTTCCCAAAAGATTTGCTCGGTCAGATGATCAGGTAGGCTAAAATCAGTCAAAGCAGTCAAAAAGTCAAACTGAGGTCAACTGTGGTCAAACCAAAGTCAAACTTCATGATTTTTTTCCAACATCAAGTATATGAAGTAAAATTCATCATTTGATCAAGGGTTGATCATGATTCATCAAGGAGATTTCAGATCATCAAGAATCAGGAGTTTCTAAATTAGGGTTTCCATAGGAAAAGTCAACTGAACTTTGACCAGCCATAACTTTTAGATGCTTCATCAAAAATTTTCCATCCAAATCTCATTTTGAAGGAAATTGATTTCTCTACAACCTTGTGTCTCACAAGCCAAGCCCAAAAATGCTTCATTTGGAAGATATGAGCTAAGACATTATAGGTCATTTCAAAAGTCAACAAAAGGTCAACAACTTCCAAAGAGCATAACTTAAGAATGGTAAAAGATATGGACATGAGACCAAAGAGGTTGGTTATAGGACTCTATAAGCTTTCCAAAATGTCCAAGAACACCTTCATAGCCTTAAAATTGAAGGATTTGTGCCTTTGCAAAGTTGGGAAATGTTTGGGAGGTTTATGAAGCAAATGGGACCTTAGAACCAAATTTCTCCAAGTGGGCTTGCATTTTTATGATCCAAACACTTCCATGACATCATGCACGAATTAAATATTATTTATTCAAATTTGTATTCATTTTATTTTAATTATTATGAGTTTTTACATTAAAAATCATTTTAAATCCAAATAAAATATAAAAGTGTGAATATTTGATAGGATTTTGGTTCTAGAAGGTCTTAAAGGATAATTATAAGTGATTGAGATCATACAAAAATAAATCAACCAAAATAGTAAGGATATATCAAGTTATTTTCAATATTTGAAAGTGAATCTTTTTCAATCTCTATTGATCCAAAAATCCAAATGATGCTCTGATTTTTTAACCTAATTTTGTTCTATGATATATATACAACATAAAGCAAGCACAAGACACGAAATTGGCAGCCACAAGAACAATATTCAAACTTCAAAAATTCATACAAAAAGCTTGATTCGGATTCCTTGCTAGAGGTTATTCCAAAGCATTTTGAAGGTTGAGACATGTTCCCTGAACATCATTGAGTGTAACCTGATCCTCATATTCATCAAATACATCTCATATTGATGAATCCGATCCAAACTTTTTTCATATTTCTTGATTTTTCGTTCTTGATCATTCATGTATCATTAACTTGTTTTGTTTGTTGATTTGTGTTTAGTGGATGTTTGTGATGAATTCTGGGTGATTGGATTGAAGAAACCATGGTTAAATCGTAGAATACCATTTTAGGGTTCATAACCTTTGAATTGGGGTTTCCCAATTAAGTGAATATAAATGCCTTATAAAACCATAATTCAATTGCAAATACTGTCTGGATCATGTTTATGTGATTAATTTGACAAAATTGTACTTAAATGGTACTGTATGAATTTCGTAGGATTTCACGTGCAGGAAAAAACGCAGGAGTTTTGGCAGGTAATTTCGCAGGTAAACCTGCGAAATCCCAAGGTTGAAGATGATCATCTGGCGCGAAAATTATTTTTAAAAATTGAGTTTATTTTATTATGTTTTGTTTATGTTATATTATCACAAACGCTGTTTGGCTCAATTGGAGAAGACACACATGCGTGAAGCAAAGGGCAAGGGTTCGAGTCTGGTCGAAAGCAGTTTTTTGCTTTTTAATTTCATTTATTTTGCAGATTCATGATAAAACAATGATTTCATTGATAGTTATCACCACCGTGCGCTGACCCAGTTGGTTTTGTGCTGTGTGTTTGAGGTAAGAGGACCTGGGTTCAAATTCCAGGTCCTTACTTTTTGGCCAATATTCTTGTTTTTCTTATTTTCAATATATTTTCTTATATTAATTCTATTTTGTTTATTTTAGTAAATATAAATTATAAAAAATAATTTCTAAATAATATTTTAATATTTTCTTTATATTCTTTAAAGTTATAATTTATTTTCTCAAAAAATTTTAATTATTTATATTTATTTTATAATAAGTATATATATATATATATATATATATATATATATATATATATATATATATATGTATGTATAATTATTATATTTTTGTAAATAGACTAATTATAGGTTAATTAATAATTAAAACCCTATTTTTTTAAACCTTAATTCTCTAACCCTAAATTTTTGTTAACCCTAATTTTTATTCAACTTTAATATTTAGTTTAATTAAATAATTAATTATTCTTTGTAAATAATTATTATTTTGTTTATTATTATAATTATTCTATTTTCTTCTAAAATTTTTCTAAAATTGTTTATTTAATTTTAAAATAATATCTTCTTTTGAATTTTTATTTCCTTTATATTTTTACTAACCCCTTTTATTATTATTATTATTATTATTGCTAACCATTTAAATTAGTACTTATTTATTATATTTATTATTATCGTTTCCATTATTATGTAATTGCGAAAGCCATGTAATAGTCGTAGTTGTTTTTTTTTTGTTTCTACTTAATTTTTTTAAATATTTTATTGCCATGGTTAGTAACTATAGGGCGTGTATAACTATGTGTAGTTAAAAATAATTTAGAAAACTAATTTAAACAAGATAAATATATGAATATAAACACTCACACACGTAAGTCGATCTTTGATCGCCATCTCACACTTTCTAGGGTTACTCCTCATGTTGCCTACTTCTAAGGTCAAGTAAGGTGTCTTAAGCAAAGTCCCTTCATAAAATATCATCAAGTCCCTGTAAGTTTATAAGATCAAGTCCCTTCGAGGTTGCCTACGATAAATGATCTTGTCCCTTCAAATAAAAGATGATAAGTCCCTACGAATTGCTAAAGACACCTTACAGTTGCCTATATTCAGATATCCCTATACATGTCCCTTATCACATCCAAGGTAATGACTACCTATTCCTTAATAATAGGGATAGTCTTACCATTGAAAGAACACATAAGAACAGTAATGACTTAGCATATGGTAGGTTCCTCTTAAGTACTTGCTCACTTTTCTTCGAAATACTTCATTACACTTCACATTTCAAACAAATTTTCAAAACAAAGTCTTTATATACATCCATATGAGGATCATTATAAAGTACTTAGAAAATTTTTAATCACACACTACACTTTCTCAAAACAATTTAAAGTGAGCTAAGTAACTAAGAGCCCATGGATAACCATGGATATAAAGGGTGCTAATACCTTCCCTTTATATAACCTACCCCCCGAACTCAAAATCTTTTTAAGGTCTTTCCTGTTCTTTTATGCCATTTCCTTTTGGATAAAATAAAAGTCGGTGGCGACTCTTGCTATCCACAACATTTAACTAAAGTCAGTTCTCCCACCGTGTTACAGAACTGGCGACTCTGCTGGGGATAATATTAAAGAGGGGTACCCTTAGGAATTAGATCACTTTAAACTTGTTTGCTTTGTTTGCTTTAATTTACTTGTTGGGTGCTCTTATGTGTGAAAGATCCTAACCCGGATCTAGTGTACCTTAGGTAAATGGCAATAGACCAAGGAAACTATACGGCGTATACCGATATGGTTAATCTGGTGGCCATAGTTAGTGTGATTTCTTGGTTGGTGCTTATGTTACTTAAGCAAGTTGAGGATAATATGAGGCTGCCATATGTTGTCAATACACTAACTAACTTTTAGAACCTTAGTCATCCCATCTTAGCCTTTAGAAAGTAGAGAGATAACCGGCTTTGGTGAAGACTAAAGTTGGTTGATACTCGATACTACGCTCATTGAGATCCTAAACTTGGAGGGTTTTGGTTGGAAAGTAAGTTGCCTACTGAACAACCACCCTTGTGAAGGATCTATGATATTGAGATCCCTTAGAACCTGGTTACTTTATAGGACAGGATGAACCAACTAAACTTCAGGGGAGGGTACTTACCTTTAAACCTCATGCAAGCCTTCAAACCTAGGGCTATTGTGTGACTTCTTTATGTGTGCCACATGTTTGTGATTGAGCATTACATCATAGCATCATCATGCATCATAAGCATAGCATTTTCACTAACCATTTCAAGGACCAAAGGATTTATCTTTGTTCTTTGTTGCAGGTCATGGCTCCTGCTCGTAGGAATACTATACGGATCAACTTTGTAGGCATACCTCCTAAGCTTAAAGAATTGGTCTCTCAAGTTTCTGAAAACTCCCAATTCATCAAGAAGCATGGTCACCTACTGGATCTAGTCACTTCAGGGTTCAATGAAGACATGATGAGTGTTCTATTTCAGTTATTTGATCCTAAACATCATTGCTTCACATTCCCAGATTATCAGCTGGTTCCTACAATGGAGGAGTTCTCCAAGCTTCTGGGTATACCTATCCTGGATCAGAAACCCTTCACAGGCTTAGAGAAGGAGCCTAAACCTGAAGTCATTGCTACAGCCCTACATTTGAAGAAGTCAGACATTGTCCTAGAAACAAGAAGTGGAGTTAAGGGCATCCTTGCTAAGGTATTGATGGAGAAAGCTCAAGTGTTCATGAAGGCTATGAGTTATGATGCTTTTGAGGAGATCTTAGCCCTATTGATCTATGGCTTAGTATTGTTCCCCAATCCAGACAAGTTCATAGACGTACACACCATCAACATATTTATGACTCATAATCCAGTGCCTACATTACTTGGAGACATCTTACATTCTCTCCATACTCGTACTACGAAGGCACGAGGAACTCTGATGTGCTGCATACCTCTATTGTCTAGGTGGTTTATTTCTCACCTTCCTCGATCAATGATGAAGAATGAACAAGGTTTAAGGTGGTCTAAAAGGATCATGTCACTTTCTCATTCAGACATTCATTGGTGTTCTAGATCTATGGAGAATGTTACTATCATTGACCGCTGTGGGGAATTCCCCAATGTGCCACTCTTTGGCATAAGAGGGGGCATTACTTACAACCCTTCTTTAGCTATACGTCAGTTTGGTTACGCTCGGAGTGATGGTCCTCATGACATGTTGATTTAGGGTATTGTGTTCGACTACGACAACGATCTGCAAGGTTATCGTCAAAGGTTTATACGAGCATGGGGTAAAGTGAACAAGGTTGACAGCAAGACTTTGGAACCCAAGTACACCATTCCTATGGAACCTTATCTCAGATGGGTGCGATCTCGTGCTCAGACTCTTATGATGCCATATCCTGCCATCCTGCCAGTTACCATGGAGCTGGTTGCTGAAGGAGATACTCCTTATATCATCCTTCATCCAGACATGCCCACTGACATGGAAGAGTTACAGAGGTCCTGGATCCAGTTGAAGGAGCAAAGAGATACTTTTGAGACTCATTGCAAAGCAATTCAAGAAAGAATCCTGGAGCTAACAAAACAACTTCACGAGGAGCGAAATCTCAACTCATACCTCAACACAAAAAGGAAACGTCCATGGGAGACTTAAAACCCCATATTTGTATTCATTTCATTTTTGTTGTAAGCCTAAGAGGAAAACAAGTTTATTACTAATAAAAGTTTACTTTTTGGTTGTTTAAACAAATTTAAATCATGCGGTCCTTGAAAACATTGCATATACATTTACATACCATATCATTGCATCACAGGTTTCTTATGTACAGGTATCTTATCTTCTCGCTGTTTATTTCAGCAGAAATGGCTCTTGAACAAACTGTCAAAGATCTCCAGGCTCAGAATGCACAATTCCAAGAGTTGATTCTGAACTTGTCCAAGGGACAAGATGAGCTAAAGACACTGCTGGCTAAGAAGAAGAAGAAGAAGACTAGAAGATCAGGAGGCCTTATCAATCTGGGAAGGAGGTTCAGAGGTCCTATCAAGACAAAGGAACAGATTGAGGATTCTGAGTCTGAAAATTCTGAGAAAGAGGGAGGTAGTCTTCATGATACTGTGGGAGATTCTGATTCCGAGGCAAATTATTATCATGATCCTGCTAGTGGAGATAAGTACAAGATGCTGGTAGACAAAATGAATACTATGGAACTACAAAAATCTTCTTGGCTTGACTTTGAAGATCTGAGTTTAGTGTCTGGAGTGGTTATACCCATTGGCTTCAAGGTTCCTGCTTTTGTGGTGTACGATGGTGTTTCATGTCCTAAGCTGCATCTAAGATCCTATGTCCGGAGGATTCAACCACATACTGCTGATAAGAAGTTATGGATTCATTTCTTCCAAGAGAGCTTGTCTGGAGCTCAATTGGAATGGTACTATCAACTGGAAAGTGTCAATATTCGTGATTGGAATGATCTTGTTGAGGCCTTCTACAGGCAATACCAATACAATGCTGATTTAGCACCTACTCGCATGCAGCTCCAAGGCATGTCTATGGGTGCTAAAGAGAGTTTCAAGAAGTATGCCCAGAAATGGAGAGACCTGGCTGGCAGAGTTCAACCTCCTCTGACTGACAGGGAGCTAGTGGATATGTTTATGAGTACGTTGAGTGGCCCTTTCTATAGTCACCTCATTGGAAGTTCATCATCTGGTTTCACCGAACTGATAATGACTGGAGATCGTGTGGAGAGTGGTATAAGAAGTGGTAAGATACAGGTGGGTGCCTCTTCATCAAGCACTGCTAAGAAGCCCCCTAGTGGAAAGAAGGAGTCTAATGTTGTGTATGGTCAACATAGTCATAACAGGAGTCACCAATCTGTGGGAGCAGTTCACATTTCCAATCCTACTCCTGCAGCACCAGAGCTACCACAAAACAATCAACAGAAGCCTAGAAGACAGTTCACCAAGATCAACATGTCACTGGCCCAAGCCTTGCAACACATGTTGAAAGGGGAACTCATTACTTTGAAGGACCCTCCTCAGAATCCTAATACTTCCTCTCCTCGATACAATCCTAATGCACGATGTGCCTACCATTCTAATTGTCCGGGACATGACACCAACAACTTCTGGGTGTTGAAAAATAAGATTCAAGATATGATTGAAGTTGGGGAGATTGAATTTGACCCTCCTAGGACTCCAAATGTGATCATTGCTCCTATGCCTAACCATGAGAAGACTATTAATGTTGTTGATGAGGTTTCCTATGTTTCCTCAATAGCAGATGTGACTACTCCCTTATCCATTATCAAGAAGAAGCTGGTGCAGACTGGGTTCTTTCCAGGTTGCAACGAAGACTGTTTTTATTGTGCCTACAAACCTGATAACTGCTGGAAGTTGAAAGATGGTATTCAACGCCTCATGGACAATTATACTATATTGTTTGAGAGAACTCCTTCTGTGGAAAGTATGTGTGAACATCTAACTCGAGGTACGAAGTTTGAAGATGTGGCCATGGTTGATAAAGTGCCAGTGAAGATTACCTCCAAAGGCCCTGTCAAGATCACTTCCAAGGGTCCTATCAAGATTACTGCTGAAGGCCTGGTGAAGACTGTTGCTGAAGCTAGAGTGGCTCCCATGATTATTACCACTCCTGGCCCTGTTCCTTATACTTCTGATAAAGATATACCCTGGAATTACGGTTCTGATGTTTACATCCATGGTGTCAAGCAAGAACCTCTGATTGATGCACCTGTTACTGATGATAACCTTAATGTTGATAACATTGTTGGATCTAGTAAGATCACCAAAAGTGGAAGAATTTTCTCTCCTCAAGCTACCTCCAAAAGTACAGTTACTCCAACTACTACCTCCACTTCTGAGCCAAACACTGATGCTCGGGGCAAAGGTCCTATGGTTGAACATGTGCAAGTTGAGACACCGAATGCTGAAGATCTCTCTAAACAGATGGAAGAAGTGCTGAAGATCATTCGCAAGAGTGATTATGATATTGTTGACCAGTTCGGGCATACTCCCTCCAAAATCTCCATGTTATCTTTATTGTTGTGTTCTGAGGCTCATGCTAAAGCCTTAATCAAGTTCTTGAAGACTGCTCATGTGCCAAATGAGATTTCTGTGGATCAATTTGAGAATTGTGTTGCACATCTGACTTATGATAATGGGTTAGGCTTTTCTGATGCTGATTTGACTCCTGCCAAGAGGAATCATAACAGAGCTCTGCACATCTCCATTGAATGTAAAGGCACTACTTTGTCTCATGTGTTGGTGGACAATGGTTCTTCATTAAATGTACTCCCCAAAGAGGTTCTGAACAAGCTCAGTCCTGAAGATGTTGTGTTAAGACCAAGTAATGTAGTGGTAAGGGCCTTTGATGGCTCAAGAAGAGTAGTACATGGAGAAGTGGATCTCCCGATCAAAGTAGGCTCTCAAGTCTTCGAATCTACTTTCTATGTAATGGATATTCGTCCTGCGTACTCCTGTTTGCTTGGGCGCCCCTGGATCCATGGGGCAGGTGCTGTAACCTCCACTCTACATCAGAAGTTGAAATACCTGGTGAAAGGAAAGATTGTCACTATTTATGGTGAAGAAGAATATATGGTCAGTCATGTGAATACTTTTAAATATGTTGAGGTAGAGGGTGAATATGTTGAGACTCCTTGCCAGACATTTGAAGTAGTTCCTTGGGTCGTTCCTGCTACTGAAGCTCCCCCTGTTGTTAAAAGAGTTCTTGTGGTTACCAGGGTACCTCCTACAATGACCTCCCTCAAAGATGCTAGAGCTGTGGTTGAAGAAGGTGGTTGTACTATTTGGGTTCAGCTTCTTGACATCCCCTATAAGTCTGACAAGTTTGGTTTGGGTTTCACTGCAGAATCCCAGAAGGTTGTTCGTCGTGCTCGTGATGTTCGTATCACCAATCAAGGGGTCATGAGAGATCAAATCAATGTTGTGGGTGACTATAGTGAAGACTACAACATGGATGACTGGATCTTTCCTACCATGGGTGATGGGCTCAACAACTGGAAGACTGAAGACGTTATTCCTATCTCCTTTAGTCAGGAGTAAATACTATTACTGTGTTTCTATTTTTAAGTTTGTAATTTCGAACAATTAAACTTTTAAGCCTTGTGTCTTACCTGGGGCACAATGGTATGCCTGTTACGGGATGTCATTTCATTTGCATACTTCATTCAATAAAAATCAATGGACGTTTCGTTTTCATAAATATTGTGCTCCTTGTCTTTCTTTTATTTTTAATTTTGATTTATCAGCTATGTGTTCTTACACACACCCACATCACTAAAATGCAGATCCTCATCCACTTTGGATCCTGTTGATAACATTTCTACTATTGCCAATTATAATTTCGAGAATCCGATCTATCAAGCTGAAGATGGAAAGGAGGAAGATTGTGAAGTACCTGTAGAGCTTACTAGGTTATTACAACAAGAAGAGAAAGTTATACAGCCACATGAAGAGCCCATCGAAGTTGTGAATCTGGGAACTGAAGAAAACAGGAAAGAGGTCAAGATAGGGGATGAACTAGAAGATGGTGTTAAGAGAAAACTAATTCAGATGCTACGTGATTATGTGGAGATCTTCGCTTGGTCGTATGAAGATATGCCAGGGCTGGATACAGATATTGTGGTTCACCGCTTACCGGTAAAAGAAGATTGTCGTCCAAAGAAACAGAAGGTTCGTCACATGCGTCCTGAAATGTCAGAAAAGATTAAAGCATAAGTGATGAAACAATTTGATGCAGGGTTCTTAGCTGTGACTTCTTAGCCTCAATGGGTTGTAAATGTGGTACCAGTACCTAAGAAAGATGGAAAGGTACGCATGTGTGTGGATTACAGAGATTTGAATAAGGCTAGCCCTAAAGATGACTTTCCACTTCCTCATATTGATGTTCTGGTAGACAACACTGCTCATCACAAGGTATTCTCTTTTATGGATGGTTTCTCTGGTTACAATCAAACCAAGATGGCACCTGAAGATATGGAGAAGACTAAATTTGTTACACAGTGGGGCACCTTTTACTATAAAGTGATGCCATTTGGTTTGAAGAATGTCGGGGCAACATATCAGCGTGCTATGGTGGCTTTGTTTCACGATATGATTCATCATGAGATAGAGGTATATGTGGATGATATGATAGCCAGGTCCCAGAATGAAGAGCAACACCTTGATCATCTGCATAAGCTATTTGAAAGGTTGAAGAAATACAAGTTGAGATTGAACCCAAACAAATGTACTTTTGGAGTTAGATTTGGTAACCTCCTGGGTTTCATTGTCAGTGGAAAAGGTATTGAAGTAGACCCTGCAAAAGTGAAAGCTATACAAGAGATGCCAGCTCCCCGTACTGAGAAGGAAGTTAGAGGTTTCTTGGGACGATTGAATTACATTGCAAGATTTATTTCCCAGTTAACTACTACCTGTGAGCCAATCTTCAAGTTATTAAAGAAAGATCAGGTGATGGAATGGAATGACGAGTGCCAGACAACCTTTGATGAAATCAAGAGATATCTGCTAGAACCTCCAATTTTGATGCCACCAGTTGATGGAAGACCCTTGATTATGTACTTAACAGTATTAGACAACTCAATGGGGTGTGTGTTGGGGCAACATGATGAGTCTGGTCGAAAAGACCAGGCAATATACTACCTTAGCAAAAAGTTTACCGACTTTGAAACAAGATACTCACTGCTCGAGAAAACTTGCTGCGCTTTGGCATGGGCTTCTCGCCGACTAAGACAGTATATGTTGACTCATACCACCTTGTTGATTTCAAAGATGGATCCAATCAAGTACATATTCGAGAAAACTGCTCTCTCCGGACGAATAGCGAGATGGCAAATGATTTTAACAGAATATGATATACAGTACACTATTCAGAAGGCCATTAAAGGAAGTGTTGTAGCTGATCACTTGGCTCATCAAGCAGTGGATGATTATCAGTCAATGAGTTTTGAGTTCCCTGATGAAGACATTATGATTATTACCAAAGAACCTGGACAATATGACGGACCTGAACAAGGATCCCGATGGATTATGGTTTTTGATGGAGCTTCTAATGCACTTGGTAATGGTGTTGGTGTTGTGATCATTTCCCCTGAAGGTTGTCATACCCCGATTACTGCAAGACTTAGTTTCTATTGTACCAATAACATGGCTGAGTATGAGGCATGTATCATGGGTATCAAAGCTGCCATTGAGATGAAGATTCAGTTCCTGGACGTATATGGGGATTCAGCCCTGGTAGTGAGTCGGATTAAAGGAGATTGGGATACCAAGCATGAAAATCTCATTCCTTACAGAGAGCATGTGTTGTCCTTGCTCCCATATTTTGAAGAGCTTACCTTTGGACATATTCCACGAGGAGAGAATCAGTTGGCAGATGCATTAGCCACCATGGCATCTATGTTTGAGATTAGCTGGGATGATGAAGCTCCCAAGATTACTATTGATAGATTTGAAAAGCCTGCATACTGCAATGATATTGACACTGAAGAAGCAGAGGGGAAGCCTTGGTTCTATGAAGTGAAAAGATATCTTGAAATTCAGGAGTTCCCTGAAGGGGCATCTGTCAAAGATAAGAAGTTTCTGAGGAGTTTTTCTGCTAAGTTCTTCTTGAGTAGTGGAATTTTGTACAAGCGCAATCATGATTCAACTTTGCTTCGTTGTGTGGATAAGAAATAAGCAGCAGAGATTATGGAAGACATGCATGATGGGATCGTTGGCACTCATTCTAGTGGTCATACCATGGAAAAGAAGATATTGAGAGCAGGTTACTATTGGTCTACTATGGAAGCTGGCTGCTATCAACATTCCAGAACATGTCACAAGTGTCAAATCTATGCTGATAAAGTGCATATACCTCCATCTCCATTGAATGTGTTGACTTCTCCTTGGCCTTTTGCCATGTGGGGCATTGATATGATTGGTGAGATCAAGCCTACTACTTCTAATGGGTATCGTTTCATCCTGGTTGCTATTGATTACTTTACAAAGTGGGTGGAGGTAGCTTCATTTGCGTTTGTTACTAAGAATGTGGTGGCTCGATTCATTAAGAATAATCTCATATGTAGGTATGGCATCCCTGAAAGGATTATCACAGATAATGGCTCTAATCTGAATAATACCATGATTATTGATCTCTGCACGCAGTTCAAGATTAAGCATCACAACTCTTCTCCGTATCGTCCGAAAATGAATGGGGCAGTAGAAGCTGCTAATAAGAACATTAAGAAGATTCTACAGAAGATGACTGTTACTTACAGGGATTGGCATGAGATGTTACCATTTGCTCTTCATGGTTATCGTACTACAATACGTACTTCAACAGGGGCAACCCCATTCTCCTTAGTTTATGGTATGGAAGCAGTTTTGCCCATTGAAGTTCAGATCCCCTCCTTAAGAATCATGAAGGATGCAGGTTTGGATGAAGATGAGTGGATTCAGACTCGACTTGACCAGATAAATTTGATTGATGAGAAAAGGCTAGCAGCTGTTTGTCATGGCCAGATGTACCAGAAACGGATGATCAAAGCTTTTAATAAGAAGGTTAAGCAAAAGGTATATCAGGTTGGTGACTTGGTAATCAAGTGTATCATATTACCATAGGGTGATCCTAGGGGCAAGTGGACTCCTACATACTGTAACACCCCAAATTTTCCCTCTCTTTTCTTAATCATTAGCATATCATTTTCATATTTCGCACTGCATCATTAGCATAGAAAGATAAAGCATGACACCCATTAGCATAGCATAAGCTGGCAGTGTTTTCAGTTCAAGTGTGTTTTTTCAGTCGAAATCCAATTCAGATGATGTTTGACCTAATCTCGGTCAAACTATCAGGAGGTGTTTTCAAGTGCGGGTTATTCCTTTTAGTAGGTTATTTCTCGACCAGTACGTGCACGAAATCAGGTTGTTGTGCGGAATTCATTAAAGTATCAAATAGTGGTTTGTGGAGGGTTTGATTCAAGAGTTCAGAAGAGGATTATTTCAGATGACTGCGCATGTCATTTGCAAGTTGTCTGGTGACAATTTTGATCATTTAATCAGTGGCTTGTGAGAAATTCAAGATTCGGTGTAAGCTAAAATAAAGGAAAAAAATCATTGTTTCACCCATTACTCATTTTTTATTAAACAATTCCTTTTTCAGTAACCATTTCCTGTTATCATCCCATCTTTCTTTTAATACTTCAATTTCTATTATCCACTTTCAATTGCTACCCAAATTATCGTTATCATCCAAATGTTCATTTTATTTCCAACGTCCATTTTCGTAATTCATTTAATTCCAAAAATTTCTAAATTCCTAATTACCACAAATTATTTTCTTTTTCTTTTTTTTCTCCCTCTTTTCCCATTCATAAACCTTTTTTTGTATCCATTTTTGTTTTAATATTCTTATTCATTTTGTTCCATATCTCAAAGTAAATAAATAAAAGAAATCATAGAGCAGTTTCATTTTACATATAAGTTTGAAATTATATATATGATAAAGAGGGCCCATCGGCCCACCTCAACACAACCATCTACAATGTTGTTTTTTCCAGTCACTATTCTTTGATTCCACATGACGACAGGTAAAAGAATTCCAGCAAAAAGGCAACGAAAAAAAAAGAGAAAAAAATGCAAGAAAGTCAACAGCATTCACACATCAACATCACGCAATATTCACCCTAGCATCACACGCAACAACCAACATGCCAAAATGCAAGAGGAAGGAAAACATGGTAAAGATACAACTCAGCATACATCACGCACACAACACCTGTGAAGAAAACAAAACGCAGTGAACTTATGAATGAAACGCAAGGATCGAAAGATAACAAATGAAAGATCACACATAGTTCACAAAAAAAAATCGTAACAGAATTGGAGAAGAAAAAGGAGAATAACAGAATCGAATCACTCTCCACCAATGACAGAATTTTCACTCTTCATCATCTTCATGATAACCATAACAGAATTTTATTTTCACTCTTCATTATCTTCATAATAGCATCACAAATTCATTCTCCTTCATCATATATCATCATCCTCAATCACAAAAGCAGAAAACTGAATTCCTTCATCCACACAAAAAAGCTGCATCATTCTTCGATCTTCATAACAGAATTTCATTAGTCTTCATCGCACAAAACCGAAACTCTCCTTCATCACTTTTCACCACTTAAAAATGGCATCCATACATCACCACCAACGCTGAATCCGTCATTTCTTTTTCATCAACATGTAATTGAATTCACCATTATCATAACAAGGCGAGATCGCCTCAATCATCATTCATCACTATTCATCATCATACAACAGTAGAAAATCTGCATACCTCATCGATTATCATCGGTCCTCTACACCAAAACCATAAAGCCAGATTCAATTTCTCTTCATCACTGATCTCAGCGTTCATCAACAAAAACAGATCATCATCATGATCGACGACAAAACCGCGTCACTCATCTGGCATCGCACCATCAACGGCAGCTCACTATTCTTCGACGCTCATCACCACCACTGTGTCGATATCAACGATTCGAACAGAAGCATCACGCAAGCGAGTGGAGCTGATGAAGAAGGAAGGCGGGATTTCGCGCGGGTTGCATCACAACGGAGAAGAATAGTGGATCTTAACATTGCAGTCTCCTTGTCATTCACAGGTGTCGCTCCCGACAAGTGACACAGGGTCAGATGAAGGTACAGACGCGAACGGTCGGCGAGAGGGACAGTGAGAACACACAGCCGTGAACTCACTGGAGATGAATAGAGTCGCCAGCTAGGCATTTTTATCCCGGAGGAAAGGTAATGCTGCATAGACCTGGAAAGATACGGATAAGACGGCTGCGAACCAGAGAGACTGAGAAAGGGGGTTACAACCTGGGAAGGTATTAGCACCCAGATTGTCCGCCGTACTCGACGGGATCCACGCTTAAAGATTTGTGTTTTAAAAGGGGTAGTGTCAGTGCAATCTGTGTGTAAAATAGCTGGAAAGGGATGTACAGGTGTCAGTGTAAAATATATAAGTGATGTGAAGTATGAAAGTGTCAGTGTAAGAACAGAGTGAAATGCTCAAGAATATGAGGCTAAAGAATGAAGCTGGAAAGAGGGGGAATGTACAGAGACTTTTGTTCGATAACCGTTAAGTTATGCCTACGTATCCTCTCGTGCAATGAGGAAGTCAGAACACCGTAGTTCGACCCAAAGAGACTGAAAGATGAATTGACTTGTGAACTGCTTGCTTGTCTATGCTCAAGTGTATGACCTGTCTGGCTCAGGTGCAAACTGTCTTGCATTAGACGGAAGAAGCGAGTTCTCGTTTGTGAGTGAAGGTGATGAGAAAAGAATCCCGGAGGAGACGATTATTGTTTGTTTTTGAGTTTTCAGTCTTTTATTGCTTTTGGATTTGTCATAAGTTAATGAGCTTAAGCCTAAACCAATGGGTTAGTAAACTCATCACATCTTCCCTCTGATTAGGGGTAATGAGAATACCTTAAGTGTGAAGTCAGATTCTCACACTTAATCACCTTTGGTGCAGGATTAAGATCATTAACCTACTTGTGATTATTTAGATGTTTTTGTAGTTTTTGTTTAGTGTTAAGTAATGAGGTTAAGCCATAATCAAGGATTAAACAGACTCATTACACCATCCTAAAAGAAGGATGATAGATGAGGATGTTTAAGCTGAGGAAAGCTCCTCAACTTAATCCATGATTAGGGATTAAACTCATGACAAAACAAGCCTTTGATTAAGTGGATTTTATTTAATGGTGAGATGAAGAAGTGAATTTTATGATTTGTAAGACAACTTGAGGGGGACTTGTCCATTAACACTAGGGTTAGTCCTTCTTAACCACTTAAGGAAGAATTAGAACCCTAATGCAAGGCCCAAGTTACAAGTGTGATGTCTTGATAATTATTAGGTGAATTGATTAAGAGATTTAAACGCCTTAAGGGTTTAATACTTAGGATTAAAGTTATACACTCCATCCTAAGAGAAGGATGCAGGCATAACCCTAACCACAAAGTCTTAGAGCCTTTAGGGTTTAGTCTCTGATTATGAGGTGAGAAGAGAGGACTCAAAGAGAGACACAAAGGTAAAACTATGGGGGGACTAATCAAAACCCTAATTCATTGTCATGCTTGGTTGGTCCTAAGGTTTGTGAGGTTTTCAAGAACAATCTTCAAAGGAGCCACCAGGAAGCAGATGAACAAGATCAAGAGAAGCAAAGTGACTTGCTTCATTCAAGAAGTCAAGTCACTTGAAGAAAGAAGGTGGGAGGAAGAAGAATGAGCAAGCTCAATCTCAAACACATATAAGAATGCAGCAATGGATGCAAGAGAGATGAAAAGAAAAGTTATGAGAAGTGAAGGCAAATTCACTTCTCAAGTTTACTTACCACCTGAAATGTTAGAAAGAAATGCAATGCAATGCTAAATGAAATGAAATGGTATGATGCAAAGCAAAACCAGAAGCATGTTGATGATGATTATGGTATTATGAGGTGCTGCAAACATGAGGCAAGGCATGGGGATGTTCATACAAGATTATGAATGCAAATGATGCAAGCTAAGGAGCATGAACAAGCATGGAAAGTTATGAATCATACAAGACAAATGACATGGAAAATATGTAATGCAATGATCAAACATGCTTTCTATATGTCTTAAGATGTCAAATGAATCACAAGAATGCACAAAATGCAATGACAAGTCAAGTTATGCAAGGAAATGCAAGAAGGATGCAAAAGAAAGCCCAAATTAGGGTTCATGAATCAAACATCAAACAAAAACCCAAAACAGAAGCAAACCCTAAGATAAAAAATGGAAAATGGCACCCAAAGAAACCATAAACCTATAATGAACCACTGTCCAAAGGGGAGCTCTCAACTCTCAACCAAACTCAAGTTATGAATTTTCTAAGTTATTAGGGTTTTTTAGGGTTCTAAACAAAAGAAATGCCAAACAATTGGAAAATGCAAGATCAAATCATGGCCATTTTACCCTAGAAACTATATGCCAAACACAAAACAATGCAAGAAGAATCAATGTCTCAACCTTCTCCAATAGGCAGAAATGAATTTTTGAACTTAGGATCAAATTAATGCATAAAAAATGATTTAATTCAATGAAAAATTCTTAAAATGCATCAAGATCAAAAAAGAAATTTGGTTTGAAGGTTGGACAATGTTTCTAAATGTCTTAGAACATTTCATGAATTTTTTTGTAATTTCTAAATACCTAAAAGTATTTTTAATTAATTAATTCCCATTAATCAATTAAAAATAATCTTTTAAATATTTAAAAATACTTTTTTAATGATAAAAAATAAAATAAAAATATTTTTGGGTCTTAAAAATTAATAAAACTTTTAAGAAAAAGTTTCATAATTTTTAAGATATTTTTGCTATTTTAAAATAAATGTGCAAGTTAATTGAAAAGAAATGAATTAAAAATCAAATAAAATAAAAGTAAACAGAAAGGAGGGCCAGGATTCATTCTGGATTCAAAGGGGTTGACCGCGCGCGTTTTTGGAAGGCCAGGATTGCTTCTGATCAGATTAATTTAATTATGGATTAATTAAAATAAACACGTGGATTAGGGCATAATGGCTTGATCTGAACCGTCCACACGCGCGGGAGGTCAACACTTTCAACGCATCCAATGGTCCACATTCAAACTGGAATTAATTACGTGATTAGGGCTTAAACACTCTCAGGTGGCCGGAGAAGACCTCCGGTCGTCTTCTCCGGCCAGCACCTCACCTGAAAACTCCCCAAATCCCTCAAATCGTAACGAAAATGAAAACTAAGCACACCAAAATGATCCCCATGACCCCCTGAGCTAAAACCCTAAGTCCAAACAAATTTCTTCTTCTTCAAAACCATGAATCGAACAGAACAAGTTTTAGGGCAAACCAGTTTCAGAGACAAATTAAATGCTTATTTCACTACCATTTCAAAAACCAAAGACATATTCATGACCAGGACAACACAAAGAACAAGTTTGTAACAAAAAAAATGATTTCTGGAAAAATAATTTTCGAGCTACCTGAGATTTGGAGCTTTCAGTTTGAGGACTTTCTGGCCACTTCTCTTTGTGCAATCCACTCCACTTGGTCCCCAGAAGATGTTTGAATGCTCAATGAGAGTTTAAGCTGGCTGGATAGTGAGATTCGAAAGCTTCTACTCAAGCTTGGTCAGAAATGGCAATGGTGAAATAGAGAGCTTCAGGTCATGATGAATGGTTGTTTGTGATCCTGAGGATGAATGGAGAAGGTCTGGAGTGTTTGTTTGTGTGTTTGTGAGCTATGATGAGAGTTTCGAATGAAACTGCAAAATGGAGTGAGAAATGGCAGTGGGATGTTCTGGCTGTTTCAGGCTTGGGTTCTTGGTGCTGGGTGGTCTATGGAGCAAGGTGAGTTGAATGGTGAAGATGGTTGAAGTGTTTTCAGGCTGTGGAGACAGATTCGAAGCAAGATGCAAAATGGAGTGTTTTTGTGTATGTGATGAATGAATGTCTTTCAGCCTTGCCTTGTGTTATGTTTAGCTTGCAAATGGATAGTATAAACTAATCCAATTGGTCAGAGGATGTGACTTGTGCTTTATGGATAGGTGTAGCCACTTTTGCAAATATGTCAACTTCTTGTAAGATAGGGCATGGGCAACTTCTAGCCAGGTACAAAGGGCAGGGCTGGCGCAGCATGGTATGGTGAGAGAGTCAGCAAGGTTCAAAGGCCAAGGCAGCAAGTTGAGGGAAGTGTCATGAGTGTTTTGCAACTTGGTTACTTTATGGTTCACATGTGAAAATCTTGTTCCAAAAGTCATGAAACATGAGCAATGCCTAGTTCATTCTGAATTTTAGGACTTACATGATGTTTGTGTGCTGGTTTGTAGTGAATTAGAAGTCACATAATGCATTGGTTCATGACTTTGCAAAATTTCCATTTGAGGCATGCCTTAAAAATCAATGATTTTAGCCAACTTTGCATTGCCATAACTTTTGATTCAAGAAGAGTTTGATCATGTTCTTGTACTTTTTGAAAAGGGAAAGATGAGATATACAACTTTCATGACCAAAGTTTTTCCATTTGAAGCATTTTTGGATCAAGAATCAAAGCTTGAAAAAATGACCTAAAATGATGCATTCTTGAAAAGTCAACTATGCCCAAAAAGTCAACATTTGCAAAAACCCTAAATTCTTGATTTCTATGAACTTCAACCTTCTCCCATGATCAAATAAAGATCATATACACTCAAAATGATGAAGATCACCCATTGGTTGGGTCATTGGGGGCCTCAGATGCCCTGATTTTACACTGACTTGTCTGAAAAGTCAACTCTTGATCAGATGACTTCCCCATGGAATTTCTTCATGAAAATTGATATGCATACTCCCTATACCATATAGAGATCAATGGAAACAAGAATGACCAAAAAATTTGGAGTTATGGCCCCTGAAACCAAAACCCTAATTTTAGGTCAACTGTGCAGTCAAACTGGCCCTGCATCCACTCAAACCCTAGCTCTTGTGATTCCTCTGCAATTTTGGCTTTGAGGAGATGGAATATGACATAAGAACACACATGGACCCCTTTGAGTTGATTAGTGGCCTTTGGAGTGCCTCAAGAAGCTTTGGGATTGCTCAGATCACAAACCCTAGGTGCAGATGTCTTAGAACCTATGCAGTGAATCAAAAATGAGATATGAGATGATATGTTTGTGTTTATGCATATGAGAATGATCACAAGCCATGGTGTGAATGGGTGAGGGCAAATTTGGGGTGTTTACAGCTGCCCCTATTCAAACATGAGTTAGCTGTGCAGGATGTAAGCAACGGCTTAACAAGCAAACAAGGTAACTTGTGGTTGAATACCAAAGACAGTCCAAAAATTGCACTCACAGAATGAAGAAGAAAAGGGATATAGATTGTATATGAAAAATAGGGTATATTATAAAGTGGGGGCGACGGAGGACGACCGTCGAGCAGAGGACGACTGCTCGGGTAAAGAGCAATGACGGGGACGGCCGACATGCTGGGGGAAGGTGCGGAAAATGAAGCAATGACGGGGACGGCCGACATGCTGGGGATAAAAGGTAAAGCTGAGACGGGGACGACCGACTAGCTGGAAAAATAAAATATCATGATGGGGACGGCCATCAAGATAAAGCTGTAAAACTCTCTAGGGACCAATGAAACATGACGGGGACGGCCATCAAGTTCATAAAGCAAAGTAAACAACGATGGGGACGACCATCGGGCTAAAAGGAAAAGGGACCACGACAGGGACGGCCATCGGGTTAAAGAATAAATGAAATAAACAGATGATGGGGTACGGCCATCAAAGGTGAAGGACGATCACCTAGCAGGGGACGGCTGCTCTGTTGGGGATAAAAGCAATATGATGGGGACGGCCATCAAAGGTGGAGGACGACCACCTGGCAGGGTACGGCTGCCGAAAATATCGACGATGGGGACGGCCATCAGATAGAAAGGGTCAACGATGGGGACGGCCATCGGACGAGCATGATGGAGGACGACCATCAAGAAGTGGAGGACGACCACTCAGCAGGGGACGGCTGCTCTCGAGGTTTCTCATGACATAGGACGAATGTCAGATAACCAAAATCAACAATGGGGACGGCCATTGGATAAAGTGATGAAGGACGATCATCAAAAGGTGGAGGACGACCACCTAGCAGTGGACGGCTGCTAAAAACAACGATGGGGACGGCCATCGGATGAGCATGATGGAGGACGACCATCAAGAAGTGGAGGACGACCACTCAGCAGGGTACGGCTGCTCTCAGGGTTATCATGACACAGGACGAGTGTCAGATAAAAGAAGATGCTTTGTTGGTGATCTACTGGGGAATAGTAAACACGGACGAGCGCTTACATCCAAGAACAAAAGGTATAAGTGTTTGGTATTGTGTATAGATTAAAGATGCGGACGAGCATCCTTAAGACTACGATACGGACGAGTATCGTGTAGAAACAAACTGACACATGTCCAGAGATGATGATACGGACGAGTATCAACGGGTTAACAAGGAACACGGACGAGTGTTGCATCTGAAAGGACTCTTCTGGGGAATAGTAGACACAGACGAGTATCTATGTTCAAGAAGGCATCAGTGTTTGACACGGTGTATGGATTAAAGATGCGGACGAGCATCCTTAAGACTATGATACGGACGAGTATCATGTAGAAACAAACACTAGACGCAATGTTCTGAGATGATGGTACGGACGAGTACCAACTGGTTAACAAAGAACAAGGACTACTGTCGAATCTGTAGGGATATGAGTGATGATGTATACAAGATACGGACGGGTATCTGTATAAGTGTACCATGAGTAGTGAGTATTGTATTGTATAGATGAGTGTTTATCTGCTGGGGAGAGTGACACGGACGAGTGTCAAAGGAGAAAAGTATAATATTAACAAGTATATGGGTGATAAAGGTGTAAGCGACTGCGCTGGGAATATGACACGGACGGGTGTCGAGAAAATGTATATATAAGTATATGTGAGTGCAAAGAGGATGTCTTTGGCTTTCTGCTGGCAATATGACACGGACGGGTGTCATGAAGTATCTGTAGTACGGTGTCATTTGTCGGGAGCGACAGCTTGGCGACTTCACTGGGGATCCTTATACTGCAACCAGGGCTTCTGGTTCTTTTTGTGGGTTCCTCCTAGCGCTTGATTGATTTGTGTTTATTGGGGTATTATGTGCTTATTTGTGTTTATATATTTGTACTTATTTTGCTTTATGTACATTTGCTTTACTGCTTTCTTTATTGCTTTTGTATATATCATACTGTCATGCTGCTGGCTGGATCTGGTTTTGTTTTGGCGGGTGGGTGTTCTACTGAGAGTTAAGGTCCTATACCTGGGACCTGAGTGACACCTAGGCTAGAGTGAATCATATTCTTTCCCATTCCATTTCGGTCTGGTGCGGGAATATGAAACACGGTTCAGATATGGGTTTCTTCTTGAGAACTCTGTGTTGCAGATTTCCTGCAATGCTAGGGCTATCTGGGAAGCCTGCTAAGTCTGGATGACCTTTAGTTTTGACCTTCAGAAACTGAGGTGAATTAGAGGAGGAACTTTTATGGTTATTGTAAACACTGTACCTCCGGGTTGGAAGTGTTTACACTTCTCATAACTGATCCAAGTCTGAGGATCCTTGTTTTAGAACACCACCTGTGAGGGGGTTGGGCTGTTTACAGGTTTGCAGGAACCCTTGACCTCAACATACCCTCATTACCAGTGCAATTGTTTGATCCGATCACTATGATCCTAGAGTTCTTCAACCTTTGGTTCTCGGTTACTATTTTGGGTTATTATGCAGATCTTGTGGTTACAGACACTCGATTCTTGGTCCGGCATTCCAGATTCCAGGCAGTTTCTAGCTGTGATCCCATGTCTTTGCATCTTTTGCATCATCATATTGCATTTTGCATTTGCATCTGCACTGCATTTCCTTCCTCCAGAGAGCTCATCCTTCCTCTTTTGTCCATTACCAGCCAGTTGATTTCCCGGTACTCAGTTTGAACAAGTGTTAACTGTTGGAAGACGACAGAGTGTGTGAAGCTAGACTGAACAGTGTCAAGAGTTAAGAAGGGTCAGTTTGAAAGCCGTCAGTAGCTATGTCAGAGAACAACCGTCAGAATGTTGAGTTTCTACCTGGTTTCACTTCAATGACCAATCCTCTGTATGGTCTTTCTCCTGATGAGGATCTTCCACAAGTGAGCAATCTTGCTCAAGCTCAACCTGTACAGACCCCGATCGTGAATCAGAATATACCTGAACCATCTGCTGTCCGAGGTGGACCTTCAACTTCTTCTGATTCTACAGATTATCAGAGTTTTGCCTTCCCTATGCCAGACTTCCAAGGGGCAATCCCTCTTGTGAAAACCAAGGATCCTCGAGTTATTGATCCTGCTGAAAGATTTCGTGTATTGGACGAGCGACTCAAAGCCTTAGCGGATCCTGATGCCTTTGGTTTTGATGCTCTAAACATGTGTTTGGTGCCTGGTCTTGTCATTCCTCCAGATTTCAAAACTCCGAAGTTTGAAAAATACACTGGTGTCAGTTGCCCGAAGCGTCATTTGGTGATGTTCTGTAGAAAAATGACTTCTCATGCCTGCAATGATAAGTTGATGATTCACTGTTTTCAGGACAGTTTAAGTGGGGCATCTTTAAGTTGGTACATGGATTTGGAAAGCAGTCATATCCGATCTTGGAATGATTTATCCAGAGCTTTCGTAAAGCAATACCAGTACAATATGGACGTGGCGCCCAATCGCACGCACTTGCAGAGCCTATCCCAGAGGAGTGGTGAATCTTTCAGAGAATATGCACAGCGGTGGAGAGAATTGGCAGCCCAAGTGCAACCACCACTTTCAGACAGAGAATTAATTGACCTATTCGTGGGCACCTTGCAGGGTCCATACTTGGAAAGAATGAGTAGCATCGGGATGACAAGCTTCTCTGATTTGATGATAGTTGGAGTACGCATTGAGAGCCTGCTCAAAAGTGGAAAGATCCAGGACTTTTCGAATATCCCAGCTAGTGAAGGTGAGTCTGTTGTTAGCTCCCAAGAGGAAGAAGGGGATGACGTCAGTGCAGTCATGGCAAATATCGAATATTCTAGACCAACATCTTCTCAGAGATCATCTGTTCCTGAACCTGATTACTCTTACGGGCATTCGGCAATGCTCAGAGCACCATATCAGAAGCCCTGGACTCCTCCTCGTCCAAATCTGCAATCTCATGGTCGAAGACCTCAGAATCAACTTCAGAGCCAGCCTGGGCCTCGTAGCAACCTGGAAAGCTGGATTCGTCCAAAGATCCCGGGGAGCAGTGTCTCGAACTGGTCTTCCCAGGAAATTATAAGAGTTACTCATGCAGAGTAATTATTATTTCCTGCATTTTTATAGCATGCATCAAAGTCTTGCATCTTGCCCAAGATGACAAGACTCATTTTGTAATCAGGGCCATCTGTACTTTTGTGCAAACAAGATTAAATTAATGAAATATCAGACATCTTTTTGCAAACAAGTCTTTTTCTTTTCTGCTCACTGTTTTTCCATTTTTCTTTTTGTACAAAAATAAATGGCGGTGCTTTCAAAATGATAACTTCATTTCACTTTTTTCTAAAGCAAGATTAAAATCAATCACTAAAACGAACCAACTTAACCCTTGCAGAGAGTGCCTTCCTGACAGCACCGACAACAGCACGGCTATGACATCGTATGACTTTGACAATCCAATCAATCAAGCTGATGAAGGGGTTGATGAAGAATATGAGCTTCCTGAAGAGCTAGCCAGGTTGTTAAGGCAAGAGGAAAAGGTTATTACCCCTCACCAGGAGGAGGTTGAAGTGATTAATCTTGGTACAGAGGAAGACGTGAAGGAAGTAAAAATCGGGGCCTGCCTGCAAGACTCAGTGAAGAGACAACTGATAGATCTGCTTCAAGAGTATGTTGATGTGTTTGCTTGGTCGTATCAAGACATGCCAGGGCTGGATACCGACATTGTTGTGCATAAGCTGCCTTTGAGGGAAGAATGCCCACCAGTGAAACAGAAGTTGCGCCGAACTCGCCCAGACATGGCTATGAAAATCAAGGAAGAGGTACAAAAGCAATGGGACGCCGGGTTCCTTGCTGTGACTAGCTACCCACCGTGGGTTGCTAATATAGTACCTGTGCCTAAGAAGGACGGCAAAGTAAGAATGTGTGTTGATTACCGGGATCTGAACAGAGCCAGCCCGAAAGATGACTTCCCATTACCTCACATTGATGTATTGGTGGATAACACGGCTCAGTTCTCGGTATTCTCCTTCATGGACGACAAGTGACACAGGGTCAGATGAAGGTACAGACGCGAACGGTCGGCGAGAGGGACAGTGAGAACACACAGCCGTGAACTCACTGGAGATGAATAGAGTCGCCAGCTAGGCATTTTTATCCCGGAGGAAAGGTAATGCTGCATAGACCTGGAAAGATACGGATAAGACGGCTGCGAACCAGAGAGACTGAGAAAGGGGGTTGGTTACAACCTGGGAAGGTATTAGCACCCAGATTGTCCGCCGTACTCGACGGGATCCACGCTTAAAGATTTGTGTTTTAAAAGGGGTAGTGTCAGTGCAATCTGTGTGTAAAATAGCTGGAAAGGGATGTACAGGTGTCAGTGTAAAATATATAAGTGATGTGAAGTATGAAAGTGTCAGTGTAAGAACAGAGTGAAATGCTCAAGAATATGAGGCTAAAGAATGAAGCTGGAAAGAGGGGGAATGTACAGAGACTTTTGTTCGATAACCGTTAAGTTATGCCTACGTATCCTCTCGTGCAATGAGGAAGTCAGAACACCATAGTTCGACCCAAAGAGACTGAAAGATGAATTGACTTGTGAACTGCTTGCTTGTCTATGCTCAAGTGTATGACCTGTCTGGCTCAGGTGCAAACTGTCTTGCATTAGACGGAAGAAGCGAGTTCTCGTTTGTGAGTGAAGGTGATGAGAAAAGAATCCCGGAGGAGACGATTATTGTTTGTTTTTGAGTTTTCAGTCTTTTATTGCTTTTGGATTTGTCATAAGTTAATGAGCTTAAGCCTAAACCAATGGGTTAGTAAACTCATCACATCTTCCCTCTGATTAGGGGTAATGAGAATACCTTAAGTGTGAAGTCAGATTCTCACACTTAATCACCTTTGGTGCAGGATTAAGATCATTAACCTACTTGTGATTATTTAGATGTTTTTGTGGTTTTTGTTTAGTGTTAAGTAATGAGGTTAAGCCATAATCAAGGATTAAACAGACTCATTACACCATCCTAAAAGAAGGATGATAGATGAGGATGTTTAAGCTGAGGAAAGCTCCTCAACTTAATCCATGATTAGGGATTAAACTCATGACAAAACAAGCCTTTGATTAAGTGGATTTTATTTAATGGTGAGATGAAGAAGTGAATTTTATGATTTGTAAGACAACTTGAGGGGGACTTGTCCATTAACACTAGGGTTAGTCCTTCTTAACCACTTAAGGAAGAATTAGAACCCTAATGCAAGGCCCAAGTTACAAGTGTGATGTCTTGATAATTATTAGGTGAATTGATTAAGAGATTTAAACGCCTTAAGGGTTTAATACTTAGGATTAAAGTTATACACTCCATCCTAAGAGAAGGATGCAGGCATAACCCTAACCACAAAGTCTTAGAGCCTTTAGGGTTTAGTCTCTGATTATGAGGTGAGAAGAGAGGACTCAAAGAGAGACACAAAGGTAAAACTATGGGGGGACTAATCAAAACCCTAATTCATTGTCATGCTTGGTTGGTCCTAAGGTTTGTGAGGTTTTCAAGAACAATCTTCAAAGGAGCCACCAGGAAGCAGATGAACAAGATCAAGAGAAGCAAAGTGACTTGCTTCATTCAAGAAGTCAAGTCACTTGAAGAAAGAAGGTGGGAGGAAGAAGAATGAGCAAGCTCAATCTCAAACACATATAAGAATGCAGCAATGGATGCAAGAGAGATGAAAAGAAAAGTTATGAGAAGTGAAGGCAAATTCACTTCTCAAGTTTACTTACCACCTGAAATGTTAGAAAGAAATGCAATGCAATGCTAAATGAAATGAAATGGTATGATGCAAAGCAAAACCAGAAGCATGTTGATGATGATTATGGTATTATGAGGTGCTGCAAACATGAGGCAAGGCATGGGGATGTTCATACAAGATTATGAATGCAAATGATGCAAGCTAAGGAGCATGAACAAGCATGGAAAGTTATGAATCATACAAGACAAATGACATGGAAAATATGTAATGCAATGATCAAACATGCTTTCTATATGTCTTAAGATGTCAAATGAATCACAAGAATGCACAAAATGCAATGACAAGTCAAGTTATGCAAGGAAATGCAAGAAGGATGCAAAAGAAAGCCCAAATTAGGGTTCATGAATCAAACATCAAACAAAAACCCAAAACAGAAGCAAACCCTAAGATAAAAAATGGAAAATGGCACCCAAAGAAACCATAAACCTATAATGAACCACTGTCCAAAGGGGAGCTCTCAACTCTCAACCAAACTCAAGTTATGAATTTTCTAAGTTATTAGGGTTTTTTAGGGTTCTAAACAAAAGAAATGCCAAACAATTGGAAAATGCAAGATCAAATCATGGCCATTTTACCCTAGAAACTATATGCCAAACACAAAACAATGCAAGAAGAATCAATGTCTCAACCTTCTCCAATAGGCAGAAATGAATTTTTGAACTTAGGATCAAATTAATGCATAAAAAATGATTTAATTCAATGAAAAATTCTTAAAATGCATCAAGATCAAAAAAGAAATTTGGTTTGAAGGTTGGACAATGTTTCTAAATGTCTTAGAACATTTCATGAATTTTTTTGTAATTTCTAAATACCTAAAAGTATTTTTAATTAATTAATTCCCATTAATCAATTAAAAATAATCTTTTAAATATTTAAAAATACTTTTTTAATGATAAAAAATAAAATAAAAATATTTTTGGGTCTTAAAAATTAATAAAACTTTTAAGAAAAAGTTTCATAATTTTTAAGATATTTTTGCTATTTTAAAATAAATGTGCAAGTTAATTGAAAAGAAATGAATTAAAAATCAAATAAAATAAAAGTAAACAGAAAGGAGGGCCAGGATTCATTCTGGATTCAAAGGGGTTGACCGCGCGCGTTTTTGGAAGGCCAGGATTGCTTCTGATCAGATTAATTTAATTATGGATTAATTAAAATAAACACGTGGATTAGGGCATAATGGCTTGATCTGAACCATCCACACGCGCGGGAGGTCAACACTTTCAACGCATCCAATGGTCCACATTCAAACTGGAATTAATTACGTGATTAGGGCTTAAACACTCTCACGTGGCCGGAGAAGACCTCCGGTCGTCTTCTCCGGCCAGCACCTCACCTGAAAACTCCCCAAATCCCTCAAATCGTAACGAAAATGAAAACTAAGCACACCAAAATGATCCCCATGACCCCCTGAGCTAAAACCCTAAGTCCAAACAAATTTCTTCTTCTTCAAAACCATGAATCGAACAGAACAAGTTTTAGGGCAAACCAGTTTCAGAGACAAATTAAATGCTTATTTCACTACCATTTCAAAAACCAAAGACATATTCATGACCAGGACAACACAAAGAACAAGTTTGTAACAAAAAAAATGATTTCTGGAAAAATAATTTTCGAGCTACCTGAGATTTGGAGCTTTCAGTTTGAGGACTTTCTGGCCACTTCTCTTTGTGCAATCCACTCCACTTGGTCCCCAGAAGATGTTTGAATGCTCAATGAGAGTTTAAGCTGGCTGGATAGTGAGATTCGAAAGCTTCTACTCAAGCTTGGTCAGAAATGGCAATGGTGAAATAGAGAGCTTCAGGTCATGATGAATGGTTGTTTGTGATCCTGAGGATGAATGGAGAAGGTCTGGAGTGTTTGTTTGTGTGTTTGTGAGCTATGATGAGAGTTTCGAATGAAACTGCAAAATGGAGTGAGAAATGGCAGTGGGATGTTCTGGCTGTTTCAGGCTTGGGTTCTTGGTGCTGGGTGGTCTATGGAGCAAGGTGAGTTGAATGGTGAAGATGGTTGAAGTGTTTTCAGGCTGTGGAGACAGATTCGAAGCAAGATGCAAAATGGAGTGTTTTTGTGTATGTGATGAATGAATGTCTTTCAGCCTTGCCTTGTGTTATGTTTAGCTTGCAAATGGATAGTATAAACTAATCCAATTGGTCAGAGGATGTGACTTGTGCTTTATGGATAGGTGTAGCCACTTTTGCAAATATGTCAACTTCTTGTAAGATAGGGCATGGGCAACTTCTAGCCAGGTACAAAGGGCAGGGCTGGCGCAGCATGGTATGGTGAGAGAGTCAGCAAGGTTCAAAGGCCAAGGCAGCAAGTTGAGGGAAGTGTCATGAGTGTTTTGCAACTTGGTTACTTTATGGTTCACATGTGAAAATCTTGTTCCAAAAGTCATGAAACATGAGCAATGCCTAGTTCATTCTGAATTTTAGGACTTACATGATGTTTGTGTGCTGGTTTGTAGTGAATTAGAAGTCACATAATGCATTGGTTCATGACTTTGCAAAATTTCCATTTGAGGCATGCCTTAAAAATCAATGATTTTAGCCAACTTTGCATTGCCATAACTTTTGATTCAAGAAGAGTTTGATCATGTTCTTGTACTTTTTGAAAAGGGAAAGATGAGATCTACAACTTTCATGACCAAAGTTTTTCCATTTGAAGCATTTTTGGATCAAGAATCAAAGCTTGAAAAAATGACCTAAAATGATGCATTCTTGAAAAGTCAACTATGCCCAAAAAGTCAACATTTGCAAAAACCCTAAATTCTTGATTTCTATGAACTTCAACCTTATCCCATGATCAAATAAAGATCATATACACTCAAAATGATGAAGATCACCCATTGGTTGGGTCATTGGGGGCCTCAGATGCCCTGATTTTACACTGACTTGTCTGAAAAGTCAACTCTTGATCAGATGACTTCCCCATGGAATTTCTTCATGAAAATTGATATGCATACTCCCTATACCATATAGAGATCAATGGAAACAAGAATGACCAAAAAATTTGGAGTTATGGCCCCTGAAACCAAAACCCTAATTTTAGGTCAACTGTGCAGTCAAACTGGCCCTGCATCCACTCAAACCCTAGCTCTTGTGATTCCTCTGCAATTTTGGCTTTGAGGAGATGGAATATGACATAAGAACACACATGGACCCCTTTGAGTTGATTAGTGGCCTTTGGAGTGCCTCAAGAAGCTTTGGGATTGCTCAGATCACAAACCCTAGGTGCAGATGTCTTAGAACCTATGCAGTGAATCAAAAATGAGATATGAGATGATATGTTTGTGTTTATGCATATGAGAATGATCACAAGCCATGGTGTGAATGGGTGAGGGCAAATTTGGGGTGTTTACAACAGGTAAGAACCCAAGCTCGTTGTATGTTGTGTACTGATGTTGTTGCTTCTGTTTCGATCTGAGTTCTTGAGTTTTTTTTGTGTGTGTGTGTTTGGATTCATGTTGGGGGGGGGGGAAGGTTGGTGAAGGTCGCGTTTGAGTTTTGGTGGTTGCCCGGCGGTCTCCGACGAGGAAGGGAGCATGGCGACGGCTAGAAGAAGGTGATGAGCAGGAGGCCGAGAGAGGGATCTTCTTTTTCTGTTTTTTCTTTTCGTTTCACTTTTAGTTTTTTGTTTTGAATGTTAAGAGATTGTTTAAAAAGATAATAAAAAAGGTTATCAGGAAATTAATAAAGAAAGAGGTCGTGGAATTCGAAATGATAAGAGGATAAGCTTTGGAGGATTTCTTTTGATTTTTTGTCCATACTGGCGGTGACACTTGTCACCGTCCGGTAGGACCTTTCCGTCACCATCCTGCGTGTGCGTCTTCACCATGTTACCGTGTTCCATGCGTTTTCTGGCCATCAGATTGGAATACCTTTTGTTGACCTGGATCCAACGCCTCCCGGCAAGTCAAACAAGTTGACCGCGGTCCACTGCACCCTCAGGCCTCATTCTGCGTTTAGGCCTTCTGCAGATTGCTATGCGCGCCCCCGTTAAGGCCCATTCTCTTTTTTTAAACTATTTTTCTTACTGCATGCACCCCCTCCTTTTTTCTTTTGTTTTATTTTCTTTTTTGTATATAGTTTCATTTTAATTCTTTTAAAATAGTAAACCAGTTTAGAAAATTATATAAAAATTATTTTTAGTTTCATAATCCATTTTAGAATTTTATCATATTTTTTATTTTCCGATTTAATTAATTTCTCAATTTTATTTCGAATTTTCTTTTATTTTCTTTTCATTCAAATTCCATAAATAACACCTTATCTTGTAGGATTTATTTCTTTCACCTCGATTAACTTTTTTACTCCGTTCTTTTTCCATTATTTCATAGACTCATAAAAGTACCTAAAAATTTTTTTCTTATTTTTTTAATTTCATTTTATTAATAGTTTTGTAAGTCGTATTTGTGCGTTTCCGTTGCTTGTTCTTAAGCGATTTCGTGCGATTATTTCGTGGAGTTTCTTTGTGAATTTTTGTGAGATATTTTGTGGCATTGTTGGTTGCTGGTTGTTGACTTTAGAGATTTATTTTCATAATTTTCTCATGTCATTTGATATTTGTTTGGAGTCTCGTCTCTTAGGTAGCGTTCGTGCCTTTTTCTTCCTTCTTGCTACCATAATTTGAGGAAGGCATTTATGCCATCTTATAGGGTTAGGTACTGACTTTTTGTTTGGTTTGGCTTGTGATTGTCATCTTCTGGTTTGCGTAAATATTCTTATTTGTTTGCTTGTATGCATACTAACCTTGCAGGGGCTATGGTAAGTGTGAGGTGTGGGAATTAAGTTCCACATCTCCAATTCTCATCTTCTCCTCTTATGTTTATGTGCACTAACTCTTTGTTGTTGGGCTTAGGCCTTTCTCATCCCTCCTTCTATCTTCTTCTCTTCTTCTTTCCTTCTTCATTAGGATAGAAACCTCACTAACCCTTAGGACATCCATGCATGTTAACACTTAGGATTATTTTAGTCCCCCTTTAGAGTTTTTCCTTTGTGTTCCTTTTGGTTCTTCTTCTCTTCTCATCTCATAACTCTAAAAAACATATTAATAAGTGTGAAGTGATGTCTTGATCCATAGCCTTATCCCATGAGGTATGCTTGTAGTCTTCCCATCTTGGGATAATACAAGTTTACCTAGTGATGCACAAGTCTGATCAAGGTATCTTCTTCATAAAAGAAAAGCATAAAAAACACTTCTTCATCTGTAAATACCAAAAACACTTAATAAGTGTCGCTCCCGATAAGTGGGACTGGCCCAGATAAAGGTACAGACGCGAACGGTCGGCGAAAGGGACAATGAGAACACACAGCCGTGAACTCACTGGAGATGAATAGAGTCGCCAGCTAGGCATTTTTATCCCGGAGGAAAGGCAATGCTGCATAGACCTAGAAAAATATGGACAAGACGGTTGCGAACCAGAGAGACTGAGAAAGGGGGTTGGTTACAACCTGGGAAGGTATTAGCACCCAGATTGTCCGTCGTACTCGACGGGATCCACGCTTAAAAGATTTGTGTTTTAAAGGGGTAGTGTCAGTGCAACTTGTGTATAAAGAGCTGGAAAAGGATGTACAGGTGTCAGTGTATGTGAAGTGTATAAGTGAAGTGTCAGTGTAGGAATGAGAATGAGCTGCTCAAGACTATGAGGCTAAAAGAATGATTCTGGAAGGAGGGGGAATGTACAGAGACTTTTGTTCGATAACTGTTAAGTTATGCCTACGTATCCTCTCGTGCAATGAGGAAGTCAGAACACCGTAGTTCGACCCAAAGAGACTGAAAGATGAATTGACTTATGAACTGCTTGCTTGTCTATGCTCAAGTGTATGACCTGTCCGGCTCAGGTGCAAACTGTCTTGCATTAGACGGAAGAAGCGAGTTCTCGTTTGTGAGTGAGGATGATGAGAAAAGAATCCCGAAGGAGACGATTATTATTTGTTTTTGTGTTTTCAGTCTTTTATTGCTTTTTTGGAGTTTGTCATAAGTTAATGAGCTTAAGCCTAAACCAATGGGTTAGTAAACTCATCACATCTTCCCTCTGATTAGGGGTAATGAGAATACCTTAAGTGTGAAGTCAGCTTCTCACACTTAATCACCTTTGGTGTAGGGTTAAGATCATTAACCTACTTGTGATTATTTAGATGTTTTTGGTGTTTTTGTTCAGTGTTAAGTAATGAGGTTAAGCCATAATCAAGGATTAAACAGACTCATTACACCATCCTAATAGAAGGATAATAGATGAGAATGTTTAAGCTGAGGAAAGCTCCTCAACTTAATCCATGATTAGGGATTAAACTCATGACAAAACAAGCCTTTATGGAGTGGATTTTAGTTAATGATATGATGATGAAGTGAGTTTTATGATTTGTAAGACAACTTGAGAGGGACTTGTCCATTAACACTAGGGTTAGTCCTTCTTAACCAATTAAGGAAGAATTAGAACCCTAATGCAAGGCCCAAGTTACAAGTGTGAAGTCTTGATGATTATTATGTGAATTAATTAGAGGATTTAAACACATTAAGGGTTTAACACTTAGGATTAAAGTTATACACTCCATCCTAAGAGAAGGATGCAGGCATAAGCTTAATCACAAAGCCTTAAAGCCTTTAGGGTTTAGTCCCTGCTTATGAGGTGAGAAGAGAGGACTCAAAGAGATGACACAAAGGTAAAATCAAGAGGGGAGACTAATCAAAACCCTAATCATTATCATGCTTGGTTGTTCCTAAGGTTTGTGAGGTTTACAAGAGAAGTCTTCAATGGAACCACCAGGAAGCAGATGAAAGGATCAAGAGGAGCAAAGCAACTTGCTTCATTCAAGAAGTCAAGTCACTTGAAGAAAGAAAGTGGGAAGAAGAAGAATGAGCAAACTCAAACTCAAACACAAACAAAAATGCAGCAATGGATGCAAGAGAGAGATGAAGAGAAGAGTTATGAGAAGTGAAGGCAAATCCACTTCTCAAGCCACTTACCACCTGAAAATGTTAGAAGAGAGATGCAATGCAATGCAAAATAGGATGATATGACATGATGATAAACAAAACCAGAAGCATGTTGATGATGATAATGATGCTATGGAGTGCTATAAACATGAGGCAAAGCATAGAAATGTTCATACAAGATCAAGGATGCAAATAATGCAAGTTAAGGAGCATGAACTTACATGAAAAGTTATGAAACATACATGGCAAACAAGATGGCAAATATGGGATGCAATGATCAAACATGCTTTCTACATGTCTTATGATGTCAAATGAACCACATGGATGCTTGAAATGTCATGGCAAGTCATGTTATGCAAGAGAATGCAAGAAGGATGCAAATGGAAGCCCAAATTAGGGTTTATAGAAACAAACAACAAACAAAAACCCAAAACAGAAACAAACCCTAAGATAAAAAATGGAAAATGCCACTCAAAGAAACCCTAATCCTATACTAAACCAAAGTCCAAAGGGGAGGTCTCAACTCTTAACCAATCTTGAGTTATGAATTTTACAAATCATTAGGGTTTTTAGGGTTCCTAAACAAAAGAAATGCCAAACAAATGAAAAATGCAAGATCAAATCATAACCATTTTATCTCAAAAACTACATGCTAAACACAATGCAATGCAAGAAGAATCAATGTCCAACTCTTCATAAATAGGCAGAAATGAATTTTTGAACTTAGGATCAAATTAATGCATAAAAATGATTTTAATTCAATGAAAAATTCTCAAAATGCATCAAGATCAAAAAAGAAATTTGATTTGAAGGTTGGACAATGTTTCTAAATGTCTTAGAACCTTTCATGAATTTTTTGGTGATTTTTAAATACCTAAAAGTATTTTTAATTAATTAATTTCCATTAATCAATTAAAAATACTCTTTTAAATATTTAAAAATACTTTTTTTAATGATAAAAAATAAAATGAAATTATTTTTGTGTCATGAAAAATAATAAAACTTCAGAGAAAAAGTTTCATAATTTTTTAAGACTTTTTACTATTTTAAATTAATTGTGCAAATTAAATGGAAAATAAATGAAATTAAAATAAACAAAATGAAAGGTAATCAGAAGGGAGGGCCAGGATTGAGTCTGAGTTTGAATATGTTGACCACGCGCGCTATCCAAGGGTCCAGGTTGTCTCTGAGTTAATTAATTTAATTATGAATTAATTAAACTAATGAAAAGAATTAGGGCTAATCAAACGAATCTGGGCCTTTCACTCACGCGCGAAGTCAACCAGTCAAAGGCAATCCACGGTCCAAATTCAAACTAGAGTTAATGACAGGATTAGGGCACAAATCACTTTCAGGCTGCCGGAGAAGACTTCCGGTCGTCTTCTCCGGCCAGCATCTCCCCTGAAAATCCTCAAAACTCTAAAAAACTAACTAAAATGAAATCTAAGAATTGGGAAATGATCCCCACTCACTCACGAACCAAAACCCCTAATCAAAGCAAATTTATACTTCCTAACAAGGCTGAATCGAAGCAAGAAAGAATTAGGGCACGCAAGTTTCAGAGAGCAATTAAACTCTCATTTCATCACCATTTGCAAAACCAAAGGCATATTCATGATCAGGAAGACACAAAGAACAAGTTTAGAACAAAAGAAATGATTTCTGGAAAAATATTTCTTGAGCTACCTGAGATTCGAAGCTTTCACTCTGATGACTTTCTGGCCACTTCTCTTGGTGAAATCCACTCCTTATGACCTCCTGATGATGCTTGAATGCTTGGAAGAAATTTATGTTGGCTGGATGAAGAGTTTGATCAGTTTCTGCTCCAAGCTCAGTTGAGAATGTCAATGGTGATTCAGGCTGTTTCTGGCAATGGTGAGAGGTTATTTGTGGTCAGGGTGATGAATAAAGAAGGTCTATGGAGTTTGTTTTGATGTTTGTGAGCTGTGGTGAGAGTTTCGAAGGAAACTGCAACTTGGGGTGGAAATGGTGAAGTGAGGTTACAGCTTGTTTCAGGCCTGGTTCTTGGTTGCTTTGAGCTCAATGAAGCATGGTGAGTTGATTGGTGAAGATGGTTTTGATGTTCTGAGTTTGTGGAGGCAGATTCGAAGGAATATGCAAAATGGTGTATTTTGGTGTATGTGATGTTGGGGCATGTTTCAGCTTGGCCTCTTGATATATTTTGCTTGCCAAAGGATATTGTATTTTAATCCTATAGGTCAGATGATGTGACCTGGCCTATAGTGATTGGTAAGTTTGCTTTTGCTCAAAGTCCACCTTTTGTGTAAGAGAAGTATGGCTCATGATCTAGGCTAGTACAAGGCATGGTTCTGGTGCAGCATGGTGTGAATGGGATGTTGGGAAGGTCCAGCAGCCAATGCATCAAGTGGAGAGAAGCATCATGATGGTTTTGCAAGTTGTCACCTTTTTGAATTTCATGAAAAAAAGTCTTGTTACATGAACCATGAACATGTGATTTTGGTTCAATTCTGATTTTTGGGACATATGGAATGTTTGTGTACTGGTTTGAAATGAACTAGAGGTTACAAAAGGCATTGGTTCATGGTTTTGCAAAATTCTCATTTGAAGCATGCCTTAAAAATCAATGATTTTAGCCAACTTTGTCACACCATAACTTTTGATCCAAGAAGAGTTTGATCATGTTCTTGTATTTTTTGGAAAGGGAAAAATGTAATCTACAACTTTCATGACCAAAGTTTTTCCATTTGAAGCATTTTTGGATCAAGAATCAAGGCTTGAAAAATGACCTAAAATGAAGCATTCTTGAAAAGTCAACTATGCCCAAAAAGTCAACATTTGCAAAAACTCCAAATTCTTGATTTTTGTGAACTTCATCCTTCTTCCATGATCAAATAAAGATCATATACACTCAAAATGATGAAGATCACCCATAGGTTGGGTCATTGGGGGCCTCAGATGCCCTGATTTTACACTGACTTGTCTGAAAAGTCAACTCTTGATCAGATGACTTCCTCATGGAATTTCTTCATGAAAATTGATATGCATACTCCCTATACCATATAGAGACCAATGGAAACAAGAATGACCAAAAAAATTGGAGTTATGGCCTCTGAAACCAAAACCCTAATTTTTAGGTCAACTGTGCAGTCAAACTTGGCTCTGCATCCATTCAAACCCTAGTTCTTGTGATTCCTTGGAATTTTGACTTTGAGAGGATGCAATATGATACTTGAACACATATGGATCCCTTTGAAGTGATTGGTTGCCTTTGGAGTGGCTCAAGAGGCTCTTGGATTGCTCAGATCACAAACCCTAGGTGCAGATGACTTAGGAACTATGCAGTGAATAAAAAATGGGATATGAGGGGATATGATTGTATTTATGCATATGAAATGATCACAAGCCATGGTGTGAATGGGTGAGGGCAAATTTGGGGTGTTTACAGCTGCCCCTATTCAAGCATGAGTTAGCTGTGCAGGATGTAAGCGACGGCTTAACAGGCAAACAAGATAACTTGTGGTTGAATACCAAAGACAGTCCAAAATTTGCACTCACAGAAAGAAGAAGAAAAGGGATATAGATTGTAAAAGAAAATAAAGTATATCGTAAAGCGGGAAACAACGCAATGACGGGGACGGCCGACATGCTGGGGATAAAAGGTAAAGCCAAGACGGGGACGGCCGACATGCTGGGGATAAAAGGTAAAGCTAAGACGGGGACGGCTGACTAGCTGGGGAAAAAAGGTAAAGCTAAGACGGGGACGGCCGACTAGCTGGGGAAAATCAAATTATGATGGGGATGGCCATCAAGATAAAGCTGTAAAATTTCTGGGAGTTAATGAAACATGACGGGGACGGCCATCAAGTTCATAAGGCAAGGTAACCGACGATGGGGACGGCCATCGGGCTAAAAGAAAAGGAAAAGGGACCACGACGGGGACGGCCATCGGGTTAAAGAATAAATGAAATAAACAGATGATGGGGTACGGCCATCAAAGGTGAAGGGCGATCACCTAGCAGGGGACGGCTGCTCTGTTGGGTAATAAAGGAATTATGATGGGGACGGCCATCAAAGGTGGAGGACGACCACCTGGCAGGGTACGGCTGCCGAAAATATCAACGATGGGGACGGCCATCGGACAGAAAAGATCAACGATGGGGACGGCCATCAGACGAGCATGATGGAGGACGACCATCAAGAAGTGGAGGACGACCACTCAGCAGGGTACGGCTGCTCTCGGGTTTATCGGGACATAGGACGAATGCCAGATAACCAAAAATCAACAATGGGGACGGCCATTGGATAAAATGATGAAGGACGATCATCAAAAGGTGGAGGACGACCACCTAGCAGGGGACGACTGCTAAAATCAACGATGGGGACGGCCATCGGATGAGCATGATGGAGGACGACCATCAAGAAGTGGAGGACGACCACTTAGCAGGGTACGGCTGCTCTCAGGGTTTATCATGACACAGGACGAGTGTCAGATAAGAAGGAAAAAATTGCTTTGTTGGCGATCTACTAGGGAGAAGTAAACACGGACGAGTGTTTATATCCCAGAAACAAAAGGTATAAGTGTTTAGATGTTAGTGTATAGATTAAAGATGCGGACGAGCATTCTTAAGACTATGATATGGACGAGTATCAAGTAGAAACAAACTGACGCGTGTTCAGAGATGATGATACGGACGGGTATCAACTGGTTAACAGAGAACACGGACGAGTGTTGAATCTGAAAGAACTCTTCTGGGGATAGTAGACACAGACGAGTATCTATATCCAAGAAGACACAAGTGTTTGACACGGTGTATGGATTAAAGATGCGGACGAGCATCCTCAAGACTATGATACGGACGAGTATCATGTAGAAACAAACACTGGACGCAATGTTCTGAGATGATGGTACGGACGAGTACCAACTGGTTAACAAAGAACAAAGACTACCGTTGAATCTGTGGGGATATAGATGGTGTATACAAGATACAGACGAGTATCTGTATAAGTATGACGTGAGTAGCGAGTATGAGTATTGTACAGATGGATACTTTAACTGCTGGGGAGAGTGACACGGACGAGTGCCAAAAGGAGAAAAGTATAATAAGTAAGTATATGAGTGATGAAAGTGTAAGCGACTGCGCTGGGGATATGACACGGACGGGTGTCAAGAAAGTGTATATAAGCATATGTGAGTACAAAGAGGATGTCTTTGGCTTTCTGCTGGGATATAACACGGACGGGTGTCAAAAGGAGTATATACTGGTGTTTGTGATTTGTGAGGCAACTGCTCTCGCTGGTAACTCTGGTGGGGATTTTTCTTCTGTATGTTGATGAACTGTAATCATTCACAGGTGTCGATTCATAACATGGCTCATGATTATGCTATGCATTTGATTTTTGCCGTAATGCTCCGTGTTAAAACGGAATGCTACGCTTTGTGGATGAATATGATGCAAATGCTATGATTGTGCAAAGATACCAAAACCGGGATTCGGATCCCGTTGCTGCGAAGATCTTTGATCGATCTGCTTGAAGCGGACATCCCAGCTGGGGGGTGAAATTACTGACAGATCTGATGAGATGCGTCTACTTGGGGATCTAGGTCACTGATTGACATATCCTCGTAATATGGGACCCAGCTGGGGTTTGTAGAAGCCTTCTTCGCTCTGTTGTGATCTTCTATGCGCTGCTCTCCTGGATAGAGGCTGGGGATTCTGTGGGGAGATGATTCCCTGACTCCTGTATTTTTACTGAGGAAGAATGATTGGTACTATGGCTGGGGAGAGTTGTTGGTAACTCAGCTGGGGAGAGTAATGAGAGGCAAACTCAGCTGGGGAGAAGGCACCTTGAGTGCTAAGACTGTTTGTTGATTTGCCAACTTGCTGGGATGTAACTTGCATGCCCCAGGTTGCGTCCTGGATACCTGCAATCCTGCAAAGATAAGGAGACGCACAAAGGGTCCCGAGGTATCCTTTACTGGATTCCGTCATAGGAGTTAAGCATTCTCAAGAGTAAGCATATTCCCTGCAAGCATGTGTTTCTATTTCTAGAGAAAAACATCTGTACTTATGCAATTAGTTTTTTAGAGACATCAGACATTCTTTGCAAATAAAAATATGTATAAGACGAGACATGACTGAAAAATCTGATTTTATTAATTCATGTGCCCTGAATTGGCAAGATACAGTCAAAGAAACAAATCTACTAAAAGGAGGAGACTGTTACAAATTGAGAAACAAAATGCTGGCGATGTTGACGACGCTTTCAAAAGAGCTTCCTCTTTTGCTATGACTCGTATGACTTTTGACGTTCTTCTCGTCTTGCTTTCTGAAGAAGGCTGATTCTGATTGAAGCTTGATCCTTTTGAAGCTCTCCGAGTTGCAAGTGATACAGACGAATTCAGAATGCAGTTGTTCGCTTATTCCCTTATTTTGCATGGATCGCCCTTTCGGGTTTTCGATCCATCGGGATACCCATTTTTGCCTGAGTTGTCCAATGCGGCTTTTCAACTCAGCGGGTGTACATTTTTATTTATTTTCCCTTATTTTTGCCCGAGTCTTTTATTCTGTTTTTGACTCGCCGGGATGCCCTATTTTTGCCTGGACTTACATTCTGTTTTTATGTCCAGCGGGTCATTTTTATGCGAAGTATTTTTTAACTGCATCTGAATTCACAGGGGACGGGAACTCTTCACCATCCATGGTGCTGAGCATCAGTGCTCCACCAGAGAAAACTTTCTTTACCACGAATGGTCCTTCATAATTTGGAGTCCATTTGCCCCTGTGGTCTGTATGAGGAGGGAGGATTCTTTTCAGCACAAGATCTCCTACTTGGTACTCTCGGTGCCTGACTTTCTGATCGAAGGCTCTCTTCATTCTCTTCTGATATAGCTGTCCATGACAGATTGCAGCCAATCTTTTCTCTTCGATCAAGCTCAGTTGTTCGTATCGGGCCCGAACCCATTCTGCTTCACTCAGTTTGACATCCATCAACACTCGCAAGGAGGGTAATTCAACTTCAACTGGTAGGACTGCCTCCATACCATACACAAGTTGATACGGTGTTGCCCCAGTGGATGTTCTTATTGACGTGCGGTACCCATGCAAGGCAAACGGTAGCATTTCATGCCAGTCTTTGTAGGTGACTACCATCTTCTGCACAATCTTCTTGATATTCTTATTAGCTGCCTCAACAGCGCCATTCATCTTTGTCCTGTAAGGAGAAGAATTGTGATGTTGAATTTTGAAGTCCCGGCACAGCTCTGCCATCATTTTGTTGTTTAAATTGGAACCATTATCAGTAATGATTCGCTCGGGCACTCCATATCGACAGATGATATCTCTCTTCAGAAATCTGGCTACCACTTGTCTTGTGACGTTCGCATATGAGGCTGCTTCGACCCACTTAGTGAAATAGTCAATGGCGACCAGGATGAATCTGTGGCCATTTGAAGTGGTTGGCTCAATCTTGCCAATCATATCAATGCCCCACATGGCAAAGGGCCATGGTGAAGACATGATGTTCAGAGGATTGGGAGGCACATGCACCTTATCTGCATAGATCTGACATTTGTGGCATTTTCTGGCATAAGCACAACCGTCTGCATCCATTGTGATCCAATAATAGCCTGATCTTAACAACTTCTTAGCCATTGCATGTCCTCCAGCATGGGTACCAAAGGAGCCTTCGTGCACTTCATGCATCAATAAATCTGCTTCTGTCTTGTCAACACATCTGAGGAGTACCATATCAAAGTTCCTTTTATATAAAGACCCATCAGTGTTCAAGAAGAAGCTACCAGCAAGCCTTCTCAAAGTCTTCTTATTATTGGAAGATGCCCCAGGTGGGTATGTTTGATCCTCTAAGAAGCACTTAATGTCATGGAACCAAGGCTTATCATTTTTAACAACATCTGCTGCAAATACATATGCTGGTCTATCGAGTCTTGACACTGAAATCTGAGGTACAAAGTTAGCAGCTTGAACTTTGATCATCGATGAAATGGTAGCCAAGGCATCTGCAAACTGATTCTCGTCCCGAGGGATATACTCAAGCTTGACTGTTGTGAAGAAAGTCAATAACCTCCTTGTATAATCCCTGTAAGGTATCAGATGATCCTGGTGTGTATACCATTTTCCGTTGGTCTGATTGATTACCAGAGCTGAATCTCCGAATACTGTCAATGTCTTGATCCTGAGGTCAATGGCTTCCTCAAGACCCATAATGCAAGCTTCGTATTCAGCTTCGTTGTTAGTGCAGCTAAAGGTGAGTTTTGCCGAGAAAGGCATGTGGACTCCCTTGGGTGTAATGAGTACTGCACCAACACCACGACCATTCATGTTAACAGCCCCGTCAAACATCATAGTCCATTATTCTTCCGGGTCAGGCCCTTCAGTGTGAACAGGCTCTTCATGATCTTTTGCTTTTATGAACATGATGTCTTCATCAGGGAAGTCAAACCTCATAGGCTGGTAATCATCAAGGGGTTGCTCGGCAAGATATTCAGACAATACACTGCCCTTGATGGCTTTTTGAGAGGTGTACTGGATGTCGTATTCTGTGAGAATCATCTGCCATCTTGCAACCCGTCCGGTAAGCGCCGGCCTCTCAAATATGTACTTGACTGGGTCCATTTTTGAGATTAACAAGGTAGTGTGGGTCAACATATACTGCCTTAGTCGGCGAGCAGCCCACGCTAAAGCACAGCAAGTTTTCTCGAGCAGTGAATAACGTTGTTCACAGTCGGTAAACTTTTTGCTTAGGTAGTATATTGCATACTCTTTTCGACCAGACTCGTCATGCTGGCCCAGCACACACCCCATTGACTCTTCTAATACTGTCAAGTACATGATTAGAGGTCTTCCTTCAACTGGAGGCATAAGGATTGGAGGTTCTTGCAGGTACCCCTTGATCTTGTCAAAAGCCCTTTGGCAGTCTTCGTTCCACCTGACTGTCTGTTCTTTTCTCAACAACTTGAACAAGGGTTCGCAGGTTGCCGTAAGGTGAGATATGAACCGTGAAATGTAGTTCAATCGACCTAAGAACCCTCGAACTTCTTTCTCAGTTTTCGGTGCAGGCATCTCTTGGATGGCTTTGACTTTATCAGGGTCAACTTCAATCCCTTTCTCGCTCACAATAAAACCCAGCAGCTTACCAGATCGCACCCCGAATGTGCATTTGTTGGGGTTCAACTTCAGTTGGTACTTCCTCAGACGCTTGAACAATTTGAGCAGATTTACCAGATGGTCCTCTTCAGTAAGGGACTTGGCAATCATATCATCCACATAGCATTCTATTTCTTTATGGATCATATCGTGGAATAATGTTACCATAGCCCGTTGATATGTTGCGCCAGCATTCTTGAGCCCAAATGGCATTACCTTGTAGCAGAACGTGCCCCAGGGTGTGATGAAGGTTGTCTTCTCCATGTCTTCAGGTGACATTTTGATCTGATTGTATCCTGAAAATCCGTCCATGAAGGAGAATACCGAGAACTGAGCCATATTATCAACCAGTACATCAATGTGAGGCAATGGGAAATCATCCTTCGGGCTGGCTCTGTTCAGATCCCGGTAGTCGACACACATCCTTACTTTGCCGTCTTTCTTGGGCACAGGTACTATGTTAGCAACCCACGGTGGGTAGCTAGTCACAGCGAGGAACCCGGCGTCCCACTGCTTTTGTACCTCTTCCTTGATTTTCATAGACATGTCTGGGCGAGTACGGCGCAGTTTCTGTTTGACCGGTGGACATTCTTCTCTCAGAGGTAGCTTGTGCACAACAATGTCGGTATCCAACCCTGGCATGTCTTGATACGACCAAGCAAACACGTCCACATACTCTTGAAGTAGATCAATCAGTTGTCTCTTCACTGAGTCTTGCAGGCAGGCCCCGATTTTAACTTCTTTCACGTCTTCATCCGTACCAAGATTGATCACTTCAACCTCCTCCTGGTGAGGAGTAATAACCTTTTCCTCTTGTCTTAACAACCTGGCTAGCTCTTCAGGAAGCTCATATTCTTCATCAACCCCTTCATCAGCTTGATTGATTGGATTGTCAAAGTCATACGAAGTCATAGCCGTGCTGTTGTCAGTGCTGTCTGGAAGGCACTCTCTGCAAGGGTTAAGTTTGTTCATTTTAGTGATCTGATCTTAGTCTTATTTAGAAAAGTGAAATGAAGTTGTCATTTTGAAAACACCGCCATTTATTTTTTGTACAAAAAGAAAAATGGAAAAACAGTGAACGAAAAGAAAAAGACTCGTTTGCAAAAAGATGTCTGATATTTCATTAATTAATCTTGTTTGCACAAAAAGTACAGATGGCCCGATTACAAAATGAGTCTTGTCATCTTGGGCAAGATGCAAGACTTTGATGCATGCTTATAAAAATACAGGAAATAATAATTACTCTGCATGAGTAACTCTTATAATTTCCTGGGAAGACCAGTTCGAGATACTGTTCCCCGGGATCTTTGGACGAATCTAGCTTTCCAGGTTGCGTTCCTCTTCCAGCTCGTCTTCCAGACAGTTGATAGCATCAGGGGTAAGCATCCCCCCACTCACAAAGTTGGGCTCTTTCGCAGCCGCTGCTTGATCTTGTTGAGTTGGTTTGTAACCCAACCCAAATCTGTCCTCTTTCTTCTCCACCGGTAGCAATTTGCCCCAGCCTTGGGCAGTTCCTTCCTCAACAACCTTTCGGGCTTGTTGGTATGATGTCATTGGAGTACCCGACACAGCAGATGCTTCATTCACGTTCAAGGCTTCAAACCCCTGGCTCATTGTTTCATGGATCTCCCCATCCATTTCAATGTATTTATAGGTAGCCAGGTGGCTGACAAAAATGTCCTCCTCTCCGCAGATTGTAACGATTTGACCCTCCCACTCATATTTTAACTTCTGGTGAAGGGTAGAGGTCACGGCGCCAGCAGCGTGAATCCATGGCCTACCCAACAAACAGCTGTAGGCGGGCTGAATGTCCATCACATAGAAGATAGTTTTAAAGGTCTGCGGGCCAATCGTTACGGGCAGCTCAATCTCCCCCAGAACCGATCTCTTTGAGCCATCAAAAGCTCTCACCACCAGGTTGCTGGGTCTCAACGCCAATCCGTCATACTCTAGCTTCACCAAAGCCTTTTTAGGTAGGACATTAAGGGATGACCCCGTGTCTACCAGCACATGGGAAAGGACAGCACCTTTGCATTCCATGGTTATGTGCAAGGCTTTGTTATGGTTGCGGCCTTCCGTTGTCAAATCAGTATTGGTGAACCCTAGTCCGTGACTAGCATTAACATTTCCAACTACTGCTTCCAGCTGATTGACAGTGATCTCTTCAGGCACGTAAGCTGCGTGCAGGACTTTGAGTAGTGCATTCCGATGGGCTTCGGAGCACATAAGCAGTGATAGGATTGAGATCTTGGAAGGCGTTTGGTGAAGCTGATCCACTATTTTATAATCACTCTTTTTGATGATTCGCATGAACTCATCAACCTCTTGATCGAATGGTGTTTTCAAAGCTTCCCTAACAGCTTGATCTTCCTGCACAGGGCTCTTCCCTTTTGCCTTGGCAGCAGCTTCTGCTTCGGCAGTGGGTCTCTGAATTTGTGGAGCGAAAAGACGTCCGCTTCGAGTGAAGCCTCCGCCTCCTCCCACATTGTCAATTTGTAGTGCAGGGGTTGATGATTCAAAAGTGATTCTTTGTCCTTCACAGTACAAGTCAGAGCCGTAATGCCAGGGGATGGCATTACTGCTTTCATAAGGTACGGGTCCAGGCACCGTGATGGTGACCGGACTGATTGCAGTTGTTGAAGGAACGGTGATAGTCTGAGGATCATAATAGATTGTAGCTGGTGCTCTGACGGGAGCAGCACTTTCTGAGTTGTAGGCAGAGTTGTTTTCAGGATCGTAGAATATGGTGACAGTTGAGACATCTTCATGATTTGTTGCTGGTGTTGTAGGAGACAATGGTGGAAGGATGGATGTTGTTGTTGTAGGAGGTTCAAAATGGAGTGATGCTAAAGTTGTAGCAGGAAGATTTGTTGAAAACTGATCAGTTGAGATAATAGATGAAGTACTTGTTGATGAAACCGAAGAATTGTCAGGAACAATGGTTGTTGCAGTTGTAGGAGGTTCTGAAACCGTTGATGATGAGATTGCTGGATTTGTTGGAAATGATGTGGTGATCTGAAGCTGGCCGCTCTGAATAAGGCCATCTATGCCATTCCTCAAATTATTGCACCCGTTTACCGAGATATTGCAGTAAGCACAACCTAACTCACACCCCGGGAACATTTGACATTCCAAGAGCTGAGCTTTGATTTCCACCAACGGTGTCCTGATCTGTCCCACACTGGTTATTAAATAAGACGGCTTGTCTTCTTCAATGGCGTTAATTCTAGGACCACCGTGGTTCGGCATTGGGTTTTTATTGACATTGGGTGGAGGTGCGAAATTCAGAGCTTTCGAGTCTACCAGGTCTTGTACCTTCATATGCAGGGCTCTGCACTTTTCTGTACTGTGGCCAGGTGCGTTTGAATGAAAAGCACACCTAGCATTGGAGTCATAGTTCCTGGGTAGACTGTTGGGATCTGGAGGTGCCAGCGTCCTTAGCTCAACTAGGTTGAGTTTCAGGAGTTGCGGCAGCAGGGTAGCATATGGCATAGGGATCAGATCGATCACCCTATTAGCTTGAGATGGCCTCTGTTGGAATGGCCTTTGTTGACTGTTGTTGTTGGTGCTGCTGTTGTTGTAATTCCTTGGAGGATACTGATTTTGCTGATGGTACTGAGGTTGTTGTTGATAGTTTTGCTGCGGCGGTTGATAGACTGGTTGAGGATGAGCTGGAGTAGGAATGGTGACTGCTGCTATTGACCTTTGAACATATTGGGGCCTGCCCCTGTTTGAATGGATGGCATTGGTCTCGCCAGTTCTTCTCGGGCCTGCAAAAGGCTTTCTTGTACTACTGGACGAGCTTGCACCGTTGTCTGAGATCTTACCCATTTTCAACAGGCTCTCAATTCTCTCCCCAGCTATGACAACATCTGCAAAGCTAGTGGAAGAGAAAGCAGCCAGCCTGTCAATATAAGTTCCCTGAAGGGTGTTCATAAACATATCTGCCATTTCCCTTTCAGACATAGGTGGCTGAACAGCAGCAGCCAATTGCCTCCATCTCTGGGCATATTCTCGGAAACTTTCCCTTGACGACTGTGACATTCCCATTAGGAGAGTCCTGTTGGGTGCCATATCTAAGTTGTACTGATACTGTCTGATGAAGGCCTCTGCCAGGTCCTTCCAGCATCTAATAGTTGCCCTTGTCAAGTGAGAGTACCATTCTCTTGACGCTCCGGTTAAACTGTCTTCGAAATAGAACATCCAGAGCTTCTCATCCATAGTATAGGCCTTCAGCCTTCCCAGAAATGACTGTAAATGAGTCCGGGGGCATGAAGTCCCGTTGTATTTTTCAAAACAAGGAGGCTTGAACTTATGGGGGATCCTGACCCCGTCTACCAAGCCCATGTCCATGACATCGAAGCCCAAAGAGTTTTGAGATTCTAAGGACCTCAACTTCTCAGCTATCTCATCCAACCTTCTATCATAAGCTTCTTCCCCAACACCCATTACTGTAAACTGGTCCTCTTGGGGGTCTTCTTGAAGTACCCTAGCTGCGGTGGCAGTCCCTTGAACATTTGCAGGAATATTGACCTCAGGATGGAGGTGTGGCCCAAATACCGGAGGGTTGACGTGAGGTTGGACTCTTTCATTGTTACTGGTACCGGCAGTCCCTATATGTGGATCTTATTGATTCTGCCTTTCTACCATGGCCCTCAATCTTTCCTGGCTCTGAGCCATGTTGTTCATAACTTCCATAAACTGAGTCATTTGATTCCTCATCTCTAGCCTTTCATTTGCCATTTGATTTCTGACCTCAGTAAGGTCCTGCTGCATCTGATCCATTTGAATGCCCGGAAGGTTGTTTCGGGTTGGATAACGGTGCGGACGGTTGAGGGGAAATACCCGGCGCCTAGCAATAGTTCCTGAGACATCACAACAGAGGTTAGCAATAACAAAACAAAAACCTACAAAACAAACAAAGGGTTAGCATGCAATGCAGTTATGCTTATTTGTTCTCGAGGTATCCGGTTTGGCCTTCAGTTTTGACCCTTCCAGACCCTTGAAGATGCTGTTGTTGTTGCTTGAAGAAAACTCAGATGAAGCAAACTAACACAACTATATTACAGAAGGTGAAATAATACAACTTGTTCATTTTACAACACAAGCCCTCTAAGGGGTCAAAATACATTACAAGAAAATAAAAGTACATGGAAAGAAAGCAACAACAAACAAATGGTCAAACACCAAGACCAAACTCATCCTCACGAACTTCCTTGAGAAGTGCTTCGGTCACAGGATCAGCCGGACGCTCCGTGAGATTCCTGATGAGGAGATTCCGGGTTGTAACAGTTGCTGCTAGCTTCTTGTACTGACTTTGGTCTTTGGACCTCTTCACCCCTGCTTTGATCTTCAGCTCTGATATCTCCCTATGGGCTATTGCCAGGACTTCTTGCTGTTCTTTTGCACTGGCTTCCAGTTGCTCCATCTTGTCTTGAACTCTCTTGTCCTCCAGAGTACGAGCCTCGGTGATCCTGACCCACCGAGCCTGACTCTCCTTCAGATACAAGTCTGTCCTTGCTCTCTGGAACTGGGCTTCTTTGCAAGCATTCTTCAGAATTTGTTCTCCAGCCTTTGACTTTTTAATGTAATCCCCAGACTTCTCAATCTTAATCAGATGCTCTACTCTTAACTTCTCCAACCTCTCAATCTCCCTCATACCTTCACTCCTCTCCCGGAGGGTCTTCTGCAAAGCCTGGGTTAGCTTCTCATTTCTTTCCTTCAAGCTTTCAAACTCCTCCAAACTGATGGTGGCAGGGGGTGGTGCTGAAGATGACTCAGGCATGTCTTCTATGGTAAAGGGCATCCCAGAGAATTGGGCCCTGGCACGGGACCATTCATAATATTGTGCCGATGCCACATTGTTGCACTTCCCTAGAATGGTTATTCCCTTGGTTTGAACATTATCCCAGGCCCAGGCAGCCTGCCTAACAACGATCAAATTAATCTTGTTCTCACAATAGAGAGTCTCAACCAAGTCCTGTGCCTTAGGAGTATGGACCAGTGCATAGCCCAGTTGCCTTCTGAACAGCAGAGGATTGTAATTGATACTACCTTTAACTCCTATTAAAGGCACATTGGGAAAATGCCCACAGCTGGTGATGACATCCCTGCCCTTGGTGCTCTGAGTGCACCATCTGATGTCAGCTGAAGTTAGAACAGTGAGTCTCTTAGCCCAGTTGCTTTGCTGATGAGGGTTTAAAAATGCATCTGTCCTGGGTAGATGCTTGAGAAGCCAAGTGTGGAACAATGGAGCACAACACCTCACTAACCTTCCCCTCTGCTTTTCATTCCTCTGATGCACTGAGTAGTAGAGGTCCCCCAATAAAGTTGGCACTGGGTTCTTCAGGATGAACAGATGGATTGCATTCTTGCTAATGAATCGAGGCTCGTCTGCAAACAATACAATTCCATATACGCTCAAAGCCAACAAGGCACAAACAGCTTTCCACTCTCCTAAAGAAGCTTTCAGGGTAGCTTGAGAGATCAAGAAGTCCAGATGGAGACCAGGGATTCCAGCTTTAGAAGTCATATGCTGCTCAATCAGGACAGGTTCCAGATGCAAAGCCTTTGCTACTTCTCCATTAGCAGGAAAGACCATCTCAGGGTTGAATGGGATTCCACCTTTGATGGGTATACCAACTAATGAGGAGTACTCTTCCAATAAAGGGCCTAACTGAAAGTCTTGGAAAGTGAAACATCTCAGTGGGGGATCATAGAACTGAATGCAGGTGTGGATCAGGCTTCTCTGTGATGGGTCCAGATCCATAACCATATCAAGTATATCTCCATAACTTTCCCTGAACAATGGTATGTGATCTGGAGTGATCAAGGTCTGAATCCTCCTGATATCTGATAGTTCTGGCTGGAAGAAGTGATAGGTGATGTTGCTCTTTTTAGGAGCCATGATGCTGAGACTGAGTAGAGACAAGTGCTAATGATGATACTGAAGAAATGGGCCACTGATTGGCTGGTGCAAGTGATGGCTGAAGCAGATGCTGATGAAGATGGGCCAATACTGAAGATGGGGTCAAAACCAAAGCCGGATGAAGATGGATACCCTGAAACACAAATAAGCAAATGTCAATATGATGCAATGATTATGTATGCAAATGATATGCAAGGGTCTGTGACTGAGCTGGATCTGATCAAAACTCTGATATAGGTCCAAATGTGTTCAAGAATTCCAGTTGGAGGTCTATAAATCCAGTAACCAAGGTGGGGGACTCAAATAAAGAGCCACATATCCAGGGTTTTAGAATCACAAGAACTGTCCCAAATTGAAGTATTCTTAAACAATCAAAGTAACAAGGTATTCTGAGGTCAAGGTACCTGCAAACCTGTAAACAGCCCAACCCCCTCACAGGTGGTGTTATAAAACAAGGATCCTCAGACTTGGATCAGTTATGAGAAGTGTAAACACTTCTAACCCGGAGGTACAGTGTTTACAATAACCATAAAAGTTCCTCCTCTAATTCACCTCAGTTTCTGAAGGTCAATACTAAAAGGTCATCCAGACTTAGCAGGCTTCCCAGATAGCCCTAGTATTGCAGGAAATCCGCAACACAGAGTTCTCAAGAAGAAACCCATATCTGAACCGTGTTTCATATTCCCGCACCAGACCGAAATGGAATGGGAAAGAATATGATTCACTCTAGCCTAGGTGTCACTCAGGTCCCAGGTATAGGACCTTAACTCTCAATGGAACACCCACCCACCAAAGCAAAACCAGATCCAGCCAGACAACATGACAGTATGATATATACAAAAGCAATAAAGAAAGCAGTAAAGCAACTGTACATAAAGCAAAAAATAAAACATATACAAACACAAATAAGCACATAACACCCCAGTAAACACAAATCAATCAAGCGCTAGGAGGAACCCACAAAAAGAACCAGAAGCCCTGGTTGCAGTATAAGGGTCCCCAGCAGAGTCGCCAAGCTGTCGCTCCCGATAAGTGGGACTGGCCCAGATAAAGGTACAGACGCGAACGGTCGGCGAAAGGGACAATGAGAACACACAGCCGTGAACTCACTGGAGATGAATAGAGTCGCCAGCTAGGCATTTTTATCCCGGAGGAAAGGCAATGCTGCATAGACCTAGAAAAATATGGACAAGACGGTTGCGAACCAGAGAGACTGAGAAAGGGGGTTGGTTACAACCTGGGAAGGTATTAGCACCCAGATTGTCCGTCGTACTCGACGGGATCCACGCTTAAAAGATTTGTGTTTTAAAGGGGTAGTGTCAGTGCAACTTGTGTATAAAGAGCTGGAAAAGGATGTACAGGTGTCAGTGTATGTGAAGTGTATAAGTGAAGTGTCAGTGTAGGAATGAGAATGAGTTGCTCAAGACTATGAGGCTAAAAGAATGATTCTGGAAGGAGGGGGAATGTACAGAGACTTTTGTTCGATAACTGTTAAGTTATGCCTACGTATCCTCTTGTGCAATGAGGAAGTCAGAACACCGTAGTTCGACCCAAAAAGACTGAAAGATGAATTGACTTATGAACTGCTTGCTTGTCTATGCTCAAGTGTATGACCTGTCCGGCTCAGGTGCAAACTGTCTTGCATTAGACGGAAGAAGCGAGTTCTCGTTTGTGAGTGAGGATGATGAGAAAAGAATCCCGAAGGAGACGATTATTATTTGTTTTTGTGTTTTCAGTCTTTTATTGCTTTTTTGGAGTTTGTCATAAGTTAATGAGCTTAAGCCTAAACCAATGGGTTAGTAAACTCATCACATCTTCCCTCTGATTAGGGGTAATGAGAATACCTTAAGTGTGAAGTAAGCTTCTCACACTTAATCACCTTTGGTGTAGGGTTAAGATCATTAACCTACTTGTGATTATTTAGATGTTTTTGGTGTTTTTGTTCAGTGTTAAGTAATGAGGTTAAGCCATAATCAAGGATTAAACAGACTCATTACACCATCCTAATAGAAGGATAATAGATGAGAATGTTTAAGCTGAGGAAAGCTCCTCAACTTAATCCATGATTAGGGATTAAACTCATGACAAAACAAGCCTTTATGGAGTGGATTTTAGTTAATGATATGATGATGAAGTGAGTTTTATGATTTGTAAGACAACTTGAGAGGGACTTGTCCATTAACACTAGGGTTAGTCCTTCTTAACCAATTAAGGAAGAATTAGAACCCTAATGCAAGGCCCAAGTTACAAGTGTGAAGTCTTGATGATTATTATGTGAATTAATTAGAGGATTTAAACACATTAAGGGTTTAACACTTAGGATTAAAGTTATACACTCCATCCTAAGAGAAGGATGCAGGCATAAGCTTAATCACAAAGCCTTAAAGCCTTTAGGGTTTAGTCCCTGCTTATGAGGTGAGAAGAGAGGACTCAAAGAGATGACACAAAGGTAAAATCAAGAGGGGAGACTAATCAAAACCCTAATCATTATCATGCTTGGTTGTTCCTAAGGTTTGTGAGGTTTACAAGAGAAGTCTTCAATGGAACCACCAGGAAGCAGATGAAAGGATCAAGAGGAGCAAAGCAACTTGCTTCATTCAAGAAGTCAAGTCACTTGAAGAAAGAAAGTGGGAAGAAGAAGAATGAGCAAACTCAAACTCAAACACAAACAAAAATGCAGCAATGGATGCAAGAGAGAGATGAAGAGAAGAGTTATGAGAAGTGAAGGCAAATCCACTTCTCAAGCCACTTACCACCTGAAAATGTTTGAAGAGAGATGCAATGCAATGCAAAATAGGATGAGATGACATGATGATAAACAAAACCAGAAGCATGTTGATGATGATAATGATGCTATGGAGTGCTATAAACATGAGGCAAAGCATAGAAATGTTCATACAAGATCAAGGATGCAAATAATGCAAGTTAAGGAGCATGAACTTACATGAAAAGTTATGAAACATACATGGCAAACAAGATGGCAAATATGGGATGCAATGATCAAACATGCTTTCTACATGTCTTATGATGTCAAATGAACCACATGGATGCTTGAAATGTCATGGCAAGTCATGTTATGCAAGAGAATGCAAGAAGGATGCAAATGGAAGCCCAAATTAGGGTTTATAGAAACAAACAACAAACAAAAACCCAAAACAGAAACAAACCCTAAGATAAAAAATGGAAAATGCCACTCAAAGAAACCCTAATCCTATACTAAACCAAAGTCCAAAGGGGAGGTCTCAACTCTTAACCAATCTTGAGTTATGAATTTTACAAATCATTAGGGTTTTTAGGGTTCCTAAACAAAAGAAATGACAAACAAATGAAAAATGCAAGATCAAATCATGACCATTTTATCTCAAAAACTACATGCTAAACACAATGCAATGCAAGAAGAATCAATGTCCAACTCTTCATAAATAGGCAGAAATGAATTTTTGAACTTAGGATCAAATTAATGCATAAAAATGATTTTAATTCAATGAAAAATTCTCAAAATGCATCAAGATCAAAAAAGAAATTTGATTTGAAGGTTGGACAATGTTTCTAAATGTCTTAGAACCTTTCATGAATTTTTTGGTGATTTTTAAATACCTAAAAGTATTTTTAATTAATTAATTTCCATTAATCAATTAAAAATACTCTTTTAAATATTTAAAAATACTTTTTTAATGATAAAAAATAAAATGAAATTATTTTTGTGTCATGAAAAATAATAAAACTTCAGAGAAAAAGTTTCATAATTTTTTAAGACTTTTTACTATTTTAAATTAATTGTGCAAATTAAATGGAAAAGAAATGAAATTAAAATAAACAAAATGAAAGGTAATCAGAAGGGAGGGCCAGGATTGAGTCTGAGTTTGAATATGTTGACCACGCGCGCTATCCAAGGGTCCAGGTTGTCTCTGAGTTAATTAATTTAATTATGAATTAATTAAACTAATGAAAAGAATTAGGGCTAATCAAACGAATCTGGGCCTTTCACTCACGCGCGAAGTCAACCAGTCAAAGGCAATCCACGGTCCAAATTCAAACTAGAGTTAATGACAGGATTAGGGCACAAATCACTTTCAGGCTGCCGGAGAAGACTTCCGGTCGTCTTCTCCGGCCAGCATCTCCCCTGAAAATCCTCAAAACTCTAAAAAACTAACTAAAATGAAATCTAAGAATTGGGAAATGATACCCACTCACTCACGAACCAAAACCCCTAATCAAAGCAAATTTATACTTCCTAACAAGGCTGAATCGAAGCAAGAAAGAATTAGGGCACGCAAGTTTCAGAGAGCAATTAAACTCTCATTTCATCACCATTTGCAAAACCAAAGGCATATTCATGATCAGGAAGACACAAAGAACAAGTTTAGAACAAAAGAAATGATTTCTGGAAAAATATTTCTTGAGCTACCTGAGATTCGAAGCTTTCACTCTGATGACTTTCTGGCCACTTCTCTTGGTGAAATCCACTCCTTATGACCTCCTGATGATGCTTGAATGCTTGGAAGAAATTTATGTTGGCTGGATGAAGAGTTTGATCAGTTTCTGCTCCAAGCTCAGTTGAGAATGTCAATGGTGATTCAGGTTGTTTCTGGCAATGGTGAGAGGTTATTTGTGGTCAGGGTGATGAATAAAGAAGGTCTATGGAGTTTGTTTTGATGTTTGTGAGCTGTGGTGAGAGTTTCGAAGGAAACTGCAACTTGGGGTGGAAATGGTGAAGTGAGGTTACAGCTTGTTTCAGGCCTGGTTCTTGGCTGCTTTGAGCTCAATGAAGCATGGTGAGTTGATTGGTGAAGATGGTTTTGATGTTCTGAGTTTGTGGAGGCAGATTCGAAGGAATATGCAAAATGGTGTATTTTGGTGTATGTGATGTTGGGGCATGTTTCAGCTTGGCCTCTTGATATATTTTGCTTGCCAAAGGATATTGTATTTTAATCCTATAGGTCAGATGATGTGACCTGGCCTATAGTGATTGGTAAGTTTGCTTTTGCTCAAAGTCCACCTTTTGTGTAAGAGAAGTATGGCTCATGATCTAGGCTAGTACAAGGCATGGTTCTGGTGCAGCATGGTGTGAATGGGATGTTGGGAAGGTCCAGCAGCCAATGCATCAAGTGGAGAGAAGCATCATGATGGTTTTGCAAGTTGTCACCTTTTTGAATTTCATGAAAAAAAGTCTTGTTACATGAACCATGAACATGTGATTTTGGTTCAATTCTGATTTTTGGGACATATGGAATGTTTGTGTACTGGTTTGAAATGAACTAGAGGTTACAAAAGGCATTGGTTCATGGTTTTGCAAAATTCTCATTTGAAGCATGCCTTAAAAATCAATGATTTTAGCCAACTTTGTCACACCATAACTTTTGATCCAAGAAGAGTTTGATCATGTTCTTGTATTTTTTGGAAAGGGAAAAATGTAATCTACAACTTTCATGACCAAAGTTTTTCCATTTGAAGCATTTTTGGATCAAGAATCAAGGCTTGAAAAATGACCTAAAATGAAGCATTCTTGAAAAGTCAACTATGCCCAAAAAGTCAACATTTGCAAAAACTCCAAATTATTGATTTTTGTGAACTTCATCCTTCTTCCATGATCAAATAAAGATCATATACACTCAAAATGATGAAGATCACCCATAGGTTGGGTCATTGGGGGCCTCAGATGCCCTGATTTTACACTGACTTGTCTGAAAAGTCAACTCTTGATCAGATGACTTCCTCATGGAATTTCTTCATGAAAATTGATATGCATACTCCCTATACCATATAGAGACCAATGGAAACAAGAATGACCAAAAAAATTGGAGTTATGGCCTCTGAAACCAAAACCCTAATTTTTAGGTCAACTGTGCAGTCAAACTTGGCTCTGCATCCATTCAAACCCTAGTTCTTGTGATTCCTTGGAATTTTGACTTTGAGAGGATGCAATATGATACTTGAACACATATGGATCCCTTTGAAGTGATTGGTTGTCTTTGTAGTGTCTCAAGAGGCTCTTGGATTGCTCAGATCACAAACCCTAGGTGCAGATGACTTAGGAACTATGCAGTGAATCAAAAATGGGATATGAGGGGATATGATTGTATTTATGCATATGAAATGATCACAAGCCATGGTGTGAATGGGTTAGGGCAAATTTGGGGTGTTTACAATAAGTAAACAAGTTAGTGAGCCTAGGCCCTAATCTGTGCGTTCAAGTTTTAGGGATCTTCTCCTTACTTGAGTGTGCTTGTTCTATTATTCCATCTTGGGATGTAGTGACAAGTGCACATTCCATTGAAGAGAGCTTGAGTTCACTTCCTTGTGACACACTCATAAAAGCTTCATAAAAAACACAAACAAACAATAAGCATCTTTCCTTCGGGAATTCTATTCTCATCTCATTCGCTCCGTACGCGAACTTGCTCCTACTTGTCATCTTTGCAAGACGGTTACACACTCGTCGTCCGAGTCTGCAACACCTGAGCAATGGCATAGGCAGTTCAAGCCTTAATTCACAAGCAATTTTCTGTTAGTACCCCTAGTTAGGGGAACTACGGCGTCTCTGATCCTCATTATCCTGATGAGGTACGTAGGCAGCGGGGTAGGGCCCGTTCGAGCACAATCTTTATTTTCCCTACATTTTTCTCTTTGTTTTCTTATTCATTTCTTTTCCAGTTCTAGTTTCTTTTCATTTCATTTCTTATGCTACAGTTTTCATACCCTCACCCTTTGAAACAGTTTCTTTTGCAAGCGTGGATCTCGTCGGGTATGGCGGACGATCTGGGTGCTAATACCTTCCCAGGTCGTAACCGACTCCCAAGCTCAGTCTCTTTGGTTCGCAGGACCTGTGTCCTTCCTCTTTCTTTCTTCTGGTTTGTGCAGCATTACCATTCCCTTTCTTCGGGATAAAAATTCATGGCTGGAGACTCTATTCTTTTTCCGCGCCACTTTCGCGTTTGTACTAGGATGGAAATCCGGGGAGCGACAGCTGGCGACTCTGTTGGGGACTATGCACACCAGAGTATCTCTAGTTCCCCTGTGAGTCTCTCCTAGCATTTGTGTGTTTCTGTTTCATTGGGTGATGTTTGTTTGCCGCGGCTTGTTGTATTGTATTGTTGTTTGTTTACAGCTTTATTTACAGTTTCAGTCTTTATTGTGAGCATCATGTATATATACTCGACTGGACTGGTTTTCTGTTTGGTGGGATGGGTGTTACTTGTTCTTGAGAGATGAGCCAAGTACCCGGCTCGAGTGCACCATAGGACTTAGAGTGGTTCCACTTTGGCCTCATGAGATCTTGTCATGGGGGTAGTAGTGAGTTCCACACCCAGGTTGCGATTGTCTTGGAAATGTATTGATTTAGGGTTATTCCTCTCTCATTACATAACCCTGATAGTTATGTGCAGCTGGGGACCGATCATTGAGAACCTTGTGGAAACATCCCTCTTTAGTGATGACAGTGGCAGCCCACATTTTGTGGCAAACCCATTCGCATCCGAGGGCCCACCTGGGGATCACATAGGATGACCTTGTGTCCTGGACTCAGCTGAGGCCTCCCTGCGTAGTATATAATACAAAACCGATTCCCTGATTTGGTCGTGAGCCATTTCTTGGAGATGGTGACAATATTATTGCTATTCGGCTTTGAGAGTCCATGATGTCTGACCTGGAGCCTTTTACCAGTGAGATTGGGAGGGGTTTATAGGTGTGCAGGAACCCATGGCCTCAACATACACTCATTTATTCAGTGGTCCTTGTTATGATCTGTGGTCCTATGATTATGATTTTTGGTTCTATGGTTCTGGAGTTCTGGTTTTCTTGTTCGGGAGTTCTTGGTACTGTGATTCTGAGATCTTCTTCAGAAAGTTGTGATTATCAGAGAGTGTGACTCAGTGGACTTTTGGTTTGCCAGTATTCGGAGGGCCCTTGTGCTCAGTGTTCCGTATCCAGACAGACCCCAGTTCTTGATCACTTGCTAGCTGCATACATGCCATCATAGCATTTTAGCATACATGTTTAGTTATTTCCGAGAATCCCATATCTGAATCAGAATGTTGGATTTTTTCTTCTGTATTAAAACGTGGATCAAAGTAGATAAATTCTTTGGAAATAACCGAACATGGCATCTCATAGCATTTGCATTGCATTTCTGTTCAGCAAGTAGGGCTCATCCGTTCTTTGTTCACCATTCGCAGCTGAGACTCCAGTTCTTGTATCAGACTTGAAGCAACTTTTGAGAAGATCATGGACCCTGGAGAGCAAAGCCAGTCTGCAAGTGTTGGGTTGACAAGAGAGTAGTGGGACCAACTTTTAGAGGCTATGATGACTTTGGCAAGGCAGGATGACCGTAATTCTGCTCAAGCTCGGCCTGCACAGATCCCTGTTGGGAATCCAGATGTTCAAGAACGCCAGGTCGCCCGAAGTGGACATTCTTCTTCTGTTGATGCTGCAGATTATCATAGTTTCGCTTTCACTATGCCAGGTTCCTAGGAGGAAATCCCTGTGGTGAGACTCCCAGATCCACGAATTGTGGATAGGGAGGAGAGATTCCGTGTGTTGGAGGAAGAGATTAAAGCCCTTCAAAGTCGTAACGTTGTTGATTTAAGTGCTGCAAGCATGTGTCTGGTGCACGGCCTGGTAATACCTCCAAAGTTCAAAGTACCGAAGTTCGAAAAGTACAAAGGGGATAGTTGTCCTAGGCAACATTTGGTGAGATTTTGCAGAAGGATGGCTTCATTTGAGCATAATGACAAATTGATGATTCATTGCTTCCAATACAGTCTGAGTGAGGCATCATCGAGTTGGTATATGCAGTTAGAGAGCAGTAGTATCCAATCATGGTCAGACCTAGTCAATGCATTTGTGAAGCAGTATGACTACAATCTTGACAGGGCTCTTAGCCGCATGGATTTGCAAGGTTTATCCCAAGGAGATGGTGAATCTTTCAGAGAGTATGCCCAGAGGTGGAGAGAAGTAGCTGCTAGAGTGCAACCCCCGCTATTAGATAGAGAATTGGTTGATCTTTTCATAGAGACATTGCAGGGGCCGTACTTGGAGAGGTTGAGTGGCAGTGGAACTTCGAGTTTCTCGGACTTGGTGATAATTGGAGAATGCATTGAGAGTTTTATCAAGATGGGAAAGATCCAAGGCATTTTAGATAGCTCAGCTGAAGAGAATGAATCTGTTATCAGTTCCCAAGGAAAGGATGTGATTGATGCAATACAGGAAGATCCTCAAACTCCATTGACTTATCCACAGTACTTGCGCATCTCAACTTCTCAGAGTCAGCAACATTCTGAAGACGTATGTCAGATATCAGTTAACAGTGAACCTCTTCAGTATCAACAACTACCATGCCAACAGAAGCATACTCCGCAAAGGCGTCGTTACTACACTAAGAGATCCAAAATGTATTTTGACCCATTTCCAGTACCATACAGTCAGATACTTCTATGCCTGATCGATAATGGATTGATAGTGACGAAGAAACCGGGTCCAGTGCCTTTTCCATACCCACCATGTTTCGATCCCAATGTTCAATGTGGATTCCATGGCAATGCACCAGGACATTCACTGGTTTGATTTCAGTGACGCCTCAAGGCATTCAAGTTAACAAGTCTCCGTTTGGTCATGTGGGTTCATCAGCTCATGTTATGGAGGAAATTATCGAGGATATATGTGAAGGTGATTCCCAGTTTGATTCTGAAGAGCGGCTATGTACCTCATTTTGATCCCTATTGAGGGGAACTACGTCGCTCTGATTCTTCATTGGTCTTTGGTCAATGGAGATACGTAGGCAGAAGATCGTTAGGTCTTTCCGAGCAACCTTAGGTGTCAAGCTTATGTGGCAATTTCATCTTAGTGTCACTCTTCTCTTCAGACGTCTCGAGTCATTGTTTGAACGTCGAAAGCTTAAGGTCTTAGTAAGTGAGAATGAAGTATGGTACTGACATGTGGCCAGTGGATTGAAGACTGCAGATCTTATCAGGAAAAGCTGCTGACTACTGAAAGTATTCAAGATCAACCGGTCCAGACGGAGTCAAGTCTCCTCAACAATGGCATTGCTTAGCTTCTTTACTGCATTTTCATGTGTCACTTTTATATGTTTGTCTAAACATTTGTATGCTTGCATGAAACTTGTTTTCTTTTTGGAATGTTAATTAGTGAAATGCACATGTTTTTCTTGAAGTAATTAATTTGTGTTTTTACTTTTAATTTTGTGAATGTGAATTGCAATATCAACTGTTGTTCTTAAACTCTGTGATGGAGGATGACGAAATGAAAATGCAAAAATATTTGTTTATGTGCTCTTGAATAAGACCTTGTTGACGATGTACAGGCTTTGTTTCAAATTCCCAAACACCGGAGATATAAGGGAGATAAAACCTTCGTTAACCCCTTTGAGCCTTGAAGTAGGAGTTTCTTTTCACATGAAAAAACCCTCACATTTAACCAGGGGCAGGGTAGGTGTCGGCTAGTTGGACCAGGCGTTCATGTTTTCATAAAGGAGTGTATCTGAGGATCACTAACATTTCATTGTACCAAATCAAGAGGTCTAAAGATCGGAAACCACCATGGTTATCCTTCATCAACCAAAAAGTGAGACAGTCATGACCCTTACAAAACAGTCAAGGAAAATAGTGTCACACGATTTGTTCGGGAAAAAAAAGAGAAAAAAAAAGAGAAATAAATAGCCCGCTAAGTCGAAACTTGAAAACAAGCGACTTAGGCAAAAATTAAGGCATCCCGCTGGACTCCAATTGCAAAGGATTTACAAGAATAAGTCCAGGAAAAAGTTAGGGATAAGAAAAAGAATGAAAAGCGAAAGAAAGATCCTTGAGCAAAAACAAATCGTGTGATACGGACACAAAAGACAATAAGGGTGACTGTTATGCCCACAATAACCTCAATGGTGCTTAAATTGTTAGGGTAATGGTTCCTCAACCAATACGAAACCCTTAGGAAAGGTGAGCGTTTGCGAAAACTAGTTGGACATAGGAATGGAAGGACATCACGAAGAGGGGTGGGCACCAATAAATTTTGAGCCTATATTCTTTGTTTCTATAACCGTGAGGCAGACCACGATACAACCCTTAAAAGTCCTAACTGAAACAAGGTTAATTCGAGAGCGTGCCACCATGAGATAGTGTTCCTGACTCCTACGAGTTATGCTAAAAGACCCTTGTTGGTATTGCATATGCATGTTTATTTCATAAAAAATATTGTAATGTCTTAACCTGTGATTCGTTCACAAACGACATCTTTTCAAAAAAAACTTCAAGATTAACATGTGTGCTGCATTGAAATAATCATTCTCTGAATAAAGTATTTTCTGCTTGCATACATTTGTTTGACATCAAAGAAGTTCACGTATGGAACTTCAGTATAGAAGTTTAATCTTTCCAAGTTGAGAAGGCATACACTTCCGAAGGATAATCAGGTCAAAGTGCACTCTTTCTGAGAAACTCCATTCAATAAGGACTTTTCCAACCAGTTGGGCTAAATGCAGCCAACCCGGGGCAATAACGTCGATCAATCTCTTCAAATTACGGCCAAACTGGGGCTATCACTTCGAGATTTAAATCTCTCGCAGAGCGGTTAGTCTGGGTGTTTATCTCCAAAGCAATACTCGTACTGGGGTAGGTCACCCTAGAAGCACTAGAAGTTACTCTCTCCAGAGGATGGTTAATCAGATGCAACTATCCAAGGTTCAGATCTTGGGGCGCATACAATTTAAGGTGGTTACTTCGAGATATTCAAGAGTCTGAAAATACTGAAGCATTTAAGATGCTAGGTTTTCGATAAAATCCTGTTGAGACAATATTACGGTATGCAAGGCCGTTCCCATAATGAATGTCTGATGATTGATCCCAGTAGGGCGTGGGAAGCGTGTTTCCTTGATCAAAGAATTTCTCCTCAGTCGTTATGGTTTCTTCATCTGATCATCATAACACGGTTAAAGTCCAGTCTTTGTTGGCATCTTTTCAACTATGACTAGTTGGCATCTATATGCGTTGAGCCTCTCACTTCAGCTGAGTGTGGCAATCTTCGCTTTGGTTTTCTTCGTCCTTCGAGTCTATATCATCGCTTCTGTTTTCTCAACCCTCGAGTTGATGTTATTTTGTTTTCCTCGACCCTCGAGTTGATATTGTCATCTTGTTTCCTCAACCCTCGAGTTGATGTTGTTTCGTTTTCCTCGACCCTCGAGTCGATGTTGCCAATTTATTCCTTCAACCCTCGAGTTGATGTTGCTTTGTTATCCTCGACCCTTGAGTCGATATTGTTGCTTTCGTTTCCTCGACCCTCGAGTCGATGTTGTTGTCGCCTTATTCCTCAACCCTCGAGTTGATGTTGTTGTGTTCCTCTCGACCCTTGAGTCGATATTTCTGTTTCTAACGACCCTTGGGTCGAGATTATAGTCTTCACTTCTTCAACCCTTGAGTTGATACCCAGTGAGTCTGTCATAAAAGGAAATTCAAAATCACAACATCAAAGTTCAACCACTGGATTCAGTTATGCCCGGGGCAGACGTGCATATCTTTGTGCTTACAGGGCACGATATTTCGCAGTAATGCGAGGTTTTTCAGGAATCCTCGTGAGACAAATTCTTCCATGGTCCGTGCAATATGGGACAATTATGTCAAGATTCGACGAATCTCTAAAGAGTTTGAAGACACTTGGGCATTTTGGATGTCATGTCTTCTGTAAAATCCTCTTGGATTAATCTTCAAGCAGTCAACTAGTCCAGAAAATGCAAGATGTCACTAGACGATATTCCCCTGCAGAGTTGTTACTCTTTTCTCGAATCAAAGCTTATTGATCGCCTTGTCAACATACCTATTGTGGATGGATCGCTCGATACCATTATCTCAGCAGATCGCTTGATCCTTTCCAGCACTCGTCTGTGTTGATTATCTGATTATTGCTCGTCTGTGCTTTCCAACACTCGTATGTGTTTGATATTTGATATAATCTTTGTTGTGGCTCATCTGCACTTCCCAGCACTCGTTTGTGTTTTCCATGTGATCATTTGCTGTTGCTCGTCTGCAAGTTCCAACACTCGTCTGTGTTGTGGTATCTCATATGTTGTTGCTCGTCTGCAAGTTCCAACACTCGTCTGTGTTGTGATATCTCATATGTTGTTGTTTGTCTGCAACTCCCAGCGCTCGTCTGTGTTTGGTATTGGATCCTTTGTTGCACTCGTCTGTGCCTTGATATGTAATTTCAACTTTTGCTCGTTTGCAACTTCCCAAAACTTGTCTGTGTTTGGAATGCCTGATATTTGTGGATACTCGTTTGTATCATTTCCAGCACTCGTCTGTGTTGTTTACCTGTTGAAGCTCGTCTGCTTTGTTTGGATACTTGTCTGTATCAATCCCAACACTCGTCTGTGCTAACTTATATCTATATGTGAGGATTTGCCGTTGATCCCGGTATTCTTCTGTGAATACTCCAAATGCTCTTCTGTGTTTGAATTTCTGGTATTCGTCTATACCAGTTGCTGATACTCGTCTGTATCATTGCCTGAAGCACTCGTCTGTGTTTCTCAGATCATCGTCTGATACTCGTCTGTATCATTGACTTTTGGCACTCGTATGTGTTATCTTGATGATCATCCAATACTCGTTTGTATTGAAGAGGTTTAAAATCCTGACCGTGGGAATAAATATCAAGAGGTCACAGGTCCTGGCGTAAGGGGTAAATCCGAAGGAGACTCGTCTGTCTCAGATTATGTTCTTGTAGTGGTTGAGGACTCGTATGTCCAGCTCCTGGCGTAACAGGATTGTTTGAAGACTCGTCCGTCTCAGATTATGTTCTTGAAGTGTTGGAGGACTCGTCTGTCCAGTTCCTGACGTCACAGGATTGTTTGAAGACTTGTCTGTCAACATATTCTTACTCCAGATATCAGTTTCAACTTGGAAGAAGCTCGTCTGCTTTTCCACCTTTTCATATCCCCAGAGTGTCATTTGGTTGGGTTTATTTCCCGGTGTTGCATTCTTCGTCAGAGTGCAAATTTCTGGTCATCTTGGTATTCAATCACAGTTTATCTTGAATGGTCGATAGCCCGTACTACCGTCCTTTTCAGATTAACTGATGATTGAATAGGGGCAGCTGTAACACCCCAAATTTGCCCTCTCTTTTCTTAATCATTAGCATATCATTTTCATATTTCGCACTGCATCATTAGCATAGAAAGATAAAGCATGACACCCATTAGCATAACATAAGCTGGCAGTGTTTTCAGTTCAAGTGTGTTTTTTCAGTCGAAATCCAATTCAGATGGATGTTTGACCTAATCTCGGTCAAACTATCAGGAGGTGTTTTCAAGTGCGAGTTATTCCTTTTAGTAGGTTATTTCTCGACCAGTGCGTGCACGAAATCAGGTTGCTGTGCGGAATTCATTAGGGTATCAAATAGTGGTTTGCGGGGGTTTGATTCAAGAGTTCAGAAGAGGATTATTTCAGATGACTGCGCATGTCATTTGCAAGTTGTCTGGTGACAATTTTGTTCATTTAATCAGTGGCTTGTGAGAAATTCAAGATTCGGTGTAAGCTAAAATAAAGGAAAAAAATCATTGTTTCATCCATTACTCATTTTCGATTAAACAATTCCTTTTTCAGTAACCATTTCCAGTTATCATCCCATCTTTCTTTTAATACTTCAATTTCTTTTATCCACTTTCAATTGCTACCCAAATTATCGTTATCATCCAAATGTTCATTTTATTTCCAATGTCCATTTTCGTAATTCATTTAATTCCAAAAATTTCTAAATTCCTAATTACCACAAATTATTTTCTTTTTCTTTTTTTTCTCCCTCTGTTCCCATTCATAAACCTTTGTTTGTCTCCATTTTTGTTTTAATATTCTTATACATTTTGTTCCATATCTCAAAGTAAATAAAAAAAAGCAATCATAGAGCAGTTTCATTTTACATATAAGTTTGAAAATATATATATGATAAAGAGGGCCCATCGGCCCACCTCAACACAACCATCTACAATGTTGTTTTTTCCAGTCACTATTCTTTGATTCCACATGACGACAGGTAGAAGAAATCCAGCAAAAAGGCAACGAAAAAAAAGAGAAAAAATGCAAGAAAGCCAACAGCATTCACACATCAGCATCACGCAATATTCGCCCTAGCATCACACGCAACAACCAACATGCCAAAATGCAAGAGGAAGGAAAACATGGTAAAGATACAGCTCAGCATACATCACACACACAACACCTATGAAGAAAACAAAACGCAGTGAACTTATGAATGAAACGCAAGGATCGAAAGATAACAAATGAGAGATCACGCATAGTTCACACAAAAAAATCGTAACAGAATTGGAGAAGAAAAAGGAGAATAACAAAATCGAATCACTCTCCACCAATGACAGAATTTTCACTCTTCATCATCTTCGTGATAACCATAACAGAATTTTATTTTCACTCTTCATTATCTTCATAATAGCATCACAAATTCATTCTCCTTCATCATATATCATCATCCTCAATCACAAAAGCAGAAAACCGAATTCCTTCATCCACACAAAAAAACTGCATCATTCTTCGATCTTCATAACATAATTTCATTAGTCTTCATCGCACAGAACCGAAACTCTCCTTCATCACTTTTCACCACTTTAAAATGGCATCCATACATCACCACCAATGGTGAATCCGTCATTTCTTCTTCATCAACATGTAATTGAATTCACCATTATCATAACAAGGCGGGATCGCCTCAATCATCATTCATCACTATTCATCATCATACAACAGTAGAAAATCTGCATACCTCATCGATTATCATCGGTCCTCTACACCAAAACCACAAAGCCAGATTCAATTTCTCTTCATCACTGATCTCAGCGTTCATCAACAAAAACAGATCATCATCATGATCGACGACAAAACCGCGTCACTCATCTGGCATCGCACCATCAACGGCAACTCACTATTCTTCGACGCTCATCACCACCACTGTGTCGACATCAACGATTCGAACAGAAGCATCACGCAAGCGAGTGGAGCTGATGAAGAAGGAAGGCGGGATTTCGCGCGGGTTGCATCACAACGGAGAAGAATAGTGGATCTTAACATTGCAGTCTCTTTGTCGTTCGTAGGTAAGAATCCAAGCTCGTTGTATGTTGTGTACTGATGTTGTTACTTCTGTTTCGATCTGAGTTCTTGAGTTTCTTTTGTGTGTGTGTGTTTGGATTCATGTTTGGGGGGGGGGGAAGGTTGTTGCTTCTGTTCCGACGAGGAAGGGAGCATGGCGGAGGCTAGAAGAAGGTGATGAGCAGGAGGCCGAGAGAGGGATCTTCTTTTTCTATTTTTTCTTTTCGTTTCACTTTTATTTTTTTGTTTTGAATGTTAAGAGATTGTTTAAAAAGATAATAAAAAAGGTTATCATGAAATTAATAAAGAAAGAGGTCGTGGAATTCGAAATGATAAGAGGATAAGCTTTGGAGGATTTCTTTTGATTTTCTGTCCATACCGGCGGTGACACTTGTCACCGTCCGGTTGGACCTTTCCATCACCATCCTGCGTGTGCGTCTTCACCATGTTACCGTGTTCCATGCGTTTTCTGGCCATCAGATTGGAATACCTTTTGGAGACCTGGATCCAACGCCTCCCGGCAAGTCAAACAAGTTAACCGCGGTCCACTGCACCCTCAGGCCTCATTCTGCGTTTGGGCCTTCTGCGGATTGCTATGCGCGCCCCCGTTAAGGCCCATTCTCTTTTTTTAAACTGTTTTTATTACTGCATGCACCCCCTCCTTTTTTCTTTTGTTTTATTTTCTTTTTTGTATATAGTTTCATTTTAATTCTTTTAAAATAGTAAACCAGTTTAGAAAATTATATAAAAATTATTTTTAGTTTCATAATCCATTTTAGAATTTTATCATATTTTTTATTTTCCGATTTAATTAATTTCTCAATTTTATTTCGAATTTTATTTTATTTTCTTTTCATTCAAATTCCATAAATAACACCTTATCTTGTAGGATTTATTTCTTTCACCTCGATTAACTTTTTTACTTCGTTCTTTTTGCATTATTTCATAGACTCAAAAAAGTACCTAAAATCATTTTTCTTATTTTTTTAATTCCATTTTATTCATAGTTTAGTAAGTCGTATTTGTGCGTTTCCGTTGCTTGTTCTTAAGCGATTTCGTGCGATTATTTAGTGGAGTTTCTTTGTGAATTTTTGTGAGATATTTTGAGGCATTGTTGGTTGCTGGTTGTTGACTTTAGAGATTTATTTTCATAATTTTTTCATGTCATTTGATATTTGTTTGGAGTCTCGTCTCTTAGGTAGCGTTCGTGCCTTTTTCTTCCTTCTTGCTAACATAGTTTGAGGAAGGCATTTATGCCATCTTATTAGGATTTGTGGGTCTTTGTTTTAGGTCACCTATAGGGTTAGGTACTGACTTTTTGTTTGGTTTGGCTTGTGAATGTCATCTTCTGGTTTGCGTAAATATTGTTATTTGTTTGCTTATACTAACCTTGCAGGGGCTATGGTAAGTGTGAGGTGTGGGAATTAAGTTCCACATCTCCAATTCTCATCTTCTCCTCTTATGTTTATGTGCACTAACTCTTTGTTGTTGGGCTTAGGCCTTTCTCATCCCTCCTTTTATCTTCTTCTCTTCTTCTTTCCTTCTTCATTAGGATAGAAACCTCACTAACCCTTAGGACATCTGTAAACACCCAAAATTTTCCCTCACTCATTTCACCATGGCTTGTGATTCTTTTCATTTGCATAAGTTCAATCATATCATCTCATAGTGCATTTTTGCTTCACTGCATTGGTTCTAAGTCATCTGCATCTAGGGTTTGTGACTTGAGCAATCCCTGAGATATCTGAGCCACCCCAAAGGTCTTCAATCATTTCAAAAGGGCCCATGTATGTTCAATCATCATATTACATCATCCCAAGATCAAGAAAATAAAAAATCACAAGAACTGAGGAAGGCATGGAAGTAGAGCCAAGCTTAACTACACAGATGACCTAAAATTAGGGTTTTGGTTTCAGAGGCCATAACTCCAAATTTTTTGGTCATTCTTGTTTCTATTGGTGTCTATATGTTATAAGGATCATGCATACTAATTTTCATGAAGAAATTCAATGGGGAAGGCATCTGATCAAAAGATGACTTCTTGAGCAAGTCAGTGCAAAATCAGGGCATCTGAGGCCCCCAATCATCCAACCAAAGGGGTTTTTCCATCATTTTGAATCTGTATGATCTTTATTTTATCTTAGAAGAAGTTAGAAGTTCACAAAATTGAAGAATTTCAAGCCATTTGCAAAGTTGCCATTTTGGGAAAGTGACTTGTAATGTAAACTTGCCATTTTGGGAAAGTTTTTCAACCTCCTCTTTTTGATTCAAAAATGCTTCAAATGAAAAATTCTGTGTCATGAAAGTTGTAGATTGGATCCTCCCATTTTCAAAAAGTACAAGAACTTGATCTAATTCATTTAAGAACTCAAGTTATGGCTTGTCAAAGTTGGGAAAAATCACAAAAATTCACTTATGTGCCAAAGAGGGAAACTTTCAAATCCTTGTACCAAGGCAATTTGTGACTTCTAATTGATGTCTAAGCATTATACAAACATCATACATGACTTAAATTTCAGATTGGCCCAAAGATTTCTCAAGTTCCATGCCTTAAACTTCAAGAAATTAAAAAAGGGCCAAAGTTGGACAAAATTGCAAAATGCTCCATAACTCTTCATCCACTTGAGCCAGCTCACTAAATCAGTTTCCATTGACCTCCCTAAAGCCAGCTGACTCAAGCCATGCCCCTAAACCAGCATGCCACTTGCCCATACCTCCAAGTACAACTTTCTTGACTTTTTGCAACATGAGCCATACCAATCACACTGCTCCACAACAACTCTCTCCCCAATCAGAACATGTTATGTTGACCTCAAGCAAGCCATTACACACAACAAGCAAGCCTGAAACTCCAAGAACTCAGTACACTAAAAAATCCCCAGTTTTGAAAAAGCCTTCGAATCTCTTGATTCAACCATAAAACCTTCAAACTTCTTTCACCATTCAACTCCATAAACCTCACTAATCATTTCCCACCTTTCATTTTGCCCTAAAACCTTCACAATCAAAAATACGATTTTCACATTTCACAAACTGAACTTCTGCCATTTTCATTTTGAGGCCATATAAACTCCAACTAAGCCTCACAAACACTTAAGGAGGATCATTGGAGCTGGTTTGAAGCAAGGAACTGGCCAGAAAGCACCATTTTCAAAAGTTTCAGTTCAGGTATCATCAAGAACTTTTTTCCAGAAACCTGATTTTAAGTTCTTAGATTGTTCTCCATGCTTCACTGATCACACTGCACCTTTTGGTTTTGAAAATGATTGAATATTAAGTATGTATGAAGCTTCTAAAATTTCTGTGATTTTTCCCGTTTTGCTTCGAATCTCTCTGATCATGTGAAATAAATCCTGTTTGATGATTGATTCTTGTTTAGAATGGGGTGGGGATCATTTCTGGAGAGTTAGAGAGCTTAGGGTTGTGTATTGGGGGAGATTGTAGAAATGGATGGCCGGAGAAGATGACCGGAACACTGTTCCGGTCACCTGAAAGTAATTAGGGCATCAGATTAGGGTTTAATCATAATTAGCGTAGTTTGAATTCTGGCCCTTGGATGACGCGCGAAGTCAATTCCCTCCATCCTGAGTTTGAACCTGGGCCCTTGGATTGGCTGACTTTCTCATTTTCTCATTTAAATTAATATCTATTTCATTTGTTTTTTCATTTAATTTCTACGAATTTTAAAAAATAGTAAAATGCATCAAAAATTTCTGAAAATTTTTATTAAATCTTTTAATAATTTTCAGAACCCAAATATATTTTTATTTTTATTTTTTGTGTTAAAAATTATTTTTAAATCATTTAAATGATTATTTTTAATTAGTTAATGAGAATTAATTAATTAAAAATACATTTAGGTATTTAAAAATTCCAAAAAAATTCACATTGCATTTTAATACATTTAGAAACATTATCAAACTCTTCAAACAATTTTCTTTTTGGTTCTTGACCTATTTTAACATTTTTCTTTGAAATTAAAGTTCTTAAAAGGCAATATTTTTGTCCTAACTTAGAAAAATTCATTCTGCCTAACCTTGAAGAGTTTGATGATGGTTCTTTTTGCATTGCATTCCTCATGTCATGTATTTTATAGGATAAAATTGGTTTGAATTTATCTTTTATTTTCAATTTGTTGTGTATTTTCCCTTTTGAAGTTCCTTAAAACCCTAGCTAACTTGAGAAATCATAACTCCCATTAGGTTAAGAGTTAGGTCACCTCCTTTGGGAAGTGAACTTATGTAGGGATAGGGTTCCTTTGATCCCATTTTCAATTTTTTATCTTGTCATTTGCTTCTGATTTTGAATTTTGCTTTGTTTCTTGTGCATAAACCCTAATTTTTGCCTTCATTTGCATTCATCTCTCATATGATTGCATACATGAAGTTGCAATGACATTTTGTGCATTGACATGAATCCTAAGACATATTAGGACACATTATAATCATGATGAGGAATTTCTTCATCCATTTGCCATGTTATACCTCCATTGCACTTCATAAACTTTCATGAACTTTCATGGTTCAAAACATGCTTCATTTGCATCCTTATCCTTGTATGATCATCCACAACTCTTGACTTGCATTTTCTTTATCTCTTAGCGTCATTAACATCATTTTTATGCTTCTGGTTTTGGTTTTCATCATTGCATCCTTCTCATTTTCATTCCATTTCATTTTCTTGTTGCTAACTTTTCAGGTGGTAAGTCATTGAGAAGTGAATTTGCCTTCACTTCTCATAATCTTTTCTCATCTCTCTTATGCATTCATTGCTGCATTTTGTTTGTATATTTGATTGAGCTTTCTCATTCATGCTCCTTCCCCTCTTTATTTCTTCAAGCAACTTATCTTCTTAAGTGAAGTAAGTTGTTTTGCTTCTTTCTGCTTAATCTCCTTCCCTCTGCTTCTTCCTTGGTGGCTCTTCTCTTGAAGATCTCTTGCAAGCTTCATAAACCCTAGGAATACCCAAGCATGATCACAATTAGGGTTTGATTAGTCCCCCCATTAGTTTTACCTTTGTGTCATCTTTGAGTCTTCTCTTCTCATCTCTTAATCATGGACTAAACCTTAAAGGTTTTAAGGCTTTGTGATTAGGGTCATGCCTGTATCCTTCTATTAGGATGGAGTGTATAACTTTAATCCTAAGTGTTAAGCCCTTAATGTGTTTAAACCCTTTAATAAATCCACCTAATAATCACTAAGACATCAAGCTTGTAACTTGGGCCTTGCATTAGGGTTTTAATTCTTCCTTAAATGGTCAAGAAGGACTAACCCTAGTGTTAATGGACAAGTCCCCCTCAAGTTGTCTTACAAACCCTAAAATCCATTTCTTAACCTTACCATTAATTAAAATCCACTTTAATAAAGGCTTTGTTTTGTCATGAGGTTAATCCCTAATCATGGATTAAGTTGAGGAGCCTTCCTCAGCTTAAATGTTCTCATCTATTATCCTTCTATAAGGATGGTGTAATGAGTCCATTAAATCCTTGATTATGGCTTAAACTCATTACTTAACACTAAACAAAAACACCAAAAACATCTAAATAAATGCAAGTAGGTTAATGATCTTAACCCTACATCATGGAGATTAAGAGTGAGGTGGTTACTTCACACTTAAGGTATTCTCATTACCCCTAATCAGAGGGAGGATGTGATGAGTTTACTAACCCTTGGTTTAGGCTTAAGCTCATTTTCTTATGACAAACTTCAAAAAGAAATAAAAGAAAACATCAAAAACAAACAATAATCGTCTCCTCCGGGATTCTTTTCTCACCCAATTCACTCACAAACGAGAACTTGCTTCTTCCGTCTAATGCAAGACAGTTTGCACCTGAGCCAGACAGGTCATACACTTGAGCATAGACAAGTAAGCAGTTCACAAGTCAATTTATCTTTCAGTCTCTTTGAGTCGAACTACGATGTTCTGACTTCCTTATTGCACGAGAGGATACGTAGGCATAACTTCACATTTATCGAACAAAAGTCTCTGTTTATCCCCCCTCCTTCCAACATTATTCTTTAAGCCTCAAAATCTTGAGCTTCATATTCTTTTCTTACACTGACACTCTTTTATCTCACATCACACTTCTTTTGCACTGACATTTGCATTCTTTTCCATCTTTTACACACAAAATAGCACTGACACTGCCCATTTAAACACAAGCCTTTCAAGCGTGGATCCCGTCGAGTACGGCGGACAATCTGGGTGCTAATACCTTCCCAGGTTGTAACCAACCCCCTTTCTCAGTTTCTCTGGTTCGCGACCGTCTTATCCATCTTTTCTTAGGTTTATGCAGCATTACCTTTCCTTCGGGATAAAAATGCCTAGCTGGAGACTCTTTTCATTCCTTTCCCTTTCGCCGACCGTTCGCGTCTGTACCCCTATCTGACCAGGTGTCATTTGGTGGGAGCGACAGCTTGGCGACTCTGCTGGGGACCCTTATACTGTAACCAGGGCTTCTGGTTCTTTTTGTGGGTTCCTCCTAGCGCTTGTTTGATTTGTGTTTACTGGGGTGTTATGTGTTAATTGTGTTTATTTATTTGCTTTATTTATTGCTTTATGTATAGTTTTATTTACTACTTTCTTTACAGTTTTACATATTTCATACTGTCAATATCATTGCTGGATCTGGCTTCTGTTTTGGTGGGTGGGGTTCCATTGAGAGTTTGAGGTCCTATACCTGGGACCTGAATGACACCTAGGCTAGAGTGGTTCATGTTCTTTACCATTCCATTTCGGTCTGGTGCGGGAATATGAAACACGGTTCAGATGTGGGTTTCTCCTTGAGAACTCTGTGCTACAGATTTCCTGTAGTGCTAGGGCTATCTGGGAAGCCTGCTAAGTCTGGATGACCTTTATTATGACCTTCAGAAGCTGAGGTGAATTAGAGGAGGATCTTTTATGGTTATTGTAAGCATTGTACCTCCGGGTTAGAAGTGTTTACACTTCTCATAACTGATCCAAGTCTGAAGATCCTTGTTCTAGAACACTGCCTGTGAGGGGGTTGGGCTGTTTACAGGTTTGCAGGTACCCTTGGCCACATCATACCCTGTTTTTGTTTTGTTTAAGAGTACTCCACTTTGGACAGTTCTTGTGATTAACCCGGGACATGTGACTCTTTATTTGAGTCCCCCACCTTGGTTACTGGATTTCTGAGCCTCCATCTGGACCTTTTTGTTGAACATACATGGGCCTTATACCAAGACAAATAACCAGATCCAGCTTGATCACAAACCCTTGCATATCATTTGCATATATCATCATTGCATCATTTAACATTTGTTTATTTGTTTTTCAGGGTATCCACATCATATCTGGTTTGGTTTTGACCCCTTCTTCCGCATAGATCTCTGCTTCATCAGTTATCTACTTCAGTTATTTTCATCATCACCAGCATCAGCCTGTCAATGGCTCATTTCCAGCACCAGTCTGTGATCTTCATCAGTACCAATCTTCAGTTTCTTCAGCAGCATTCATGACTACTCCCAGGAAGAGCAACATATCCTACCATTTCCTTGAACCTATATTGACTGGTATCAGGCAGGTGCAGTCACTTATCACACCTGACCACATCCCATTGTTTAGAGAACATTATGGAGGTATCCTGGATATGGTTATGGACCTTGACCCTTCTCAGAGGAGCATGATCCACACATGCTTGCAGTTTTATGATCCTCCATTGAGATGTTTCACCTTTCCAGACTTCCAGCTAGGGCCTCTGCTGGAAGAGTTTTCTTCATTGATTGGAGTACCTATCAGGGGTGGAATCCCTTTCAACCCAGAGATGCCAGTACCCAGAAATGAAGAAGTAGCAAAGGCACTGTACATGGAGCCTGCCTTGATTGAGCAAAGTATGACAACAAAAGATGGGATCCCTGGTTTGCACTTGGACTTCTTGGTTTCTCAGGCCATCCTGAAGGCCTCATTGGGAGAATGGAAGGCAGTCTGTGCACTGTTAGCCCTCAGCATATATGGGGCTATACTGTTTGCAGATGAGCCTGTAGATGTTTAGAATTGGCATAATTTTTGACCAACAAGAATTGTTGAACTTAGTTCAGGATGTCACATCAGATATTGTGACATTATCAAACAGAGTATAAGTTAATGAACTTAATTCAGGATATCACACCAGATGTTGTGACATTGTATCAGTTAATGAAGTAAGTTCAGTTTACAAGATGTCACACCAGATGTTGTGACATTGTATCAGTTAATGAAGTAAGTTCAGTTTTCAGGATGTCACACCAGATGTTGTGACATCTCAAACCTGCTACCAGAATTAATTAATGATTAACAAAAATGAGTAAATTCAGGGAAGTTATCTGGAATTAATTATGATTGGATAAAACAGAAGAAGGCGCATCTGTAGGGAGTTTGGTTATATGATTTCAGTATAAACAGAAGAACTGATTCACCTAGAATCACGGAAGTAACAAACCCTAATTCAAGGTGTTAGCAGCATGCGTATCAGGATTGGATAACCTACAGAAAGCCCAAAATCCAAGCACCTATTTAAGCAACAGAAACTCTCAGAATAGAGTACGAAATTAAGAAGACTAAATAGGGTGGTTGTTTTTTAATAGCAGGTTGTTACTGTGTACCACTTTATGAGCTTTTAAGCAAAAGTGTATTTGTGTCTTGATTGAAACTGTGAAGTAAGATCAAGTTGTTTTGTTTGAAGTATGACTTCAATTTTATTAAACTTGTAAACACATCACTGTGTGATTGAGGGGGAATGAGTTGGTACTCATATCTAAGTTGTGTCTTAGGTAGAAATTGCCTTAGGTAGATATTAAGTGAAAGATTAAACTGAGTGGTTTAAGTCTAGAATTAATATTACTTATATTGGATTTCCTTCCTGGCTTGGTAGCCCCCAGATGTAAGTGTGGTTATACACTGAACTGGTTAAACAATTTCATGTGTTGTTTAATTTTCCTGCACTTTAAGTTTTAGTCAAGTTGTCAAGTGTTTAAACATCTCATTCGACATCACGTACCTGATCACATAATTTCAATTGGCATCAGAGCAGGCACCCTGCCTGTTTAACTGGGTGAGATCTAGGGACTTTAAATTCTGGAAACATGGACAGAGATGTAGGATCTGTAAACAGACCACCTATATTGGATGGATCTAATTATGACTACTGGAAGCCAAGAATGGTAGCATTCTTAAGATCACTTGACAATAGGGCCTGGAAAGCAGTCAACAATGGATGGGAGCACCCTGTCCAAGACAGCAAAGATGGAGCAAAAGTGTTGAAACCTGAAGAAGAATGGAGTAAGGAGGAAGAAGATTCATCACTTGGCAATTCCAAGGCCTTAAATGATTTATTCAATGGCATTGATAGGAACATCTTCAGACTTGTGCATCACTGTGAGCTGGCCAAAGATGTTTGGGACACTCTCAAAACAACTCATGAAGGAACATCAAAGGTGAAGATGTCAAGACTTCAACTTCTCACCACCAAGTTTGAAAACTTGAGAATGAAGGAAGATGAAACAATTCATGAGTTCTACATGAACATCTTAGAAATAGCCAATACTTCTGGTGCTTTGGGAGAAAAGATGACTGATGAAAAGCTTGTAAGAAATATTCTCAGATCTTTGCCAAAAAGATTTGACATGAAGGTCACAGCAATAGAAGAAGCTCAACACATATGCACAATGAAGGTTGAAGAGCTCATTGGTTCCCTGCAAACATTTGAGATGGGAATGAATGACACAATTGTAAAGAAGAACAAAAGCATAGCCTTGGTGTCAAATACTGATAAAGAAGAAGAAATTAATGAAGCAGAACCTGAAGAAAATTTATCAGAAACCATTGCTATGCTTGGAAGACAATTCAAAAAGATTCTCAGAAAGATGGAAGACAAGTCCAGACCAAGTGGAAGATACTCAAACTCTTCTGAGAATAAAAGACCTTATGATGCTAATAGAAGGTCAAATTATGATGAAAAGACCAATCAAGAAAAAGGGATTAAATGCCATGGATGTGAAGGATATGGACACATCAGAAATGAATGTCCTACCTATTTAAAAAGGCAGAAGAAAGGTCTCTCTGTAACCTGGTCTGATGAAGACTCAGGATGTGATTCAGAAGAAGAATCAGCTAAGCATATCACTGCTCTAGCTGGATTATGTGAATCTGAAAGTGAATCCAGTGATGAGGAGCTTACTTTTGAAGAGCTTGAGCAATCATACAGAGAACTGGTTAAAAGGAGCACTGAAATATGCATGGAGAGTATAAAGCAGAAGAAGCAGATTGAGGCACTAAAGGATGAAAAAACAAGTGATCTAGAGATCATTGACACCTTGAAAAGTGAAGTAAGCCTTATCAACTCCAAGTTAGAGCATATGTCCAAATCTGTTAGAATGTTGAACAGTAGCTCAAACACACTGGATGTTATTCTCAACAACAATAAGCATTCAGGGGATAAAAGTGGACTGGGATTTAACAAAGATCATAAGGTTGAAGCTAGCACCAACAAAACTACTTCAAATTCCATACAGTCAAACAAGATGTCCCAACAGATGCTTCAACATCATGAAAAGAACACAAAGTCAAACATAATGTTCCAACAGATGTCTCAACATCATGAAAAGAATATAATGAAGAAGAAGTATCAAAGATGGAGATGTCATCATTGTGGAAGGTTTGGACACATCAAACCTCATTGCTACAAGTTGCATGGATATCCAAATCAGATGTATCAGCAACCTCCTAAGCAGAAGATAGAGGTTACCAAGAAAGTGCTGCATAGACATCAACATTAAAGATATCAACAACCCCCTAAGCAGAAGACATAGGTCATCAAGAAAGTATGGGTACCTAAAGCTAGTCTTCATGCTGATCAAAGATACATGCCCAAGAACAAGTTCAACAAACAACCTTGGAGCTCTACTAATGGACACTACACATGGCAGAGGCATCAAAAGAAACCTCAATACAAATGGTCAAAGAAGGGTGTTGCATATATAGCTCATACATCTCTAAGAGTATCAGCTAAAGAAGACTAGTACTTTGACAATGGATGTTCAAGACACATGACTGGATTGAAGAATCTGCTAGTAGACTTAAAGTCATATTCATCCAGATATGTAACCTTTGAAGATGGAGCTAAAGGAGAAATCAAGGGAGTTGGGACCTTGGACTGTCCAGATGTACCAAGACTAGATGATGTGCTGCTGGTAAAAGGATTGACTGCTAACTTGATCAGCATAAGTCAATTATGTGATCAAGGTTACAGTGTAAACTTTACCAAAACTGAATGCATAATGTCTAATAAAGAACAAAAGGTTGTCATGAGAGGATCCAGATCTAAAGACAACTGTTATATGTGGGAACCTCAAGACTTCAGTCTCACTTCAACTTGCTCTTTAGCCAAAGAAGAAGAAGTGAAACTATGGCACCAAAGACCGGGTCATCTTCATTTCAGAGGCATAAAGAAAATCATATCTATGGATGCTGTGAGAGGTATTCCTAAACTGAAGATTGATGATGGCAAAATATGTGGTGAATGTCAAATAGGCAAGCAAACCAAGATGTCCCATCCAAAGCTCCAACATCTGACAACTTCCAAAGTTTTGGAATTATTGCATATGGATCTTATGGGACCTATGCAGGTTGAGAGTCTTGGTGGTAAGAGGTATGCCTATGTGGTGGTTGATGACTTTTCAAGGTATACATGGATAAATTTTATCAAAGAAAAGTCTGATGTATTTGATGTATTCAAAGATTTATGCCAAAGAATACAAAGAGAAAAAGCCAGCTGTGTGGTCAGAATAAGAAGTGACCATGGAAAGGAGTTTGAGAACCAAATATTCTTAGATTTCTGTTCTTCAGAAGGAATCAATCATGAATACTCTTCACCAATCACTCCTCAACAGAATGGGATTGTTGAGAGGAAGAATAGAACTATCCAAGAATCAGCAAGAGCTATGATCCATGCTAAAAAGTTACCATTGTACTTCTGGGCTGAAGCTATGAACACAGCTTGTTACATTCATAATAGAGTAACTCTAAGGAAAGGAACCTTATCCACAATCTATGAAGTCTGGAAGGGTAGAAAACCCACAGTTAAGTACTTCCATGTGTTTGGAAGTAATTGTTATATTCTGGCTGATAGGGAGCAAAGAAGAAAAATGGATCCTAAAAGTGATGAAGGGATTTTCCTTGGATACTCTATAAACAACAGAGCCTATAAAGTATTTAACTCTAGAACCAAGGTTATCATGGAGTCCATAAATGTAATAATTGATGATGCCCCTGCAGATGTTACAGAAGATGTTGGAACATCTGCTGACAGCCAAACTGAAGCTGAAGAAAAGAGTGATCATCCTGACTTCACTCAAACTGATGCAAGGACAGAACAATCCAGCAAACCTCCCTCCATCAGAATCCAGAAGGATCATCCCGAAGATTTGATAATTGGGGATCCCAACAGAGGTGTAAGCACTAGATCAAGAGATGTGATTTCAGGTTCCTGTTTTGTCTCAAAAATAGAACCTAAAAACATCAAGGAAGCTCTTACTGATGAGTATTGGATTTGTGTTATGCAAGATGAATTAGGTCAATTCACAAGGAATGAAGTGTGGGATCTTGTTCCTAGACCTGATGACATAAATATGATTGGCACTAAATGGGTGTATAAGAACAAGTCAAATGAGCAGGGAGTTGTTACAAAGAACAAAGCTAGACTTGTAGCTCAAGGATACACAGAAATTGAGGGAGTAGACTTTGATGAAACCTTTGCACCAGTAGCAAGGCTTGAATCAATCAGACTACTTTTAGGAATTGCTTGTATCTTGAAGTTCAAGCTATTTCAAATGGATGTGAAAAGTGCCTTTCTAAATGGATATCTTAATGAAGAGGTATATGTAGAACAACCTAAGGGATTTGTTGATCCAAGCTGTCCAAATCATGTGTACAAACTAAGGAAGGCTCTTTATGGACTGAAGCAAGCTCCAAGAGCATGGTATGAAAGGCTGACTACTTTTCTTATCAAGCAAGGGTACATGAAAGGTGGAATAGACAAAACCTTGTTTGTTAAAGATGAAGAAGGAAATGTCATGATTGCTCAAATATATGTAGATGACATTGTGTTTGGTGGGATGTCAGACAGGATGGTTAAACATTTTGTCACTCAAATGGAATCTGAATTTGAGATGAGCCTAGTAGGAGAATTAACCTACTTTCTTGGACTGCAAATAAAGCAAATGGAGGACTCCATGTTCATTTCCCAAAGCAAGTATGCTAAGAACATTGTCAAGAAATTTGGGATGGACAATTCTACTCATAAGAGAACTCCTGCCCCCACACACTTAAAGCTGACTAAAGATGACAAGGGTGAGAATGTAGACCAAAGCCTATACAGAAGTATGATTGGAAGCTTATTATATCTGACTGCTAGCAGACCAGACATAGCCTTTGCAGTAGGTGTATGTGCAAGATATCAAGCTGATCCAAAAGTTAGTCATCTAAACCAAGTCAAAAGAATTCTGAAATATGTCAATGGTACTTGTGACTATGGCATAATGTACTTTCATGGATGCAAACCAATTTTCACTGGCTTCTGTGATGCTGATTGGGATGGAAGTGCTGATGACAGAAAAAGCACATCAGGAGGATGCTTCTTTCTAGGAAACAATTTGATTTCTTAGTTCAGTAAGAAACAAAATTGTGTATCCTTATCTACTGCTGAAGCTGAATATATTGCAGCTGGAAGCAGTTGTTCACAGTTGGTTTGGATGAAGTAAATGCTCACAGAGTACAATGTCCCACAAGATGTCATGACATTGTACAGTGACAACTTAAGTGCTATTAACATATTAAAGAATCCTATCCAACATAGCAGGACCAAGCATATTGATATCAGGCATCATTTCATCAGAGATCTTGTGGAAGAGAAAGTGATCTCATTGGAACATGTAGCTACAAATCAGCAATTGGCTGATATATTTACTAAAGCTTTGGATGCTACCCAATTTGAATACCTAAGGGGTAAATTGGGAATCTGTTTATGTGAAATATAGCAGTTATGGAGATGTGTCAACATGTCATATGACATCGTGTGGCATGATCACCAAATGGCAACACCAGTCTGGTCAAGGACTCTGGGTATTCCACTCCTAAAATTTCTCCAAGTAACGGCTACTTATAAAAAATATCAGCTTGTTCTCAGCTATTCATCTTCTCATCATCCTCTCAAAATGAATTGCATACTCTAACTGTTTTTCAGAACTCATCAAAATCATTCAAACCTAAACTCTTCATCCACCACTTTCGAAAATGTCTCAACATCAAAACCCTAACCTCTCTGAAGAAATCCTCAATCAAGAAAATGTGGTACATGCAACCCCCATCTCTGTGGTACCTATGGATTCAACTCCAATAGACGAAATCAGAGGAAGTGTTCCTCTTGCTCAAAAGCCAAGAACCCCTACTGTGAGAAGGGCAAAGGAACCTGTATTCAGCAAAGTCAAAGGGAAGCCTTCATCATCAAACACCACTCCAAAAGCCTCTGAATATGTGGATGATTCTATAAAGGAACTGGTGAACAGGATTTTGTCTGAGCAAAGAGTTGTGAGTGGCATATCTATCCCTCTGAACACCATGCCATCTCCACAAGAAGAACAACAAAATCAGGCTGAAGAGGACACTCCTGCTCAACAGGATGTCCCAATAGATGTTGAAACATCTGAGGACCAGCAAAAGGCCTCCACTGATGATGCTGATGAAACATCTGAGGACCAACAAAAGGCCTCCACTGATGGTGATGATGAAACATCTGAGGACCAGCACAAGGCCTCCACTGATGATCAAGCCTCTGTTGATCCACTTGCTGAAGAGGAGACTGCTCAACCTCCTCCTGTTGTAAACATAGAGCATGATTCTGACACAGAAATCATTGCTTCTGTAAACCCAAGCATAGCCAAAAGGCTTAGGACTAGGAAGGAAAAGAAGACTGCAGGACATGCAACTCCTGAGAAGAAGCAACCTACACCAAAGAAGGATAAAGCTAAAGTTGCTTTTGGTCTTACCAAACAATGAAGCAAGGTGAATACACAGAAGAGGAAAGCTGTCACCCCTCCAGATTCAGATGTTGAAGAGGATGTCCCAACATCCCCACCAAAGAAGAAACCAGCACCCTCAAGGTCCTCCTCTGTTGTTCCAGAAGCTCCTCTGGATAACATTTCATTCCATCATGTGTCAAGTGTGAGCAGATGGAAATTTGTCTATCAAAGAAGGGTAGCACTTGAAAGAGAGCTGAGCAGTAATGCACTTGAGTGCACTGAGGTAATTGATCTCATCTCTTCTGCTGGCTTATTCAAAACAGTGTCAAACTTCTCTCCTTGCTATGAGCTGCTAGTCAAGGAATTCATTGTCAACCTTCAAGAAGACTGTGCTGATGGTAAGTCAGCTGACTTCAGAAAGGTGTATGTAAGAGGGAGATGTGTGGAATTCTCTCCTAGGGTTATCAACCACTATCTAGGAAGAGAATCTGATGGACCTAATGAGCTGGGAAAGACAGATAACCAGGTGTGCAAGGTCATCACTGCCAATCAGGTCAAGACTTGGCCAGTTAAAGGGAAACTTTCTGTTTGCTTGCTAACAAGAAAGTATGCAATGCTGCATAGGATTGGCACTGCAAACTGGGTCCCTACCAACCATACCTCCTCAATAGCAACTGGTTTGGGCAGGTTCATATATGATGTGGGCACCCAAACAAAGCTGGATTTTGGGGCCTATATTTTTGATCAGACATTGAAGCATGCTGGAACATCTGCAACAAAGCTGCCTATTGCCTTCCCTTCTTTGCTGTGTGGAATAATTATTAGCCAGTATCCAGGTATCCTCACTGAGAAGGATTCAATCTGCAAAAGAGAGAGTCCTCTGGCCTTCCACTATAAGTTGTTCTTAAGTCATCATGCAGCTGATGTTGAAGCTCCCTCTGGGACATCCGCTGGACCTTCAAAGGCAAAGTCTCCAATATCCAAAGCTGCTTTGATTGCTGAGCTGAAGAACACATGCAAAGAACTGGATGCCAGGAAGCAGAAGCTTGAAGAGATTATCCAAAGGCTGGAAATTGAAGAGAGTGCTCAGAAGGCTGTTGCTTCTGATGAGGAAACTGAAGAAGAGGAAGAAACTGAATATGAAGATTCTGAGTGAAAAATGTATGTGAGGAATATGTAATGTCTGCTTCAGCATTGTATTTTGAATTTGATTTTGTAATTCTCTCTGTCAATGTAAAATTTGGCCCCAATTTATGTCTAACAAGGGGGAGAAGAGAACTGAACAACAACAACAATGTATGATGCAGTTTACTGATTAATGAAAAATGACTTTTGTTTGCTTCTGAACTAAAGCTGTGTTTTTAATAAAAAAATTCCGTTGAAACAAGTCAGAACACATGTAGGTTTGAGGGGGAGTAAACTCACACATGACTCAACAGAAAAGAACTGTTGTACTCTGATAAAAGAAACTCTGCTGCACTCTGATAAACCAGAAGATTATGTTAGCCAAAAATTAGCCAAAGGGGGAGTTTGTAGATGTTTAGAATTGGCAGAATTTTTGACCAACAAGAAGTGTTGAACTTAGTTCAGGATGTCACATCAGATATTGTGACATTATCAAACAGAGTATAAGTTAATGAACTTAATTCAGGATATCACACCAGATGTTGTGACATTGTATCAATTAATGAAGTAAGTTCAGTTTACAGGATGTCACACCAGATGTTGTGACATTGTATCAGTTAATGAAGTAAGTTCAGTTTTCAGGATGTCACACCAGATGTTGTGATATCTCAAACCTGCTACCAGAATTAATTAATGATTAACAGAACTGAGTAAATTCAGGGAAGTTATCTGGAATTAATTATGAATGGATAAAACAGAAGAAGGCGCATCTGTAGGGAGTTTGGTTATATGATTTCAGTATAAACAGAAGAACTGATTCACCTAGAATCAAGGAAGTAACAAACCCTAATTCAAGGTGTTAGCAGCATGCGTATCAGGATTGGATAACCTACAAAAAGCCCAAAATCCAAGCACCTATTTAAGCAACAGAAACTCTCAGAATAGAGTACGAAATTAAGAAGACTAAATAGGGTGGTTGTGTTTTAATAGCAGGTTGTTACTGTGTACCACTTTATGAGCTTTTAAGCAAAAGTGTATTTGTGTCTTGATTGAAACTGTGAAGTAAGATCAAGCTGTTTTGTTTGAAGTATGACTTCAATTTTATTAAACTTGTAAACACATCACTGTGTGATTGAGGGGGAGTGAGTTGGTACTCATATCTAAGTTGTGTCTTAGGTAGAAATTGCCTTGGGTAGATATTAAGTGAAAGATTAAACTGAGTGGTTTAAGTCTAGAATTAATATTACTTATATTTGATTTCCTTCCTGGCTTGGTAGCCCCCAGATGTAAGTGTGGTTATACACTGAACTGGTTAAACAATTTCCTGTGTTGTTTAATTTTCCTGCACTTTAAGTTTTAGTCAAGTTGTCAAGTGTTTAAACATCTCATTCGACATCACGTACCTAATCACAGAATTTCAGAGCCTAAATTTGTCAGCAAGAATGACATCCATCTGTTTCTTCTGAAGAACCCAGTGCCTACACTACTGGGAGACTTTTACTACTCCATTCATCAGAGGAATGAGAAACAAAGGAGGAAGTTGGTGAGATGTTGTGCTCCTTTGTTTTACACTTGGCTGCTCAGACACCTGCCTAAGTCAGATGCCTTCCTAAACCCTCACCAACAGAAGAATTGGGCCAAGAGGCTCATTTCTTTGACTTCAGATGATATTAGATGGTGCACCCAAAGCACCAAGGGCAAGGACATTATCACCAGCTGTAGACAATACCCAAATGTACCTCTGATAGGAGTAAAGGGTTGCATCAACTACAATCCTTTTTTGTTTAAGAGACAACTGGGCTATGCTTTGGTTCACCCTCCCAGAGTGCAAGATTTGGCTGAGACCCTGTATTGTGAAGTGAAACCTAATTCAGCTGCTGTCAGACAAGCATCCTGGGCTTGGGACAACATCCAGACAAAAGGGATGGCTATTCTTGGAAGGTTTAATAATGTTTCTTCAGCTCAGTACTATGACTGGTCCCGTGCGAGAGCTCAGATTATTAGAATGCCTTTCACCTTGGAGGACATACCTGGACCATCTGCAGTACAACCTGCAGTAACTGTCAGCCTAGAAGAATTTGAGAAGCTAAAAGAAAGAAATGAGAATCTATCTCAAGCTTTGGAGAAGACTCTTTGGGAAAGAAGTGATGGTCGTCTGGACATTGAGAGATTGGAAAAGCTCAGGGTGGAGCATCTTGCCAAAATTGAGAAGATAGAGGATTACATAAGGAAAGCAAAGGCTGAGGAAAAAATATTGAAGAATGCCTGTAAAGAAGCCAAGATTCAGAAGGCTAGGAATGAGCTTTATCTGCAAGAGACTCAGGCTAGGTGGGTCAGGATCACTGAAGCCCGTACACAAGAAGACCAGAAAACTCAAGCCAAGATTGAACAACTAGAGGCCAATGAGAAAAAGCAGCAGGAAGCTTTGTTGGCAGCCCAGAAGGAGATTTCAGAGTTGAAGCTCAGAGCAGGATTGAAAAGATCAAAGGACCAGGACAGACATAAAAAGCTGACCACTGCCATTGCCACCAGGAACCTCCTCATAAGGACCATTACAGAGCACCCAGCTGGTCCAGTGACTGAGGCACTTCTGAAGGAGGTCAAAGAGGATGAGTTTGGGTTGGATGTCTGATTCTTTGCTTGTTATTATTTCCGTTTGATGTACTTTTCCTTTTATTGTATTTTGACCCTCCATGGGCATGTGTTGTAAAACAGACTATGTATTGTTCATCATTTGTAATATATTAGTTTGCTTTCATTAGGCTTCTTTTCTCAGCAACATCAAACATCTTCCTCGAGGTCTGGAAAGGTCAAGACCAAGAACCAAACCGGATACCTTGGAAAACAAATAAGCATACTGCATTGCATACTAACTTTTGTTTTGTTTTGTAGGTTTTATTATTATTGCTTCTAACTTTGTTGTCAGTTCAGGAAACATTGCTCGTCGCCGAGTGTTCCCTGTCAACCGCATGCACCGGTACCCGACTCGTAACAACCTTCCCGGTATTCAAATGGAACAAGTACAGCGGGATCTGACTGAGGTCAGAAATCAGATGGCTAATGAGAGAGTGGAGATGAGAAATAAGATGTCTCAATTCATGACTGTGATGACTGGCTTGGCCCAGAGTCAAGAAAGGTTAAGAGAACTGGTGGAAAGACAAACTCCTGAAGAGCCTCATCTTGGAACAGGAGGAACTAGTAACAATGAACGGGGTCAGCCTCGTATTGACCCACCAATATTTGGACCTCATCTGGATCCAGAAGCTAACATCCCGAGGAATGTGCAAGGTAATACTGCTGGAGGGAGAATCTTGCAATAAGATCCCCAAGAAGAGCAGTTTACTGTTATGGGAGCTGGAGATGAAGTATATGACAGGAGATTGGACGAAATTGCTGAGAAGTTGAGATCTTTCGAGTCTCAGAATTCTTTGGGCTTCGATGTGATGGACATGGGGCTAGTGGATGGGGTGAGAATTCCCCACAAATTCAAACCCCCATGCTTTGAAAAGTACAATGGCACCTCCTGTCCTCGCACTCACCTGCAGTCTTTCCTGGGAAGACTCAAAGCATACACTATGGATGAAAAGCTGTGGATGTTCTACTTTGAAGACAGTCTGACTGGGGCTTCAAGAGAGTGGTATTCATATTTATATAGGGCCACTATTAGATGCTGGAAGGATTTAACTGAAGCTTTCATCAGACAATATCAATACAACCTGGACATGGCTCCCAATAGGACCCTCCTAATAGGAATGTCTCAGTCTTCTAGAGAGAGCTTCAGGGAATATGCCCAAAGGTGGAGACAGCTTGCTGCTGCTGTCCAACCACCCATGTCAGAGAGGGAAATGGATGACATGTTCATGAATACATTGCAAGGGAATTATATTGACAGATTGGCTGCCTTCTCCTCTACCAGTTTTGCTGATGTGGTCATAGCTGGTGAAAGGATTGAAAGCCTTTTAAAGATGGGCAAAATTTCCGATAGTGGTGCAAGTTCGTCTAGCAATCCCAGAAAGCCTTTTGTGGGACCCCGAAGAGCTGGTGAGACAAATTCCGTTCATGCAAGCAGGGGCAGGCCTCAGTATGTTCACCGGTCAGTAGCAGCTGTTACCATTCCAGCTCTGATTCCTCAACAATCAGCATATCCTCAACAACAACAACCATAGTATCAACAACAAGTTCAGTATCCGCAACAGAGAACCTACAATAACAGCAACAACAACCAACAACAGCGTCCTTTCCAACAAAGACCATCACAAGCAAACAGGGTAAATGACCCAATCCCAATGCCGTATGCTGCACTCTTGCCACAACTCCTAAAGCTCAACCTAGTTGAGTTAAGGACATTGGCACCTCCGGATCCCACCAATATGCCAAAGAATTATGACGCAAATGCCAGGTGTGCATTCCACTCAAACGCACCGGGACATAATACTGAAAAATGCAGGGCCTTACAAATGAGAGTCCAAGACCTGGTGGACTCAAAAGCTCTCAACTTTGCACCTCCTCCGAATGTTACAAGGAATCCAATGCCTAGTCACAACGGGCCTAGGATTAATGCTATTGAGGAAGGCAAACCATCCACCTTAATCACCAGTGTTGCACAAATTCGAACACCTTTGGTTGAAATCAAAGCCCAACTTTTAGAATGCCAAGTGTTCCCTGGGTGTGAGCTCGACTGTGAGTATTGCAATATTGCAGTCAATGGGTGTGAAAGGCTGAGAAACGGCATAGATGGTCTTATTAAGGATGGTATCCTTCAGATTACGACAACAACGCCTACAAATCCAATAATTCCTTCACCGACAATCACAGATACTCCTACAACGTCAGCAACCATTGTTCCAACGGATTCTACTACAACTTCAACAACTGCTCAATCAATCACTTCAACGGATACAAGTTCAGTCACCATCCCTGCTACAACTTCAACACCCATCCAGCCAATAGTGTCTTCTACAACATCAGCAACAATTGATGAAAGCGTCTCAATGGTTACCATATACTATGACCCTGCAAATGTTCCTGCCAACAACTCACAAAATGCCACTCTTGTCAGAGCACCAGTTACCATATACTATGATCCACACACCATTGTGGTCCCTTCTGCAGCTGCTATCAGTCTGATCACTATCACAGTGCCTGGGCCAGTTCCTTACGAAAGCAATAATGCCATCCCTTGGCATTATGGCTCAGATCTATACTGCGAGGGGCAGAAAATCACTTTAGAATCATCAACTTCTTCACCCCAAATAGACAATGTGGGGGGAGGCGGAGGCTTCACTAGAAGCGGACGTCTCTTTGCCTCGCAAATTCCAAGACTCATTGCAGAAGCAGAAGTTGCTGCTAAGGCAAAAGGGAAGAGCATGGTGCAAGAAGAACAAGTTGTCAAAGAAGCCTTGAAGACTCCTTTTGATCAAGAGGTTGATGAATTCATGAGAATCATAAAGAAAAGTGATTACAAGGTGGTAGACCAGCTTCACCAAACACCTTCCAAGATCTCCATATTATCATTGCTAATGTGCTCCGAGGCTCATCGGAACACACTATTGAAAGTTCTGCACGCAGCTTATGTGCCGGAGGAGATTACCGTCAATCAGTTAGAGGCCGTGGTTGGAAATGTCAACGCTAGTAATGGACTAGGATTTACCAACACTGATCTGACAACGGAAGGTCGGAATCACAACAAGGCTTTGTATATTACCTTGGAGTGTAAGGGTGCAGTTCTTTCCCACGTATTGGTGGACACAGGGTCATCCCTCAATGTCTTGCCCAAGAAAGCCCTTGTGAAGCTGGAGTATGATGGATTGACACTACGCCCAAGTAACTTGGTAGTGAGAGCCTTTGACGGTTCTAAAAGATCAGTTCTGGGAGAGATAGAATTACCAATAATGATTGGCCCACGGGTTTTCAAAACGACCTTCTTTGTGATGGATATACAGCCTGCCTACAGCTGTCTATTGGGTAGACCATGGATACACGCCGCCGGCGCCGTAACGTCAACCCTTCACCAGAAGTTAAAATTCAAGTGGGAAGGCCAAGTCATTACTATTTGTGGGGAGGAAGATATTTTTGTTAGCCAGCTGGCCACCTTCAAATACATTGAGATGGATGGAGAGATCCATGAAACCATGAGCCAAGGGTTTGAGGCCCTTAATATCAATGAAACATCTGATGTGCTTGGGACCTCCATCACATCATATCAGCAAGCCCGAAAGGTTGTTGAGGAAGGTACCGCCCAAGGCTGGGGCAAGCTGCTGCCCGTGGAGAAGAAAGAAGACCGATTCGGGTTGGGTTATAGATCAACTCGACAAGATCAATCAAAGGCTGCAATGGAGCCCAAGTTTATTAGTGGGGGGATGCTCACCCCGGATACTGTGAATAGCTTGGAAGATGAGTCAGAAGACGAGCGAAACCTGGAAAGCTGGATACGTCCAAAGATCCCGGGGAGCCATGTCTCAAATTGGTCTTCCCAGCAAATTATAAGGGTTACTCCTGTAGAGTAATTATTATTTCATGTATTTTGAAGCATGCATCAAGTCCTGCATCTTGCCCAAGATGTCAGGACTCATTTTGTAATCGGGCCATCTTGTATTTTGTGCAAAGATCAATTAATGAATATCAGGACATCTTTTGCAAATGAGTCTTTTCTTTTCCGCTCACTGTTTTTCATTTTTCACTTTTTGTACAAAAATAAAATGGCAATGCTTTTCAAAATAAAGAACCTCATTGTCACTTTTTCTAAATAAGATAAAACTGATCACAAAAATAAACCAATCTAAACCCTTGCAAAAAGTGCCCTCCAGACTGCACCGACAACAACACTGTGTCGCTCCCACCAAAATGACACAGGGCCAGAAGGGGTACAGACGCGAACGGTCGGCGAAAGGAGAGGGAATGAATAAAGTCTCCAGCTAGGCATTTTTATCCCGGAGGAAAGGCAATGCTGCATAGACCTAGAAAGATATGGATAAGACGGTTGCGAACCAGAGAGACTGAGACAGGGGGTTGGTTACAACCTAGGAAGGTATTAGCACCTAGATTGTTCATCGTACTCGACGGGATCCACGCTTAAAAGATTTGTGTTTTAAAGGGGTAGTGTCAGTGCAATTTGTGTGTCACAGCTGGAAAAGAATGCAAGTGTCAGTGTAAAAGAAATGTGAAGTGTATAAGGGAAGTGTCAGTGTAAGAACAGGAGTGAAATGCTCAAGATCATGAGGCTTAAAGAATAAGGCTGGAAAGAGGGGGGATATACAGAGACTTTTGTTCGATAACTGTTAAGTTATGCCTACGTATCCTCTCGTGCAATGAGGAAGTCAGAACACCGTAGTTCGACCCAAAGAGACTGAAAGATAAATTGACTTGTGAACTGCTTACTTGCCTATGCTCAGGTGTATGACCTGTCTGGCTCAGGTGCTAACTGTCTTGCATTAGACGGAAGAAGCAAGTTCTCGTTTGTGAGTGAATGAGATGAGAAAAGAATCCTGGAGGAGACGATTATTGTTTGTTTTTGTGTTTTCAATCTTTTATTGCTTTTTGGATTTGTCATAAGATAATGAGCTTAAGCCTAAACCAAGGGTTAGTAAACTCATCACATCCTCCCTCTGATTAGGGGTAATGAGAATACCTTAAGTGTGAAGTAAGCACCTCACACTTAATCACCATGATGTAGGACTAAGATCATTAACCTACTTGTGATTATTTAGATGTTTTTGTTGTTTTTGTTTAGTGTTAAGTAATGAGTTTAAGCCATTATCAAGGATTTAATGGACTCATTACACCATCCTAATAGAAGGATAACATATGAGAACATTTAAGCTGAGAAAGACTCCTCCACTTAATCCATGATTAGGGATTAACCTCATGACAAAACAAGGCCTTTATTGAAGTGGATTTAAATTAATGATAAGATGAAGAAATGATTTTTATGGTTTGTAAGACAACTTGAGGGGGACTTGTCCATTAACACTAGGGTTAGTCCTTCTTAACCAATTAAGGAAGAATTAGAACCCTAATGCAAGGCCCAAGTTACAAGCTTGATGTCTTAGTGATTATTAAGTGAATTGATTAAAGGATTTAAACACATTAAGGGTTTAACACTTAGGATTAAAGTTATACACTCCATCCTAATAGAAGGATGCAGGCATAAGCTTAATCACAAAGCCTTAAAGCCTTTAGGGTTTAGTCCCTGATTATGAGGTGAGAAGAGAAGACTTAAAGATGACACAAAGGTAAAACTAAATGGGGGACTAATCAAACCCTAATTGTTATCATGCTTGGAGATCCTAGGGTTTATGAGGCTCAAGAGAGAAAGATCTTCAGAGAAACCACCAGGAAGGAAGCAGATGAAAGGAGCAAAGAGAAGCAAAACAACTTGCTTCACTTAAGAAGACAAGTTGCTTGAAGGAAGAAAGTAAGAGAACATGAATGAGCAAGCTCACTCTAAAACACATATAAAATGCAGCAAAGAAAGTATGAAAGAGATGAAAAGAGATTGTGAGAAGTGAAGGCAAATTCACTTCTCAAACAACTTACCACCTGAAATGTTAGCACAAGAAAATGAAATGCAATGAGAATGAGATGCAATGCCATGATGCAAACCAAAACCAGAAGCAAAATATTGCCTTAAAATGAATTTAATTCTAATGAAAATGATCAAAAGGCATCAAGAACCAAAAAGAAATTTGGTTTAAGAGTTGGACAATGTTTCTAAATGTTTCTAAATGCAATGTGAATTTTTTTTGTGATTTTTAAATACCTAAATGCATTTTTAATTAATTAATTTTCATTAACTAATTAAAAATAAACATTTAAATGATTTAAAAATAATTTTCAGTGCAAAAAATAAAAATAAAAATAAAAATATTTTTGGGTTTTAAAAATTAATGAAATCTTTGACAAAAATTTTCATAATTTTTAAATGATTTTTGCTATTTTAAATAAAATGTACAAATTAAATGAAAAGAAAATGAAATAAAAATGAATAAATGGAAAAGTATGCAGATCCAAAGGCTGTAGTTTGAATGAAACACGCACGAATTGACTAGCGCGCAAATGGAAGGCTCAGATCATTTCTGGAAAAATTCAAATTTAATCCCAATTAATTAATTTAATAAATCAGAATTAGGGTTTAATGAAGGATTTGGTTCGTTCATTCGCGCGGGAGTCAACAAAAGTCCACAAGATCTAAGGCCCAGATTCAAACCAAACCCTAAACGCAATTAATGACTTAATGACATTCAGGTCACCGGAGAAGAGCTCCGGTCGTCTTCTCCGGTGACATCCCTCCCTGAAATTTTCAATCTCACTCTCTAGGTCATTTCTGGAGCTCTAAACCTCCAGATCACTTCCTCTCACCTCCCTAAGCTCATCCCTGCCCTCAAATGGAATTTATTTCTCACCATTAACAAGATTCGAAGCAAGGTTCAAAAATGGCAGAAATTTCAGTCAGACCATACACACTCATTTCTTCATCATTTTCAAAAATAAAAAGTTCATTGAACTCAGGGGATCAAACTTAACCATTTAGTAACTTAAAACAAAGCTTCTGGAAAAATGAATTTCAGTGGCTACCTGAGTTGAAGCTTTCAATCCAGGAGCTTTTTGACCAGTTCCTTGCTTCCAATCAACTCTACTGACCTCCCTCAAGTGTTTGCAAAGCTTGTTTGGAGTTTATTTTGGCTGGTTTGTGAGATTGATGGAGTTCTGTTCAGAGAGGGGAGGGAATCATGTTTTAGTTTCAGGGGGTTTCAAGGCAAGGTGAAGGGTCAGGGATGATCAGGGGAGTGTTTTGAGATGGATGGTGGAAGAAATTTGAGGAATGGGTGGCTGAGTTAAAGGATTCGATAGAAAATGCAAGATGGAGGATTTTTGTGAACTATGGCTATGAGAGAGATCAGGCTTGTGTGTCTATTGTGTTGAGTCTCTTTTGGTCCACTTATCACACTTGGATGGGTCAGAGAGGTTGGTGTGGCACTGTGGGATTGGTATGGGCCATTTTGCATAAAGTCAAGTCTAGGTGTACTTGAGGTATGGGCAAGTGGGAGGTTATGATAGGAGCATGGTTTGGCTCAGCTGAGATCATGGAGTCCTTGTGGATCAGATTTTGTGAGCTGTAACAAGTAGAGGCATGGCTACATGAGTTTTTGCAAGTTGGTACATCTTTGGCCCCTTTGTGATTACTTGAAGCATAAGTCATGAAAATGGACAAATCCTTGGTGCATTCTGATCTTTAGGCATTGGTTTATGTTTGTGCAAAGATTAGAAGTCCATTTGAAGTTACAATTTGCCTTGGCAAGAGGTTTTGCAACTTTGCCTCTTTGGTGCAAAACTTGAAATTATGTGATTTTTCCCAACTTTGACAAGCCATAACTTTTGATCCAAAATGAATTAGGATAATTTCTTGTATTTTTTGAAAAGGGAATGATCCATTCTACAACTTTCATGACCAAAGTTTTCTCATTTGAAGCATTTTTGAATCAATTTGAGGAGGTTGAAAAACTTTCCCAAAATGGCAAGTTTACATTACAAGTCACTTTCCCAAAAAGGCAATTTTGCAAATGGCTTGAAATTCTTCAATTTTGTGACCTTCTAACATCTTCTATGATCAAATAAAGATCATACACATTCAAAATGATTAAGAACACCCTTTGGTTGGGTCATTGGGGGCCTCAGATGCCCTGATTTTACACTGACTTGCTCAAGAAGTCAACTCTTGATCAGATGCCTTCCCCATTGAATTTCTTCATGAAAATTGATATGCATTATCATTATGACATATAGAGACCAATAGAAACAAGAATGACCAAAGAAATTGGAGTTATGGCCTCTGAAACCAAAACCCTAATTCTAGGTCATCTGTGTAGTTAAACCTGGCTCTGCTTCCATGCCAATCTCAGTTCTTGTGATTCTTTGACTTCATTGACTTTGTGAGGATAAAAAATGATGCTTGGACATACATGGATCCCTTTTAAGTGATTGATGACCTTTGGAGTGGCTCAAATGGCCCAGTGATGGCTCAGATCACAAACCCAAGATGCAGATGACTTTGAATCAATGCAGTGAATCAAAAATGCAATATGAGATGCTATGATTGAACTTATGCATATGAAAAAATCACAAGCCAATGTGAAATGAGTGAGGGAAAATTTGGGGTGTTTACACACTGCTATGAATTTGTATGACCTTGACAATCCAATCAATCAAGCTGATGAAGGGGTTGAAGAAGATTATGAGCTACCTGAAGAGCTAGCCAGGTTGTTAAGACAAGAGGAGAAGGTTATCACCCCTCATCAGGAGGAGGTTGAAACAGTTAATCTTGGTACGGAAGAAGACGTGAAAGAAGTTAAGATCGGGGCCTGCCTGCAAGATTCAGTGAAAGAGAAACTGATTGACATGCTTCGGGAGAATGTGGATGTTTTTGCTTGGTCTTATCAGGATATGCCAGGGTTGGACACCGACATTGTCATGCACAAGCTACCTCTGAAAGAAGATTGTCCACCAGTAAAACAAAAGTTGCGCCGTACTCGCCCATAATGGCAATGAAGATAAAAGAAGAGGTACAAAAGCAGTGGGACACAGACGAGTGTTGATCCTGCGGGGACTCTTCTGGGGAATGATAGACACAGACGAGTGTCTAAATTCTAAAAAGAGGTAAAAGTATCTGACATTGTGTATGGATTAAAGATGCGAACGAGCATCCTTAAGACCATGATACGGACGAGTATCAGTAAAAACAAACGCTGACACATGTTCAGAGATGATGATACGGACGAGTACCAACTGGTTAACAAAGAACACGGACGAGTGTCGGATCTGAGGGGATGTAAGTGATATATACAAGATACGGACGAGTATCTGTATGAGTAAAACAAGTATGAGTGGGACACGGACGAGTGTCTATCTTGCTGTGGAGAGCACGACACGGACGGGTGTCTGAAAAAGTGTATGTATATGTACAAATATATATGATTTACAAAGTGTTTAGGTAATTGTACTGGGGGAGGTGATACAGACGGGTGTCAAGGAGTTGTATGTATATGTATCTGTAAGGTGAGTGCAAAGGGGACGCTTTAGCTTTCTACTGGGGGTATGACACGGACGGGTGTCAAGGAGTATCTGTATCTTTAGGGAAAATGCCCTGGCTCTCTGCCGGGGAATTTTGGGGAGCATTCTGTATATTGTCGATGAATTTTCAGTATTCAGAACATGGCCTTATGATTATGCAATATGTTTGATTTTTGCCGTAATGCTCCGTATTAGACGGAATGCTACGCTCTGTGGGGAAAATATGATGCGAATGTTATAATTATGCAATGATAACGACCCGGGATCTGGATCCGCTGCCGTGGAGATCTCTGGCTGATATGCTTGAAGTGGTCATCCCAGCTGGGGATAAGATCATTGGTAGATCTGATAAGATGTATGACTCTGCATGGGGGAGTAGGTCACTTGATAGACCTATCTTGGTAACGGGGGACCCAGCTGGGGTTTGTAGGAGCTTTCTTCACTCTGTTGTGATTTCTTCACGCATTTCTCTTCCGGGTAGAGGTTGACACTCTGTAGGGAGATGGTTCCCTGGCTTTTGTACTTGGCTGAGGAGGAATAATAAATGGCAACTCAGTTGGGGAGAAAGCACCTCCGGTGCTAATTGTGAGATAGACTGAGTAGATAATGATTTGCCGGCTTGCTGGGGTGAAACTTTCATGCCCCATGTTGTGCTTTGAATACCTTTAATCCTGAAAAGACAGAGAAACGCACAAGTAATCCTGAGGTATCCCTTACCAGATTCCATCATAAGAGTTTAGACACTCCCGGGAGTAAGTATATTTCATGTAAGCACGTATTTTTTTAGAAAGATGCATCCGTATTTATGCGATCGACAAACTAATGACATCGGACATTTTTGCAAATAAAAGAGTACGAGACAGTGTGTGACTGAAAATCTAATTTTATTAATTCGAGTGCCCTGAATTGGCGAGATACAGTCACATAAACGAATCCCCTGGAATGAGGAGATTGTTACAAATTGAGAAACAAAATGATGCTGGCAATGTTGATGACGCTTCAAGGAGCTTCCCTTTGCTATGACTCGTATGACATTTGACGTTCTTCTCGTCTTGCTTTCTGAAGAAGGCTGATTCCGACCGACGTTCGAACCTTTCGAAGCTTACCAAGTCGTAAGTGATACAGATGAATTCAGAACGCAGTTGTTCGCTTATTCCCTTATTTTGCGTGGATCTCCCTTTCGGGTTTTCAATCCACCGGGATACCCATTTTTGCCTGATTTGTCCAATGCGGCTTTTCAACTCAGCAGGTGTACATTTTTTGTTTATTTTCCCTTATTTTTGCCCGAGTCTTTTATTCTGTTTTGGACTCGCCGGGATGCCCTATATTTTCCTGGACTTACATTCTGTTTTTATGTCCAGCGGGTCATTTTATGCGAAGTATTTTTTAACTGTATCTGAATTCACAGGGGATAGGAAATCTTCACCATCCATAGTACTGAGCATGAGTGCTCCACCGGAGAAAACTTTCTTTACTACGAATGGTCCTTCATAATTCGGAGTCCACTTGCCCCTGTGGTCTGTATGAGGAGGAAGGAGTCTTTTCAGCACAAGATCACCTACTTGGTACTCTCGGAGCCTAACTTTCTGATCGAAGGCTTTCTTCATTCTTTTCTGATACAGCTGCCCATGACAGATTGTAGCCAATCTCTTCTCTTCAATCAGACTCAGTTGTTTGTATTGGGATCGGACCCATTCTGCTTCATTCAGTTTAACATCCATCAATACCCGCAGGGAGGGTAATTCAACTTCAACAGGTAGGACTGCTTCCATACCATATACAAGCTGATACGGTGTTGCCCCAGTGGATGTTCTGATTGACGTACGGTACCCATGTAAGGCAAACGGTAGCATTTCATGCCAGTCTTTGTAGGTAACTACCATCTTCTGCACAATCTTCTTGATATTCTTGTTAACTGCCTCTACAGCGCCATTCATCTTTGGCCTGTAAGGAGAAGAATTGTGGTGTTGGATCTTGAAGTCCCGGCATAGTTCTGCCATCATTTTGTTGTTCAAGTTGGAACCATTATCAGTAATGATTCGCTCGGGCACTCCATACCGACAGATGATGTCTCTCTTTAGAAATCGGGCTACCACTTGCCTTGTAACATTTGCATATGAAGCTGCTTCAACCCACTTGGTAAAATAGTCAATGGCTACCAGGATGAATCTGTGGCCATTTGAAGCAGTCGGTTCAATCTTGTCAATCATATCAATGCCCCACATGGCAAAAGGCAAGGGTGAAGACATCACATTCAGAGGATTTGGAGGCACATGCACTTTATCCGCATAAATCTGGCATTTATGGCATTTTCTGGCATAGGCACAACAGTCCGCATCCATCGTGATCCAGTAGTAGCCCGATCTTAACAACTTTTTAGCCATTGCATGCCCTCCTGCATGGGTACCAAAGGATCCTTCGTGCACTTCGTGCATTAACAAGTCTGCTTCTGTCTTATCAACGCACTTGAGAAGTACCATATCAAAGTTTCTCTTGTAAAGGGAACCGTCAGTATTTAGGAAGAAACTACCAGCTAGCCTTCTTAACGTCTTCTTATCATTGGAAGATGCCCCAGGTGGGTATGTTTGATCCTCCAAGAAGCACTTAATGTCGTGGAACCAAGGCTTATCATCTTTAACAACCTCTGCTGAGAATACATATGCCGGTCTATCAAGCCTGGATACTGAGATCCGAGGTACAAAGTTGGCAGCTTGAACTTTGATCATGGATGAAATGGTAGCCAGAGCATCTGCAAACTGATTCTCGTCTCGAGGGATATACTCAAGCTTGACCATTGTGAAGAAATTCAATAACCTCCTTGTATAGTCCCGATAAGGTATCAGATGATCTTGGTGCGTGTACCATTTGTCGTTGGTTTGGTTAATTACCAGAGCTGAATCTCCGAACACAGTCAAAGTCTTGATCCTGAGGTCAATGGCTTCCTCAAGACCCATAATAAAGGCTTCGTATTCAGCTTCGTTGTTAGTGCAGTTAAAGGTGAGTTTTGCCGAGAAAGGCATGTGAACTCCCTTAGGTGTAATGAGTACTGCACCAACACCACGACCATTCATATTAACAGCCCCATCAAACATCATAGTCCATTCTTCTTTCGGGTCAGGCCCTTCAGTGTGAACAGGCTCTTCATGATCTTTTTCTGTTATGAACATGATGTCTTCATCAGGGAAGTCAAATCTCATAGGCTGGTAATCATCAATGGGTTTCTCAGCAAGATAATCAGACAGTACACTGCCCTTGATGGCTTTCTGAGATGTGTACTGGATGCCATATTCTGTGAGGATCATTTTCCATCTTGCAACCCGTCCGGTAAGTGCTGGCTTCTCGAAAATGTACTTAACTGGGTCCATCTTTGATATCAACAAAGTAGTGTGGGTCAACATATACTATCTCAGTCGGCGAGCAGCCCACGCTAAAGCACAGCAAGTTTTCTCGAGCAGTGAATAACGTTGTTCACATCGGTAAACTTTTTGCTTAGGTAGTATATTGCATACTCTTTTCGACCAGACTCGTCATGCTGGCCCAACACACACCCCATTGACTCTTCTAATACTGTTAAGTACATTATCAGAGGTCTTCCTTCGACTGGAGGCATAAGGATTGGAGGCTCTTGCAAGTATTCCTTGATCTTGTTAAAAGCCCTCTGGCAGTCTTCGTTCCACCTGACCATTTGTTCTTTTCTTAACAGTTTGAACAAGGGTTCACAGGTTGCTGTGAGGTGAGATATGAACCTTGAAATGTAGTTCAATCTACCTAGAAACCCTCGAACTTCTTTTTCTGACTTTGGTGCAGGCATTTCTTGAATGGCTTTAACTTTATCAGGGTCAACTTCAATCCCTTTCTCGCTTACAATAAATCCCAGTAGTTTACCGGATCGCACGCCGAATGTGCACTTGTTGGGGTTCAACTTCAGTTGGTACTTCCTCAGACACTTGAATAGCTTCAACAGATTTACAAGGTGGTCTTCTTCTGTGAGGGACTTGGAAATCATGTCATCCACATAACATTCAATTTCTTTGTGGATCATGTCATGGAATAATGTTACCATAGCCCGTTGATAAGTTGCACCAGCATTCTTCAGTCCGAACGGCATCACCTTATAACAGAATGTGCCCTAGGGTGTGATGAAAGTTGTCTTCTCCATGTCTTCAGGTGACATATTGATCTGATTGTATCCTGAAAATCCGTCCATGAAGGAGAATACCGAGAACTGAGCCGTATTATCAACCAATACATCAATGTGAGGTAATGGGAAGTCATCTTTCGGGCTGGCTCTGTTCAGATCCCGGTAATCCACACACATTCTCACCTTGCCATCTTTCTTAGGCACAGGCACAATATTAGCAACCCACGGCGGATAGCTAGTCACAGCAAGGAAACCGGCGTCCCACTGCTTTTGTACCTCTTCTTTAATCTTCATTGCCATATCCGGGCGAGTACGGCGCAGCTTCTGTTTTACTGGCGGGCAATCTTCCTTTAAAGGCAGCTTGTGCATGACAATATCGGTATCCAACCCTGGCATATCCTGATAAGACCAAGCAAACACATCCACATACTCTCGAAGCATATCAATCAGTTGCTCTTTCACTGAATCTTGTAGGCAGGCCCCGACCTTAACTTCTTTCACGTCTTCTTCCGTACCAATATTAACCGTTTCAACCTCCTCCTGGTGAGGGGTGATAACCTTCTCCTCTTGTCTTAACAACCTGGCTAGCTCTTCAGGAAGCTCATAATCTTCTTCAACCCCTTCGTCAGCTTGATTGATTGGATTGTCAAAGTCATATGGAGTCATAGCAGTGTTGTTGTCGGTGTAGTCTGAAAGGCACTCTCTGCAAGGGTTTAGATTGTTCATTTTAGTGATCAATTTTAATCTTGTTTAGAAAAAGTGAAATGAAGTTTTCATTTTGGAAAACATTGCCATTTTATTTTTGTACAAAAAGAAAAAAAATGAAAAACAGTGAGCGGAAAAGAAAAGACTCATTTGCAAAAGATGTCCGATATTCATTGATTAATCCATTTGCACAAAATTACAAGATGGCCCGATTACAAAATGAGTCTTGTCATCTTGGGCAAGATGCAAGACTTGATGCATGCTTAAAAATACAGGAAATAATAATTACTCTGCAGGAGTAACCCTTATAATTTCCTGGGAAGACCAGTTAAGGACTTGGTTCCCCAGGATCCTTGGACGTATCCAGCTCTCCAGGTTGCGGTCGCTTTCCTCCTCGTCTTCCAAGTTGTTCACTGCATCTGGGGTGAGCATTCCCCCGCTGACAAAATTGGGCTTCTTGGCAGCCTCTGATTGATCTTGTTGAGTTGTTCTGTAACCCAACCCAAATTTGTCTTCCTTCTTCTCCACGGGCAATAACTTGCCCCAACCTTGGGCAATACCCTCTTCAACAACCTTCCGTGCTTGCTGATAAGACGTCATGGAGGTTCCCAGTATAGTAGATGCTTCATTAATGTTCAGGGCCTCAAACCCCTGGCTCATGGTTTCATGGATTTCTCCATCCATCTCAATATACTTATACGTAGCCAGATGGCTAACAAAGATGTCCTCTTCACCACAGATTGTGATGATCTGGCCTTCCCACTCGAATTTCAGCTTCTGGTGAAGGGTAGACGTAACAGCGCCAGCGGCATGGATCCAGGGTCTACCCAACAAACAGCTGTAGGCCGGCTGAATGTCCATCACATAGAAGGTAATTTTTAAGGTCTGCGGGCCATTCATCACAGGAAGATTAATCTCCCCAAGCACTGATCTTTTAGAGCCATCAAATGCTCTCACTACATAATTACTTGGACGCAGTGCCAAGCCATCATACTCCAGCTTCACTAAGGCTTTCTTTGGTAGAACATTGAGTGAAGACCCAGTGTCCACCAGTACATGATATAGAATAACACCTTTGCATTCCAAGGTGATATGTAAAGCCTTGTTGTGGTTACGCCCCTCAGTTGTTAAGTCAGCATTGGTGAAGCCCAGTCCATGACTGGTGTTGACGTTTGCCACCACGGTTTCTAGCTGATTAACGGTAATCTCCTCTGGCACGTATGCTGCGTGCAGAACTTTCAATAACGCATTCCTGTGAGCTTCAGAACACATCAACAGGGATAATATGGAGATTTTTGAGGGAGTTTGGTGAAGCTGATCCACCACCTTGTAATCACTTCTTTTTATAATTATCATGAACTCGTCTACATCTTGTTCAAAAGATGTCTTCTGAGTTTCCTTGGCAGCCGGTTCTTCAAATACCACACTCTTTCCTTTTGCTTTGGCAGCAGCTTCTGCTTCAGCATTAGGTCTTTGTACTTGTGAGGCAAAGAGGCGTCCGCTTCTGGTGAAGCCTCCGCCTCCCCCAACATTATCAATTTGTGGAGAAGAGGTTGAAGAATCCAAAGTGATTTTCTCCCCATTGCAGTAAAGATCAGAGCCATAATGCCAAGGTATGGCATTACTGCTTTCATATGGAACTGGTCCAAGCACCGTGATGGTAACTGGACTGACTGCTGCAGAGGTGGGTACTGAAATGGTGTGCGGATCGTAGTAAATTGTAACTGGTGATCTGGCAGGAGGTGCCACTGCTTGTTGTTGGAAATTGTTGTTCGGAGGAACATTTGATGGATCATAGTAGATGGTGACTGCTGAGACATCTTCATTAATTTCTGTTGGCGTTGTAGGAGATTCTGCTGGTAAAAAGGATGCTGATGTTGTAGAAGAAATGGTTGTTGACATCTGATTTGTTGAAGTGATGGATGAAGCCATTGTTGATGATATTGATGAATCGGTTGGGATGATTGTTGCTGCTGTTGTAGAAGAATCAGGAAATGTTGTTAAAGGGATTGCTGGATTTGTAGGCGTCGTTGTTGAGATCTGAAGGATACCATCCTTGATAAGACTATCTATGCTGCTTCTCAAATTATCACACCCATTGACTGCAATGTTGCAATACCCACAACCGAGTTCACACCCGGGAAACACCTGGCACTCCAGAAGCTGAGCTTTAATTTCGACCAGAGGTGTTCGAATTTGTGCAACACTGGTGATCAGAGTAGATGGTTTGTCTTCCTCGATTGCATTAATCCTTGGCCCCCCATGATTAGGAATAGGATTTCTGTTGACATTTGGAGGCGGTGCGAAGTTGAGGGCCTTAGAATCCACCAAATCTTGCACTTTCATTTGCAAAGCCCTGCATTTCTCTGTGTTGTGACCAGGTGCATTGGAATGGAAAGCACACCTGGCGTTGACATCGTAATTCTTTGGGAGATTGGAGGGACCTGGAGGTGCCAATGTCCTTAACTCAACCAAGTTAAGTTTCAGGAGTTGTGGCAATAAGGCGACATAAGGCATAGGGATAGGATCAATCACCCTATTTGCCTGTGACGGTCTTTGCTGAAAGGGTCTTTGTTGTTGATTTCTGTTATTGTTGTTGTTATAGGCTCTTTGTGGCGGATACTGAACTTGTTGTTGGTAATGGGGTTGTTGTGGTTGTTGATATGCTGGTTGCTGAGGAATCGGAGCTGGAATAGTGACAGCTGCTACTGATCTGTGGACATACTGAGGTCTGCCCCTGTTGGCATGAATGGCATTTGTCTCACCGGTTCTTCTAGGTCCCACAAAAGGTTTCCTGGAATTACTGGACGAACTTGCACCGTTATCAGAAATCTTGCCCATTTTCAATAGACTTTCAATTCTTTCACCGGCTATAACTACGTCTGCGAAGCTGGTAGAGGAAAAGGCAGCTAGCCTATCAATATACGTTCCTTGTAGAGTGTTCATAAACATGTCGGCCATTTCTCTTTCTGACATGGGTGGCTAAACAGCAGCAGCAAGCTATCTCCACCTTTGGGCATACTCCCTGAAGCTTTCCCTGGAGGATTGAGACATCCCCATTAGGAGGGTCCTGTTAGGAGCCATATCCAGATTGTATTGGTATTGCCTGATGAAGGCTTCAGCTAGGTACTTCCAGCATCTGATAGTAGCTCTAGTCAAGTGTGAATACCACTCCCTTGAAGCCCCAGTCATGCTGTCTTCAAAATAGAACATCCACAGCTTTTCGTCCATGGTATATGCTTTAAGTCTCCCCAGAAAGGACTGTAGGTGAGTTCGTGGACAAGAGGTTCCATTGTATTTCTCGAAGCACGGGGGTTTAAACTTGTGGGGAATCCTTACCCCATCCACTAACCCCATATCCATGACATCAAAACCCAGGGAATTTTGAGACTCCAGAGATCTCAACTTCTCAGCAATTTCATCAAACCTCCTATCATAGACTTCATCACCAGCTCCCATGACAATGAATTGTTCCTCTTGGGGGTCTTCTTGCAAGATCCTCCCTCCAGTAGTATTTCCTTGCACATTAGCCGGGATGTTGACTTCAGGATCAAGATGAGGTCCAAATACAGGTGGGTTAACATGAGGCTGACCCCTCTCATTGTTGCTGGTTCCTCCAGTGCCAGGATGAGGTTCCTCGGGGGTTTGTCTTTCTACCAATGCCCTTAACCTTTCTTGGCTCAGAGCCAAGCCAGTCATTACTATCATGAATTGGGCCATTTGGTTTCTCATCTCCACCCTTTCATTAGCCATCTGGGTTCTGACCTCTGTCAGGTCTTGCTGTACTTGCTCCATGATAATACCCGAAAGATTGTTGCGAGTAAGATACCGATGTGCACGGTTGACGGGGAACACTCTTCTGCGAGCAATATTTCCTGAACCACAACAGAGTTAGAAATAGACAAAATAATGACAAAACCTACAAAACAAAACAAAAGTTAGCTAGCAATGCAGTATGCTTATTTGTTTTCCAAGGTATCCGGCTTGGTTCTTGGTTTTGACCTTTCCAGACCTCGAGGAAGATGCTTTGATGTTGTTGAGAAAAGAAACCCAAAATGAAAACAAACTAGAATATATTACAAATGTTGAATAATACATAGTCTATTTTTACAACATATGCCCCTGAAGGGTAAAAATACAACACAAAAGAAAAGTACATCAAATGGAAATAACAACAATCAAAAAGTCAAACATCAAGTCCAAACTCATCCTCCTTAACCTCCTTCAGAAGTACCTCAGTTACAGGACCAGCTGGATGCTCTGTAATGGTCCTGATGAGGAGGTTTCTGGTGGCAATGGCAGTGGTCAGCTTCTTGTGCCTATCTTGGTCCTTTGACCTCTTCAGACTAGCCCTAAGCTTCAACTCTGAAATCTCCTTCTGGGCTGCCAGCAGAGCTTCCTGTTGTTTCTTTTCATTGGCCTCTAACTGCTCAATCCTGGCTTGAGTTCTCTTGTCTTCTTGAGTACGAGCTTCGGTGATCCTGACCCACTGAGCCTGACTTACTTGCAGGTAGAGATCAGTCCTAGCTTTCTGAAGCTTGGCCTCCTTACAGGCATTCTTCAATATTTGCTCCCCAGCTCTTGACTTCTTGATGTAGTCCTCTGCTTTCTCAATCCTGGCCAGATGCTCCACTTTAAGCTTCTCCAACCTTTCAATGTCCAGACGACCATCACTCCTCTCCCAGAGGGTCTTCTTCAGAGCTTGAGACAAATTCTCATTCCTTTCCTTCAGCTTCTCAAATTCTTCCAGGCTGACAGTGGCTGCTGGATGTACTGTGGAAGGTCCAGGTGTATCCTCAATGGTAAAGGGCATCCCAGAAATCTGAGCTCTAGTATGAGACCATTCATAATACTGAGCTGAAGCCACATTATTGCACCTCCCAAGAATGGCCATTCCTTTGGTCTAGATGTTGTCCCAAGCCCAGGATGCTTGTCTGACAACAGCTAAATTAGGCTTTATCTCACAATACAGGGTCTCAGCTAGATCTTGCACTCTAGGAGGGTGTACTAAAGCATAGCCCAGTTGTCTTTTAAACAGCAGAGGATTGTAATTGATGCAACCTTTCACTCCTACTAGAGGTACATTGGGGTACTGCCCGCAGCTAGTGATTATGTCCTTGCCCTTGGTGCTCTGGGTGCACCACCTGATGTCATCTGAAGTCAAAGCAATAAGTCTTTTAGCCCAATTCTTCTGTTGGTGAGGATTCAGGAAGGCATCAGTCTTAGGTAAGTGTTTGAGTAGCCAGGTATGAAACAGAGGAGCACAACATCTCACCAACTTCCCTCTCTGCTTCTCATTCCTCTGATGAATGGAATAGTAGAAATCTCCCAGCAAGGTGGGTACTGGGTTCCTCAGAAGGAAAAGATGAATGGCATTCTTGCTGACAAGCTTGGGCTCATCTGCAAATAGTATAACCCCATATATACTGAGGGCTAACAATGCACAAACTGCCCTCCATTCTCCCAAGGAGGCCTTCAGGATGGCCTGAGAAGTCAAAAAGTCTAAGTGCAAACCAGGGATCCCAGCCTTTGTTGTCATGTTCTGCTCAATCAAAATAGGCTCCAGGCACAGTGCTTTTGCCACTTCTCCATTGCTGGGAGAAGTCATCTTTGGGTTGAAGGGGACACCACCCCTGACAGGCACTCCAATCAATGATGAGAACTCCTCCAGCAGAGGTCCTAACTGAAAGTTCTGGAAAGTGAAGCATCTCAAAGGAGGGTCATAGAACTGTAGGCAGGTGTGGATCATACTCCTCTGAGAAGGATCCAAGTCCATAACCATATCAAGGATGCCTCCATAATGCTCTCTGAATAATGGGATGTGGTCTGGAGTGATAAGGGACTGGACCTGCCTGATACCAGTCAACACAGGCTCAAAGAAATGGTATGAAATGTTGCTCTTCCTGGGTGCAGACATGAGTGCTGATGAAGAGCTGAAGACAGGTGTTGATGAAGATCAAAAATCAATACTGATATGCTGGTGCTGGTGATGAAGGCAGCTGAAGCAGACAACTGATGAAGATAGCTGAAGCGGATATGCAGATGAAGGGGTCAAAACCAAGCCAAATATGATGTGGATACCCTGAAAAACAAATAAGCAAATGTTAAATGATGCAATGATGATGTATGCAAATGATATGCAAAGGGTTTGTGATCAAGCTGGATCTGATTTATCTGCCTTGATATATAAGTCCATGTATGTTCAAGAAATCCAGATGGAGGTTCAGAAGTCCAGTAACCAAGGTGGGGGACTCAAATAAAGAGTCACATGTCCAGGGTTAAATCACAAGAACTGTCCCAAAATGAGGTACTCTTAACCAAAACAAAGTAACAAGGTATGATGTGGTCAATGGTACCTGCAAACCTGCAAACAGCCCAACCCCCTCACAGGTGATGTTCTAAAACAAGGATCCTCAGACTTGGATCAGTTATGAGAAGTGTAAACACTTCTAACCCGGAGGTACAGTGTTTACAATAACCATAAAAGATCCTCCTCTAATTCACCTCAGTTTCTGAAGGTCATAATAAAGGTCATCTAGACTTAGCAGGCTTCCCAGATAGCCCTAGCACTACAGGAAATCTGTAGCACAGAGTTCTCAAGAAGAAACCCACATCTGAACCGTGTTTCATATTCCCGCACCAGACCGAAATGGAATGGGAAAGAACATGAACCACTCTAGCCTAGGTGTCACTCAGGTCCCAGGTATAGGACCTTAAACTCTCAGTAGAACCCCACCCATCAAAACAACAAACCAGATCCAGCAAGATGACAGTATGACAATATGATGTATAAAGCTGTAAAGAAAGCAATAAATAACTGTACATAAAGCAGTAAATAAAGCAAATATATACACACAATTAGCACATAACACCCCAGTAAACACAAATCAAACAAGCGCTAGGAGGAACCCACAAAAAGAACCAGAAGCCCTGGTTACAGCATAAGGTTCCCCAGCAGAGTCGCCAAGCTGTCGCTCCCACCAAAATGACACAGGGCCAGAAGGGGTACAGACGCGAACGGTCGGCGAAAGGAGAGGGAATGAATAGAGTCTCCAGCTAGGCATTTTTATCCCGGAGGAAAGGCAATGCTGCATAGACCTAGAAAGATATGGATAAGACGGTTGCGAACCAGAGAGACTGAGAAAGGGGGTTGGTTACAACCTGGGAAGGTATTAGCACCCAGATTGTCCGTCGTACTCGACGGGATCCACGCTTAAAAGATTTGTGTTTTAAAGGGGTAGTGTTAGTGCAATTTGTGTGTCACAGCTGGAAAAGAATGCAAGTGTCAGTGTAAAAGAAATGTGAAGTGTATAAGGGAAGTGTCAGTGTAAGAACAAGAGTGAAATGCTCAAGATCATGAGGCTTAAAGAATAATGCTAGAAAGAGGGGGGATATACAGAGACTTTTGTTCGATAACTGTTAAGTTATGCCTACGTATCCTCTCATGCAATGAGGAAGTCAGAACACCGTAGTTCGACCCAAAGAGACTGAAAGATAAATTGACTTGTGAACTGCTTACTTGCCTATGCTCAAGTGTATGACCTGTCTGGCTCAGGTGCTAACTGTCTTGCATTAGACGGAAGAAGCGAGTTCTCGTTTGTGAGTGAATGAGATGAGAAAAGAATCCCGGAGGAGACGATTATTGTTTGTTTTTGTGTTTTCAATCTTTTATTGCTTTTTGGATTTGTCATAAGATAATGAGCTTAAGCCTAAACCAAGGGTTAGTAAATTCATCACATCCTCCCTCTGATTAGGGGTAATGAGAATACCTTAAGTGTGAAGTAAGCACCTCACACTTAATCACCATGATGTAGGACTAAGATCATTAACCTACTTGTGATTATTTAGATGTTTTTGTTGTTTTTGTTTAGTGTTAAGTAATGAGTTTAAGCCATAATCAAGGATTTAATGGACTCATTACACCATCCTAATAGAAGGATAACAGATGAGAACATTTAAGCTGAGAAAGACTCCTCAACTTAATCCATGATTAGGGATTAACCTCATGACAAAACAAGGCCTTTATTGAAGTGGATTTTATTTAATGATAAGATGAAGAAATGATTTTTATGGTTTGTAAGACAACTTGAGGGGGACTTGTCCATTAACACTAGGGTTAGTCCTTCTTAACCAATTAAGGAAGAATTAGAACCCTAATGCAAGGCCCAAGTTACAAGCTTGATGTATTAGTGATTATTAAGTGAATTGATTAAAGGATTTAAACACATTAAGGGTTTAACACTTAGGATTAAAGTTATACACTCCATCCTAATAGAAGGATGCAGGCATAAGCTTAATCACAAAGCCTTAAAGCCTTTAGGGTTTAGTCCCTGATTATGAGGTGAGAAGAGAAGACTCAAAGATGACACAAAGGTAAAACTAAATGGGGGACTAATAAAACCCTAATTGTTATCATGCTTGGAGATCCTAGGGTTTATGAGGCTCAAGAGAGAAAGATCTTTAGAGAAACCACCAGGAAGGAAGCAGATGAAAGGAGCAAAGAGAAGCAAAACAACTTGCTTCACTTAAGAAGACAAGTTGCTTGAAGGAAGAAAGTAAGAGAACATGAATGAGCAAGCTCACTCTAAAACACATACAAAATGCAGCAAAGAAAGTATGAAAGAGATGAAAAGAGATTGTGAGAAGTGAAGGCAAATTCACTTCTCAAACAACTTACCACCTGAAATGTTAGCACAAGAAAATGAAATGCAATGAGAATGAGATGCAATGCCATGATGCAAACCAAAACCAGAAGCAAGAACATGATGTTAATGATGCTAAGAGATGATACAAACACATGACAAAGGATGAGAATGATCATACAAGGACATGGATGCAGATGAAGCATGCTTTGAACCATGAATGTACATGAAAAGTTATGAAATGCAATGGACATACAACATGGCAAATGAAAGATGCAATGATCAAACATGATTCTAATATGTCCTAAGATGTATTATGAATCATGAAGATGCACAAAATGTCATGACAAGTCTTTGAATGCAAGCAAATAGGAAATGGATGCAAAGGAAGGCACAAATTAGGGTTACATGCATCATCTAAAGCAAAAATCCAAAACCAGAAGCAAATGACATGATAAAAATTTGAAAATTCAATCAAAGATACCCTAAACCTATGCAAGCTCACTGCCCAAAGGAGAGGATCCAACTCTTAACCTAGTGAAAGTTATGAATTTCCTAAGACTACTAGGGTTTTGGGGTGCTTCACAAAGAAAAATGCAAAACAAATTGAAAATGCAAGATCAAATCAAACCAATTTTATCCTATAAACTACATGCCTTGAAGGATGCAATGCAAGAAGAATCATCATCCAACTCTCAATGGTTAGGCAGAAGGGATTTTTCAAAGTTTGAACCAAAATATTGCCTTAAAATGAATTTAATTCTAATGAAAATGATCAAAAGGCATCAAGAACCAAAAAGAAATTTGGTTTAAGAGTTGGACAATGTTTCTAAATGCAATGTGAATTTTTTTTGTGATTTTTAAATACCTAAATGCATTTTTAATTAATTAATTTTCATTAACTAATTAAAAATAAACATTTAAATGATTTAAAAATAATTTTCAGTGCAAAAAATAAAAAAAAAATATATATTTTTGGGTTTTAAAAATTAATGAAATCTTTGACAAAAATTTTCATAATTTTTAAATGAATTTTGCTATTTTAAATTAAATGTACAAATTAAATGAAAAGAAAATGAAATAAAAATGAATAAATGGAAAAGTATGCAGATCCAAAGGCTGTAGTTTGAATGAAACACGCGCGAATTTATTTGCGCGCAAATGGAAGGCTCAGATCATTTCTGGCAAAATTCAAATTTAATCCCAATTAATTAATTTAATAAATCAGAATTACGGTTTAATGAAGGATCTGGTTCATTCATTCGCGTGGGAGTCAACAAAAGTCCACAAGATCTAAGGCCCAGATTCAAACCAAACCCTAAACGCAATTAATGACTTAATGACATTCAGGTCACCGGAGAAGAGCTCCGGTCGTCTTCTCCGGTGACATCCCTCCCTGAAATTTTCAATCTCACTCTCTAGGTCATTTCTGGAGCTCTAAAGCTCCAGATCACTTCCTCTCACCTCCCTAAGCTCATTCCTGCCCTCAAATGGAATTTATTTCTCACCATTAACAAGATTCGAAGCAAGGTTCAAAAATGGCAGAAATTTCAGTCAGAACATACACACTCATTTCTTTATCATTTTCAAAAATAAAAAGTTCATTGAACTCAGGGGATCAAACTTAACCATTTAGTAACTTAAAACAAAGCTTCTGGAAGAATGAATTTCAGTGGCTACCTGAGTTGAAGCTTTCAATCCAGGAGCTTTTGACCAGTTCCTTGCTTCCAATCAACTCTACTGACCTCCCTCAAGTGTTTGCAAAGCTTGTTTGGAGTTTATTTTGGCTGGTTTGTGAGATTGATGGAGTTCTGTTCAGAGAGGGGAGGGAATCGTGTTTTAGTTTCAGGGGGTTTCAAGGCAAGGTGAAGGGCCAGGGATGATCAGGGGAGTGTTTTGAGATAGATGGTGGAAGAAATTTGAGGAATGGGTGGCTGAGTTAAAGGATTCGATAGAAAATGCAAGATGGAGGATTTTTGTGAACTATGGCTATGAGAGATATCAGGCTTGTGTGTCTGTTGTGTTGAGTCTCTTTTGGTCCACTTATCACACTTGGATGGGTCAGAGAAGTTGGTGTGGCACTGTGGGATTGGTATGGGCCATTTTGCATAAAGTCAAGTCTAGGTGTACTTGAGGTATGGGCAAGTGGGAGGTTGTGATAGGAGCATGGTTTGGCTCAGCTGAGATCATGGAGTCCTTGTGGATCAGATTTTGTAAGCTGTAACAAGTAGAGGCATGGCTACATGAGTTTTTGCAAGTTGGTACATCTTTGGCCCCTTTGTGATTACTTGAAGCATAAGTCATGAAAATGGACAAATCCTTGGTGTATTCTGATCTTTAGGCATTGGTTTATGTTTGTGCAAAGATTAGAAGTCCATTTGAAGTTACAATTTGCCTTGGCAAGAGGTTTTGCAACTTTGCCTCTTTGGTGCAAAACTTGAAATTATGTGATTTTTCCCAACTTTGACAAGCCATGACTTTTGATCCAAAATGAATTAGGACAAGTTCTTGTATTTTTTGAAAAAGGAATGATCCATTCTACAACTTTCATGACCAAAGTTTTCTCATTTGAAGCATTTTTGAATCAATTTGAGGAGGTTGAAAAACTTTCCCAAAATGGCAAGTTTACATTACAAGTCACTTTCCGAAAAAGGCAATTTTGCAAATGGCTTGAAATTCTTCAATTTTGTGAACTTCTAACATCTTCTATGATCAAATAAAGATCATACACATTCAAAATAATGAAGAACACCTTTTGGTTGGGTCATTGGGGGCCTCAGATGCCCTGATTTTACACTGACTTGCTCAAGAAGTCAACTCTTGATTAGATGCCTTCCCCATTGAATTTCTTCATGAAAATTGATATGCATTATCCTTATGACATATAGAGACCAATAGAAACAAGAATGACCAAAGAAATTGGAGTTATGGCCTCTGAAACCAAAACCCTAATTCTAGGTCATCTGTGCAGTTAAACCTGGCTCTGCTTCCATGCCAAACTCAGTTCTTGTGATTCTTTGACTTCATTGACTTTGTGAGGATACAAAATGATGCTTGGACATACATGGACCCCTTTGAAGTGATTGATGACCTTTGGAGTGCCTCAAATGGCCCATGGATGACTCAGATCACAAACCCTAGATGCAGATGACTTTGAATCAATGCAGTGAATCAAAAATGCAATATGAGATGCTATGATTGAACTTATGAATATGAAAAGATCACAAGCCAATGTGAAATGAGTGAGGGAAAATTTGGGGTGTTTACACACTGCTATGACTTCGTATGACCTTGACAATCCAATCAATCAAGCTGATGAAGGGGTTGAAGAAGATTATGAGCTACCTGAAGAGCTAGCCAGGTTGTTAAGACAAGAGGAGAAGGTTATCACCCCTCATCAGGAGGAGGTTGAAACGGTTAATCTTGGTACGGAAGAAGACGTGAAAGAAGTTAAGATCGGGGCCTGCCTGCAAGATTCAGTGAAAGAGAAACTGATTGACATGCTTCGGGAGAATGTGGATGTTTTTGCTTGGTCTTATCAGGATATGCCAGGGTTGGACACCGACATTGTCATGCACAAGCTACCTCTGAAAGAAGATTGTCCACCAGTAAAAACAAAAGATGCACCGTACTCGCCCAGATATGGCAATGAAGATAAAAGAAGAGGTACAAAAGCAGTGGGACACCGGTTTCCTTGCAATGACTAGCTATCCACCGTGGGTTGCTAATATTGTACCTGTGCCTAAGAAAGACGGAAAGGTGAGGATGTGTGTGGATTACCGGGATCTGAATAGAGCCAGCCCGAAGGATGATTTCCCATTACCTCACATTGATGTATTAGTCAACAATACGGCTCAGTTCTCGGTGTTCTCCTTCATGGATGGATTTTCAGGATACAATCAGATCAAAATGTCACCTGAAGACATGGAGAAGACAACTTTCATCACACCCTGGGGCACATTCTATTATAAGGTGATGCCATTCGGACTGAAGAATGCGGGTGCCACTTATCAACGGGCTATGGTAACATTATTTCATGACATGATTCTCAAGGAAATTGAATGTTATGTGGATGACATGATTGCTAAGTCCCTTACAGAAGAAGATCACCTGGTGAATCTGTTGAAGCTATTCAAGCATCTGAGGAAGTACCAACTGAAGTTAAACCCCAACAAATGCACATTCGGGGTGCGATCCGGTAAGCTGCTGGGATTCATTGTAAGTGAGAAAGGGATTGAAGTTGACCCTGATAAAGTCAAAGCCATTCAAGAAATGCCTGCGCCGAAGACTGAAAAAGAAGTTCGGGGGTTCCTAGGTAGATTGAACTACATTTCAAGGTTCATATCTCATCTTACTGCAACCTGTGAACCCTTGTTCAAGTTGTTGAGAAAATAACAAACGGTCAGGTGGAACGAAGATTGTCAGAGGGCTTTTGACAAAATCAAGGAATATTTACAAGAGCCTCCAATCCTTATGCCTCCAGTTGAAGGAAGACCTCTAATCATGTACCTAACAGTATTAGAAGAGTCAATGGGGTGTGTGCTGGGCCAGCATGACGAGTCTAGTCGAAAAGAGTATGCAATATACTACCTAAGCAAAAAGTTTACCGACTGTGAACAACGTTATTCACTGCTTGAGAAAACTTGATGTGCTTTAGCGTGGGCTGCTCGCCGACTGAGACAGTATATGTTGACCCACACTACTTTATTGATATCCAAGATGGATCCAGTTAAGTACATTTTTGAAAAGCCAACACTTACCGGACGTGTTGCAAGATGGCAAATGATCCTCACAGAGTATGACATTCAGTACACATCTCAAAAGGCCATCAAAGGCAGTGTATTGTCTGATTATCTTGCTGAGCAACTCATTGATGATTACCAGCCTATGAGATTTGACTTCCCCGATGAAGACATTATGTTCATAAAAGCAAAAGATCATGAAGAACCTATTCACACTGAAGGGCCTGACCCGGAAGAAGAATGGACTATGATGTTTGATGGGGCTGTTAATATGAATGGTCGTGGTGTTGGTGCAGTACTCATTACACCTCAGGGAGCTCACATTCCTTTCTCGGCAAAACTCACCTTTAACTACACTAACAACGAAGTTGAATACGAAGCTTGTATTATGGGTCTTGAGGAGGCCATTGACCTCAGGATCAAGACTTTGACTGTGTTCGGAGATTCAGCTCTGGTAATTAATCAAACCAACGGCAAATGGTACACCCACCAAGATCATCTGATACCTTATCGGGATTATACAAGGAGATTGTTGACTTTCTTCACAACAGTCAAGCTTGAGTATATCCCTCGAGATGAAAATCAGTTTGCAGATGCTCTGGCTACCATTTCATCCATGATCAAGGTTCAAGCTGCCAACTTTGTGCCTCGAATATCAGTATCCAGACTTGACAGACCAGCATATGTATTCTCAGCAGATGTTGTTAAAGATGATAAGCCTTGGTTCCACGACATTAAGTGCTTCTTGGAGGATCAAACATACCCACCGGGGGCATTATCCAATGATAAGAAGACATTAAGAAGGCTGGCTGGTAGTTTCTTCCTGAACGCTGATGGTTCTCTATATAAGAGAAACTTTGATATGGTACTTCTCAGATGTGTTGATAGGGCAGAAGCAAATTTGTTGATGCACGAGGTGCACGAAGGTTCTTTTGGTACCCATGTTGGAGGACATGCAATGGCTAAAAAGTTGTTAAGATCAGGCTATTACTGGATCACAATGGACGCAGACTGTTGTGCTTATGCCAGGAAATGCCATAAATGCCAGATTTATGCGGATAAAGTGCATGTGCCTCCAAATCCCCTAAATGTGATGTCTTCACCCTGGCCCTTTGCCATGTGGGGAATTGACATGATTGGAAAGATTGAACCGACTGCTTCAAATGGCCACAGATTCATCCTGGTAGCCATTGATTATTTCACCAAGTGGGTTGAGGCAGCTTCGTATGCAAATGTCACCAGGCAAGTGGTAGCCCGATTCCTGAAAAGAGACATCATCTGTCGGTATGGAGTGCCCGAGCGAATCATTACTGATAATGGTTCCAATTTGAACAATAAGATGATGACGGAGTTATGTCGAGACTTCAAAATCCAACACCACAATTCTTCTCCTTACAGGCCAAAGATGAATGGCGTTGTTGAGGCAGTTAATAAGAACATTAAGAAGATTGTGCAAAAGATGGTAGTCACCTATAAAGACTGGCATGAAATGCTACCGTTGGCCTTACATGGGTACCGAACGTCAATCAGAATATCCACTGGGGCAACACCGTATCAGCTTGTTTATGGTATGGAGGCAGTCCTACCTGTTGAAGTTGAATTACCCTCCCTGTGGGTACTCATGGATGTCAAGCTGAGTGAAGCAGAATGGGTCTGATCCCGATACGAACAGTTGAGTCTGATCGAAGAAAAGAGATTAGCTGCAATTTGCCATGGGCAGCTGTATCAGAAAAGAATGAAGAAAGCCTTCGATCAGAAATTTAGGCTTCGGGAATACCAGGTAGGAGATCTTGTGCTGAAAAGACTCCTCCCTCCACATACAGATCACAGGGGCAAGTGGACTCCGAATTATGATGGTCCGTTCATAGTAAAGAAACTTTTCTCTGGTGGAGCACTGATACTCAGTACTATGGATGGTGAAGACTTCCTGTCCCCTGTGAATTCAGATGCAGTTAAAAAATACTTCGCATAAAAATGACCTGCTGGACATAAAAAACAGAATGTAAGTGTCGCTCCCACCAAATGAAGCCGGGTCAAATGGGGTACAGGCGCGAACGGTCGGCGAAAGGGACAGTGAGAACACACAGCCGTGAACTCACTGGAGATGAATAGAGTCGCCAGCTAGGCATTTTTATCCCGGAGGAAAGGCAATGCTGCATAGACCTAGAAAGAGATGGATAAGACGGTCGCGAACCAGAGAGACTGAGAAAGGGGGTTGGTTACAACCTGGGAAGGTATTAGCACCCAGATTGTCCGCCGTACTCGACGGGATCCACGCTTAAAAGATTTGTGTTTTAAAGGGGTAGTGTCAGTGCAATTTGTGTGTAAAGAGCTGGAAAAGGATGTACAGGTGTCAGTGTAAAAGAAGTGTGAAGTGCAGTATGTACAGTGTTAGTGTAAGAAAGGAGTTAAATGCTCAAGATCATGAAGCTTAAAGAATAAAGCTGGAAAGAGGGGGAATATACAGAGACTTTTGTTCGATAACTGTTAAGTTATGCCTACGTATCCTCTCGTGCAATGAGGAAGTCAGAACACCGTAGTTCGACCCAAAGAGACTGAAAGATAAATTGACTGATGAACTGCCTGCTTGTCTATGCTCAAGTGTATGACCTGTCTGGCTCAGGTGCAAACTGTCTTGCATTAGACGGAAGAAGCAAGTTCTCGTTTATGAGTGAGGATGATGAGAAAAGAATCCCGAAGGAGACGATTATTGTTTGTTTTTTGAGTTTTCAGTCTTTTATTATTTTTGGATTTTTGTCATAAGTTAATGAGCTTAAGCCTAAACCAATGGATTTAGTAAACTCATCACATCTTCCCTCTGATTAGGGGTAATGAGAATACCTTAAGTGTGAAGTCAGCTTCTCACACTTAAACACCTTTGGTGTAGAATTAAGATCATTAGCCTACTTGTGATTATTTAGATGTTTTTGGTGTTTTTGTTTAGTGTTAAGTAATGAAGTTAAGCCATAATCAAGGATTAAACAGACCCATTACACCATCCTAATAGAAGGATAATAGATGAGAATGTTTAAGCTGAGGAAAGCTCCTAAACTTAATCCATGATTAGGGATTAAATTCATGACAAAACAAAGCCTTTATTGAGTGGATTTTAGTTAATGATATGATGATGAAGTGATTTTTATGATTTGTAAGACAACTTGAGGGGGACTTGTCCATTAACACTAGGGTTAGTCCTTCTTAACCAACTAAGGAAGAATTAGAACCCTGATGTAAGGCCCAAGTTACAAGTGTGATGTCTTGATAATGATTAAATGAATTGATTAAGATATTTAAACACATTAAGGGTTTAACACTTAGGATTAAAGTTATACACTCCATCCTAAGAGAAGGATGCAGGCATAAGCTTAACCACAAAGCCTTAATGCCTTTAGGGTTTAGTCCCTGATTATGAGATGAGAAGAGAAGACTCAAAAGAGACACAAAGGTAAAACTAAGAGGGGAGACTAATCAAGATCCTAATCATTGTCATGCTTGGTTGTTCCTAAGGTTTGTGAGGTTTGCAAGAACAATCTTCAATGGAACCACCAGGAAGCAGGTGAAAGGGTCAGGAGAAGCAAAGTGACTTGCTTCATTCAAGAAGTCAAGTCACTTGAAGAGAGAAAGTAGGAAGAAGAAGAATGAGGAAGCTCACACTCAAACACAAACAAAAATGCAGCAATGGATGCAAGAGAGATGAAAAGAAAGGTTATGAGAAGTGAAGGCAAATTCACTTCTCAAAGTGACTTACCACCTGAAAAGTTAGTGGAAAGAAATGCAATGCAATGCAAAATGGGATGAGATGTCATGATGAGAAACAAAACCAGAAGCATATATGTGATGCTAATGATGCTATGAGATGCTACAAACATGAGGCAGCACATGGAAATGGACATACAAGTTTATGAATGCAAATGAAGCAAGCTAGGAACCATGAACATACATGACAAGTTATGAAATGCACATGGCATACAACATGGCAAATACATGATGCAATGATCAAACATGCTTTCTATATGTCTTATGATGTCAAATGAATCACATGGAAGCATGGAATGTCATGGCAAGTCATGTTATGCAAGAGAATGCAAGATGGATGCATATGGAAGCCCAAATTAGGGTTTATGAACCAACCATCAAACACAAACCAACCAGAAGCAAACCCTAAGATAAAAAATGGAAAATGCCACACAAAGGACCCCTAATCTCATACTAAACCACTGCCCAAAGGAGAGGTCTCAACTCTTAACCCATCTCAAGTTATGGTTTTTACAAGTTTGCTAGGGTTTTAGGGTTCCTAAACAAAAGAAATGCCAAACAAATTGAAAATGCAAGATCAAAACATGGCCATTTAATCTCAAAAACTACATGCTAAACACAATGCAATGCAAAAAGAATCAATGTCCAACTCTTCATGGATAGGCAGAAATGATTTTTTAAACTTTGGATCAAATTAATGCACAAAAATAATTTTAATTCAATGAAAAATTCTCAAAATGCATCAAGATCAAAAAAGAAATTTGGTTTGAAGATTGGACAATGTTTCTAAATGTCTTAGAACATTTCATGAATTTTTTGGTGATTTTTAAATACATAAAAGTATTTTTAATAAATTAATTTCCATTAATCAATTAAAAATAATCTTTTAAATATTTTAAAATACTTTTTAAATGCTAAAAATAAAATTAAAAATATTTTTGTGTTTGAAAAATTAATGAAACTCAGGGTAAAAAATTTCATAATTTTTAAACAAGTTTTGCTATTTTAAATAAATCATGCAAATTTAATGAAAAAGAAATGAAAATAAATAAATAAATGGAGAAGTAATCAGAAGGAGAGGCTAGGATTGCTTCTGGGTTCAAAAGTGTTGACCAGCGCGCATCTGGACGGCTGGGGTTGCATCTGAGTTAATTAACCTAATTATGATTTAATTAATTAATGAAAGTGGATTAGGGCTAAGCAAAATGATCTGGGCCCTTCATGCGCGCGGGAGGTCAATGGAGTCAACCAATCTAACGCCCCACATTCAAATGGCACTAATGACCTGAGATTAGGGCAAAGCACCTTCAGGTGACCGGAGAGAAGCTCCGGTCATCTTCTCCGGTGGTATCAAAACCCTAAAACATGATTCAGGCATCTATTCCCCAAATTAAACACACCTAAGTGATCCTCTAACGTCCTAGGACACGAATCTATGCTCAAACATCATTTAAACCCCAGAAATCATGCAAATCGAAGAGAACAAAATCCACGGGTGAAATTTCAGAGGGATCATACAAACTCATTTCTCACTTATTTTTGATTCTAAAGGCATCCCCATGATCAGCAAGACATAAGCAATCATATTATAACTTAGAATGCAAGCTTTGGGAGAAAGTGTTCATGTTCATACCTGAGCTGGAAAGCTTCAATATTGAGCTTCCAGGGCCTTCTTTGTGTGCGAATGGACCTCTTTGACTCTCCTGAGCTCAATGGGATACCTCAAAGCTCTTGAGGATGGCTGATTTGAGAGGAATACTTCTGGTGTAGCAGATAACACAGTCAGGAATAGGGAGGTTTCAGGCCACTCCAATGGTGGATTCTTGCTCCTTTAGGTGTGCTTGACTTGTTGGTGAAGAAAAATGGTGTGTTTGATGGTTAGATAAAGGGATTCGAAGAGTTCTGGTTTTGAGGATGAGAAATGGTGAAGCTCAGTTCATGCTGGTTTCAGGCTTGAATCTTGTTGGTTTGTGATCAATAATACATGGTGAGATGAGTAGTAGGATTTGTTTTTGTGTTTGTGAACTATGGAGGCAGATTCGAAGGAAAATGCAAAATGGAGTGAGTTTGTGTATGTTGTCTTGTGTTGTGATTTAGCTTGACCTCTTGATATCTTTGGCTTGCAAATGGATAGTATAAAATAATCCTATAGGTCAGATGATTTGACCTGGCCTTTATTGATTGGTAAGTTCACTTTTGCCAAAAGTCCACTCTTTGTGTAAGGAAGGCATGGGCTTGGTTCTAGGCTAGTACAAGGCATGGGGCTGCGCAGAAAGGGTGAGGGGAAGGGCTAGCATGGTTCAGCATCCAATGTAGCAAGTGGTAGGAAGTGTGATCATGAGTTTTGCAACTTGTTCCAACTTTGGTTCACATGTGATTTCCTTGTCCAACAAGCCATGAAACATGAGAATTTTTGGTTCAATTCTGACTTTTAGGACTCATGTGATGTTTGTACATTGGTTTGAAGTGAACTAGAAGTTACAAATGGCCTTGGTTCATGATTTTGCAAATTTCTCATTTGAGGCATGTCTTGAAAATTAGTGATTTTGGCCAACTTTGTCACACCATAACTTTTGATCCAAGAAGAATTAGATCATGTTCTTGTACTTTTTGAAAAGGAAAAAATGTGATCTACAACTTTCATGAGCAAGGTTTTTTCATTTGAAGCTTTCTTGGATAAAAAATCAAGGCTTGAAAAATGACCTAAAATGACATATCCTTGAAAAGTCAACTATGCCCAAAAAAGTCAACTTTGCAAAAACTTCAAATTCTTGAATTTTGTGAACTTCAACCTTCTTCCATGATCAAATAAAGACCAAATAAAATCAAAATGATGAAGATCACCCCTTGGTTGGGTCATTGGGGGCCTCAGATGCCCTGATTTTGCACTGACTTGTCCAGAAAGTCAACCCTTGATCAGATGACTTCCCCATGGAATTTCTTCATGAAAATTGACATGCATACTCCCTATACCATATAGAGACCAATAGAAACAAGAATGACCAAAAAATTTGGAGTTATGGCCTCTGAAACCAAAACCCTAATTTTAGGTCAACTGTGCAGTCAAACTTGGCTCTGCATCCACACCAATCCCAGTTCTTGTGATTCTTTTGCATTTTTGACTTTGAGAGGATATAATATGATACTTTAACACATGTAGACCCCTTTGAAGTGATTGATGGCCTTTGGAGTGGCTCAAGAAGCTCTTGGATTGCTCAGGTCACAAATCCTAGGTGCAGATGACTTAGAAACTATGCAGTGAATCAAAAATGAGACATGAGATGATATGATTGTGTTTATGCATATGAAAATGATCACAAGCCATGGTGAGTGGGTGAGGGAAAATTTGGGGTGTTTACAGCTGCCCCTATTCAAACATGAGTTAGCTGTGCAGGATGTAAGCGTCGGCTTAACAGGCAAACAAGATAACTTGTGGTTGAATACCAAAGACAGTCCAAAATTTGCACTCACAGAATGAAGAAGAAAAGGGATATAGATTGTAAAGGCAAATATTGTAAAGTGCGGGCGACGGAGGACGACCGTCGAGCAGAGGGCGACTGCTGGGTAAAGAGCAATGACGGGGACGGCCGACATGCTGGGAAAAGGGTAAAGCCAAGACGGGGACGGCCGACTAGCTGGGAAAAATGAGAGATTATGATGGGGACGGCCATCAAGATAAAGCTGTAGAATTCTCTGGGGATCAATGAAACATGACGGGGATGGCCATCAAGTTCATAAAGCAAAGTAACCGGCGATGGGGACGGCCATCGGGCTAAAAGAAATGGAAAAGGGACCACGACGGGGACGGCCATCGGGTTAAAGAATAAATGAAAAAAAACAGATGATGGGGTACGGCCATCAAAGGTGAAGGACGATCACCTAGCAGGGGACGGCTGCTCTGTTGGGGAATAAAGGAATTATGATGGGGACGGCCATCAAAGGTGGAGGACGACCACCTGGCAGGGTACGGCTGCCGAAAATATCAACGATGGGGACGGCCATCGGATAAAAGGTCAATGATGGGGACGACCATCGGATGAGCATGATGGAGGACGACCATCAAGAGGTGGAGGACGACCACCTAGCAGGGGACGGCTGCTCTCAAGGTTTATCACAACACAGGACGAGTGTCAGATAAAAAAAGGAAAATTTGCTTCGTTGGCGATCTACTGGGGAATAGTAAACACGGACGAGCGTTTACATCCAAGAAACAAAAGGTATAAGTGTTGGATATTGTGTATAGATTAAAGATGCGGACGAGCATCCTTAAGACTACGATACGGACGAGTATCGGGTAGAAACAAATACTGACACGTGTTCAGAGATGATGATACGGACGAGTATCAACTGGTTAACAGAGAACACAGACGAGTGCTGAATCTGAAGGGACTCTTCTGGAGAATAGTAGACACAGGCGAGTATCTATATTCAAGAAGACAAAAGTGTTTGACACAGTGTATGGATTAAAGATGCGGACGAGCATCCTTAAGACTGATGATACGGACGAGTATCAAGTAGAAACGAACGCTTGACGCATGTTCTGAGATGATGGTACGGACGAGTACCAACTGGTAACAAAGAACAAGGACTAGTGCTGAATCTGTGGGGATATAAGAGTATATACCAGATACGGACGAGTATCTGTATAGGTATGAGTAGTACGAGTATATATATAGATGAGTGTTTATCTACCGGGGAAGGTGACACGGACGAGTGTCAAAAGGGAAAAGTATAATAATATCAACAAGTATGTGGGTTGTAAAAGTGTAGGCGACCGCGCTGGGGATATGACACGGACGGGTGTCAAGAAAGTGTATATAGGTATATGTGAGTGCAAAGAGGATGTCTTCGGCTTTCTGCTGGGGTATGACATGGACGGGTGTCTAAATGAGTATATACTGGTGTTTGTGATTGGGAGGCAGCTGCTTTTGCCGGGGGTTCTGGTGGGGATTTTTCGGTATGTTGACGAACTGTCATTATTCACAAGTGTCGGTTTACAACATGGCTTATGATTATGCTATGCGTTGGATTTTTGCCGTAATGCTCCGTATTAAAACGGAATGCTACGCTTTGCGGGTGAATATGATGCGAATGCTATGATTGTGCAAAGATATCAAAACCGGGATCCGGGTCCCGTTGCTGCGAGGATCTTTGATCGATCCGTTTGAAGTAGACATCCCAGCTGGGGATGAGATCATTGGTAAATCTGACGAGATACTATCTGCTTGGGGATTCGGGTCACTGAGAGACCTATCCTTATAAATGAGAGACCCAGCTGGGGTTTGTAGAAGCTTCTTCACTCTGTTGTGATTTCTTCGTGCGCTGCTCTTCTGGCTAGAGGCTGGAACTCTGTGGGGAGATAGCTCTCTAACTTTTGTGCTTTGGCTGAGGATGACAACTCGGCTGGGGAGAAAGAGAAATCATTGAGAGACCTCCCTAGAGATTCTGTTGAAGAAGATCCCTGACTCAGCCGGGGATATAGGTGCCTTCTGTGATGCCTGGCAGCTCTGATGGGGATAAGCAACAAATGGCAACTCAGTTGGGGGAAGTCATGGGAGGCAACTCAGCTGGGGAGAAAGCACTTCGGGTGCTAAGATTGAGCGCTGATTTGCCAGCCTGCTGGGATAAAGTTTTCATGCCCCGAGTTACGTTCTGGATACCTGCAATCCTGAAAAAGATAGAGAAACGCGCAAGATAATCCCGAGGCATCCCTTACTGGATTCCGTCATAGGAGTTAGGCACTTCTGAGAGTAAGTATATCTCCTGCAAGCATGTTTTTATTTGAAGATAAGCATCTGTATTCTTATTATGCAATCAGTTTTTCTTTTAAGACATCAGACATTTTTTGCAAATAAAATGTACAAAACGAGACATGACTGAAAATCTGATTTTATTAATTCATATGCCCTGAATTGGCGAGATACAGTCAAAGAAACAAATCCCCTGAAATGAGGAGATTGTTACAAATTGAGAAACAAAATGTTGGCAGTGTTGATGACGCTTTAAGGAGCTTCCTCTTCACTATGACCCGTATGACTTTTGACGCTCTTCTCATCTTGCTTTTTGAAGAAGGCTGATTCTGATTGAAGCTTGACCCTTTTGAAGCTTACCAAGTTGTAGGTGATACAGACGAATTCAGAATGCAGTTGTTCGCTTATTCCCTTATTTTGCATGGATCGCCCTTTCGGGTTTTCAATCCATCGGGATACCCATTTTTGCCTGAGCTGTCCAATGCGGCTTTTCAACTCAGCGGGTGTACATTTTTTCATTTATTTTCCCTTATTTTTGCCCGAGTCTTTTATTCTGTTTTTTGACTCGCCGGGATGCCCTATTTTTGCCTGGACTTACATTCTGTTTTTTGTGTCCAGCGGGTCATTTTTTATGCAAAGTATTTTTTAACTGCATCTGAATTCACAGGGGACGGGAAGTCTTCACCATCCATGGTGCTGAGCATCAGTGCTCCACCAGAGAAAACTTTCTTTACTACAAATGGTCCTTCATAATTTGGAGTCCATTTGCCCCTGTGGTCTGTATGAGGAGGGAGGATTCTTTTCAGCACAAGATCTCCTACTTGGTACTCTCGATGCCTGACTTTCTGATCGAAGGCTCTCTTCATTCTTTTCTGATATAGCTGCCCATGGCAGATTGCAGCCAATCTTTTCTCTTCGATCAGACTCAGTTGTTCGTATCGGGCCCGAACCCATTCTGCTTCACTCAGTTTAATATCCATTAGTACCCGCAGAGAGGGTAATTCAACTTCAACAGGTAGGACTGCTTCCATACCATACACAAGTTGATACGGTGTTGCCCCAGTGGATGTTCTAATTGACGTGCGGTACCCATGCAAGGCAAATGGTAGCATTTCATGCCAGTCTTTGTAAGTGACTACCATCTTCTGCACAATCTTCTTGATATTCTTATTTGCTGCCTCAACAGCGCCATTCATCTTTGGCCTGTAAGGAGAAGAATTGTGATGTTGGATTTTGAAGTCCCGGCATAGTTCTGCCATCATTTTGTTGTTTAAGTTGGAACCATTATCAGTAATGATTCGCTCGGGCACCCCGTATCGACAGATGATATCTCTTTTCAGAAATCTGGCTACCACTTGTCTCGTGACGTTTGCATATGAGGCTGCTTCAACCCACTTGGTGAAATAATCAATAGCGAACAGGATGAATATGTGGCCATTTGAAGCAGTTGGCTCAATCTTGCCAATCATGTCAATGCCCCACATGGCAAAGGGCCATGGTGAAGACATGATGTTCATAGGATTGGGAGGCACATGCACCTTGTCTGCATAGATCTGGCACTTATGGCATTTTCTGGCGTAAGCACAACAGTCTGCATCCATCGTGATCCAGTAATAGCCTGATCTCAACAATTTCTTGGCCATGGCATGCCCTCCGGCATGGGTACCAAAAGATCCTTCGTGCACTTCATGCATCAACAAATCTGCTTCCGTCTTGTCAACACATCTGAGGAGTACCATGTCAAAGTTCCTTTTGTATAAAGACCCATCAGCGTTCAGAAAGAAACTTCCAGCAAGCCTTCTCAAAGTCTTCTTATCATTGGAAGATGCCCCAGGTGGGTATGTTTGATCCTCCAAGAAGCATTTAATGTCATGGAACCAAGGCTTATCATCTTTGACAAATTCTGCGGCAAACACATATGCTGGTCTGTCGAGTCTGGATACTAAAATCTGAGGTACAAAGCTGGCGGTCTGAACTTTGATCATGGATGAAATGGTAGCCAGAGCATCTGCAAACTGATTCTCGTCCCGAGGGATATACTCAAGCTTGACTGTTGTGAAGAAAGTCAATAACCTCCTTGTATAATCCCTGTAAGGTATCAGATGATCCTGGTGGGTGTACCATTTGCCATTGGTTTGATTGACTACCAAAGCTGAATCTCCGAATACGGTTAAAGTCTTGATCCTGAGGTCAATGGCTTCCTCAAGACCCATAATGCAAGCTTCGTATTCAGCTTCGTTGTTAGTGCAGTTGAAAGTGAGCTTTGCCGAGAAAGGCATGTGAACTCCTTTGGGTGTAATGAGTACTGCACCAACACCACGGCCATTCATGTTAACAGCCCCATCAAACATCATAGTCCATTCTTCCTCCGGGTCAGGCCCTTCAGTGTGAATAGGCTCTTCATGATCTTTTGCTTTTATGAACATGATGTCTTCATCAGGGAAGTCAAATCTCATAGGCTGGTAATCATCAATGGGTTGCTCAGCAAGATATTCAGACAATACACTGCCCTTGATGGCTTTCTGAGATGTGTATTGGATGTCATATTCTGTGAGGATCATTTGCCATCTTGCAACCCGTCCGGTAAGAGCTGGCTTCTCAAATATATACTTAACTGGGTCCATTTTTGAGATCAATAAAGTAGTGTGGGTCAACATATACTGTCTCAGTCGGCGAGCAGCCCACGCTAAAGCACAACAAGTTTTCTCGAGCAGTGAATAACGTTGTTCACAGTCGGTAAACTTTTTGCTTAGGTAGTATATTGCATACTCTTTTCGACCAGACTCGTCATGCTGGCCCAGCACACACCCCATCGACTCTTCTAATAATGTTAAGTACATTATCAGAGGTCTTCCTTCCACTGGAGGCATAAGGATTGGAGGTTCTTGTAAATATTCCTTGATTTTGTCAAAAGCCTTCTGGCAGTCTTCATTCCACCTGACCGTCTGTTCTTTTCTTAACAACTTGAACAAGGGTTCACAGGTTGCTGTAAGGTGAGATATGAACCGCGAAATGTAGTTCAATCGTCCTAAGAACCCTCGAACTTCTTTCTCAGTCCTCGGTGCAGGCATCTCTTGGATGGCTTTGACTTTATCAGGGTCGACTTCAATCCCTTTCTCGCTTACAATGAAACCCAGCAGCTTACCAGATCGCACCCCGAATGTGCATTTGTTGGGGTTCAGCTTCAGTTGGTACTTCCTCAGACGCTTGAATAACTTCAGCAGATTCACCAGGTGGTCTTCCTCTGTAAGGGACTTGGCAATCATGTCATCCACATAACACTCGATTTCCTTATGGATCATATCATGGAATAATGTCACCATAGCCCGTTGATATATGGCACCAGCATTCTTCAGTCCGAATGGCATCACTTTGTAACAGAACGTGCCCCAGGGTGTGATGAAAGTTGTCTTCTCCATGTCTTCAGGTGACATCCTGATCTGATTATATCCTGAAAATCCGTCCATGAAGGAGAATACCGAGAACTGAGCCGTGTTATCGACCAATACATCAATGTGAGGTAATGGGAAGTCATCTTTTGGGCTGGCTCTGTTCAGATCCCGGTAGTCAACACACATCCTTACCTTACCATCTTTCTTAGGCACAGGTACTATATTAGCAACCCACGGCGGATAGCTAGTCACAGCAAGGAACCCGGCGTCCCATTGCTTTTGTACCTCTTCTTTGATTTTCATTGCCATGTCCGGACGAGTACGGCGCAGTTTCTGTTTAACTGGCGGGCATTCTTCTCTCAAAGGCAGCTTGTGCACGACAATATTGGTATCCAACCCTGGCATATCTTGGTAAGACCAAGCAAACACGTCCACATATTCTCGAAGCAGATCAACCAGTTGTCCCTTCACTGAGTCTTGCAGGCAGGCCCCGATTTTAACCTCTTTCACGTCTTCATCTGTACCAAGATTAATCACTTCAACCTCCTCCTGGTGAGGAGTAATAACCTTTTCCTCTTGTCTTAACAACCTGGCTAGCTCTTCAGGAAGCTCATATTCTTCATCAACCCCTTCATCGGCTTGATTGATTGGATTGTCAAAGTCATACGAAGTCATAGCCGTGCTGTTGTCGGTGATGTCTGGAAGGCACACTCTGCAAGGGTTCAGTTTGTTCGTTTTAGTGATTGATTTTAATCTTGTTTAGAAAAGTGAAACAAAGTTGTCATTTTGAAAATACTGCCATTTATTTTTTTGTACAAAAAGAAAAATGGAAAAACAGTGAACGGAAAAGAAAAAGACTCATTTGCAAAAAGATGTCTGATATTTCATTGATTAATCTTGTTTGCACAAAAAGTACAGATGGCCCGATTACAAAATGAGTCTTGTCATCTTGGGCAAGATGCAAGACTTTGATGCATGCTATAAAAATACAGGAAATAATAATTACTCTGCATGAGTAACTCTTATAATTTCCTGGGAAGACCAGTTCGAGATACTGCTCCCTGGGATCTTTGGACGAATCCAGCTTTCCAGGTTGCGTTCTTCTTCCAGCTCGTCTTCCAGACAGTTGACAGCATCAGGGGTGAGCATCCCCCCACTCACAAAGTTGGGCTCTTTCGCAGCCGCTGCTTGATCTTGTTGAGTTGGTTTGTAACCCAACCCAAACCTGTCCTCTTTCTTCTCCACCGATAGCAGTTTGCCCCAGCCTTGGGCGGTTCCTTCCTCAACAACCTTCCGGGCTTGTTGGTATGATGACATTGAAGTACCAGGCATAGCAGATGTTTCATTGACATTCAAAGCTTCAAAAACATGACTCATTGTTTCATGGATCTCCCCGTCCATCTCAATGTATTTATAGGTAGCCAGGTGGCTGACAAAAATATCCTCTTCTCCACAGATTGTAACGATTTGACCCTCCCACTCGTATTTTAACTTCTGGTGAAGGGTAGAGGTCACGGCACCAGCGGCGTGAATCCATGGCCTACCCAATAGACAGCTGTAGGGAGGCTGTATATCCATCACGTAGAAGGTCGTTTTGAAAGTCTGCGGGCCAATCGTTATGGGCAACTCGATCTCTCCCAGAACCGATCTCTTTGAACCATCAAAGGCTCTCACCACCAGGTTGCTGGGTCTCAACGCCAATCCGTCATATTCTAGCTTCACCAAGGCCTTCTTAGGTAAGACATTGAGGGATGACCCCGTGTCTACCAGCACATGGGAAAGGACAGCACCTTTACATTCCATGGTTATGTGCAAGGCTTTGTTATGGTTACGGCCCTCCGTTGTCAAATCAGTATTGGTGAACCCTAGTCCGTGACTAGCATTAACATTTCCAACTACAGCTTCCAGCTGATTGACAGTGATCTCTTCAGGCACGTAAGCTGCGTGCAAGACTTTGAGTAGTGCATTCCGATGGGCCTCGGAGCACATGAGCAATGATAGGATTGAGATCTTGGAAGGCGTCTGATGAAGCTGATCCACTATTTTATAATCACTCTTTTTGATGATTCGCATGAACTCATCAACCTCTTGATCGAAGGGTGTTTTCAAGGCTTCTTTAACAACTTGCTCATCCTGCACCAAGCTTTTTCCTTTTGCCTTGGCAGCAGCTTCTGCTTCGGCAGTGGGTCTCTGAATTTGTGGAGCGAAAAGACGTCCGCTTCGAGTGAAGCCTCCGCCTCCTCCCACATTGTCAATTTGTGGTGCAGGGGTTGATGATTCAAAAGTGATTCTTTGTCCTTCACAGTACAGGTCAGAGCCGTAATGCCAGGGGATAGCGTTACTGCTCTCATAAGGTACTGGTCCAGGCACCGTGATAGTGACTGGACTGACCGCAGCTGCGGAAGGAATTGTGATAGTCTGTGGATCGTAATAAATTGTGACTGGTGCTCTGACGGGAGCAGCACCTTCTGAGTTGTAGACAGAGTTGTTTTCAGGATCATAGAATATTGTGACAGTTGAGACATCTTCATGATTTGTTGCTGGTGTTGTAGGAGACATTGGTGGAAGGATGGATGTTGTTGTTGTAGGAGTTTCGAAATGGAGTGGTGCTGGAGTTGTAAAAGAAAAATTTGTTGATGAATGATCAGTTGAGATAATAGATGAAGTACTTGTTGACGAAGCCGAAGAATTGTCAGGAACAATGGTTGTTGCAGTTGTAGGAGGTTCTGGAATTGTCGCTGATGAGATTGCTGGATTTGTTGGAAATGATGTGGTGATCTGAAGCTGGCCACTCCGAATGAGACCATCTATGCCATTCCTCAGGTCATCGCACCCATTTACCGAGATATTGCAGTAAGCACAACCCAACTCACACCCCGGGAACATTTGACATTCGAGGAGTTGAGCCTTGATTTCTACCAACGGTGTCCGGATCTGACCCACACTGGTTATTAAATAAGACGGCCTGTCTTCTTCAATAGCGTTAATTCTGGGACCGCCGTGATTCGGCATGGGGTTCTTATTGACATTAGGTGGTGGTGCGAAATTCAGAGCTTTTGAGTCTACCAGGTCTTGTACCTTCATGTGCAGGGCTCTGCACTTTTCTGTACTGTGGCCAGGTGCATTTGAATGGAAGGCACATCTGGCGTTGGAGTCATAATTCCTGGGTAGACTGTTGGGATCTGGGGGTGCCAACGTCCTTAGCTCAACTAGGTTGAGTTTCAGGAGTTGTGGCAGCAATGTAGCATATGGCATAGGGATCGGATCGATTACCCTGTTGGCTTGAGAAGGCCTCTGTTGGAATGGCCTTTGCTGGTTATTGTTTTTGGTGTTGCTGTTGTTGTAATTTCTCGGAGGATACTGATTATGTTGGTGATACTGAGGTTGTTGTTGATAGCTTTGTTGCGGAGGTTGATAAACTGGTTGAGGATGAGCTGGAGCAGGAATGGTGACTGCTGCCACTGATCTGTGAACATATTGGGGCCTGCCCCTGTTGGTGTGGATGGCATTGGTCTCGCCAGTTCTTCTTGGGCCTGCAAAAGGCTTTCTTGTATTACTGGACGAGCTTGCACCATTGTCAGATATCTTACCCATCTTCAATAGGCTTTCAATTCTCTCCCCGGCTATGACAACATCTGCAAAGCTAGTGGAAGAGAAAGCAGCCAGCCTGTCAATATATGTTCCCTGAAGGGTGTTCATGAACATATCTGCCATTTCCCTTTCAGACATAGGTGGCTGGACAGCAGCAGCCAATTGCCTCCATCTCTGGGCATATTCTCGGAAACTTTCCCTTGACGACTGTGACATTCCCATTAGGAGGGTCTTGTTGGGTGCCATGTCTAAGTTATACTGATACTGTCTGATGAAGGCCTCTGCCAGGTCCTTCCAACATCTAATTGTTGCCCTTGTCAAGTGAGAGTACCATTCTCTTGACGCCCCTGTCAAGCTGTCTTCGAAATAGAACATCCAGAGCTTCTCATCCATAGTATAGGCCTTCAGCCTTCCCAGAAATGACTGTAAGTGAGTCCGGGGGCATGAAGTCCCGTTGTATTTTTCAAAACAAGGAGGCTTAAACTTATGGGGAATCCTGACCCCGTCTACCAAGCCCATGTCCATGACGTCAAAACCCAAAGAGTTTTGAGACTCTAAGGACCTTAATTTCTCAGCTATCTCCTCCAGCCTTCTATCATAAGCTTCTTCCCCAGCACCCATTACTGTGAACTGGTCCTCTTGGGGGTCTTCTTGAAGTACCCTGGCTGCTGTGGCAGTCCCTTGAACATTTGCAGGAATATTGACCTCTGGATGGAGATGTGGTCCAAATACAGGAGGATTGACATGAGGTTGGACCCTTTCATTGTTGCTGGTGCCGGCAGTCCCTATATGTGGATCTTCTTGATTCTGCCTTTCCACCATGGCCCTCAATCTTTCCTGGCTCTGAGCCATGTTGTTCATTACTTCCATAAACTGAGTCATTTGATTCCTCATTTCTAGCCTTTCATTCGCCATTTGATTTCTGACCTCAGTAAGGTCCTGCTGCATCTGATCCATTTGAATGCCCGGAAGGTTGCTACGGGTCGGATAACGGTGCGGACGATTGAGAGGAAATACTCGGCGCCGAGCAATAGTTCCTGAACATCACAACAGAGTTAGTGGCAATAAAACAAAAACCTACAAAACAAACAAAAGGGGTTAGCATGCAATGCAGTTATGCTTATTTGTTTTCAAGGTATCCGGCTTGGCATTCAGTTTTGACCCTTCCAGACCCTTGAAGATGCTGTTGATGTTGCTTTTGAAGTGTAACTCGGATGGAACAAACTAATACATATATTACAAAAGCCAAATGGCACATAGTTTGTTTACAAATACAAGCCCTCTGAGGGGTCAAAATACATTACGGGAAAATAAAAGTACATGGAATGAAAGCAACAACAAACAAATGGTCAAACACCAAGACCAAACTCATCCTCCCGAACTTCCTTGAGAAGTGCTTCGGTCACAGGATCAGCTGGACGCTCCGTGAGATTCCTGATGAGGAGATTCCGGGTTGTAACAGCTGCTGTTAGCTTCTTGTGCTGGCTGTGGTCCTTTGACCTCTTCACTCCTGCTTTGATCTTCAGCTCTGATATCTCCCTCTGGGCTGCTGCCAGGGCTTCTTGCTGCTCTTTTGCACTAGCTTCCAGTTGCTCCATCTTGTCTTGAACTCTCTTGTCTTCCAGAGTACGAGCTTCGGTGATCCTGACCCACCGAGCTTGACTCTCCTTCAGATACAAGTATGTTCTTGCTCTCTGGAACTGGGCTTCTTTGCAAGCATTCTTCAGAATTTGTTCTCCAGCTTTGGACTTTTTGATATAATCCCCAGACTTCTCAATCTTAACCAGATGCTCCATTCTCAACTTCTCCAACCTCTCAATCTCCATCCTACCCTCACTCCTCTCTCGGAGGGTCTTCTGCAAAGCCTGGGTTAACTTCTCATTTCTTTCTTTCAAACTCTCAAACTCCTCCAAACTGACAGTGGCAGGTGTTGCTGAAGATGATTCAGGCATATCTTCTATAGTAAAGGGCATCCCAGAGAATTGAGCCCTGGCACGGGACCATTCATAATATTGTGCTGAAGCCACATTGCTGCACTTCCCCAAAATGGTTACTCCATTGGTTTGAACATTATCCCAGGCCCAGGCTTCCTGCCTAACAATAGCCAGATTAATCTTGTTCTCACAATAAAGAGTTTCCACCAAGTCCTGTGCCTTAGGAGTGTGGACCAGTGCATAGCCCAGTTGCCTTTTGAACATCAGAGGGTTGTAGTTGATACTACCCTTAACTCCTATTAGGGGCACATTGGGAAAATGCCCACAGCTGGTGATGATATCCCTGCCCTTGGTGCTTTGAGTGCACCATCTGATATCAGCTGAAGTTAGAGCAGTGAGTCTCTTAGCCCAGTTTCTCTGCTGATGAGGGTTTAAAAATGCATCTGTCCTGGGTAGATGCCTGAGAAGCCAAGTATGGAACAATGGAGCACAACACCTCACTAATCTTCCCCTCTGCTTTTCATTCCTCTGATGCACTGAATAATAGAGATCCCCCAATAAAGTGGGCACTGGGTTCTTCAAGATGAAAAGATGGATTGCATTCTTGCTAATGAATCGAGGCTCATCTGCAAACAACACAATTCCATATATACTCAAGGCCAATAAGGCACAAACAGCTTTCCACTCTCCTAGAGAAGCTTTCAGGGTAGCTTGAGAGATCAAGAAATCCAGATGAAAGCCAGGGATTCCAGCTTTAGAAGTCATATGCTGTTCAATCAGAACAGGTTCCAGATGCAAAGCCTTTGCTACTTCTCCATTACCAGGAAAGACCATCTCAGGGTTGAAAGGGATTCCACCCCTGATAGGCATACCAACCAATGATGAGTATTCTTCTAGTAGAGGGCCTAGTTGAAAGTCCTGGAAAGTAAAACATCTCAGTGGGGGATCATAGAATTGAATGCAAGTGTGGATCAAGCTTCTTTGTGAAGGGTCCAGATCTATAACCATATCGAGTATATCCCCATAGTGTTCCCTGAACAATGGTATGTGATCTGGAGTGATCAGGGTCTGAACCCTTCTGATGTCAGATAGCTCTGGCTGGAAGAAGTGATAGGTGATGTTGCTCTTTTTAGGAGCCATGATGCTGAAGATGAGTAGAGACAGGTGCTGATGATAATACTGAGGAACTGGCCACTGATTGGCTGGTGCGGATAACTGAAGTAGATAGCTTGAAGCAAATGCTGATGAAGATAGGTCAATGCTGAAGATGGGGTCAAAACCAAAACCAAAGGTGAAAGTGGATACCCTGAAACACAAATAAGCAAATGTCAATATGATGCAATGTTTATGTATGCAAATGATATGCAAGGGTTTGTGACTGAGTTGGATCTGATCAAGAGCTCTGATATAAGTCCGAGACATGTTCAAGAATACCAGATGGAGGTCTATAAATCCAGTAACCAAGGTGGGGGACTCAAATAAAGAGCCACATGTCCTGGGTTTAGAATCACAAGAACTGTTCCAACATGGAGTATTCTTAATCAAGTCAAAGTAATAGGGTATTCTGAGGCCAAGGTACCTGCAAACCTGTAAACAACCCATCCCCCTCACAGGTGGTGTTCTAGAACAAGGATCCTCAGACTTGGATCAGTTATGAGAAGTGTAAACACTTCTAACCCGGAGGTACAGTGTTTACAATAACCATAAAAGTTCCTCCTCTAATTCACCTCAGTTTCTGAAGGTCAATACTAAAAGGTCATCCAGACTTAGCAGGCTTCCCAGATAGCCCTAGCATTGCAGGAAATCTGCAACACAGAGTTCTCAAGAAGAAACCCATATCTGAACCGTGTTTCATATTCCCGCACCAGACCGAGATGGAATGGGAAAGAATATGATTCACTCTAGCCTAGGTGTCACTCAGGTCCCAGGTATAGGACCTTAACTCTCAATGGAACACCCTCCCACCAAAGCAAACAACAGACCCAGCCAGCACAGTATGACAGTATGATATATGTAAAGCAGTAAAGAAAGCAGTAAAGCAACTGTACATAAAGCAGAAATAAAACATATACAAGCACAGATAGCACATAACACCCCAGTAAACACAAATCAAACAAGCGCTAGGAGGAACCCACAAAAAGAACCAGAAGCCCTGGTTGCAGTATAAGGGTCCCCAGCAGAGTCGCCAAGCCGTCGCTCCCACCAAATGAAGTCGGGTCAAATGGGGTACAGGCGCGAACGGTCGGTGAAAGGGACAGTGAGAACACACAGCCGTGAACTCACTGGAGATGAATAGAGTCGCCAGCTAGGCATTTTTATCCCGGAGGAAAGGCAATGCTGCATAGACATAGAAAGAGATGGATAAGACGGTCGCGAACCAGAGAGACTGAGAAAGGGGGTTGGTTACAACCTGGGAAGGTATTAGCACCCAGATTGTCCGCCGTACTCGACGGGATCCACGCTTAAAAGATTTGTGTTTTAAAGGGGTAGTGTCAGTGCAATTTGTGTGTAAAGAGCTGGAAAAGGATGTACAGGTGTCAGTGTAAAAGAAGTGTGAAGTGCAGTATGTACAGTGTCAGTGTAAGAAAGGAGTGAAATGCTCAAGATCATGAAGCTTAAAGAATAAAGCTAGAAAGAGGGGGAATATACAGAGACTTTTGTTCGATAACTGTTAATTTATGCCTACGTATCCTCTCGTGCAATGAGGAAGTCAGAACACCGTAGTTCGACCCAAAGAGACTGAAAGATAAATTGACTGATGAACTGCCTGCTTGTCTATGCTCAAGTGTATGACCTGTCTGGCTCAGGTGCAAACTGTCTTGCATTAGACGGAAGAAGCAAGTTCTCGTTTATGAGTGAGGATGATGAGAAAAGAATCCCGAAGGAGACGATTATTGTTTGTTTTTTGAGTTTTCAGTCTTTTATTATTTTTGGATTTTTGTCATAAGTTAATGAGCTTAAGCCTAAACCAATGGATTTAGTAAACTCATCACATCTTCCCTCTGATTAGGGGTAATGAGAATACCTTAAGTGTGAAGTCAGCTTCTCACACTTAAACACCATTGGTGTAGAATTAAGACCATTAACCTACTTGTGATTATTTAGATGTTTTTGGTGTTTTTGTTTAGTGTTAAGTAATGAAGTTAAGCCATAATCAAGGATTAAACAGACCCATTACACCATCCTAATAGAAGGATAATAGATGAGATTAAATTCATGATTAGGGATTAAATTCATGACAAAACAAAGCCTTTATTGAGTGGATTTTAGTTAATGATATGATGATGAAGTGATTTTTATGATTTGTAAGACAACTTGAGGGGGACTTGTCCATTAACACTAGGGTTAGTCCTTCTTAACCAACTAAGGAAGAATTAGAACCCTGATGCAAGGCCCAAGTTACAAGTGTGATGTCTTGATAATGATTAAATGAATTGATTAAGAGATTTAAACACATTAAGGGTTTAACACTTAGGATTAAAGTTATACACTCCATCCTAAGAGAAGGATGCAGGCATAAGCTTAACCACAAAGCCTTAAAGCCTTTAGGGTTTAGTCCCTGATTATGAGATGAGAAGAGAAGACTCAAAAGAGACACAAAGGTAAAACTAAGAGGGGAGACTAATCAAGATCCTAATCATTGTCATGCTTGGTTGTTCCTAAGGTTTGTGAGGTTTGCAAGAACAATCTTCAATGGAACCACCAGGAAGCAGGTGAAAGGGTCAGGAGAAGCAAAGTGACTTGCTTCATTCAAGAAGTCAAGTCACTTGAAGAGAGAAAGTAGGAAGAAGAAGAATGAGCAAGCTCACACTCAAACACAAACAAAAATGCAGCAATGGATGCAAGAGAGATGAAAAGAAAGGTTATGAGAAGTGAAGGCAAATTCACTTCTCAAAGTGACTTACCACCTGAAAAGTTAGTGGAAAGAAATGCAATGCAATGCAAAATGGGATGAGATGTCATGATGAGAAACAAAACCAGAAGCATATATGTGATGCTAATGATGCTATGAGATGCTACAAACATGAGGCAGCACATGGAAATGGACATACAAGTTTATGAATGCAAATGAAGCAAGCTAGGAACCATGAACATACATGACAAGTTATGAAATGCACATGGCATACAACATGGCAAATACATGATGCAATGATCAAACATGCTTTCTATATGTCTTATGATGTCAAATGAATCACATGGAAGCATGGAATGTCATGGCAAGTCATGTTATGCAAGAGAATTCAAGATGGATGCATATGGAAGCCCAAATTAGGGTTTATGAACCAAACATCAAACACAAACCAACCAGAAGCAAACCCTAAGATAAAAAATGGAAAATGCCACACAAAGGACCCCTAATCTCATACTAAACCACTGCCCAAAGGAGAGGTCTCAACTCTTAACCCATCTCAAGTTATGGTTTTTACAAGTTTGCTAGGGTTTTAGGGTTCCTAAACAAAAGAAATGCCAAACAAATTGAAAATTCAAGATCAAAACATGGCCATTTAATCTCAAAAACTACATGCTAAACACAATGCAATGCAAAAAGAATCAATGTCCAACTCTTCATGGATAGGCAGAAATGATTTTTTAAACTTTGGATCAAATTAATGCACAAAAATAATTTTAATTCAATGAAAAGTTCTCAAAATGCATCAAGATCAAAAAAGAAATTTGGTTTGAAGATTGGACAATGTTTCTAAATGTCTTAGAACATTTCATGAATTTTTTGGTGATTTTTAAATACCTAAAAGTATTTTTAATAAATTAATTTCCATTAATCAATTAAAAATAATCTTTTAAATATTTTAAAATACTTTTTAAATGCTAAAAATAAAATTAAAAATATTTTTGTGTTTGAAAAATTAATGAAACTCAGGGTAAAAAATTTCATAATTTTTAAACAAGTTTTGCTATTTTAAATAAATCATGCAAATTTAATGAAAAAGAAATGAAAATAAATAAATAAATGGAGAAGTAATCAGAAGGAGAGGCTAGGATTGCTTCTGGGTTCAAAAGTGTTGACCAGCGCGCATCTGGACGGCTGGGGTTGCATCTGAGTTAATTAACCTAATTATGATTTAATTAATTAATGAAAGTGGATTAGGGCTAAGCAAAATGATCTGGGCCCTTCATGCGCGCGGGAGGTCAATGGAGTCAACCAATCTAACGCCCCACATTCAAATGGCACTAATGACCTGAGATTAGGGCAAAGCACCTTCAGGTGACCGGAGAGAAGCTCCGGTCATCTTCTCCGGTGGTATCAAAACCCTAAAACATGATTCAGGCATCTATTCCCCAAATTAAACACACCTAAGTGATCCTCTAACGTCCTAGGACACGAATCTATGCTCAAACATCATTTAAACCCCAGAAATCATGCAAATCGAAGAGAACAAAATCCACGGGTGAAATTTCAGAGGGATCATACAAACTCATTTCTCACTTATTTTTGATTCTAAAGGCATCCCCATGATCAGCAAGACATAAGCAATCATATTATAACTTAGAATGCAAGCTTTGGGAGAAAGTGTTCATGTTCATACCTGAGCTGGAAAGCTTCAATATTGAGCTTCCAGGGCCTTCTTTGTGTGCAAATGGACCTCTTTGACTCTCCTGAGCTCAATGGGATACCTCAAAGCTCTTGAGGATGGCTGATTTGAGAGGAATACTTCTGGTGTAGCAGATAACACAGTCAGGAATAGGGAGGTTTCAGGCCACTCCAATGGTGGATTCTTGCTCCTTTAGGTGTGCTTGACTTGTTGGTGAAGAAAAATGGTGTGTTTGATGGTTAGATAAAGGGATTCGAAGAGTTCTGGTTTTGAGGATGAGAAATGGTGAAGCTCAGTTCATGCTGGTTTCAGGCTTGAATCTTGTTGGTTTGTGATCAATAATACATGGTGAGATGAGTAGTAGGATTTGTTTTTGTGTTTGTGAACTATGGAGGCAGATTCGAAGGAAAATGCAAAATGGAGTGAGTTTGTGTATGTTGTCTTGTGTTGTGATTTAGCTTGACCTCTTGATATCTTTGGCTTGCAAATGGATAGTATAAAATAATCTTATAGGTCAGATGATTTGACCTGGCCTTTATTGATTGGTAAGTTCACTTTTTCCAAAAGTCCACTCTTTGTGTAAGGAAGGCATGGGCTTGGTTCTAGGCTAGTACAAGGCATGGGGCTGCGCAGCAAGGGTGAGGGGAAGGGCTAGCATGGTTCAGCATCCAATGTAGCAAGTGGTAGGAAGTGTGATCATGAGTTTTGCAACTTGTTCCAACTTTGGTTCACATGTGATTTCCTTGTCCAACAAGCCATGAAACATGAGAATTTTTGGTTCAATTCTGACTTTTAGGACTCATGTGATGTTTGTACATTGGTTTGAAGTGAACTAGAAGTTACAAATGGCCTTGGTTCATGATTTTGCAAATTTCTCATTTGAGGCATGTCTTGAAAATTAGTGATTTTGGCCAACTTTGTCACACCATAACTTTTGATCCAAGAAGAATTAGATCATGTTCTTGTACTTTTTGAAAAGGAAAAAATGTGATCTACAACTTTCATGACCAAGGTTTTTTCATTTGAAGCTTTCTTGGATCAAAAATCAAGGCTTGAAAAATGACCTAAAATGACATATCCTTGAAAAGTCAACTATGCCCAAAAAAGTCAACTTTGCAAAAACTTCAAATTCTTGAATTTTGTGAACTTCAACCTTCTTCCATTATCAAATAAAGACCAAATACAATCAAAATGATGAAGATCACCCCTTGGTTGGGTCATTGGGGGCCTCAGATGCCCTGATTTTGCACTGACTTGTCCAGAAAGTCAACCCTTGATCAGATGACTTCCCCATGGAATTTCTTCATGAAAATTGACATGCATACTCCCTATACCATATAGAGACCAATAAAAACAAGAATGACCAAAAAATTTGGATTTATGGCCTCTGAAACCAAAACCCTAATTTTAGGTCAACTGTGCAGTCAAACTTGGCTCTGCATCCACACCAATCCCAGTTCTTGTGATTCTTTTGCATTTTTGACTTTGAGAGGATATAATATGATACTTGAACACATGTAGACCCCTTTGAAGTGATTGATGGCCTTTGGAGTGGCTCAAGAAGCTCTTGGATTTCTCAGGTCACAAATCCTAGGTGCAGATGACTTAGAAACTATGCAGTGAATCAAAAATGAGACATGAGATGATATGATTGTGTTTATGCATATGAAAATGATCACAAGCCATGGTGAGTGGGTGAGGGCAAATTTGGGGTGTTTACAGTAACCCCTATTCAAACATGAGTTAGCTGTGCAGGATGTAAGCGTCGGCTTAACAGGCAAACAAGATAACTTGTGGTTGAATACCAAAGACAGTCCAAAATTTGCACTCACAGAATGAAGAAGAAAAGGGATATAGATTGAATAACTCATGTTTGAATAGGGGCAGCTGTAAACACCCCAAATTTTCCCTCACCCATTCACACCATGGCTTGTGATCATTTCATGTGCATAGATTCAATCATATCATCTCATATCTCACTTTTGATTCACTAAGTCACCTGCATCTAGGGTTTGTGACCTGAGCAATCCAAGAGCTTCTTGAGCCACTCCAAAGGCCACCAATCACTTCAAGGGGATCCATGTGTGTTCATCTATCATATTACATCCTCTCAAGGTCAAGATTTCAAAAGGATCACAAGAACTAGGGTTTGAATGGATGCAGAGCCAGGTTTGACTGCACAGTTGACCTAAAACTAGGGTTTTGGTTTCAGAGGCCATAACCTCAAAATTTTTGGTCATTCTTGTTTCCATTGGTCTCTATATGGTATAAGGAGTATGCATATCAATTTTCATGAAGAAATTCCATGGGGAAGTCATCTGATCAAGGGTTGACTTTCTGGACAAGTCAGTGCAAAATCAGGGCATCTGAGGCCCCCAATGACCCAACCAATGGTTGATCTTCATCATTTTGAGTGTATATGATCTTTATTTGATCATGGAAGAAGGTTGAAGTTCACAAAAATCAAGAATTTGGAGTTTTGGCAAATGTTGACTTTTTGGGCATAGTTGACTTTTCAAAGATGCTCCATTTTTGGTCATTTTTTTCAAGCCTTGATTCTTGGTCCAAAAATGCTTCAAATGGAAATACTTTGGTCATGAAAGTTGTATATTACATCTTTCCCTTTTCAAAAAGTACAAGAACATGATCAAACTCTTCTTGGATCAAAAGTTATGGTGTGACAAAGTTGGCAAAAATCATTGATTTTCAAGGCATGCTTCAAATGTGAATTTTGCAAAAAACCATGAACCAATGCCTTTTGTAACCTCTAATTCACTTCAAACCATGACATAAACATTCTACATGTCCTAAAAAGTCAGAATTGGACCAAAAATCACATGTGTTTAGTTCATGTAACAAGGCATTTTTCATGAAATTTCAAAAGGTGACAACTTGCAAAAGCACTCATCACACTTCCTACAACTTGCAACCTTGGATGCTGACCTTGCTAGCTCTCTCACCACACCATGCTGCGCAGCCCCTAGCCCTTGTACCAAGCTAGCACCACACCATACTTCTCTTACACAAAAGGTGGACTTTGAGCAAAAGCAAACTTACCTATCACAGCAGGCCATGTCACATCATCCAGCCAATTGGATTAGTTTATACTTTTCATTTGCAAGCCATTTCATACACCAAGCAAGGCTGAAACACTTGACACCATCACATACACCAAAACACACCATTTTTCATATTCCTTCGAATCTGCCTCCACAAACTCAGAACATCAAAACCATCTTCACCAATCAACTCACCATGCTTCATTGAGCTCAAAGAAACCAAGAACCAGGCCTGAAACAAGCTGTAACCTCACTTCACCATTTTCACCCCAAGTTGCAGTTTCCTTCGAAACTCTCACCACAGCTCACAAACATCAAAACAAACTCCATAGACCTTCTTTATTCATCACCCTGACCACAAATAACCTCTCACCATTGCCAGAAACAGCCTGAATCACCATTGACATTCTCAACTGAGCTTGGAGCAGAAACTGATCAAACTCTTCATCCAGCCAACATAAATTTCTTCCAAGCATTCAAGCATCATCAGGAGGTCATAAGGAGTGGATTTCACCAAGAGAAGTGGCCAGAAAGTCATCAGAGTGAAAGCTTCGAATCTCAGGTAGCTCAAGAAATATTTTTCCAGAAATCATTTCTTTTGTTCTAAACTTGTTCTTTGTGTCTTCCTGATCATGAATATGCCTTTGGTTTTGCAAATGGTGATGAAATGAGAGTTTAATTGCTCTCTGAAACTTGCGTGCCCTAATTCTTTCTTGCTTCGATTCAGCCTTGTTAGGAAGTATAAATTTGCTTTGATTAGGGGTTTTGGTTCGTGAGTGAGTGGGGATCATTTCCCAATTCTTAGATTTCATTTTAGTTAGTTTTTTAGAGTTTTGAGGATTTTCAGGGGAGATGCTGGCCGGAGAAGACGACCGGAAGTCTTCTCCGGCAGCCTGAAAGTGATTTGTGCCCTAATCCTGTCATTAACTCTAGTTTGAATTTGGACCGTGGATTGCCTTTGACTGGTTGACTTCGCGCGTGAGTGAAAGGCCCAGATTCGTTTGATTAGCCCTAATTCTTTTCATTAGTTTAATTAATTCATAATTAAATTAATTAACTCAGAGACAACCTGGACCCTTGGATAGCGCGCGTGGTCAACATATTCAAACTCAGACTCAATCCTGGCCCTCCCTTCTGATTACCTTTCATTTTGTTTATTTTAATTTCATTTCTTTTCCATTTAATTTGCACAATTAATTTAAAATAGTAAAAGGTCTTAAAAAATTATGAAACTTTTTCTCTGAAGTTTTATTATTTTTCATGACACAAAAATAATTTCATTTTATTTTTTTATCATTAAAAAAGTATTTTTAAATATTTAAAAGATTATTTTTAATTGATTAATGGAAATTAATTAATTAAAAATACTTTTAGGTATTTAAAAATCACCAAAAAATTCATGAAAGGTTCTAAGACATTTAGAAACATTGTCCAACCTTCAAATCAAATTTCTTTTTTGATCTTGATGCATTTTGAGAATTTTTCATTGAATTAAAATCATTTTTATGCATTAATTTGATCCTAAGTTCAAAAAATCATTTCTGCCTATCTATGAAGAGTTGGACATTGATTCTTCCTGCATTGCATTGTGTTTAGCATGTAGTTTCTAGGATTAAATGGTCATGATTTGATCTTGCATTTTCCATTTGTTTGGCATTTCTTTTGTTTAGGAACCCTAAAAACCCTAATAACTTAGAAAAATCATAACTTGAGATTGGTTGAGAGTTGAGATCTCCCCTTTGGACATTGGTTTAGTATAGGGTAAGGGATCCTTTGTGTGGCATTTTCCATTTTTTATCTTAGGGTTTGCTTCTGTTTTTGGTTTGTTTGATGTTTGATTCATAAACCCTAATTTGAGCTTTCATTTGCATCCTTCTTGCATTCTCTTGCATAACATGACTTGCCATGACATTTTATGCATCCATTTGGTTCATTAGACATCTTAAGACATATTAGAAGCATGTTTGATCATTGCATCATGTATTTTCCATGATTGTATGTCATTTGCATCTCATAACTGTTCATGTGTGTTCATGGTTCTAAACTTGCTCCATTTGCATCCATTGGTTCATGTGATCATCCACATGTCTTGATTCATGTTTGCATCATTTCATAGCATCATTATCATCTCATATATGCTGCTGGTTTTGGTTTGCATCATGCCATTTCATTCCATTTTGCATTGCATTGCATTCCTTTCACTAACATTTCAGGTGGTAAGTAAACTTGAGAAGTGAATTTGCCTTCACTTCTCATGACTTTTCTTTTCATCTCTCTTGCATCCATTGCTGCATTTTTACATGTGTATGAGATTGAGCTTGCTTTTTTCTCCTTCCCACTTTCTTTCTTCAAGTGACTTGACTTCTTGAATGAAGCAAGTCACTTTGATTCTCTTGATCCTGTTCATCTGCATCCTGGTGGTTCTCTTTGAAGATTTCTCTTGAAAACCTCACAAACCTTAGGAACAACCAAGCATGATAATGATTAGGGTTTTGATTAGTCTCCCCTCTTGATTTTACCTTTGTGTCATCTCTTTGAGTCTTCTCTTCTCATCTCATAATCAGGGACTAAACACTAAAGGCTTTAAGGCTTTGTGATTAAGCTTATGCCTGCATCCTTCTCTTAGGATGGAGTGTATAACTTTAATCCTAAGTGTTAAACCCTTAATGTGTTTAAATCCTCTAATTAATTCACATAATAATCATCAAGACTTCACACTTGTAACTTGGGCCTTGCATTAGGGTTCTAATTCTTCCTTAACTGGTTAAGAAGGACTAACCCTAGTGTTAATGGACAAGTCCCCCTCAAGTTGTCTTATAAACCCTAAAACTCACTTCATCATCATATCATTAACTAAAATCCACTCAATAAAGGCTTTGTTTTGTCATGAGTTTAATCCCTAATCATGGATTAAGTTGAGGAGTTTTCCTCAGCTTAAACATTCTCATCTATTATCCTTCTATTAGGATGGTGTAATGAGTCTGTTTAATCCCTGATTATGGCTTAATCTCATTACTTAACACTAAACAAAAACAACAAAAACATCTAATTAATCACAAGTAGTTTAATGATCTTAATCCTACACCAAAGGTGTTTAAGTGTGAGAAGCTGACTTCACACTTAAGGTATTCTCATTACCCCTAATCAGAGGGAAGATGTGATGAGTTTACTAAATCCATTGGTTTAGACTTAAGCTCATTAACTTATGACAAAATCCAAAAACAATAAAAGACTGAAAAACACAAAAACAAACAATAATCGTCTCCTCCGGGATTCTTTTCTCATCTCATTCACTCACAAACGAGAGCTCGCTTCTTCCGTCTAATGCAAGACAGTTTGCACCTGAGCCAGACAGGTCATACACTTGAGCATAGACAAGTAAGCAGTTCACAAGTCAATTCATCTTTCAGTCTCTTTGGGTCGAACTACGGTGTTCTGACTTCCTCATTGCACGAGAGGATACGTAGGCATAACTTAACAGTTATCGAACAAAAGTCTCTGTATATTCCCCCTCCTTCTAGCTTCATTCTTTAGCCTCATGATCTTGAGCATTTCACTCCTTCCTTGCACTGACACTCTCATACTTCACATCACTTATACACTTTGCACTGACACCTGTACATCCTTTTCCAGCTCTTTACACACAAATTGCACTAACACTACCCCTTTAAAACACAAATCTTTTTAAGCGTGGATCCCGTCGAGTACGGCGGACAATATGGGTGCTAATACCTTCCCAGGTTGTAACCAACCCCCTTTCTCAGTCTCTCTGGTTCGCAACCGTCTTATCCATCTTTTTCTAGGTCTATGCAGCATTACCTTTCCTCCGGGATAAAAATGCCTAGCTGGCGACTCTTTTCATCTCCAGTGAGTTCACGGCTGTGTGTTCTCATTGTCCCTCTCGCCGACCGTTCGCGTCTGTACCTTTATTTGGGCCTGTCCCATTTATCGGGAGCGACAGCTTGGCGACTCTGCTGGGGAACCTTATACTGCAACCAGGGCTTCTGGTTCTTTTTGTGGGTTCCTCCTAGCGCTTGTTTGATTTGTGTTTACTGGGGTGTTATGTGCTTATTTGTGCTTGTATATTTGTACTTATTTTGCTTTATGTACAGTTTTCTTTACTGCTTTCTTTATTGCTTTTGCACTATATCATACTGTCATACTGTGCTGCTGGCTGGATCTGTTGTTTGCTTTGGTGGGTGGGTGATTCATTGAGAGTTAAGGTCCTATACCTGGGACCTGAGTGACACCTAGGCTAGAGTGAATCATATTCTTTCCCATTCCATTTCGGTCTGGTGCGGGAATATGAAACACGGTTCAGATATGGGTTTCTTCTTGAGAACTCTGTGTTGCAGATTTCCTGCAATGCTAGGGCTATCTGGGAAGCCTGCTAAGTCTGGATGACCTTTTAGTATTGACCTTCAGAAACTGAGGTGAATTAGAGGAGGAACTTTTATGGTTATTGTAAACACTGTACCTCCGGGTTAGAAGTGTTTACACTTCTCATAACTGATCTGAGTCTGAGGATCCTTGTTCTAGAACACCACCTGTGAGGGGGTTGGGCTGTTTACAGGTTTGCAGGTACCTTGACCTCATAATACCCTGTTACTTTGCCTTGATTAAGAATGCTCCATGTTGGAACAGTTCTTGTGATTCTAAAACCCTGGACATGTGGCTCTTTATTTGAGTCCCCCACCCTGGTTACTGGATTTATAAACCTTCATCTGGTATTCTTGAATATGACATGGACCTATATCAGAGTTTTGATCAGATCCAGCTCAGTCACAGACCCTTGCATTTCATTTGCATACATAATCATTGCATCATATTGACATTTGTTTATTTGTTTCAGGGTATCCATCTTCATTTGGTTTTGGTTTTGACCCCATCTTCAGTACTGACCTATCTTCACCAGCATCTGCTTCAGTTATCACCAGCATCAGCACCTGTCTCTACTCAGTCTTCAGCATCATGGCTCCTAAAAAGAGCAACATCACCTATCACTTCTTCCAGCCAGAGCTATCAGATATCAGGAGGATTCAGACCCTGATCACTCCAGATCACATACCTTTGTTCAGGGAACATTATGGAGATGTACTTGACATGGTTATGGATCTGGACCCATCACAGAGGAGCCTCATTCACACTTGCATTCAGTTCTATGATCCCCCACTGAGATGTTTCACCTTTCAAGACTTTCAGTTGGGCCCCTTATTGGAAGAGTACTCTTCATTAGTTGGTATGCCTATCAGGGGTGGAATCCCTTTCAACCCTGAGATGGTCTTTCCTGCTAATGGAGAGGTAGCAAAAGCTTTGCATCTGGAACCTATCCTGATTGAGCAGCATATGACCTCTAAAGCTGGAATCCCTGGTTTCCATCTTGATTTCTTGATCTCACAAGCTACCCTGAAAGCTTCTTTAGGAGAGTGGAAGGCTGTCTGTGCCTTGTTGGCTTTGAGCATATATGGAATAGTATTGTTTGCAGATGAGCCTCGATTCATCAGTAAGAATGCAATCCATCTGTTCATCCTGAAGAACCCAGTGCCCACTTTATTGGGGGATCTCTACTATTCAGTGCATCAGAGGAATGAAAAGCAGAGGGGAAGGTTAGTAAGGTGTTGTGCTCCATTGTTCCACACTTGGCTTCTCAGGCATTTGCCCAGGACAGATGCATTTCTGAACCCTCATCAGCAGAGTAACTGGGCTAAGAGACTCACTGCTCTAACTTCAGTAGATATCAGATGGTGCACTCAAAGCACCAAGGGCAGGGATATCATCACCAGCTGTGGGCATTTTCCCAATGTGCCTTTGATAGGAGTTAAGGGTAGTATCAATTACAACCCTCTGCTGTTTAGACGACAACTGGGCTATGCACTGGTCCACACTCCTAAGGCACAGGACTTGGTTGAGACTCTTTATTGTGAGAACAAGATTAATTTAACTGTTGTTAGGCAGGCTGCCTGGGCCTGGGATAATGTTCAAACCAAGGGAATAACCATTTTGGGGAAGTGCAATAATGTGGCATCAGCACAATATTATGAGTGGTCCCGTGCCAGGGCTCAATTCTCTGGAATGCCCTTTACCATAGAAGACATGCCTGAGTCATCTTCAGCACCACCCCCTGCCACTATCAGTTTGGAGGAGTTTGAGAGCTTGAAGGAAAGAAATGAGAAGCTAACCCAAGCTTTGCAGAAGACCCTCCGGGAGAGGAGTGAAGGTATGAGGGAGATTGAGAGGTTGGAGAAGTTAAGAGTAGAGCATCTGATTAAGATTGAGAAGTTTGGGGATTACATTAAAAAGTCAAAGGCTGGAGAACAAATTTTGAAGAATGCTTGCAAAGAAGCCCAGTTCCAGAGAGCAAGGACAGACTTGTATCTAAAGGAGAGTCAGGCTCGGTGGGTCAGGATCACCGAGGCTCGTACTTTGGAAGACAAGAGAGTTCAAGACAAGATGGAGCAGCTTGAAGCTAATGCAAAAGAACAACAAGAAGCCCTGGCAGCAGCCCGGAGGGAGATATCAGAGCTGAAGATCAAAGCAGGGGTGAAGAGGTCAAAAGACCAAACTCAGCACAAGAAGCTAGCAGCAGCTGTTACAACCCGGAATCTCCTCATCAGGAATCTCACGGAGCGTCCGGCTGATCCTGTGACCGAAGCACTTCTCAAGGAAGTTCGTGAGGATGAGTTTGGTCTTGGTGTTTGACCATTTGTTTGCTGTTGCTTTCTTTCCATGTACTTTTATTTTCTTGTACTGTATTTTGACCCCTTAGAGGGCTTGTGTTGTAAAATGAACAAGTTGTATTATTTCACCTTTTGTAATATATTTGTGTTAGTTTGCTCCATCTGAGTTTTCTTCAAGCAACAACAACAATATCTTCAAGGGTCTGGAAGGGTCAAAACTGAAGGCCAAACCGGATACCTTGAGAACAAATAAGCATAACTGCATTGCATGCTAACCCTTTGCTTGTTTTGTAGGTTTTGTTTTATTGTTGCTAACCTCTGTTGTGATGCCTCAGGAACTATTGCTAGGCGCCGGGTATTTCCCCTCAACCGTCTGCACCGTTATCCAACCCGAAACAACCTTCCGGGCATCCAAATGGATCAGATGCAGCAGGACCTTACTGAGGTCAGAAATCAAATGGCAAACGAAAGGCTAGAAATGAGGAATCAAATGACGCAGTTCATGGAAGTGATGAACAACATGGCTCAGAGCCAGGAAAGATTGAGGGCCATGGTGGAAAGGCAGAATCAAGAGGATCCGCATATAGGGACTGCCGGCACCAGCAACAATGAAAGGGTCCAACCTCATGTCAACCCTCCGGTATTTGGACCACACCTCCATCCTGAGGTCAATATTCCTGCAAATGTTCAAGGGACTGCCACTGCAGCCAGGGTACTTCAAGAAGACCCCCAAGAGGACCAGTTCACGGTAATGGGTGCTGGGGAAGAAGCTTATGATAGAAGATTGGATGAGATAGCTGAGAAATTGAGGTCCTTAGAATCTCAAAACTCTTTGGGCTTCGATGTCATGGACATGGGCTTGGTAGACGGGGTCAGGATCCCCCATAAGTTCAAGCCTCCTTGCTTTGAAAAATACAACGGGACTTCATGCCCCCGGACTCATTTACAGTCATTTCTGGGAAGGCTGAAGGCCTATACAATGGATGAGAAGCTCTGGATGTTCTATTTCGAAGACAGCTTAACTGGAGCGTCAAGAGAATGGTACTCTCACTTGACAAGGGCAACTATTAGATGCTGGAAGGACCTGGCAGAGGCCTTCATCAGACAGTATCAGTATAACTTAGATATGGCACCCAACAGGACTCTCCTAATGGGAATGTCACGGTCGTCAAGGGAAAGTTTCCGAGAATATGCACAGAGATGGAGGCAACTGGCTGCTGCTGTTCAACCACCTATGTCTGAACGGGAAATGGCAGATATGTTCATGAACACCCTTCAGGGAACATATATTGACAGGTTGGCTGCTTTCTCCTCCACTAGCTTTGCAGATGTTGTCATAGCCGGGGAGAGAATTGAAAGCTTGTTAAAAATGGGCAAGATCTCAGACAACGGTGCAAGCTCGTCCAGTAGTACAAGAAAGCCTTTTGCAGGCCCGAGAAGAACTGGCGAGACCAATGCCATCCATACCAACAGGGGCAGGCCCCAATATGTTCACAGGTCAATAGCAGCAGTTACCATTCCTGCTCCAGCTCATCCTCAACCCGTCTATCAACCTCCACGGCAAAACTATCAGCCGCAACCTCAGTACCATCAGCAAAATCAGTATCCTCCAAGAAATTACAACAACAGCAACACCAACAACATCAGTCAACAAAGGCCATTTCAGCAGAGGCCATCTCAAGCTAACAGGGTGATCGATCCGATCCCTATGCCATATGCTACCCTGCTGCCACAACTCCTGAAACTCAATCTAGTTGAGCTAAGGACGCTGGCACCTCCAGATCCCAACAGTTTACCCAGGAATTATGACTCCAACGCCAGATGTGCTTTTCATTCAAATGCACCTGGCCATAGTACAGAAAAGTGCAGAGCCCTGCATATGAAGGTACAAGACCTGGTAGACTCAAAAGCTCTGAATTTCGCACCACCACCCAATGTCAATAAGAACCCGATGCCAAACCACGGTGGTCCCAGGATTAACGCTATTGAAGAAGACAAGCCGTCTTATTTAATAACCAGTGTGGGACAGATCAGGACACCGTTAGTGGAAATCAAAGCTCAGCTCTTGGAATGTCAAATGTTCCCGGGGTGCGAGTTGGGTTGTGCTTACTGCAATATCTCGGTAAATGGGTGCGACAATTTGAGGAATGGCATAGATGGCCTAATTCAGAGTGGCCAGCTTCAGATCACCACATTGTTTCCAACAAATCCAGCAATCTCATCAGCAACGGTTTCAGAACCTCCTACAACTGCAACAACCATTGTTCCTGACAATTCTTCGGCTTCATCAACAAGTACTTCATCTACTATCTCAGCTGATCAGTTATCAACAAATTTTTCTCCTACAACTCCAGCACCACTCCATTTTGAAACTCCTACAACAACAACATCCTTTCTTCCAACAATGTCTCCTACAACACCAGCAACAAATCATGAAGATGTCTCAACTGTCACCATATTCTATGATCCTGAAAGCAACTCTGCCTACAATTCAGAAAGTGCTGCTCCCATCAAGGCACCGGTCACAATTTATTATGATCCGCAGACCATCACAGTTCCTTCCACAACTGCAATCAGTCCAGTCACTATCACGGTGCCTGGACCCGTACCTTATGAAAGCAGTAATGCCATCCCCTGGCATTACGGCTCTGACCTGTAGTGTGAAGGACAAAAGATCAGTTTTGAATCATCAACCCCTGCACTACAAATAGACAATGTGGGCGGAGGCGGAGGCTTCACTCGAAGCAGACGTCTTTTCGCTCCACAAATTCAGAGACCCACAGCCGAAGCAGAAGCTGCTGCCAAGGCAAAAGGGAAGAGCCCTGTGCAGGAAGATCAAGCTGTTAGGGAAGCTTTGAAGACACCATTCGATCAAGAGGTTGATGAGTTCATGCGAATCATCAAAAAGAGTGATTATAAAGTAGTGGATCAGCTTCATCAGACGCCCTCCAAGATCTCAATCCTATCATTGCTTATGTGCTCCGAAGCCCATCGGGATGCACTACTCAAAGTCCTGCACGCAGCTTACGTGCCTGAAGAGATCACTGTCAATCAGCTGGAAGCAGTAGTTGGAAATGTCAATGCTAGTCACGGACTAGGGTTCACCAATACTGATTTGACAACGGAGGGCCGCAGCCATAACAAAGCCTTGCACATAACCATGGAATGCAAAGGTGCTGTCCTTTCCCATGTGCTGGTAGACACGGGGTCATCCCTCAATGTCTTACCTAAGAAAGCCCTGGTGAAGCTAGAATATGACGGATTGGCGTTGAGACCCAGCAACCTAGTGGTGAGAGCCTTTGATGGTTCAAAGAGATCGGTTCTGGGAGAAATCGAGTTGCCCATAACGATTGGCCCGCAGACATTTAAAACTATCTTCTATGTGATGGACATTCAGCCTGCCTACAGCTGTTTGTTGGGTAGGCCATGGATTCACGCTGCTGGCGCCGTGACCTCTACCCTTCACCAGAAGTTAAAATATGAGTGGGAGGGTCAAATCGTTACAATCTGTGGAGAAGAGGACATTTTTGTCAGCCGCCTGGCAACCTATAAGTACATTGAAATGGATGGGGAGATCCATGAAACAATGAGCCAGGGGTTTGAAGCCTTGAATGTGAATGAGACATCTGCTGTATCTGGTACTCCAATGTCATCTTACCAACAAGCCCGGAAGGTTGTTGAGGAAGGAACTTCCCAAGGCTGGGGCAAATTGCTATCGGTGGAGAATAAAGAAGACAGATTTGGGTTGGGTTACAAACCAACTCAACAAGATCAAACAGCGGCTGCGAAAGAGCCCAATTTTGTGAGTGGGGGGATGCTCACCCCTGATGCTATCAACAATTTGGAAGACGAGCTGGAAGAGGAACGCAACCTGGAAAGCTGGATTCGTCCAAAGGTACCGGGGAGCAGTGTCTCGAACTGGTCTTCCCAGGAAATTATAAGAGTTACTCATGCAGAGTAATTATTATTTCCTGTATTTTTATAAGCATGCATCAAAGTCTTGCATCTTGCCCAAGATGACAAGACTCATTTTGTAATCGTGCCATCTGTACTTTTTGTGCAAACAAGATCAATTAATGAAATATCAGACATCTTTTTGCAAACGAGTCTTTTTCTTTTCCGCTCACTGTTTTTCTATTTTTCTTTTTGTACAAAAAATAAATGGCAGTGTTTTCAAAATGACGACTTTATTTCACTTTTTCTAAACAAGATTAAAATCAAATCACTAAAATGAACAAACTGAACCCTTGCAGAGAGTGCCTTCCTGACAACACCGACAACAGCACGGCTATGACCTCGTATGACTTTGACAATCCAATCAATCAAGCTGATGAAGGGGTTGAAGAAGAGTATGAGCTTCCTGAGGAGCTAGCCAGGTTGTTAAGACAAGAGGAAAAGGTTATTACTCCTCACCAGGAGGAGGTTGAAGTGATTAATCTTGGTACAGATGAAGACGTGAAAGAGGTTAAAATCGGGGCCTGCCTGCAAGACTCAGTGAAGAGACAACTGATTGACCTGCTTCAAGAGTATGTGGACGTGTTTGCTTGGTCTTACCAAGATATGCCAGGGTTGGATACCGATATTGTCGTGCACAAGCTGCCTTTGAGAGAAGAATGCCCGCCGGTTAAACAGAAACTGCGCCGTACTCGCCCAGATATGGCAATGAAAATCAAAGAAGAGGTACAGAAGCAGTGGGACGCCGGATTCCTTGCCGTGACTAGCTATCCGCCGTGGGTGGCTAATATAGTACCTGTGCCTAAAAAGGACGGCAAAGTAAGAATGTGTGTTGACTACCGGGATCTGAACAGAGCCAGCCCGAAAGATGATTTCCCTTTACCTCACATTGATGTATTGGTTGATAATACGGCTCAGTTCTTGTTATTCTCCTTCATGGACGGATTTTCAGGATACAATCAGATTAAGATGTCACCTGAAGACATGGAGAAGACAACATTCATCACACCCTGGGGCACGTTCTGTTACAAGGTAATGCCATTTGGGCTCAAAAATGCTGGTGCAACATATCAACGGGCTATGGTAACATTATTCCACGATATGATTCATAAAGAAATAGAATGTTATGTGGATGACTTGATTGCCAAGTCCCTTACTGAAGAGGACCATCTGGTAAATCTGCTCAAATTGTTCAAGCATCTGAGGAAGTACCAACTGAAGTTGAACCCCAACAAATGCACATTCGGGGTGCGATCTGGTAAGCTGCTGGGCTTTATTGTAAGCGAGAAAGGGATTGAAGTTGACCCTGATAAAGTCAAAGCCATCCAAGAGATGCCTGCACCGAAAACAGAGAAAGAAGTTCGAGGGTTCTTAGGTCGATTGAACTACATCTCACAGTTCATATCTCACCTTACAGCAACCTGTGAACCCTTGTTCAAATTGTTGAGAAAAGAACAAACGGTCAGGTGGAACGAAGACTGCCAAAGGGCTTTTGACAAGATCAAGGAATACTTACAAGAGCCTCCAATCCTTATGCCTCCAGTTGAAGGAAGACCTCTGATAATGTACCTGACAGTCTTAGAAGAGTCGATGGGGTGTGTGTTGGGCCAGCATGACGAGTCTGGTCGAAAAGAGTATGCAATTTACTACCTAAGCAAAAAGTTTACCGACTGTGAACAACGTTATTCACTGCTCGAGAAAACTTGTTGTGCTTTAGCGTGGGCTGCTCGCCGACTGAGATAGTATATGTTGACCCACACTACTTTATTGATCTCAAAGATGGACCCAGTTAAGTACATTTTCGAGAAGCCAGCTCTTACCGGACGGGTTGCAAGATGGCAAATGATTCTCACGGAATATGACATTCAGTACACCTCTCAGAAAGCCATCAAGGGCAGTGTACTATCTGAATATCTTGCTGAGCAACCCATCGATGACTACCAGCCTATGAGATTTGACTTCCCTGATGAAGACATCATGTTCATAAAAGCAAAAGATCATGAAGAGCCTGTTCACACTGAAGGGCCTGACCCGGAAGAAGAATGGACTATGATGTTTGATGGGGCTGTTAATATGAATGGTCGTGGTGTTGGTGCAGTACTCATTACACCTAAAGGAGTTCACATGCCTTTCTCAGCAAAGCTCACTTTCAACTGCACTAACAACGAAGCTGAATACGAAGCTTGCATTATGGGTCTTGAGGAAGCCATTGACCTCAGGATCAAGACATTGACTGTATTCGGAGATTCAGCTCTGGTAATCAATCAGACCTACGGCAAATGGTACACCCACCAGGATCATCAGATACCTTACAGGGATTATACAAGGAGGTTATTGACTTTCTTCACAACAGTCAAGCTTGAGTATATCCCTCGGGACGAGAATCAGTTTGCAGATGCTCTTGCTACCATTTCATCCATGATCAAAGTTCAAGTTGCTAACTTTGTACCTCAGATTTCAGTATCCAGACTTGATAGACCAGCTTATGTATTTGCGGCAGATGTTGTCAAAGATAATAAGCCTTGGTTCCATGACATTAAGTGCTTCTTGGAGGATCAAACATACCCACCTGGGGCATCTTCCAATGATAAGAAGACTCTGAGAAGGCTTGCTGGTAGTTTCTTTCTGAACACTGATGGGTCTTTATACAAAAGGAACTTTGATATGGTACTCCTCAGATGTGTTGACAAGACGGAAGCAGATTTGTTGATGCATGAAGTGCATGAAGGATCCTTTGGTACCCATGCAGGAGGGCATGCCATGGCTAAGAAATTGCCAAGATCAGGTTATTACTGGATCACAATGGATACAGACTGTTGTGCCTACGCCAGAAAATGCCATAAATGCCAGATCTATGCAGATAAGGTGCATGTGCCTCCCAACCCTTTGAACATAATGTCTTCACCATGGCCATTTGCTATGTGGGGCATTGATATGATTGGCAAGATTGAGCCAACTGCTTCAAATGGCCACAGATTCATCTTGGTTGCTATTGACTATTTCACCAAGTGGGTCGAAGCAGCCTCATATGCAAATGTTACAAGGCAAGTGGTAGCCAGATTTCTGAAGAGAGATATCATCTGTCGATACGGAGTTCCCGAGCGAATCATTACTGATAATGGTTCCAATCTAAACAACAAGATGATGGCTGAACTGTGTCGGGACTTCAAGATCCAACACCACAATTCTTCTCCTTACAGGCCAAAGATGAACGGCGCTGTTGAGGCAGCTAATAAGAATATCAAGAAGATTGTGCAGAAGATGGTAGTCACATACAAAGACTGGCACGAAATGCTACCATTTGCCTTGCATGGGTACCGCACGTCAATCAGAACGTCCACTGGGGCAACACCGTATCAGCTTGTGTATGGTATGGAGGCAGTCCTACCTGTTGAAGTTGAATTACCCTCTCTGCGGGTACTAATGGATGTTAAACTGAGTGAAGCAGAATGGGTTCGGGCCCGATACGAACAACTGAGTCTGATCGAAGAGAAAAGATTGGCTGCAATCTGTCATGGGCAGTTATATCAGAGATGAATGAAGAAAGCCTTCGATCAGAAAGTCAGGCACCGAGAGTACCAAGTAGGAGATCTTGTTTTGAAAAGAATCCTCCCTCCTCATACAGACCACAGGGGCAAGTGGACTCCGAATTATGAAGGACCATTCATAGTAAAGAAAGTTTTCTCAGGTGGAGCACTGATGCTCAGCACCATGGATGATGAAGATTTCCCATCCCCTGTGAATTCAGATGCAGTTAAAAAATACTTCGCATAAAATGACCCGCTGGACATAAAAACAGAATGTAAGTCCAGGCAAAAATAGGGCATCCCGGCGAGTCAAAAACAGAATAAAAGACTCGGGCAAAAATAAGGGAAAATAAAAAAAATGTACACCCGCTGAGTTGAAAAGCCGCATTGGACAGCTCAGGCAGAAATGGGTATCCCGATGGATTGAAAACCCGAAAGGGCGATCCATGCAAAATAAGGGAATAAGCGAACGACTGCATTCTGAATTCGTCTGTATCACTTACAAACTTGGTAAGCTTCTAAAGGATCAAGCTTCAATCAGAATCAGCCTTCTTCAGAAAGCAGGACGAGAAGAATGTCATTGTCATACGAGTCATAGCAGAAGGGGATGCTCCTAGAAAGCATCGTCAACACTGCCAACACTTTGTTTCTCAATTTGTAACAATCCCCTCATTTCAGGGGATATGTTCCTTTGACTGTATCTCGCCAATTCAAGGCATATGAATTAATAAAATCAGATTTTCAGTCATGTTTCGTCTTGTACATTTTATTTGCAAAGAATGTCTGATGTCTCTAAAAAACTAATTGCATAAGTACAGATGCTTTTCACTAAAAAAAAAATAATAATAATAATAAAAAGCACATGCTTGCAGGGAATATACTTACTCTCAAAAAGTGCTTAACTCCTATGACGGAATCCAGTAAAGGATACTGTAAACACCCCAAATTTGCCCTCACCCATTCACCATGGTTTGTGATCATTCTCATATGCATAAACACAATCATATCATCTCACATCTCATTTTTGATTCACTGCATTGGTTCTAAGTCATCTGCACCTAGGGTTTGTGATCTGAGCAATCCAAGGGCTTCTTGAGCCACTCCAAAGGCCACCAATCACTTCAAAGAGATCCATGTGTGTTCATCTATCATATTACATCCTCTCAAGGTCAAGATTTCCAAAGAATCACAAGAACTAGGGTTTGAATGGATGCAGAGCCAAGTTTGACTGCACAGTTGACCTTAAAATTAGGGTTTTGGTTTCAGAGGCCATAACCCCAAATTTTTTGGTCATTCTTGTTTCCATTGGTCTCTATATGGTATAGGGAGTATGCATATCAATTTTCATGAAGAAATTCCATGGGGAAGTCATCTGATCAAGGGTTGACTTTTTGGACAAGTCAGTGTAAAATCAGGGCATCTGAGGCCCCCAATGACCCAACCAATGGGTGATCTTCATCATTTTGAGTGTATATGATCTTTATTTGATCATTTAAGAAGGTTGAATTTCACAAAAATCAATAATTTAGGGTTTTTGCAAATGTTGACTTTTTGGACATAGTTGACTTTTCAAGAATGCCTCATTTTAGGTCATCTTTCAAGCCTTGATTGTTGATCCAAAAATGCTTCAAATGGAAAAACTTTGATCATGAAAGTTGTAGATCTCATTTTTCCCTTTTCAAAAAGTACAAGAACATGATCAAACTCTTCTTGGATCAAAAGTTATGGTGTGACAAAGTTGGCAAAAATCATTGATTTTCAAGAATGCTTCAAAAGAGAATTTTGCAAAGTCATGAACCAAAGCCAATTGTGACCTCTAATTCACTTCAAACCAGTACGCAAACATTCCTTAGGCCTTGGAAGTCATAATTGGACCAAGAATGCCCATGGTTTATGTTTGGTTGGCCAAAGAAATCACATGTGAACCAAAGGTGTAACAAGTTGCAAAATCATCATGATCACTTCCTACAACTTGTGACATTGGCTGCTGACTTTGGCTAGCCTTTCCCCTCACCCTTGCTGCGCAGCCCCATGCTTGTAATTGCCTAGATCATGAGCCATACTCTCCTTACACAAAATTTGACTTTTGAGCAAAAGCAAACTTACCAATCACTATAGGCCAGGTCACATCATCTGACCTATAGGATTAAAATACATTATCATTTGGCAAGCCAAAGATATCATCTAGCAAGGCTGAAACTCACTCATTCAACACATTCACAAAAAAAACTCCCTTTTGCATAAGCCTTCGAATCTGCCTCCACAGCATACAAACACAAAAACCATCTTCATCATTCATCTCACCACACTTCATAGACCTAAAACCACCAAAAGCCAGGCCTGAAACAAGCAAGAACACCCCACTGCCATTCTTCACCTCAACTTGCAGTTCCATTCGAATCTCTCTCCCTAGCTCACAAACATCAAAACAAACACCACAGACCTTCTCCACACATCATCTGGACCACAAACAACCATTCACCATGACCTGAAACTGCCTGAAACTCCATTGCCATTTCTGACTGAGCTTGAGCAGAAGCTTGTCAAACTCCTCATCCAGCCAATATAAACTCCTCCAAAGCATTCAAACATCATCTGGGGACCAAGTGGAGTGGATTGCACAAGGAGAAGTGGCCAGAAAGTCATCAGAGTGAAAGCTTCGAATCTCAGGTAGCTTGAAAAATATTTTTCCAGAAATCATTTCTTTTGTTCTAAACTTATTCTACATGTCTTGCTGATCATGAGTATGCTTTTGGTTTTGCAAATGGTGGTGAATTGAGTATTTAATTAGCTTCTGAAACTTGCGTGCCCTAGTTCTTATTTTCTTCGATTCAGCTTTGTTAGGGAAAATAAATTTGTTTTGAGTGAGGGTTTTGGTTCGTGAGGGTGTAAGGATCATTTCCCAGTTCTTGGATTTCATTTTAGTTAGCTTTTTGGGGTTTTGGGGATTTTTCAGGGGAGATGCTGCCGGAGAAGACGACCGGAAGTCTTCTCCGGCAGCCTGAATGTCATTAGCCCTAACCTCAGGTCATTAATGTTTGTTTGAATTCTGGGCGTTGGATGCGTTGAAATGTTTGACTCCCCGCGCGAATGGATGGTCCAGATCAAGTCATTATGCCCTAATCCACGTGTTTAACTTAATTAATCCTTGATTTAATTAATTTGCTCAGAGACCATCTGGACCCTCCATTCACGCGCCAGTCAACGCATTCAAACCCAGGGCTCATCTCAGCCTTCCATTTGGCTGACCTTTCATTTTATTTAATTTTAATTCATTTTCTTTTCCCTTTACTTGCATAATTAATTTAAAATAGTAAAAAATGCATAAAAATTATGAAACTTTTTCTTCTGAGTTTTATTAATTTTTATGACCCAAAAATATTTTTATTTTATTTTTTATCATTAAAAAAGTATTTTTAAATATTTAAAAGATTATTTTCAATTGATTAATGGAAATTAATTAATTAAAAATACTTTTAGGTATTTAAAAATCACCAAAAAATTCATGAAATGTTCTAAGACATTTAGAAACATTGTCCAACCTTCAAACCAAATTTCTTTTTTGATCTTGATGCATTTTAAGAATTTTTCATTGAATTAAATCATATTTTGTGCATTATTTTGATCATAAGTTCAAAAAATCATTTCTGCCTATTTGAGAAGAGTTGGACATTGATTCTTATTGCTTTGTTTTGTGTTTGGCATGTAGTTTCTAGGGTAAAATGGCCATGATTTGTTTCCTCATTTTCAAATTGTTTGACATTTCTTTTGTTTAGGAACCCTAAAAACCCTAATAACTTAGAAAATTCATATTTTGAGATTGGTTAAGAGTTGAGACCTCCCCTTTGAACCTTGGTTTAGTATAGGTTTAGGGTTTCTTTGGTTGGCATTTTCCATTTTTTATCTTAGGTTTTGCTTCTGATTTTGATTTTTGTTTGTGGTATTGTTCATAAACTCTAATTTGGGCTTCCATATGCATCCATCTTGCATTCTCTTGCATAGCATGCCTTGTCATGACATTTCAAGCATTCATGTGATTCATTTAACATCATAAGACATGTAGAAAGTATGTTTGATCATTGCATTACATATTTGCCATGTTGTTTGCTTTGTATGCTTCCTAACTTTTCATGTGTATCCATGCTTCTAAGCTTGCATCATCTGCATCCATGATCTTGTATGAACATCTCCATGCCTTGCCTCATGTTTGCAGCATCTCATAACATCATTTTCATCATCAACATGCTTCTGGTTTTGTGTATCCTCATACCATTTCATCCCATTTGGCATTGCATTGCTTTTCTTTCTAACTTTTCAGGTGGTAAGTAAACTTGAGAAGTGAATTTGCCTTCACTTCTCATAACTTTTCTTTTCATTCCTCTTGCATCCATTGCTGCATTTATGTATGTGTTTGAGATTGAGCTTGCTCATTCTTGTTCCTCCTACTTTCTATCTTCAAGTGACTTGACTTCTTGAATGAAGCAAGTTGCTTTGCTTCTCTTGATCCTGTTCATCTGCTTCCTGGTGGTTCCATTGAAGACTTCTTCTTGTCAAACCTCACAAACTTTAGGAACAACCAAGCATGACAATGAATTAGGGTTTTGATTAGTCTCCCCTCTTAGTTTTGCCTTTGTGTCTCATTGAGTCTCCTCTTCTCATCTCATAATCAGGGACTAAACCCTAAAGGCTTTAAGGCTTTGTGATTAAGCTTATGCCTGCATCCTTCTCTTAGGATGGAGTGTATAACTTTAATCCTAAGTGTTAAACCCTTAATGTGTTTAAATCTCTTAATCAATTCACCTAATAAGTATCAAGACATCACACTTGTAACTTGGGCCTTGCATTAGGGTTCTAATTCTTCCTTAACTGGTTAAGAAGGACTAACCCTAGTGTTAATGGACAAGTCCCCCTCAAGTTGTCTTACAAACCCTAAAAATCACTTCTTCATCTTATCATTAACTAAAATCCACTTAATCAAAGGCTTGTTTTGTCATGATTTTAATCCATAATCATGGATTAAGTTGAGGAGTTTTCCTCAGCTTAAACATTCTCATCTATTATCCTTCTTTTAGGATGGTGTAATGAGTCTGTTTAATCCTTGATTATGGCTTAACCTCATTACTTAACACTAAACAAAAACACCAAAAACATCTAAATAATCACAAGTAGGTTAATGATCTTAATCCTACACCAAAGGTGATTAAGTGTGAGAATCTGACTTCACACTTAAGGTAATTCTCATTACCCCTAATCAGAGGGAAGATGTGATGAGTTTACTAACCCATTGGTTTAGGCTTAAGCTCATTAACTTATGACAAACTTCAAAAAGCAATAAAAGACTGAAAATACTCAAAAACAAACAATAATCGTCTCCTCCGGGATTCTTTTCTCATCTCATTCACTCACAACCGAGAACTTGCTTCTTCCGTCTAATGCAAGACAGTTTGCATCTGTGCCAGACAGATCATACACTTGAGCATAGGCAAGCAAGCAGTTCACCAGTCAATTCATCTTTCAGTCTCTTTGGGTCGAACTACGGTGTTCTGACTTCCTCATTGCACGAGAGGATACTTAGGCATAACTTAACGGTTATCGAACAAAAGTCTCTGTATATTCCCCCTCCTTCCAGCATTATTCTTTAGCCTCATGATCTTGAGCATTTCACTCCTTTCTTACACTGACACTTTCATACTTCACATCACTTATACACTTCATTTCTTTTACACTGACACCTGTACACATCCTTTCCCAGCTCTTTGACACACAAATTGCACTGACACTACCCCTTTAAAACACAAACCTTTCAAGCGTGGATCCCGTCGAGTACGACGGACAATCTGGGTGCTAATACCTTCCCAGGTTGTAACCAACCCCCTTTCTTAGTCTCTCTGGTTCGCAACCGTCTTATCCATCTTTTCCTAGGCTTATGCAGCATTGCCTTTCCTCCGGGATAAAAATGCCTAGCTGGCGACTCTATTCATCTCCAGTGAGTTCACGGCTGTGTGTTCTCATTGTCCCTCTCGCCGACCGTTCGCGTCTGTACCTTCATCTGATCCATTTCATTTGTCGGGAGCGACAGCTTGGCGACTCTGCTGGGGAACCTTATATTGCAACCAGGGCTTCTGGTTCTTTTTGTGGGTTCCTCCTAGCGCTTGATTGATTTGTGTCTACTGGGGTGATTATGTGCTTATTTGTGTTTGTATGTTTGCATTTATTTTGCCTTATGTACAGTTGATTTATTGCTTTCTTTATAGCTTTATATTTTTCATATTGTCATGCTGCTGGCTGGATCTGGTTTTGCTTTGGTGGGTGGGTGTTCCATTGAGAGTTAAGGTCCTATACCTGGGACCTGAGTGACACCTAGGCTAGAGTGAATCATATTCTTTCCCATTCCATTTCGGTCTGGTGCGGGAATATGAAACACGGTTCAGATATGGGTTTCTTCTTGAGAACTCTGTGTTGCAGATTTCCTGCAATGCTAGGGCTATCTGGGAAGCCTGCTAAGTCTGGATGACCTTTAGTATTGACCTTCAGAAACTGAGGTGAATTAGAGGAGGAACTTTTATGGTTATTGTAAACACTGTACCTCCGGGTTAGAAGTGGTTACACTTCTCATAACTGATCCAAGTCTGAAGATCCTTGTTTTAGAACACCACCTGTGAGGGGGTTGGGCTGTTTACAGGTTCGCAGGTACCTTGACCTCAGAATACCTTGTTACTTTGACTTGTTTAAGAATACTCCAATTTGGGACAGTTCTTGTGATTCTAAAACCCTGGACATGTGGCTCTTTATTTGAGTCCCCCACCTTGGTTACTGGATTTATAGACCTCATCTGGAATTCTTGAACACACTTGGACCTATATCAGAGTTTTGATCAGATCCAGCTCAGTCACAGACCCTTGCATTTCATTTGCATACATAATCATTGCATCATAATTGACATTTGCTTATTTGTGTTTCAGGGTATCCTTTTTCATCTGGTTTTGGTTTTGACCCCATCTTCAAGTTTTGACTTGTCTTCATCAGCTATCTGCTTCAGTTATCACCTGCACCAGCCAGTCAGTGGCCCATTTTCTTCAGCATCATCATCAGCACCTGTCTCTACTCAGTCTTCAGCATCATGGCTCCTAAAAAGAGCAACATCACCTATCACTTCTTCCAACCAGAGTTATCAGACATCAGGAGGATTCAGACCCTGATCACTCCAGATCACATACCATTGTTCAGGGAAAGTTATGGAGATATACTTGATATGGTCATGGATCTGGACCCATCACAGAGAAGCTTGATCCACACCTGCATCCAGTTTTATGACCCTCCACTGAGATGTTTTACTTTCCAAGACTTTCAGTTGGGCCCCTTATTGGAAGAATACTCATCTTTGGTTGGTGTGCCTATCAGGGGTGGAATTCCTTTCAACCTTGAGATGGTCTTTCCTGCTAATGGAGAAGTAGCAAAGGCTTTGCATCTGGAACCTGTCCTGATTGAGCAGCATATGACTTCTAAAGCTGGAATCCCTGGTTTTCATCTGGATTTCTTGATCTCTCAAAGCTTCTCTAGGAGATTGGAAAGCTGTTTGTGCTTTACTGGCCTTGAGTATATATGGAATTGTATTGTTTGCAGATGAGCCTCGATTCATTAGCAAGAATGCAATCCACTTATTCATGCTGAAGAACCCAGTGCCCACTTTATTGGGGGATCTTTACTATTCAGTGCATCAGAGGAATGAGAAGCAGAGGGGGAGATTAGTGAGGTGTTGTGCTCCATTGTTCCACACTTGGCTTCTCAGGCATCTACCCAGGACAGATGCATTTTTAAACCCTCATCAGCAAAGCAACTGGGCTTAGAGACTCACTGTTCTAACTTCAGCAGACATCAGATGGTGCACTCAGAGCACCAAGGGCAGGGGTATCATCACCAGCTGTGGGCATTTCCCTAATGTGCCTTTGATAGGAGTTAAGGGTAGTATTAATTACAATCCTCTGCTGTTCAGAAGGCAATTGGGCTATGCACTGGTCCATACTCCTAGGGCACAGGACTTGGTTGAGACCCTCTATTGTGAGAACAAGATTAGTTTGGCTGTTGTTAGGCAGGCTGCCTGGGCCTGGGATAATGTTCAAACCAAGGGAATAGCCATTCTGGGGAAGTGCAATAATGTGGCATCAGCACAATATTATGAGTGGTCCCGTGCCAGGGCCCAATTCTCTGGGATGCCCTTTACCATAGAAGACATGCCTGAGTCATCTTCAGCACCACCCCCTGCCACTATCAGTTTGGAAGAGTTTGAGAGCTTGAAGGAAAGAAATGAGAAGCTAACCCAGGCTTTGCAGAAGACCCTCCGGGAGAGGAGTGAAGGTATGAGGGAGATTGAGAGGTTGGAGAAGTTGAGAGTGGAGCATCTGACTAAGATTGAGAAGTCTGGGGATTACATTAAAAAGTCTAAGGCTGGAGAACAAATTCTGAAAAATGCTTGCAAGGAAGCCCAGTTCCAGAGAGCAAGGACAGACTTGTATTTAAAGGAGAGCCAAGCCCGGTGGGTCAGGATCACCGAGGCTCGTACCCTGGAGGACAAGAGAGTTCAAGACAAGATGGAGCAACTTGAAGCCAATGCAAAAGAACAGCAAGAAGCCCTGGCAGCAGCCCAGAGGGAGATATCAGAACTGAAGATCAAAGCAGGAGTGAAGAGGTCAAAAGAACAAACTCAGCACAAGAAGCTAACTACGGCTGTTACGACCCAGAATCTCCTCATCAGGAATCTCACGGAGCGTCCGGCTGATCCTGTGACCGAAGCACTTCTCAAGGAAGTTCGTGAGGATGACTTTGGTCTTGGTGTTTGACCTTTTGTTTGTTGTTGCTTTCTTTCCATGTACTTTTATTTTCCTTTCTTGTGATGTATTTTGACCCCTCTGAGGGCTTGTATTTGTAAACGAACTATGTACCATTTGTCTTTTGTAATATATGTATTAGTTTGTTCCATCCGAGTCTGCTTCAAGCAACAACAACAGCATCATCAGGGGTCTGGAAGGGTCAAAACTGAAGGCCAAACCGGATACCTTGAGAACAAATAAGCATATTGCATTGCATGCTAACCATTTGTTTGTTTTGTAGGATCTTGTTTATTGTTGCTAACTCTGTTGTGATGTTCAGGAACTATTGCTAGGCGCCGGGTATTTCCCCTCAACCGTCCGCACCGTTATCCGACCCGTAACAATCTTCCGGGCATTCAAATGGATCAGATGCAGCAGGACCTTACTGAGGTCAGAAATCAAATGGCAAATGAAAGGCTAGAGATGAGGAATCAAATGACTCAGTTTATGGAAGTTATGAACAACATGGCTCAGAGCCAGGAAAGATTGAGGGCCATGGTGGAAAGGCAAAATCAAGAGGATCCACATATAGGGACTGCCGGTACCAGTAACAATGAAAGAGTCCAACCTCACGTCAACCCTCCAGTATTTGGGCCACACCTCCATCCTGAGGTCAATATTCCAGCAAATGTTCAAGGGACTGCCACCGCAGCTAGGGTACTTCAAGAGGATCCTCAGGAGGACCAATTCACAGTAATGGGCGCTGGTGAGATAGCTGAGAAGTTGAGGTCCTTAGAATCTCAAAACTCTTTGGGCTTCGACGTCATGGATATGGGCTTGGTAGACGGGGTTAGGATTCCCCACAAGTTCAAGCCTCCATGTTTTGAAAAGTATAATGGGACTTCTTGTCCTCGAACCCATCTACAATCTTTCCTCGGGAGATTAAAAGCTTATACCATGGACGAGAAATTGTGGATGTTCTATTTTGAAGATAGCTTGACTGGAGCTTCGAGGGAGTGGTATTCCCATCTGACAAGAGCAACAATTAGATGCTGGAAGGACCTGGCAGAGGCCTTCATCAGACAGTATCAGTATAATCTAGACATGGCACCCAACAGGACCCTCCTGATGGGAATGTCACAGTCTTCAAGAGAAAGTTTCCGAGAATATGCACAGAGATGGAGGCAACTGGCTGCCGCTGTTCAACCACCTATGTCTGAACGGGAAATGGAAGATATGTTCATGAACACCCTTCAGGGAACTTATATTGACAGGCTGGCTGCTTTCTCTTCCACTAGCTTTGCAGATGTTGTCATAGCTGGGGAGAGAATTGAGAGCCTGTTGAAAATGGGAAAGATCTCAGACAACGGTGCAAGCTCGTCCAGTAGTACAAGAAAGCCTTTTGCAGGCCCGAGAAGATCTGGCGAGACCAATGCCATCCACACCAACAGGGGCAGGCCCCAATATGTTCACAGATCAGTAGCAGCAGTCACCATTCCTGCTCCGGCTCATCCTCTACCAGTCTATCAACCTTCGCAGCAAAACTATCAGCAACAACCTCAGTACCATCAGCAAAATCAGTATCCTCCAAGGAATTACAACAACAGCAACACCAACAACAACAGTCAACAAAGGCCATTTCAGCAGAGGCCATCTCAAGCTAATAGGGTGATTGATCCAATCCCTATGCCATATGCTACCCTGCTGCCACAACTCCTGAAACTCAACCTAGTTGAGCTAAGGACGCTGGCACCTCCAGATCCCAACAGTCTACCCAGGAACTATGACTCCAACGCTAGGTGTGCCTTCCATTCAAACGCACCTGGCCACAGTACAGAAAAGTGCAGAGCTCTGCATATGAAGGTACAAGACCTGGTAGACTCAAAGGCTCTGAATTTCGCACCACCACCCAATGTCAACAAAAATCCCATGCCAAATCATGGTGGTCCCCGAATTAACGCTATTGAAGAAGACAAACCGTCTTATTTAATAACCAGTGTGGGACAGATCAGGACACCATTGGTAGAAATCAAGGCTCAACTCTTGGAATGTCAGATGTTCCCAGGATGCGAGTTAGGGTGTGCTTACTGCAATATCTCAGTAAATGGGTGCGATAATCTGAGGAAGGGCATAGATGACCTTATTCAGAGTGGCCAGCTTCAGATCACTACATCATTTCCAACAAATCCAGCGATCTCATCAGCAACGGTTTCAGAACCTCCTACAACTGCAGCAACTATTGTTCCTAACAATTCTTCGGCTTCATCAACAAGTACTTCATCTGTCATTTCAACTGACCAGATGTCAACAAATGTTCCTTCTACAATTCCAGCACCACTCCATCTCGAAACTCCTACAACAACAACATCCATTCTTCCACCATTATCTCCTACAACACCAGCAACAAATCATGAAGATGTCTCAACTGTCACCATATTCTACGATCCTGAAAACAACTCCGCCTACAATTCAGAAGGTGCTGCTCCCACCAGAGCACCAGTTACAATATTTTATGATCCACAAACAATTACAGTCCCTTCAGCAGCAGCAATCAGTCCAGTCACTGTCACGGTGCCTGGACCAGTACCATATGAAAGCAATAGGGCCATCCCTTGGCACTATGGCTCTGACGTGTACTGCGAAGGAAAAAGAATCACTCTTGAAACATCAACACCTGCACCACAAGTAGATAATGTGGGGGAAGGCGGAGGCTTCACTCGAAGCGGACGTCTCTTTGCTCCACCAATTCAAAGACCTACTGCCGAAGCAGAAGCTGCTGCCAAGGCAAAAGGAAAGAGCCCGGTGCAGGAAGATTAAGCTGCTAAAGAAGCCTTGAAAACACCATTCGATCAAGAAGTTGATGAGTTTATGAGAATCATCAAAAAGAGTGATTACAAAATTGTGGATCAGCTTCACCAGACGCTATCCAAGATCTCTATCCTCTCACTGCTGATGTGTTCCGAAGCCCATCGGAATGCATTACTCAAAGTCTTGCACGCAGCTTACGTGCCTGAAGAGATTACTGTCAACCAGTTAGAAACCGTGGTCGGAAATGTTACTGCTAGCAATGGGCTAGGGTTCACCAATACCGACTTGACAGCGGATGGCCGCAGCCACAACAAAGCCTTGCACATAACCATGGAATGCAAAGGAGCTGTCCTTTCTCATGTGCTGGTAGACACAGGTTCATCCCTGAATGTCTTACCAAAGAAGGCTCTGGTGAAGTTAGAATACGATGGATTGGCATTGAGACCCAGCAACCTGGTAGTAAGAGCCTTTGATGGTTCGAAGAGATCGGTTCTGGGAGAGATTGAGCTGCCTGTGACAATTGGCCCACAGACCTTTAAAACTATCTTTTATGTGATGGACATTCAGCCCGCCTACAGCTGTTTGTTGGGTAGACCTTGGATTCACGCCGCCGGCGCAATAACGTCTACCCTTCACCAAAAGTTAAAATTTGAGTGGGAAGGCCAAGTTGTTACAATCTGTGGGGAGGAGGATATATTTGTTAGCCATCTGGCTACTTATAAGTATATTGAAATGGATGGGGAGATCCATGAAACAATGAGCCAAGGATTTGAAGCCTTGAATGTCAATGAAGCATCTGCTGTATCTGGGATCTCCATGTCATCATACCAACAAGCCCGGAAGGTTGTTGAGGAAGGAACTGCCCTGGGCTGGGGCAAAGTTTTAGCTGTGGAGGAGAAGAAAGACAAATTTGGGTTGGGTTACAGACCAACTCAACAAGATCAAACAGCGGCTGCGAAAGAGCCCAATTTTGTCAGTGGGGGGATGCTTACCCCTGATGCTATCAACTGTCTGGAAGACGAGCTGGAAGAGGAGCGCAACCTGGAAAGCTGGATTCGTCCAAAGATCCCGGGGAGCAGTATCTCGAACTGGTCTTCCCAGGAAATTATAAGAGTTACTCGATCAGAGTAATTATTATTTCCTGTATTTTATAAGCATGCATCAAAGTCTCGCATCTTGCCCAAGATGACAAGACTCATTTTGTAATCGGGCCATCTGTACTTTTTGTGCAAACAAGATCAATTAATGAAATATCAGACATCTTTTTGCAAACGCGTCTTTTTCTTTTCGTTCACTGTTTTTCCATTTTTCTTTTTTGTACAAAAAATAAATGGCAGTGTTTTCAAAATGACAACTTCATTTCACTTTTCTAAATAAAACTAAAATCAGATCACTAAAATGAACAACTTAACCCTTGCAGAGAGTGCCTCCCTGACTGCACCGACAACAGCACGGCTATGACATCGTATGACTTTGACAATCCGATCAATCAAGCTGATGAAGGGGTCGAAGAAGAATATGAGCATCCTGAAGAGCTAGCCAGGTTGTTAAGACAAGAGGAAAAGGTTATTACCCCTCACCAGGAGGAGGTTGAAGTGATCAACCTTGGTACAGATGAAGACGTGAAAGAAGTTAGAATCGGGGCTTGCCTGCAAGACTCAGTGAAGAGACAACTGATTGACCTGCTTCAAGAGTATGTGGACGTGTTCGCTTGGTCTTACCAAGATATGCCAGGGTTGGATACCGATATTGTGGTGCACAAGCTGCCTTTGAGAGAAGAGTTCCCACCAGTTAAACAGAAACTGCACCGTACTCGTCCAGACATGGCTATGAAAATCAAGGAGGAGGTACAAAAGCAATGGGACGCCGGGTTCCTTGCTGTGACTAGCTATCCGCCGTGGGTTGCTAACATAGTACCTGTGCCTAAGAAGGACGGCAAAGTAAGGATGTGTGTTGACTACCGGGATCTGAACAGAGCCAGCCCGAAAGATGATTTCCCATTACCTCACATCGATGTATTGGTGGATAACACGGCTCAGTTCTCGGTATTCTCCTTCATGGACGGATTTTCAGGATACAATCAGATTAAAATGTCACCTGAAGACATGGAGAAGACAACATTCATCACACCCTGGGGCACATTCTGCTACAAGGTAATGCCATTTGGGCTCAAGAATGCCGGTGCAACGTATCAACGGGCTATGGTAACATTATTCCACGATATGATCCACAAAGAGATAGAATGTTATGTGGATGACATGATTGCCAAGTCCCTTACTGAAGAATACCACCTGGTGAATCTGCTGAAGTTGTTCAAGCGTCTGAGGAAGTACCAACTGAAGCTGAACCCCAACAAATGCACATTCGGGGTGAGATCCGGTAAGCTGCTGGGTTTTATTGTAAGCGAGAAGGGGATTGAGGTTGACCCTGATAAAGTCAAAGCCATCCAAGAGATGCCTGCACCGAAAACAGAGAAAGAAGTTCGAGGGTTCTTAGGTCGATTGAACTACATCTCAAGGTTCATATCTCACCTCACAACAACCTGTGAACCCCTGTTCAAACTGCTAAGGAAAGAGCAAACGGTCAGGTGGAATGAAGATTGCCAGAAGGCTTTTGACAAGATCAAGGAGTATCTGCAAGAACCTCCAATCCTTATGCCTCCAGTTGAAGGAAGACCTCTAATCATGTACTTGACAGTATTAGAAGAGTCAATGGGTTGTGTGTTGGGCCAGCATGACGAGTCTGGTCGAAAAGAGTATGCAATATACTACCTGAGCAAAAAGTTTACCGACTGTGAACAACGTTACTCACTGCTCGAGAAAACTTGCTGTGCTTTAGCGTGGGCTGCTCGCCGACTGAGACAGTATATGTTGACCCACACCACTTTATTGATCTCAAAGATGGACCCTGTTAAGTACATATTTGAGAAGCCAGCGCTTACCGGACGGGTTGCAAGATGGCAGATGATTCTCACAGAATATGACATCCAGTACACTTCTCAGAAGGCCATCAAGGGCAGTGTACTATCTGAATATCTTGCTGAGCAACCCATTGATGACTACCAGCCTATGAGATTTGACTTCCCTGATGAAGACATCATGTTCATTAAAGCAAAAGATCATGAGGAGCCTATTCACACTGAAGGGCCTGACCCGGAGGAAGAATGGATTATGATGTTCGATGGGGCTGTTAACATGAATGGCCGTGGTGTTGGTGCAGTACTCATTACACCTAAAGGAGTTCACATGCCTTTCTCGGCAAAACTCACTTTCAACTGCACTAACAACGAAGCTGAATACGAAGCTTGCATTATGGGTCTTGAGGAAGCCATTGACCTCAGGATCAAAACATTGACCGTATTCGGGGATTCAGCTTTGGTAGTCAATCAAACCAACGACAAATGGTACACCCACCAGGATCATCTGATACCTTACAGGGATTATACAAGAAGGTTATTGACTTTCTTCACAACAGTCAAGCTTGAGTATATCCCTCGGGAAGAGAATCAGTTTGCAGATGCTCTTGCTACCATTTCATCCATGATCAAAGTTCAAACTGCTAACTTTGTACCTCAGATTTCAGTGTCCAGACTTGATAGGCCAGCATATGTATTTGCAGCAGATGTTGTCAAAGACGATGAGCCTTGGTTCCATGGCATTAAGTGCTTCTTGGAGGATCAAACATACCCACCTGGGGCATCTTCCAATGATAAGAAGACTTTGAGAAGGCTTGCTGGAAGCTTCTTTCTGAACACTGATGGGTCTTTATACAAAAGGAACTTTGATATGGTACTCCTCCGATGTGTTGACAAGACGGAAGTAGATTTGCTGATGCATGAAGTGCACGAAGGCTCCTTTGGTACCCATGCCGGAGGGCATGCCATGGCTAAGAAGTTGTTAAGATCAGGTTATTATTGGATCACAATGGATGCAGACTGTTGTGCTTATGCCAGGAAGTGCCATAAATGCCAGATCTATGCAGACAAGGTGCATGTGCCTCCTAATTCTTTGAACATCATGTCTTCACCCTGGCCCTTTGCTATGTGGGGCATTGATATGATTGGCAAGATTGAGCCGACTGCTTCAAATGGCCACAGATTCATCCTGGTCGCCATCGACTATTTTACCAAGTGGGTTGAAGCAGCCTCATACGCAAACGTTACAAGGCAAGTGATAGCCCGATTTCTGAAAAGAGATATCATCTGTCGATACGGAGTGCCCGAGCGAATCATTACTGATAATGGTTCCAACTTAAACAACAAAATGATGGCTGAGTTATGCCGGGACTTCAAGATCCAACATCACAATTCTTCTCCTTACAGGCCGAAGATGAATGGCGCTGTTGAGGCGACAAACAAGAATATCAAGAAGATTGTGCAAAAGATGGTAGTCACCTACAAAGACTGGCATGAAATGCTACCATTTGCCTTGCATGGGTATCGCACATCAATCAGGACATCCACTGGGGCAACACCGTATCAACTCGTGTATGGTATGGAAGCAGTCCTACCAGTTGAAGTCGAATTACCCTCCTTGCGAGTCTTGATGGATGTCAAACTGAGTGAAGCAGAATGGGTTAGGTCCCGATACGAGCAACTGAGTCTGATTGAAGAGAAGAGATTGGTTGCAATCTGTCATGGACAATTGTATCAGAAGAGAATGAAGAAAGCCTTCGATCAGAAAGTCAGGCACCGAGAGTATCAAGTAGGAGATCTTGTGCTGAAGAGAATCCTCCCTCCTCATACAGACCACAGGGGCAAATGGACTCCAAACTATGAAGGACCATTCGTGGTAAAGAAAGTTTTCTCTGGTGGAGCACTGATGCTCAGCACCATGGATGGTGAAGATTTCCCGTCCCCTGTGAATTCAGATGCAGTTAAAAAATACTTCGCATAAAATGACCCGCTGGACACGAAAACAGAATGTAAGTCCAGGCAAAAATAGGGCATCCCGACGAGTCAAAAACAGAATAAAAGACTCGGGCAAAAATAAGGGAAATAAATGAAAAATGTACACCCGCTGAGTTGAAAAGCCGCCTTGGACAACTCAGGCAAAAAATGGGTATCCCGATGGATTGAAAACCCGAAAGGGCGATCCATGCAAAATAAGGGAATAAGCGAACAACTGCATTCTGAATTCGTCTGTATCACTTGCAACTTGGAAAGCTTCAAAAGGATCAAGCTTCAATCAGAATCAGCCTTTTTCAGAAAGCAAGACGAGAAGAACGTCATTGTCATACGGGTCATAGCAGGAGAGGAAGCTCCTTTGAAAGCGTCGTCAACACTGCCAGCATTTTGTTTCTCAATTTGTAACAATCTCCTCATTTCAGGAGATACGTTTCTTTGACTGTATCTCGCCAATTCAGGGCATATGAATTAATAAAATCAGATTTTCAGTCATGTCTCGTTTTGTACATTTTCATTTTTTGCAAAGAATGTCTGATATCTTAAAAGAAAAAAACTGATTGCATAAGAGTACAGATGATTGTCACTAAAAATAGAAACACATGCTTGCAGGGAATATACTTACTCTTGAGAATGCTTGACTCCTATGACGGAATCCAGTAAAGGATACCTCGGGACCTTTGGTGCGTCTCCTTATCTTTGCAGGATTGCAGGTATCCAGAACGCAACCTGGGGCATGCAAGTTACGTCTCAGCAAGCTGGCGAATCATTATCAACTCGGTCTATCTTCCACGTGGCACTGGAAGGTGCCCATTTCCCCAGCGAAGTTGCCAAATCAACATACACTCAATCTCAACATCTGAAATGCTCTATCCCCAGCTGAGTTGCCTCTCATGACTCCCCCAGCTGAGCTGCCACTTGCTACTGCTCCCAGCCGAGTTGCCATCTCGTCCTCAGCCGGAGTACAGGAGTCAGGGAATCATCTCCCCACAGAGTTCCAGCCTCTATCCAGAAGAGCAATGTATGAAGATCACAACAGAGTGAAGAAAGCCTCTACAAACCCCAGTTGGGTCCCATATTACAAGGATATGTCAATCAGTGACTTGTATCACCAAGCTAATATCATCTTATTAGATCTACCAATGATCTCACCCCCAGCTGGGAGGTCCATTTCAAACAGATCAGCCAGAGATCTTCGCAGCAACGGGATCCGAATCCCGGTTTGATATCTTTGCATAATCATGGCATTTTGCATCATATTATCCCCTCAGAGCGTAGCATTCCGTCTAAAACGGAGCATTATGGCAAAAATCAAACGCATAGCATAATCATAAGCCATGTTCTGAATTAACACTTGTGAATAATAGCAGTTCATCAACATACAGAAGAAAAATCCCCACCAGAGTTCCCAGCAAAAGCAGTTGCCTCACAACTCCCAAACACCAGTATATACACCTTTTGGCACCCGTCCGTGCCATCTTTCCCCAGTAAAGTCGCCTGAACACTCTTTACAAACAAATCACCCATATCGCGGATACTTCATGGCACCCGTCCGTGCCATATCGCCAGCAGAAAGCCGAAGACGCCCTCTTTGCACTCACACATACTTATATACACTTTCTTGACACCCATCCGTGTCACGTCCCCAGCGCAGTCGCTTACACTTTTACAACCCATATACTTGTTGATATCATACTTTGCTCCTTTTGACACTCGTCCGTGTCACCCTCCCCAGCAGATAAACACTCATCCATATGTACTCATGCTATCTCATACTTATACAGATACTCGTCCGTATCTTGTATACACAACACATACCTCCCCACAGATTCAACAGAAGTCTTTGTTCTTTGTTAACCAGTTGGTACTCATCCGTACCATCATCTCAGAACATTGCGTCTAATGTTTGTTTCTACATGATACTCGTCCGTATCATAATCTTAAGGATGCTCGTCCGCATCTTTAACCCATACACTGTGTCAAACACTTTTGTCTTCTTGGATATAGACACTCGTCCGTGTCTACTATTCCCCAGAAGAGTCCCTTCAGATGCAACACTCGTCCGTGTTCTTTGTTAACCAGATGGTACTCGTTTGTGTCATCATCTCTGAACATGTGTCAGTTTGTTTCTACCTGATACTCGTCCGTATCATAGCCTTAAGGATGCTCGTCCGCATCTGTAATCTATACACAACATCTAAATACTTACACTTTCCTTTCTTGGTTGTGAACGCTCGTCCGTGTTCACTATATCCCCAGTAGATCGCAAACAAATTTTCCTCTTTTTATCTGACACTCGTCCTGTGTCGTGATAAACCTGAGAGCATCCGTACCCTGCTGAGTGGTCGTCCTCCACTTCTTGATGGTCTTCCTCCATCATGCTCATCCGATGGCCGTCCCCATCGTTGATTTTAGCAGCCGTCCCCTGCTGGGTGGTCGTCCTCCACCTTTTGATGATCGTCCTTCATCATTTTATCCAATGGCCGTCCCCATTGTTGATTTCGGTTATCTGGCATTCGTCCTATGTCATGAGAAACCTCGAGAGCAGCCGTACCCTGCTGAGTGGTCGTCCTCCACTTCTTGATGGTCGTCCTCCATCATGCTCGTCCGATGGCCGTCCCCATCGTTGACCTTTTATCCGATGGCCGTCCCCATCGTTGATATTTTCGGCAGCCGTACCCTGCCAGGTGGTCGTCCTCCACCTTTGATGGCCGTCCCCATCATATCTCCTTTATTTCCCAACAGAGCAGCCGTCCCCTGCTAGGTGATCATCCTTCACCTTTGATGGCCGTACCCCATCATCTGTTTATTTCATTTATTCTTTAACCCGATGGCCGTCCCCGTCGTGGTCCCTTTTCTTTTTTAGCCCGATGGCCGTCCCCATCAGTGGTTACTTTGCCTTATGAACTTGATGGCCGTCCCGTCATGTTTCATTAAATCCTCAGAGAATTTTACAGCTTTATCTTGATGGCCGTCCCCATCACGATTTTATTTCCCCAGCTAGTCGGCCGTCCCCGTCTTGGCTTTACCTTTTATCCCCAGCATGTCGGTCGTCCCCGTCATTGCTATTTACCCAGCAGTCGTCCTCTGCTCGACGGTCGTCCTCCGTCGCCCACACCTTACAGTATACTTTATTTTCTTTTACAATCTATACCCCTTTTCTTTTTCATTCTGTGAGTGCAAATTTTGGAGTGTCTTTGGTATTCAACCACAAGTTATCTTGTTTGCCTGTTAAGCCGTTGCTTACAACCTGCACAGCTAACTCATGTTTGAATAGGGGCAGCTGTAAACACCCCAAATTTGCCCTCACCCATTCACCATGGTTTGTGATCATTCTCATATGCATAAACACAATCATATCATCTCACATCTCATTTTTGATTCACTGCATTGGTTCTAAGTCATCTGCACCTAGGGTTTGTGATCTGAGCAATCCAAGGGCTTCTTGAGCCACTCCAAAGGCCACCAATCACTTCAAAGAGATCCATGTGTGTTCATCTATCATATTACATCCTCTCAAGGTCAAGATTTCCAAAGAATCACAAGAACTAGGGTTTGAATGGATGCAGAGCCAAGTTTGACTGCACAGTTGACCTTAAAATTAGGGTTTTGGTTTCAGAGGCCATAACCCCAAATTTTTTGGTCATTCTTGTTTCCATTGGTCTCTATATGGTATAGGGAGTATGCATATCAATTTTCATGAAGAAATTCCATGGGGAAGTCATCTGATCAAGGGTTGACTTTCTGGACAAGTCAGTGTAAAATCAGGGCATCTGAGGCCCCCAATGACCCAACAAATGGGTGATCTTCATCATTTTGAGTGTATATGATCTTTATTTGATCATGGAAGAAGGTTGAAGTTCACAAAAATCAATAATTTAGGGTTTTTGCAAATGTTGACTTTTTGGACATAGTTGACTTTTCAAGAATGCCTCATTTTAGGTCATCTTTCAAGCCTTGATTCTTGATCCAAAAATGCTTCAAATGGAAAAACTTTGATCATGAAAGTTGTAGATCTCATTTTTCCCTTTTCAAAAAGTACAAGAACATGATCAAACTCTTCTTGGATCAAAAGTTATGGTGTGACAAAGTTGGCAAAAATCATTGATTTTCAAGATATGCTTCAAAAGAGAATTTTGCAAAGTCATGAACCAAAGCCAATTGTGACCTCTAATTCACTTCAAACCAGTATGCAAACATTCCTTAGGCCTTGGAAGTCAGAATTGGACCAAGAATGCCCATGGTTTATGTTTGGTTGGCCAAAGAAATCACATGTGAACCAAAGGTGTAACAAGTTGCAAAATCATCATGATCACTTCCTACAACTTGTGACATTGGCTGCTGACTTTGGCTAGCCTTTCCCCTCACCCTTGCTGCGCAGCCCCATGCTTGTACTTGCCTAGATCATGAGCCATACTCTCCTTACACAAAATTTGACTTTTGAGCAAAAGCAAACTTACCAATCACTATAGGCCAGGTCACATCATCTGACCTATAGGATTAAAATACATTATCATTTGGCAAGCCAAAGATATCATCTAGCAAGGCTGAAACTCACTCATTCAACACATTCACAAAAAAAACTCCCTTTTGCATAAGCCTTCGAATCTGCCTCCACAGCATACAAACACAAAAACCATCTTCATCATTCATCTCACCACACTTCATAGACCTAAAACCACCAAAAGCCAGGCCTGAAACAAGCAAGAACACCCCACTGCCATTCTTCACCTCAACTTGCAGTTCCATTCGAATCTCTCTCCCTAGCTCACAAACATCAAAACAAACACCACAGACCTTCTCCACACATCATCTGGACCACAAACAACCATTCACCATGACCTGAAACTGCCTGAAACTCCATTGCCATTTCTGACTGAGCTTGAGCAGAAGCTTGTCAAACTCCTCATCCAGCCAATATAAACTCCTCCAAAGCATTCAAACATCATCTGGGGACCAAGTGGAGTGGATTGCACAAGGAGAAGTGGCCAGAAAGTCATCAGAGTGAAAGCTTCGAATCTCAGGTAGCTTGAAAAATATTTTTCCAGAAATCATTTCTTTTGTTCTAAACTTATTCTACATGTCTTGCTGATCATGAGTATGCTTTTGGTTTTGCAAATGGTGGTGAATTGAGTATTTAATTAGCTTCTGAAACTTGCGTGCCCTAGTTCTTATTTTCTTCGATTCAGCTTTGTTAGGGAAAATAAATTTGTTTTGAGTGAGGGTTTTGGTTCGTGAGGGTGTAAGGATCATTTCCCAGTTCTTGGATTTCATTTTAGTTAGCTTTTTGGGGTTTTGGGGATTTTTCAGGGGAGATGCTGCCGGAGAAGACGACCGGAAGTCTTCTCCGGCAGCCTGAATGTCATTAGCCCTAACCTCAGGTCATTAATGTTTGTTTGAATTCTGGGCGTTGGATGCGTTGAAATGTTTGACTCCCCGCGCGAATGGATGGTCCAGATCAAGTCATTATGCCCTAATCCACGTGTTTAACTTAATTAATCCTTGATTTAATTAATTTGCTCAGAGACCATCTGGACCCTCCATTCACGCGCCAGTCAACGCATTCAAACCCAGGGCTCATCTCAGCCTTCCATTTGGCTGACCTTTCATTTTATTTAATTTTAATTCATTTTCTTTTCCCTTTACTTGCATAATTAATTTAAAATAGTAAAAAATGCATAAAAATTATGAAACTTTTTCTTCTGAGTTTTATTAATTTTTATGACCCAAAAATATTTTTATTTTATTTTTTATCATTAAAAAAGTATTTTTAAATATTTAAAAGATTATTTTCAATTGATTAATGGAAATTAATTAATTAAAAATACTTTTAGGTATTTAAAAATCACCAAAAAATTCATGAAATGTTCTAAGACATTTAGAAACATTGTCCAACCTTCAAACCAAATTTCTTTTTTGATCTTGATGCATTTTAAGAATTTTTCATTGAATTAAATCATATTTTGTGCATTATTTTGATCATAAGTTCAAAAAATCATTTCTGCCTATTTGAGAAGAGTTGGACATTGATTCTTATTGCTTTGTTTTGTGTTTGGCATGTAGTTTCTAGGGTAAAATGGCCATGATTTGTTTCCTCATTTTCAAATTGTTTGACATTTCTTTTGTTTAGGAACCCTAAAAACCCTAATAACTTAGAAAATTCATATTTTGAGATTGGTTAAGAGTTGAGACCTCCCCTTTGAACCTTGGTTTAGTATAGGTTTAGGGTTTCTTTGGTTGGCATTTTCCATTTTTTATCTTAGGTTTTGCTTCTGATTTTGATTTTTGTTTGTGGTATTGTTCATAAACCCTAATTTGGGCTTCCATATGCATCCATCTTGCATTCTCTTGCATAGCATGCCTTGTCATGAGATTTCAAGCATTCATGTGATTCATTTAACATCATAAGACATGTAGAAAGTATGTTTGATCATTGCATTACATATTTGCCATGTTGTTTGCTTTGTATGCTTCCTAACTTTTCATGTGTATCCATGCTTCTAAGCTTGCATCATCTGCATCCATGATCTTGTATGAACATCTCCATGCCTTGCCTCATGTTTGCAGCATCTCATAACATCATTTTCATCATCAACATGCTTCTGGTTTTGTGTATCCTCATACCATTTCATCCCATTTGGCATTGCATTGCTTTTCTTTCTAACTTTTCAGGTGGTAAGTAAACTTGAGAAGTGAATTTGCCTTCACTTCTCATAACTTTTCTTTTCATTCCTCTTGCATCCATTGCTGCATTTATGTATGTGTTTGAGATTGAGCTTGCTCATTCTTGTTCCTCCTACTTTCTATCTTCAAGTGACTTGACTTCTTGAATGAAGCAAGTTGCTTTGCTTCTCTTGATCCTGTTCATCTGCTTCCTGGTGGTTCCATTGAAGACTTCTTCTTGTCAAACCTCACAAACTTTAGGAACAACCAAGCATGACAATGAATTAGGGTTTTGATTAGTCTCCCCTCTTAGTTTTGCCTTTGTGTCTCATTGAGTCTCCTCTTCTCATCTCATAATCAGGGACTAAACCCTAAAGGCTTTAAGGCTTTGTGATTAAGGTTATGCCTGCATCCTTCTCTTAGGATGGAGTGTATAACTTTAATCCTAAGTGTTAAACCCTTAATGTGTTTAAATCTCTTAATCAATTCACCTAATAAGTATCAAGACATCACACTTGTAACTTGGGCCTTGCATTAGGGTTCTAATTCTTCCTTAACTGGTTAAGAAGGACTAACCCTAGTGTTAATGGACAAGTCCCCCTCAAGTTGTCTTACAAACCCTAAAAATCACTTCTTCATCTTATCATTAACTAAAATCCACTTAATCAAAGGCTTGTTTTGTCATGATTTTAATCCCTAATCATGGATTAAGTTGAGGAGTTTTCCTCAGCTTAAACATTCTCATCTATTATCCTTCTTTTAGGATGGTGTAATGAGTCTGTTTAATCCTTGATTATGGCTTAACCTCATTACTTAACACTAAACAAAAACACCAAAAACATCTAAATAATCACAAGTAGGTTAATGATCTTAATCCTACACCAAAGGTGATTAAGTGTGAGAATCTGACTTCACACTTAAGGTAATTCTCATTACCCCTAATCAGAGGGAAGATGTGATGAGTTTACTAACCCATTGGTTTAGGCTTAAGCTCATTAAATTATGACAAACTTCAAAAAGCAATAAAAGACTGAAAATACTCAAAAACAAACAATAATCGTCTCCTCCGGGATTCTTTTCTCATCTCATTCACTCACAACCGAGAACTTGCTTCTTCCGTCTAATGCAAGACAGTTTGCATCTGTGCCAGACAGATCATACACTTGAGCATAGGCAAGCAAGCAGTTCACCAGTCAATTCATCTTTCAGTCTCTTTGGGTCGAACTACGGTGTTCTGACTTCCTCATTGCATGAGAGGATACGTAGGCATAACTTAACGGTTATCGAATAAAAGTCTCTGTATATTCCCCCTCCTTCCAGCATTATTCTTTAGCCTCATGATCTTGAGCATTTCACTCCTTTCTTACACTGACACTTTCATACTTCACATCACTTATACACTTCATTTCTTTTACACTGACACCTGTACACATCCTTTCCCAGCTCTTTGACACACAAATTGCACTGACACTACCCCTTTAAAACACAAACCTTTCAAGCGTGGATCCCGTCGAGTACGACGGACAATCTGGGTGCTAATACCTTCCCAGGTTGTAACCAACCCCCTTTCTTAGTCTCTCTGGTTCGCAACCGTCTTATCCATCTTTTCCTAGGCTTATGCAGCATTGCCTTTCCTCCGGGATAAAAATGCCTAGCTGGCGACTCTATTCATCTCCAGTGAGTTCACGGCTGTGTGTTCTCATTGTCCCTCTCGCCGACCGTTCGCGTCTGTACCTTCATCTGATCCATTTCATTTGTCGGGAGCGACAGCTTGGCGACTCTGCTGGGGAACCTTATATTGCAACCAGGGCTTCTGGTTCTTTTTGTGGGTTCCTCCTAGCGCTTGATTGATTTGTGTCTACTGGGGTGATTATGTGCTTATTTGTGTTTGTATGTTTGCATTTATTTTGCCTTATGTACAGTTGATTTATTGCTTTCTTTATAGCTTTATATTTTTCATATTGTCATGCTGCTGGCTGGATCTGGTTTTGCTTTGGTGGGTGGGTGTTCCATTGAGAGTTAAGGTCCTATACCTGGGACCTGAGTGACACCTAGGCTAGAGTGAATCATATTCTTTCCCATTCCATTTCGGTCTGGTGCGGGAATATGAAACACGGTTCAGATATGGGTTTCTTCTTGAGAACTCTGTGTTGCAGATTTCCTGCAATGCTAGGGCTATCTGGGAAGCCTGCTAAGTCTGGATGACCTTTAGTATTGACCTTCAGAAACTGAGGTGAATTAGAGGAGGAACTTTTATGGTTATTGTAAACACTGTACCTCCGGGTTAGAAGTGTTTACACTTCTCATAACTGATCCAAGTCTGAAGATCCTTGTTTTAGAACACCACCTGTGAGGGGGTTGGGCTGTTTACAGGTTTGCAGGTACCTTGACCTTAGAATACCTTGTTACTTTGACTTGTTTAAGAATACTCCAATTTGGGACAGTTCTTGTGATTCTAAAACCCTGGACATGTGGCTCTTTATTTGAGTCCCCCACCTTGGTTACTGGATTTATAGACCTCATCTGGAATTCTTGAACACACTTGGACCTATATCAGAGTTTTGATCAGATCCAGCTCAGTCACAGACCCTTGCATTTCATTTGCATACATAATCATTGCATCATAATTGACATTTGCTTATTTGTGTTTCAGGGTATCCTTTTTCATCTGGTTTTGGTTTTGACCCCATCTTCAAGTTTTGACTTGTCTTCATCAGCTATCTGCTTCAGTTATCACCTGCACCAGCCAGTCAGTGGCCCATTTTCTTCAGCATCATCATCAGCACCTGTCTCTACTCAGTCTTCAGCATCATGGCTCCTAAAAAGAGCAACATCACCTATCACTTCTTCCAACCAGAGTTATCAGACATCAGGAGGATTCAGACCCTGATCACTCCAGATCACATACCATTGTTCAGGGAAAGTTATGGAGATATACTTGATATGGTCATGGATCTGGACCCATCACAGAGAAGCTTGATCCACACCTGCATCCAGTTTTATGACCCTCCACTGAGATGTTTTACTTTCCAAGACTTTCAGTTGGGCCCCTTATTGGAAGAATACTCATCTTTGGTTGGTGTGCCTATCAGGGGTGGAATTCCTTTCAACCTTGAGATGGTCTTTCCTGCTAATGGAGAAGTAGCAACTCGGGTCATGCTAATTGTATCCCAGCAAGCTGGCAAATCAACAAATAATCTCAATATCCGAAGTGCGCTCTCCCCAGCTGAGTTGCTTCTTCCCCAGCTGAGTTACCAACAATGTTCCCCAGCCGAGGTACCAATCATTCTTCCTCAGCAGAATGCAAAGATCCAGGGAGCCATCTCCCCACAGGGCTTCAAGCCTCTATCCAGCAGAGCAACGCATGAAGGAGTCACAACAGAGTACAGAAAGCTTCTACAAACCCCAGCTGGGTCCCATATTATAAGGATATGTCAACCATTGACATATATCCCCAAGCAAATGCATCTTATTAGATCTATCACTGATCTCATCCCCAGCTGGGAGGTCCATTTCAAACGGATCATCCAGAGATCTTCGCAGCAACGGGATCCGAGTCCCGGACCTGTACCTCTTTGCATAATCATAGCATTCGCATCATATTATCCCCTCAGAGCGTAGCATTCCGTCTAGTACGGAGCATTACGGCAAAAATCAAACATATAGCATAATCATAAGCCGTGATATGAATCTAACACTTGTGAATAATGACAGTTCATCAATGTACAGAAAAATCCCCACCAGAGTTCCCAGCAAAAGCAGTTGCCTCACAAATCACAAACACCGGTATATACTCCTTTTGACACCCGTCCGTGTTATATCCCAGCAGAAAGCCAAAGACATCTTCTTTGTACTCACATATACTTATATACACTTTCTTGACACCCGTCCGTGTCATTTCCCCAGCGCAGTCGTCTAGACTTTGTACATCAGATATTTGTTCATACTATACTCTTCTCCTTTTGACACTCGTCCGTGTCACTCTCCCCAGCAGTTAACTACTCATACTACTCAGATACTCGTCCGTATCTTGTGTATACCTTTTATATCCCCCCAGATTCGACTTGGGTTCATGTTCTTTGTTAACCAGTTGGTACTCGTTCGTACCATCATCTCAGAACATGCGTCAAGTATTTGTTTCTACATGATACTCGTCCGTATCATAGTCTTAAGGATGCTCGTCCGCATCTTTAATCCATACACCGTGTCAAACACTTGCATCTTCTTGGATAAAGATACTCGTCCGTATCTACTATCCCCAGAAGAGCTCTTTCAGATCCAACGCTCGTCCGTGTTCTCTGTTAACCAGTTGATACTCGTCCGTATCATCATCTCTGAACACGTGTCAGTTTGTTTCTACCTGATACTCGTCCGTATCATAGTCTTAAGGACGCTCGTCCGCATCTTTAATCTATACACAACATCTAAACACTTGTACTTTCTCTTCTTGGTTGTAAATACTCGTCCGTGTTTACTATGTCCCCAGTAGATTGCCAACAAAGCAAATTTTCCTTCTTATCTGACACTCGTCCTGTGTCATGATAAACCCTGAGAGCAGCCGTGCCCTGCTAGGTGGTCGTCCTCCACCTCTTGATGGTCGTCCTCCATCATGCTCATCCGATGGCCGTCCCCATCGTTGATATTTTTAGCAGCCGTCCCCTGCTAGGTGGTCGTCCTCCACCCGTTGATGATCGTCCTTCATCATTTTATCCAATGGCCGTCCCCATTGTTGATTTTGGTTATCTGGCATTCGTCCTATGTCATGATAAGCCCTGAGAGCAGCCGTCCCCTGCTAGGTGGTCGTCCTCCACCTCTTGATGGTCGTCCTCCATCATGCTCATCCGATGGCCGTCCCCATCGTTGATATTTTCGGCAGCCGTACCCTGCCAGGTGGTCGTCCTCCATCTCTGATGGTCGTCCCCATCATAATTCCTTTATTCCCCAACAGAGCAGTCGTCCCCTGCTAGGTGATCGTCCTTCACCTTTGATGGACGTACCCCATCATCTGTTTATTTCATTTATTCTTTAACCCGATGGCCGTCCCCGTCATGGTCCCTTTTCCTTTTCTTTTAGCCCGATGGCCGTCCCCATCGTCGGTTACCTTGCTTTATGAACTTGATGGCCGTCCCCGTCATGTTTCATTAATCCCCAGAGATTTTTTGCAGTGATGGCCGTCCCCATCATAATTTCTTATTGTTCCCAGCTAGTCGGTCGTCCCCGTCTTGGCTTTACCTTTTATCCCCAGCATGTCGGCCGTCCCCGTCATTGTTTTATTTCCTACACTTTTCCCAGCATGTCGGCCGTCCCCGTCATTGCTCTATCACCCGTTTTACAATATACTTTATTTTCCTTTTACAATCTATATCCCTTTTCTTCTTCATTCTGTGAGTGCAAATTTTGGACTGTCTTTGGTATTCAACCACAAGTTATCTTGTTTGCCTGTTAAGCCGTCGCTTACAACCTGCACAGCTAACTCATGTTTGAATAGGGGCAGCTGTAAACACCCCAAATTTGCCCTCACCCATTCACACCATGGCTTGTGATCATTTCATGTGCATAGATTCAATCATATCATCTCATATCTCACTTTTGATTCATTAAGTCACCTACATCTAGGGTTTGTGACCTGAGCAATCCAAGAGCTTCTTGAGCCACTCCAAAGGCCACCAATCACTTCAAGGGGATCCATGTGTGTTCATCTATCATATTACATCCTCTCAAGGTCAAGATTTCAAAAGGATCACAAGAACTAGGGTTTGAATGGATGCAGAATGTTTAAGCTGAGAAAAGCTCCTCAACTTAATCCATGATTAGGGATTAAATTCATGACAAAACAAAGCCTTTATTGAGTGGATTTTAGTTAATGATATGATGATGAAGTGATTTTTATGATTTGTAAGACAACTTGAGGGGGACTTGTCCATTAACACTAGGGTTAGTCCTTCTTAACCAACTAAGGAAGAATTAGAACCCTGATGCAAGGCCCAAGTTACAAGTGTGATGTCTTGATAATGATTAAATGAATTGATTAAGAGATTTAAACACATTAAGGGTTTAACACTTAGGATTAAAGTTATACACTCCATCCTAAGAGAAGGATGCAGGCATAAGCTTAACCACAAAGCCTTAAAGCCTTTAGGGTTTAGTCCCTGATTATGAGATGAGAAGAGAAGACTCAAAAGAGACACAAAGGTAAAACTAAGAGGGGAGACTAATCAAGATCCTAATCATTGTCATGCTTGGTTGTTCCTAAGGTTTGTGAGGTTTGCAAGAACAATCTTCAATGGAACCACCAGGAAGCAGGTGAAAGGGTCAGGAGAAGCAAAGTGACTTGCTTCATTCAAGAAGTCAAGTCACTTGAAGAGAGAAAGTAGGAAGAAGAAGAATGAGCAAGCTCACACTCAAACACAAACAAAAATGCAGCAATGGATGCAATAGAGATGAAAAGAAAGGTTATGAGAAGTGAAGGCAAATTCACTTCTCAAAGTGACTTACCACCTGAAAAGTTAGTGGAAAGAAATGCAATGCAATGCAAAATGGGATGAGATGTCATGATGAGAAACAAAACCAGAAGCATATATGTGATGCTAATGATGCTATGAGATGCTACAAACATGAGGCAGCACATGGAAATGGACATACAAGTTTATGAATGCAAATGAAGCAAGCTAGGAACCATGAACATACATGACAAGTTATGAAATGCACATGGCATACAACATGGCAAATACATGATGAAATGATCAAACATGCTTTCTATATGTCTTATGATGTCAAATGAATCACATGGAAGCATGGAATGTCATGGCAAGTCATGTTATGCAAGAGAATTCAAGATGGATGCATATGGAAGCCCAAATTAGGGTTTATGAACCAAACATCAAACACAAACCAACCAGAAGCAAACCCTAAGATAAAAAATGGAAAATGCCACACAAAGGACCCCTAATCTCATACTAAACCACTGCCCAAAGGAGAGGTCTCAACTCTTAACCCATCTCAAGTTATGGTTTTTACAAGTTTGCTAGGGTTTTAGGGTTCCTAAACAAAAGAAATGCCAAACAAATTGAAAATTCAAGATCAAAACATGGCCATTTAATCTCAAAAACTACATGCTAAACACAATGCAATGCAAAAAGAATCAATGTCCAACTCTTCATGGATAGGCAGAAATGATTTTTTAAACTTTGGATCAAATTAATGCACAAAAATAATTTTAATTCAATGAAAAATTCTCAAAATGCATCAAGATCAAAAAAGAAATTTGGTTTGAAGATTGGACAATGTTTCTAAATGTCTTAGAACATTTCATGAATTTTTTGGTGATTTTTAAATACCTAAAAGTATTTTTAATAAATTAATTTCCATTAATCAATTAAAAATAATCTTTTAAATATTTTAAAATACTTTTTAAATGCTAAAAATAAAATTAAAAATATTTTTGTGTTTGAAAAATTAATGAAACTCAGGGTAAAAAATTTCATAATTTTTAAACAAGTTTTGCTATTTTAAATAAATCATGCAAATTTAATGAAAAAGAAATGAAAATAAATAAATAAATGGAGAAGTAATCAGAAGGAGAGGCTAGGATTGCTTCTGGGTTCAAAAGTGTTGACCAGCGCGCATCTGGACGGCTGGGGTTGCATCTGAGTTAATTAACCTAATTATGATTTAATTAATTAATGAAAGTGGATTAGGGCTAAGCAAAATGATCTGAGCCCTTCATGCGCGCGGGAGGTCAATGGAGTCAACCAATCTAACACCCCACATTCAAATGGCACTAATGACCTGAGATTAGGGCAAAGCACCTTCAGGTGACCGGAGAGAAGCTCCGGTCATCTTCTCCGGTGGTATCAAAACCCTAAAACATGATTCAGGCATCTATTCCCCAAATTAAACACACCTAAGTGATCCTCTAACGTCCTAGGACACGAATCTATGCTCAAACATCATTTAAACCCCAGAAATCATGCAAATCGAAGAGAACAAAATCCACGGGTGAAATTTCAGAGGGATCATACAAACTCATTTCTCACTTATTTTTGATTCTAAAGGCATCCCCATGATCAGCAAGACATAAGCAATCATATTATAACTTAGAATGCAAGCTTTGGGAGAAAGTGTTCATGTTCATACCTGAGCTGGAAAGCTTCAATATTGAGCTTCCAGGGCCTTCTTTGTGTGCAAATGGACCTCTTTGACTCTCCTGAGCTCAATGGGATACCTCAAAGCTCTTGAGGATGGATGATTTGAGAGGAATACTTCTGGTGTAGCAGATAACACAGTCAGGAATAGGGAGGTTTCAGGCCACTCCAATGGTGGATTCTTGCTCCTTTAGGTGTGCTTGACTTGTTGGTGAAGAAAAATGGTGTGTTTGATGGTTAGATAAAGGGATTCGAAGAGTTCTGGTTTTGAGGATGAGAAATGGTGAAGCTCAGTTCATGCTGGTTTCAGGCTTGAATCTTGTTGGTTTGTGATCAATAATACATGGTGAGATGAGTAGTAGGATTTGTTTTTGTGTTTGTGAACTATGGAGGCAGATTCAAAGGAAAATGCAAAATGGAGTGAGTTTGTGTATGTTGTCTTGTGTTGTGATTTAGCTTGACCTCTTGATATCTTTGGCTTGCAAATGGATAGTATAAAATAATCTTATAGGTCAGATGATTTGACCTGGCCTTTATTGATTGGTAAGTTCACTTTTGCCAAAAGTCCACTCTTTGTGTAAGGAAGGCATGGGCTTGGTTCTAGGCTAGTACAAGGCATGGGGCTGCGCAGCAAGGGTGAGGGGAAGGGCTAGCATGGTTCAGCATCCAATGTAGCAAGTGGTAGGAAGTGTGATCATGAGTTTTGCAACTTGTTCCAACTTTGGTTCACATGTGATTTCCTTGTCCAACAAGCCATGAAACATGAGAATTTTTGGTTCAATTCTGACTTTTAGGACTCATGTGATGTTTGTACATTGGTTTGAAGTGAACTAGAAGTTACAAATGGCCTTGGTTCATGATTTTGCAAATTTCTCATTTGAGGCATGTCTTGAAAATTAGTGATTTTGGCCAACTTTGTCACACCATAACTTTTGATCCAAGAAGAATTAGATCATGTTCTTGTACTTTTTGAAAAGGAAAAAATGTGATCTACAACTTTCATGACCAAGGTTTTTTCATTTGAAGCTTTCTTGGATCAAAAATCAAGGCTTGAAAAATGACCTAAAATGACATATCCTTGAAAAGTCAACTATGCCCAAAAAAGTCAACTTTGCAAAAACTTCAAATTCTTGAATTTTGTGAACTTCAACCTTCTTCCATTATCAAATAAAGACCAAATACAATCAAAATGATGAAGATCACCTCTTGGTTGGGTCATTGGGGGCCTCAGATGCCCTGATTTTGCACTGACTTGTCCAGAAAGTCAACCCTTGATCAGATGACTTCCCCATGGAATTTCTTCATGAAAATTGACATGCATACTCCCTATACCATATAGAGACCAATAAAAACAAGAATGACCAAAAAATTTGGATTTATGGCCTCTGAAACCAAAACCCTAATTTTAGGTCAACTGTGCAGTCAAACTTGGCTCTGCATCCACACCAATCCCAGTTCTTGTGATTCTTTTGCATTTTTGACTTTGAGAGGATATAATATGATACTTGAACACATGTAGACCCCTTTGAAGTGATTGATGGCCTTTGGAGTGGCTCAAGAAGCTCTTGGATTTCTCAGGTCACAAATCCTAGGTGCAGATGACTTAGAAACTATGCAGTGAATCAAAAATGAGACATGAGATGATATGATTGTGTTTATGCATATGAAAATGATCACAAGCCATGGTGAGTGGGTGAGGGAAAATTTGGGGTGTTTACAGTAACCCCTATTCAAACATGAGTTAGCTGTGCAGGATGTAAGCGTCGGCTTAACAGGCAAACAAGATAACTTGTGGTTGAATACCAAAGACAGTCCAAAATTTGCACTCACAGAATGAAGAAGAAAAGGGATATAGATTGAATAACTCATGTTTGAATAGGGGCAGCTGTAAACACCCCAAATTTTCCCTCACCCATTCACACCATGGCTTGTGATCATTTCATGTGCATAGATTCAATCATATCATCTCATATCTCACTTTTGATTCACTAAGTCACCTGCATCTAGGGTTTGTGACCTGAGCAATCCAAGAGCTTCTTGAGCCACTCCAAAGGCCACCAATCACTTAAAGGGGATCCATGTGTGTTCATCTATCATATTACATCCTCTCAAGGTCAAGATTTCAAAAGGATCACAAGAACTAGGGTTTGAATGGATGCAGAGCCAGGTTTGACTGCACAGTTGACCTAAAACTAGGGTTTTGGTTTCAGAGGCCATAACCTCAAAATTTTTGGTCATTCTTGTTTCCATTGGTCTCTATATGGTATAAGGAGTATGCATATCAATTTTCATGAAGAAATTCCATGGGGAAGTCATCTGATCAAGGGTTGACTTTCTGGACAAGTCAGTGCAAAATCAGGGCATCTGAGGCCCCCAATGACCCAACCAATGGTTGATCTTCATCATTTTGAGTGTATATGATCTTTATTTGATCATGGAAGAAGGTTGAAGTTCACAAAAATCAAGAATTTGGAGTTTTGGCAAATGTTGACTTTTTGGGCATAGTTGACTTTTCAAAGATGCTCCATTTTTGGTCATTTTTTTCAAGCCTTGATTCTTGGTCCAAAAATGCTTCAAATGGAAAAACTTTGGTCATGAAAGTTGTAGATTACATCTTTCCCTTTTCAAAAAGTACAAGAACATGATCAAACTCTTCTTGGATCAAAAGTTATGGTGTGACAAAGTTGGCAAAAATCATTGATTTTCAAGGCATGCTTCAAATGTGAATTTTGCAAAAAACCATGAACCAATGCCTTTTGTAACCTCTAATTCACTTCAAACCATGACATAAACATTCTACATGTCCTAAAAAGTCAGAATTGGACCAAAAATCACATGTGTTTAGTTCATGTAACAAGGCATTTTTCATGAAATTTCAAAAGGTGACAACTTGCAAAAGCACTCATCACACTTCCTACAACTTGCAACCTTGGATGCTGACCTTGCTAGCTCTCTCACCACACCATGTTGCGCAGCCCCTAGCCCTTGTACCAAGCTAGCACCACACCATACTTCTCTTACACAAAAGGTGGACTTTGAGCAAAAGCAAACTTACCTATCACAGCAGGCCATGTCGCATCATCCAGCCAATTGGATTAGTTTATACTTTTCATTTGCAAGCCATTTCATACACCAAGCAAGGCTGAAACACTTGACACCATCACATACACCAAAACACACCATTTTGCATATTCCTTCGAATCTGCCTCCACAAACTCAGAACATCAAAACCATCTTCACCAATCAACTCACCATGCTTCATTGAGCTCAAAGCAACCAAGAACCAGGCCTGAAACAAGCTGTAACCTCACTTCACCATTTTCACCCCAAGTTGCAGTTTCCTTCGAAATTCTCACCATAGCTCACAAACATCAAAACAAACTCCATAGACCTTCTTTATTCATCACCCTGACCACAAATAACCTCTCACCATTGCCAGAAACAGCCTGAATCACCATTGACATTCTCAACTGAGCTTGGAGCAGAAACTGATCAAACTTTTCATCCAGCCAACATAAATTTCTCCCAAGCATTCAAGCATCATCAGGAGGTCATAAGGAGTGGATTTCACCAAGAGAAGTGGCCAGAAAGTCATCAGAGTGAAAGCTTCGAATCTCAGGTAGCTCAAGAAATATTTTTCCAGAAATCATTTCTTTTGTTCTAAACTTGTTCTTTGTGTCTTCCTGATCATGAATATGCCTTTGGTTTTGCAAATGGTGATGAAATGAGAGTTTAATTGCTCTCTGAAACTTGCGTGCCCTAATTCTTTCTTGCTTCGATTCAGCCTTGTTAGGAAGTATAAATTTGCTTTGATTAGGGGTTTTGGTTCGTGAGTGAGTGGGGATCATTTCCCAATTCTTAGATTTCATTTTAGTTAGTTTTTTAGAGTTTTGAGGATTTTCAGGGGAGATGCTGGCCGGAGAAGACGACCGGAAGTCTTCTCCGGCAGCCTGAAAGTGATTTGTGCCCTAATCCTGTCATTAACTCTAGTTTGAATTTGGACCGTGGATTGCCTTTGACTGGTTGACTTCGCGCGTGAGTGAAAGGCCCAGATTCGTTTGATTAGCCCTAATTCTTTTCATTAGTTTAATTAATTCATAATTAAATTAATTAACTCAGAGACAACCTGGACCCTTGGATAGCGCGCGTGGTCAACATATTCAAACTCAGACTCAATCCTGGCCCTCCCTTCTGATTACCTTTCATTTTGTTTATTTTAATTTCATTTCTTTTCCATTTAATTTGCACAATTAATTTAAAATAGTAAAAGGTCTTAAAAAATTATGAAACTTTTTCTCTGAAGTTTTATTATTTTTCATGACACAAAAATAATTTCATTTTATTTTTTTATCATTAAAAAAGTATTTTTAAATATTTAAAAGATTATTTTTAATTGATTAATGGAAATTAATTAATTAAAAATACTTTTAGGTATTTAAAAATCACCAAAAAATTCATGAAAGGTTCTAAGACATTTAGAAACATTGTCCAACCTTCAAATCAAATTTCTTTTTTGATCTTGATGCATTTTGAGAATTTTTCATTGAATTAAAATCATTTTTATGCATTAATTTGATCCTAAGTTCAAAAAATCATTTCTGCCTATCTATGAAGAGTTGGACATTGATTCTTCCTGCATTGCATTGTGTTTAGCATGTAGTTTCTAGGATTAAATGGTCATGATTTGATCTTGCATTTTCCATTTGTTTGGCATTTCTTTTGTTTAGGAACCCTAAAAACCCTAATAACTTAGAAAAATCATAACTTGAGATTGGTTGAGAGTTGAGATCTCCCCTTTGGACATTGGTTTAGTATAGGGTAAGGGATCCTTTGTGTGGCATTTTCCATTTTTTATCTTAGGGTTTGCTTCTGTTTTTGGTTTGTTTGATGTTTGATTCATAAACCCTAATTTGAGCTTTCATTTGCATCCTTCTTGCATTCTCTTGCATAACATGACTTGCCATGACATTTTATGCATCCATTTGGTTCATTAGACATCTTAAGACATATTAGAAGCATGTTTGATCATTGCATCATGTATTTTCCATGATTGTATGTCATTTGCATCTCATAACTGTTCATGTGTGTTCATGGTTCTAAACTTGCTCCATTTGCATCCATTGGTTCATGTGATCATCCACATGTCTTGATTCATGTTTGCATCATTTCATAGCATCATTATCATCTCATATATGCTGCTGGTTTTGGTTTGCATCATGCCATTTCATTCCATTTTGCATTGCATTGCATTCCTTTCACTAACATTTCAGGTGGTAAGTAAACTTGAGAAGTGAATTTGCCTTCACTTCTCATGACTTTTCTTTTCATCTCTCTTGCATCCATTGCTGCATTTTTACATGTGTATGAGATTGAGCTTGCTTTTTTCTCCTTCCCACTTTCTTTCTTCAAGTGACTTGACTTCTTGAATGAAGCAAGTCACTTTTCTTCTCTTGATCCTGTTCATCTGCATCCTGGTGGTTCTCTTTGAAGATTTCTCTTGAAAACCTCACAAACCTTAGGAACAACCAAGCATGATAATGATTAGGGTTTTGATTAGTCTCCCCTCTTGATTTTACCTTTGTGTCATCTCTTTGAGTCTTCTCTTCTCATCTCATAATCAGGGACTAAACCCTAAAGGCTTTAAGGCTTTGTGATTAAGCTTATGCCTGCATCCTTCTCTTAGGATGGAGTGTATAACTTTAATCCTAAGTGTTAAACCCTTAATGTGTTTAAATCCTCTAATTAATTCACATAATAATCATCAAGACTTCACACTTGTAACTTGGGCCTTGCATTAGGGTTCTAATTCTTCCTTAACTGGTTAAGAAGGACTAACCCTAGTGTTAATGGACAAGTCCCCCTCAAGTTGTCTTATAAACCCTAAAACTCACTTCATCATCATATCATTAACTAAAATCCACTCAATAAAGGCTTTGTTTTGTCATGAGTTTAATCCCTAATCATGGATTAAGTTGAGGAGTTTTCCTCAGCTTAAACATTCTCATCTATTATCCTTCTATTAGGATGGTGTAATGAGTCTGTTTAATCCCTGATTATGGCTTAATCTCATTACTTAACACTAAACAAAAACAACAAAAACATCTAATTAATCACAAGTAGGTTAATGATCTTAATCCTACACCAAAGGTGTTTAAGTGTGAGAAGCTGACTTCACACTTAAGGTATTCTCATTACCCCTAATCAGAGGGAAGATGTGATGAGTTTACTAAATCCATTGGTTTAGACTTAAGCTCATTAACTTATGACAAAATCCAAAAACAATAAAAGACTGAAAAACACAAAAACAAACAATAATCGTCTCCTCCGGGATTCTTTTCTCATCTCATTCACTCACAAACGAGAGCTCGCTTCTTCCGTCTAATGCAAGACAGTTTGCACCTGAGCCAGACAGGTCATACACTTGAGCATAGACAAGTAAGCAGTTCACAAGTCAATTCATCTTTCAGTCTCTTTGGGTCAAACTACGGTGTTCTGACTTCCTCATTGCATGAGAGGATACGTAGGCATAACTTAACAGTTATCGAACAAAAGTCTCTGTATATTCCCCCTCCTTCTAGCTTCATTCTTTAGCCTCATGATCTTGAGCATTTCACTCCTTCCTTGCACTGACACTCTCATACTTCACATCACTTATACACTTTGCACTGACACCTGTACATCCTTTTCCAGCTCTTTACACACAAATTGCACTGACACTACCCCTTTAAAACACAAATCTTTTTAAGCGTGGATCCCGTCGAGTACGGCGGACAATCTGGGTGCTAATACCTTCCCAGGTTGTAACCAACCCCCTTTCTCAGTCTCTCTGGTTCGCAACCGTCTTATCCATCTTTTTCTAGGTCTATGCAGCATTACCTTTCCTCCGGGATAAAAATGCCTAGCTGGCGACTCTTTTCATCTCCAGTGAGTTCACGGCTGTGTGTTCTCATTGTCCCTCTCGCCGACCGTTCGCGTCTGTACCTTTATTTGGGCCTGTCCCATTTATCGGGAGCGACACTATGGATCTTAGAATTCGAAAGCAACTGCACTTGAATGGAACCTTGTGAAATCTCCACTTTCTGCTTGAATCAAGGGTAGATTTATGATCCTTAGAGCTCAAGGATGAAGATTATGTAGCTAGTTTAGGCAATGAGTGGGAGAATAGTGAGATTCGAAGGAAAAAGAAAAAATACAAGAAAGTTGAGAGTGAGAGAATCAAAGAGAATTCGGTTGCATTGAAGGCATGTTTAGCTTATATATGATGTGCACATTATGCAGATTAGGGTTTTAGAGGGAAGGGTAGCATGGTAAGTGTGATGGAATGTGAATTGCAAATTTGCATGAACTTTGTGATGAGGCTATTTGCTCGTGTACTCTCTCTATCATGGGCATGTGCTGATCACACTTTATTCATTCTTCAATTCTGAAATGATCTTGACCCTTGGATCCAAATGAATCATGCAATCTTTATGATTTTGCATTTTTGCATTTTGAGAAATAGCATGACTCCCATGCACGTTCCCTTGGGATTTTCTTGAGCGAAATGCTCCTCATGCCTTGTACTTGATATTTATGATCAGGATTGGCACATGGAATGGATGGAAAACAAGTTATGAACCTTTTTTCAAATTGGTGGAAGCTTAAAAATAAGTTAAACCCTAAAAAATGTCCAACTTCAAATAATCATATCTTGAATTCTACACATGCTATGGAGATGATCTTATACTTTTTGAAAATGGGAGAACATATCCTAAAACTTTCATGTTTGAGAAAATTTCATTTGGAACCATCTTGATAATGAAACAATCCTTTGAAGTTTAGGGAAAAACATGCCCAAAATAGTAACTTTCATTACAAGTCACTTGCCAAAAATGGAAACCTCTTCATAACATCTTGATTCTTGATCTTTGAGGTCACCAAAGCCCTTATTTGACCTTAATAAGGTCCCTTTCCTTGAAAAACATGATTGGGGTCCTTGAAATCTCACAGTTGACTTTTCAAATCCACAGTTGACCAGTTTCTTCATTAAAATTTAACTGAAGAATTAACTAACTTCGTCAATGAATTTTCTCACCAAATTTCATACATAGTCCTAAAACATCATATAGAAGCCTTTGACCACAAGAATTGGTTAAAGCTATAAGAATTCCTTACTCATATGCAAAACCCTAATTAGGGTTTAATTGTGTAGGAAAATGTTGCTTCATTAATTTTCTGATGATCCCTCACCCTTCTTGACTTTTGTAGATGACTTTGAGCTTATATAAGGCATGAGGAAACCTTGTGGGCCTATTACCATGTCACTTGGACTTTGGCTAGACTTGTAGAACCTCCAATATCCAGATGATTGATCATATACCTTATGCTAGAACATGTGAGTGTTATGCTTCATTTTTCTATGATAGATGTTAGGACATGGTATGCTTATGCTATGATTATGATGTGCAAGAAATGATAAAAAGGAGAAGGCAAATTTGGGGTGTTACACTTTCTAGGGACAAAAGAGTTCTCATTAAGAATCAAACTCTGCGAGGAATAACCATTATATCACTCCTGCTCCGCTTGGGAAAGGGTGCAAGACTTGCTGAAGATCACATAGAAATCTGCTAGAAACCATCAAACGCAGACCTACTGGGGATCTATGGAAAAGATCTATGGAGGTCATTCATCACTGAAAATTCCGGAATCGCTGACCCACATAGGGATACCAGAAGTTAACATCATAGCCAAAACATAATTACAAGGGATTTTAAATCAATACCCGCCATCAGGTGAAAGTAAACCTCTAAACTGACTGCTATATCAATACCTTTGTTACGGGATACAACCAACTCAATCTGAGGAACAAGAAATCGGCTGAGGATTCCCAATGCTTCTCAAGTCAAAGATAAACTGCTGAGGAAGAGATCAAAACTCGGTTGGGGATTCTCAAGAATATCCCTTCCAACAATTCTTCTAGGGAAGAAATTGGAACTCGAACTAAGAATATTTATAAACCTCGTTCATTCCTTGTTGTTTGGGGAGAAAAACATCATTATTATCAATATATCAGGACTATTCATGAATTCCATAACAACACAATAGGATCAAACCTTGCTTTGGGAGAGACAAGTTACACACATCTAGACTTTACCATCCCTGGAATCACTATTGATATCCTTTCTTTGTTCACATATCAAAAGAAAAATGTTTTTATAATCTTCAAAGATTACATTTATTAAATTTGTTTCAAAAATCATCATCAACAATAAATTTAAATTTTGTAAACATAAACAATATAAAGAATTGAAAACTATTGGATAAAATCTCAAATTCATTGATAGAATGGTAGTCAGCAAATGGCATGACTCCATGGATCTTTACAAGTTTGAAAAATGGTAAATACATGGAAAATGACTACATTGAAATACAATGATCATTATTCTCTCTATCAACATTGAACTCCACTATGTCTGAAACTTTAGTCAAAGATGAGTGAATAAGAATTTTTGATGGGAAACTCTTCTGAGGGATAGAATCTGAAATCCTCGGTGGCTACAAGTGATCCAGTCTATCGACGCAGTTACTTGCCATGATCCCTAACTTTTTCCTAGATTGGCCTTTCGGGTTTTCAATCTACCGGGATAATTATTTCTGTTTATGTCTCTAATTTTTGCCTGGACCTCCCTTTCGGGTTTTCAATCCACCGAGACGCTCATTTTTTCCTAAGTCGCCCTTTCAGATTTTCAACTTAGCGAGTTGTTCTTTTATTTTTATTTTAGGCGAAGTATTTCTTGACTGCATCCGTATTCACAGGACGAGTGATCTCCTCCCCATCCATAGTTGCAAGAATTAATGAACCGCCAAAGAAGGCTTTCTTAACAACATATGGGCCATCATAGTTCGGAGACCACTTGCCCCGAGAATCTATAATGAAAACCTGGACCTTTTTTAGCACAAGGTCGCCTTCTCTGAATACACGAGGTTTGATCTTCTTGTCAAAAGATTTCTTCATTCTTTGCTGGTACAACCGACCATGACACAAAGCTGTTATTCTCTTTTCCTCGGTCAAATTCAACTGATCAAATCTACTTTGACACCATTCAGCCTCATTCAACTTGGCTTCCATCAGAACTCTCATTGATGGGATCTCAACCTCGACGGGGAGTACTGCTTTTGTACCATAATCAAGTGAGAAAGGGGTTGCCCCTGTTGAAGTGCGGACAGATGTATGATACTCATGCAAAGCAAAAAGGAGCATCTCATGCCAGTCCTTATATGCCACAACCATCTTCTGAATGATCTTCTTAATGTTCTTATTTGCAACTTCAATAGCCCCATTCATCTTTGGTCTATAAGGAGAAGAATTATGGTGTTGAATCTTGAATTCTTCACAAAGCTCTTTCATCGTCTTATTATTCAAGTTCGAACCATTGTCAGTAATGATTTTATTCAGAACACCATATCTACATATAATGTTATTCTTGATAAACCGAACCACAACTTTCTTGATCATATTAGCATATGATGCCGCTTCCACCCACTTGGTGAAGTAGTCAATTTCCACAAGAATAAAACGATGTCCACTCGAAGCCTTGGGTTCAATCATACCAATCATATTAATTCCCCACATAGAGAAAGGCCACGGGGAAGAAATTACATTAAGATGAGTTGGTTGCACATGAATCTTATCAGTATACACTTGGCACTTAAGGCACTTTTCACATACTTGCAACAATCAGATTCCATTTTCAGCCAATAGTAACTTGCTCTCAACATCTTCTTAGCCATTGCATCCCCATTAGCATGAGTGCCGAAAGATCCTTCATGAATTTCTTTCATTAACATGTATGCTTTGTGTCTATCCATGCACTGAGCAAGACCATGTCAAAATTCCTCTTAAAAAGCACATTTCCATTCAGGAAGAAATTTCCTGCCAATCTCCTCAATGTCCTCTTATCTTTATCGGATGCCCCAAGTGGGTATTCCTGACTCTGGAGAAAACATATAATATCATGATACCAAGGCTTGTCATCATGGACCTCTTCTACTGCAAACACATGAGATAGTCTTTCAAGCTGCATCACCTTGATCATGGGAACATTATTCCATTGGTGCACCTTTATCATAGAAGCTATAGTTGCCAAAGCATCTGCCATCTGATTTTCATTACAAGGCATATAATGAAACTCAACTTTAGTGAAGAAAGTTGATATCCTCCAGGCATAATCTCTATAAGGGATTAAGTGAGGTTGATGAGTTACCCACTTACCCTTGATCTGATTGATTACCAAGGCAGAATCTCCATACACATCAAGATGCTTAATCCTCAGATCAATAGCTTCCCCAAGACCCATAATACATGCTTCATACTTAGCTTCATTATTGGTACAAGGGAAAGACAACTTTGCAGCAAAAGGAATATGTGAACCATGGGGATTAATGATCATTTCCCCAATTCTTCTTCCGCGTGCATTTATAGCACCATCAAAAACTAAACCCCATCGAGATCCAGGCTCCGACCCTACCTCAATCAAAGGTTCATCACAATCTTTCATCTTCAAATACATCACATCCTCATCTGGGAAATCAAACTTGATAGGCTGGTAATCATCAATCGGTTGATGTGCCAAATGGTCAGCCAAGATACTACCTATAGCTTTTTGAGCTCGGTACTCGATATCATATTTTGACAATAACATTTGTGAATGAGCAATCCTCCCAATTAAAGCAGGCTTTTCAAAAATATACTTGATTGGATCCATTTTAGAGATCAACCAAGTTGTATGATTCAGCATATATTGGCGAAGACCCTTTACAACCCAAGCTAAGGCGCAACAAGTTTTTTCAAGCATGCAGTACCAAGACAAGATAGGAGACAAGATAGGAGGTTCAAGAAGATATTCTTTGATACTTTCAAATTCCTTCTGACAATCATATGTCCATACATAACCTTGGTCTTTTCAAAGCAACTTGAAGATCGGAGCACATGTGGCAGTCATGTGAGAGATAAACCTTGAAATATAATTCAAACGGCCCAAGAATCCTCTTATTTTCTTTTAAGTTCTTGGAGCAGGCATTTCCTGAATAAATTTCACTTTATCAGGATCAAATTCAATGTCTATTTGGTTGACAATGAAACCTAATAACTTTCCAGAACGTACACCAAACGTGCACTTGTTCGAATTCAAACGAAGCTTAAACTTCCTTAACCTCTGAAACAACTTCAGCAAATGTTCAACATGATCATCTCCAGTCCTCGACTTAGCTATCATATAATCAACATATACCTCAATTTATTTGTGCATCATATCATGGAAAAGCGTGGTCATAGCTCTTTGGTATGTCGCACCAGCATTCTTCAATCCAAAGGGCATCACTCTGTAGCAGAATTTTCCCCATGGTGTAATAAATATGGTCTTTTCCATGTCCCCAGGTGCCATCTTAATTTGATTATAATAGGAAAATCCATCCATAAAAGAGAACACATCAAACTTAGTCGTATTATCTACCAACACATCAATATATGGCAATGGAAAATCATCTTTTTTGGAATGGCTTTATTCAAATCTCTGTAATCAACACACATTCGGACTTTTCCGTCTTTCTTTGGAACAGGCACAATATTGGCCACCCATTGAGGATAATTAGATGTCATAAGAAAACATGCATCAATTTGCCTTTGAACCTCCTCTTTGATCTTTACTGCCATATCAGGATGAGTTCTTCTAAACTTTTGCTTCACAGGTGGACATTCAGGCTTCAGCGACAATCTATTCTCCCCAATATTACTATCAAGACCTGGTATGTCTTGATAAGACCAAGCAAACACATCAACATATTCTCTAAGAAGCTCTACCATCCTCTTCTTAACGTCAGAACCAAGCAATGCTCCTATCTTTACTTCTTTCCTATCATCTTCAGAACCCAAGTTGACCAAATCTGTAGACAATCCATGAGGTTGAATAACCTTCTCCTCTGCTCAAGAAACCGAGAAATCTCATCAGGAATCTCTTCAAAATCCTCTTCCTCAGCTTTGAACACATGGAATTTAAAGTTGGTAGTGGGCATAGGATCATTGTTTTCAATGGGTTTATCAATCAATTTGCACAATGATTTTATTTTTATTTAAGAGTATGAACAAAAGTGCAAATACTATGTGTCGCTCCCACCTGAATGACACCGGGCCAAGAGGGGTACAGACGCGAACGGTCGGCGAAAGAGGAAGAGAACACACAAGGGTGAACTCAGAAAGAAAAGAGTCGCCAGCTAGGCATTTTTATCCCGGAGGAAAGGTAATGCTGCATAGACCTAGAAAGATATGGATAAGACGGTTGCGAACCAGAGAGACTGAGAAAGGGGGTTGGTTACAACCTGGGAAGGTATTAGCACCCAGATTGTGCGTCGTACTCGACGGGATCCACGCTTAAAAGATTTGTGTTTTAAAGGGGTAGTGCCAGTGCAATTTGTGTATCAAAGCTGGAAAGAATGCAAGTGTTAGTGTAAAAGAAATGTGAAGTGTATAAGAGAAGTGTCAGTGTAAGAACAGGAGTGAAATGCTCAAGACAATGAGGCTTAAAGAATAATCCTGGAAGAGGGGGAATATAAAGAGACTTTTGTTCGATAACTGTTAAGTTATGCCTACGTATCCTCTCGTGCAATGAGGAAGTCAGAACACCGTAGTTCGACCCAAAGAGACTGAAAGATAAATTGACTTGTGAACTGCTTACTTGTCTATGCTCAAGTGTATGACATGTCTGGCTCAGGTGCAAACTGTCTTGCATTAGACGGAAGAAGCACGTTCTCGTTTGTGAGTGAAGATGATGAGAAAAGAATCCCGGAGGAGACGATTATTGTTTGTTTTTGTGTTTTCAGTCTTTTATTGCTTTTTTGGGTTTGTCATAGGAAAATGAGCTTAAGACTAAACCAAGGGTTAGTAAACTCATCACATCCTCCCTTTGATTAGGGGTAATGAGAGTACCTTAAGTGTGAAGTAAGCACCTCACACTTAATCACCATGATGTAGGATTAAGATCATTAACCTACTTGTATTATTTAGATGTTTTTTGTTGTTTTTGTTTAGTGTTAAGTAATGAGTTTAAGCCATAATCAAGGATTTAATGGACTCATTACACCATCCTAATAGAAGGATAATAGATGAGAACATTTAAGCTGAGAAAGACTCCTTAACTTAATCCATGATTAGGGATTAACCTCATGACAAAATAAAGCCTTTATTAAAGTGGATTTTAGTTAATGATAAGATTAAGAAGTGGATTTTTATGGTTTGTAAGACAACTTGAGGGGGACTTGTCCATTAACACTAGGGTTAGTCCTTCTTAACCAATTAAGGAAGAATTAGAACCCTAATGCAAGGCCCAAGTTACAAGCTTGATGTCTTGATGATTATTAAGTGGATTGATTAAAGGATTTAAACACATTAAGGGTTTAACACTTAGGATTAAAGTTATACACTCCATCCTAATAGAAGGATGCAGGCATAAGCTTAATCACAAAGCCTTAAAACCTTTAGGGTTTAGTCCTTGATTATGAGATGAGAAGAGAAAACTCAAAGATGACACAAAGGTAAAACTAAATGGGGGACTAATCAAACCCTAATTGTGATCATGCTTGGTTGTTCCTAGGGTTTATGAGGCTTGCCAAAGAACTTCAGGAGAGAAACCACCAGGAAAGAAGCAGATGAAAGGAGCAAAGAGAAGCAAAACAACTTGCTTCACTTAAGAAGACAAGTTGCTTGAAGGAAGAAAGTAAGATGAACAAGAATGAGCAAGCTCAATCCAATACACAAGATAAAATGCAGCAAATATGCAAGAGAGATGAGAAGAGATTGTGAGAAGTGAAGGCAAATTCACTTCTCAGACAACTTACCACCTGAAATGTTAGCATAAGAAAATGAAATGCAATGCAACTGAGGTGCAATGTCATGATGCAAACCAAAACCAGAAGCATAAGTATGATGTTAATGATGTTAAAAGATGATACAAACACGTGACAAGAGATGAGCATGATCAAACAAGCATAAGAATGCAAATGAAGCATGCATTGAAACATGAATGTACATGAAAAGTTTATGAAATGCAATGGACATACAACATGGCAAATGAAAGATGCAATGATCAAACATGATTCTAATATGTCCTAAGATGTATTATGAATCATGTGGATGCACAAAATGTCATGACAAGTCATGGGATGCAAGCAAATGAAAGATGAATGCAAAGGAAGGCACAAATTAGGGTTACATGCATCATACAAAGCAAAAATCCAAAACCAGAAGCAAATGACATGATAAAAATTTGAAAATGAAATCAAAGATACCCTAAACGTATACAAACTCGCTGCCCAAAGGAGAGGATCCAACTCCTAACCTAATGAAAGTTATGAATTTCCTAAGATTGCTAGGGTTTTAAGGTACCTTGTCAAGAAAAATGCAAAACAAATTGAAAATGCAAGATCAAATCAAGCCAATTTATCCTATAAACTACATGCTATGAAGAGTGCAATGCAAGAATAATCATCATTCAACTCTCAATGGTTAGGCAGAAAGGAATTTTTGAAGTTTGAAGCAAAATATTGCCTAAAAATGAAATTAAATCCAATGAAAATGATCAAAAGGCATCAAGAACAAAAAAGAAATTTGGTTTGAGAGTTGGATAATGTTTCTAAATGTTTCTGAAATTCTGTGATCAGGTATGAGATGTCCTAAGAGATGTTCCAACACTTAATAGGACATTTGACAAATTTAACCAAAACTTAAACAGCAGGAAAAGTAAACAACACAGAAGTTTGTTAACCCAGTTCAGTGTATAACCACACCTACATCTGGAGGCTACCAAGCCAGGAGGAAATCCACTATTAGTAATATTAATTCTAGACTTAAACCACCCTGTTTAATCTATCACTTAATACTTACCCAATGCAATTTCTACCTAAGACTCACTTAGATAAGAGTACCCTACTCACTCCCCCTCAATCACCCAGTGATCAAGTTTACAAGTTTACTGAAATTGAAGACATCCTTCAAACAAAACAGCTTGATCTTACTTAACAGTTTCAATCAAGTCACAAATGCACTTTTTCTTAAAAGCTCATAAAGTGGTACATAAAAACAACCTGCTATTAAAACACTAGACACCCTATTTGGTCTTCTGAAATTCGTACTCAATTCTATGAGTTTCTGTTGATTAAATAGGTATCTGAATTTTGGGCTTTCTGTAGAATGATCCAGCCCTAATGTGCAGCAACTGTCACCTTGAATTTAGGGTTTGTTACCTCCTATATTCTAGGTGCATTAGGTCTTCTGTTTTAATCTGAATCTTCAATTTAAAACTCCCTACAGATGCGCCTTGTTCTGTTTTTATCCAGCATTAATTAATTCCAGATAGTTCTCCTTAAATATCTCTGATCTGTTAATCAATAATTAATTCTGGTAGCAGGTCTGAGATGTCTCAACATCTGTTGGGACATCCTGACAAAACTGAACTTAGTCATTTACACAATGTCCCAACATCTGATGAGACATCCTCAAATAAGTTCACATACTCTGTTTGCTAATGTCCTGACATCTGATAGGACATTCTGAACTGAATTTAACATTTCTTGTTTGGTCAAAAATTCTGCCAATTCTTAAACATCTACAAACTCCCCCTTTGGCTAATTTTTGGCTAACATCTTTTCTGGTTTTCAGAGTGCAGCAGAAGTTCTTTTTATCAGAGTATATCATAACTTTTCTGTTGATTCTTATTTGAGATTACTCCCCCTCAAACAAATATGTGTCCAGTCTTGTTGCAACAGAAATACACACTGATTCAGTTCAGACAGAAACAAACAGATCTTTCATTCATTTAAACAGCAATTACATTTGATGTTGTTCTCCCCCTTGGTAGGCACAAAATTAGGGGCCAAAGAACTATTATTCAGAATTACTAATCATTGCTGTCATTACAAATGCCTCACATACAATTGATCACTCAGAATCATCACTCTCAGTTCCCTCCTCAACTTCTGTCTCTTCATCAGCTTCTGTTTCTTCATCAGCAGCACTGTCTTCATCAGAGTTTGCTTTCAGATCTTCTTCATTCTCCAACCTTTGAATTATTTCCTCAAGCTTCTGCTTTCTAGCTTCAAGCTCTTTGCAGGTGCACTTTAGCTCAGCAATCAAGGCCCTCTTAGAGATTGGATTCTTAGCAGTGGAGGGACCAGCAGATGTCCCAGAAGGTGCTTCAACATCTGCAGCATGGTGACTTAGGAATAATTTGTAATGAAAAGCCAGGGGGCTCTCTCTCTTGCAGACAATGTCCTTCTCAGTTAAAATTCCAGGGTATTGACTTAGAACAATACCACACAGCAATGATGGAAAAGCTATTGGTAGCTTTGTTGCAGTAGAGATGGCATGCTTCATAGTCTGATCAAAAATATATTCTCCATAATCCATCTTGGTTTGAGTCCCCACAGCAAAGATGAATCTGGCCAGACCAGTTGAGATTGATGAAGTGTGATTGGTAGGCACCCAGTTTGCAGTTCCAATCCTGTTAAGCATGGCATACTTTCTAGTAAGCATGCTCACAGAGAGCTTTCCCTTCACAGGCCAAGCTTTGACCTGATTTGCAGTGATCACCTTACAGATTTGATTATCTGTTTTCCCTAGCTCATTGGGTCCATCTGTGTCCCTTCCTAGATACTGATTAATGATTTGGGGAGAGAACTCAACACACTTACCTCTTACAAATACCTTTCTGAACTCTGAGGACTTACCATTTGAGCAATCCTCCTGAAGATTCACAATGAACTCTTTGACAAGAAGTTCATAGCAGGGAGAGAACTCTGAGACTGTCTTGAATAGTCCTGCAGCAGAGATTAGGTCAATGAGTTCTGTGCACTCAAGTGCATTGCTGCTCAGTTCTCTTTCCAGGGCAACCCTTCTTTGGTACACATATTTCCATCTGTTGACACTGGAGACTTGATAGAAGGATATATTGTCCAAGGGAGCTTCTGGAACAACAGTTGAAGCTCTAGCTGGTGCTGGTTTCTTCTTGGGAGGAGATGTTGGGACATCTGATCCAACATCTGAATCTGATGGTGTTGCAACTTTTCTCTTCTGAGTTTGAACCTTGCTCCAGGTTTTTGTTGGACCAAAGGTAGCTTTAGCTTTGCCTTTCTTTGGACTAGCCTTCTTAGTCTCAGGGATGACAGGTTCAGCTCGTATCTTTCCTTTCCTGGACCTTAGTCTTTTAGCAATGCTGGGTTTCACAGATGATATGATCTCTGCATCAGAATCCTGTTCCAGATTGACTATTGGAGGGGATTGAGCAGTCTCCTCATCAGCTTGTTGATCAGTAGAAGATTGATCTTCATTTGAGTCTTTAGCCTGTTCCATAGAAACTTCTTTATCACTTTCACTTGAGACCTCTTTCTTGTCCTCAGTCTGTTCAGTATCAGCATCAGATGAGTTTGCTTTCTTATCTGCATATGTTCCAACATCCGTTGGGACATCTTGTTCTGCAGCAGTGTTCTTTGTATCTTGAGCAGGTTCTTCTTGAGGGGCAGGAATGGTGTTCAAGGGAACAGAGATTCCTTTCACTACTCTTTGTTCAGAGAAAACTTGGTTGACAATCTCCTTGATGGAATCATCAACATATTTGGAGTATTTAACATGTGAAGGAATTTCTTTAGCTTTGCTTCTGATTTGATCTTTACCTCTTTTTGGTGTTCTTGCCTTCTTAGTGTGAGAGGCATTTCCCCTGAGCTCGTCTAATGGTGTTGATTGCATTGGCACCATAGAAATAGGAGTGGCATGAACCACGTCTTCCTGGTTGAGAACTTCTTCAGCTGTTTTAGGGTTTTGAGACATTGTTGAGGAAGATGAATGTGCAGCTTTAGGGTTTAAGATTTCTGAAGGATTACTAGTTAATGTGATTCGCTTGTGATGATGTGATGAGACTCTTGATAGCTGCTTATAAGGAATTACTAAATAAGTAGCCGTTACAGTCCAAATGATTAGGAATGAAATTCCCAAGAATCTAGTCCAGACTAGCTTTGCCATCTGGAACTTATGCCATGCAATGTCATATGACATGTTGGCACATCTCATTAACTGCTAGATATCACATACACAGATTCCAAGTTTGCCCCTTAAGTTCTCAAATTGTGTAGCATCCAATGCTTTCGTAAAGATATCAGCTAATTGCAGATCTGTAGCAACATGCTCCAATGAAATCACCTTCTCTTCTACAAGATCTCTGATGAAATGATGTCTGATATCAATATGCTTTGTCCTGCTATGTTGAATGGGATTTTTAGATATGTTGATTGCACTTAAGTTTTCACAGTACAATGTCATGACATCCTGTGGGACATTGTACTCAGTGAGCATCTGCTTCATCCAAACCAACTGAGAACAACTGCTACCTGCTGCTATGTATTCAGCTTCAGCTGTAGATAAAGATACACAATTCTGTTTCTTACTGAACCAAGAAATCAGATTGTTTCCTAGAAAGAAGCATCCTCCTGAAGTGCTTTTTCTGTCATCAGCACTTCCTGCCCAATCAGCATCACAGAAGCCAGTGAGAATAGGTTTGCAACCATGAGAGTACATTATGCCATAGTCACAAGTACCATTAACATATTTAAGGATTCTCTTGACTTGATTGAGATGACTGACTTTTGGATCAGCTTGATATCTTGCACAAACTCCTACTGCAAATGCAATGTCTGGTCTGCTAGCAGTCAAGTATAACAAGCTCCCAATCATGCTTCTATATAAACTATGATCTACATTCTCACCCTTCTCATCTTTAGTCAGCTTTAAATGTGTAGGAGCAGGAGTTCTTTTATGAGAAGCATTTTCCATTCCAAATTTCTTCACTATGTTCTTGGAGTACTTGCTTTGTGAGATGAACATTGAGTCTTCCATTTGCTTAACTTGCAGACCAAGAAAATAGATTAATTCACCTACTAGACTCATTTCAAATTCAGCTTCCATCTGCTTGACAAAATGTTTGACCATCTTATCAGACATCCCACCAAACACAATGTCATCAACATATATTTGTGCAATCATGACATTACCTTCTTCATCTTTAACAAACAGGGTTTTATCAATCCCACCTTTTCTGTATCCTTGCTTGATAAGAAATGTGGTAAGTCTTTCATACCATGCCCTTGGAGCTTGCTTCAGACCATAAAGTGCTTTCTTGAGTTTGTATACATGATTTGGACAGCTTGGATCAACAAATCCTTTAGGCTGTTCTACATATACCTCTTCATTAAGATAACCATTAAGAAAGGCACTTTTCACATCCATTTGAAATAGCTTGAACTTTAATATACAAGCAATTCCCAACAGTAGTCTTATTGATTCAAGCCTTGCTACTGGTGCAAAGGTTTCATCAAAGTCTACTCCTTCAATTTGAGTGTATCCTTGAGCCACAAGTCTAGCTTTGTTCTTTGTAACAATTCCTTGTTCATTTGACTTGTTCTTGTACACCCATTTTGTACCAATCACATTTATGTCATTTGGTCTAGGAACAAGATTCCACACTTCATTCCTTGTGAATTGACCTAATTCCTCTTGCATAGCACAAATCCAGTATTCATCAGTGAGAGCCTCCTTGATGTTTTTAGGTTCTATTTTGGACACAAAACAAGAACCTGAAATCACTTCTCTTGATCTAGTGCTCACACCTCTGTTGGGATCACCAATTATTAAATCTTTGGGATGATCCTTCTGTATTCTGATGGAGGGAGGTTTACTGGATTCTTCTGTCCTTGTATCAGATTGAGTGCAGTTATATTGATCATCCTTTTCTTCAGCTTCAATCTTGATATCAGCAGATGTTCCAACATCTTCTGGGACATCTGTAGGAGCATCATCAATTATCACATTTATGGACTCCATGATAACCTTGTTTCTATAATTAAATACTCTGTATGCTCTGCTATTTGTAGAGTATCCAAGGAAAAACCCTTCATCACTTTTAGGATCCATTTTTCTCCTTTGCTCCCTGTCTGCCAGAATGTAGCAGTTACTTCCAAACACATGAAAGTACTTAACAGTGGGTTTTCTGCCCTTCCAGACTTCATATATTGTGGACAAAGTTCCTTTTCTCAAGGTAACTCTGTTATGGATATAGCAGGCAGTGTTCATGGCTTCAGCCCAGAAATACAGAGGTAGCTTTTTAGCATGTATCATAGCTCTTGCTGATTCTTGAATGGTTCTATTCTTCCTTTCAACAATCCCATTCTGTTGAGGAGTGATAGGTGAAGAGTATTCATGATTGATTCCTTCTGAAGAGCAGAAATCTAAGAATTTTTGATTCTCAAATTCCTTTCCATGATCACTTCTAATTCTGATCACACAGCTGGATTTTTCCCTTTGTAATCTTTGACATAATTCCTTGAATACATCAAAGACATCTGACTTTTCTTTAATGAAATTTATCCATGTATATCTTGAAAAGTCATCAACCACCACATATGCATACCTCTTACCACCAAGGCTTTCAACTTGCATAGGTCCCATGAGATCCATATGTAACAATTCCAAAACTTTGGAAGTTGTCAGATGTTGGAGCTTTGGATGGGACATCTTGGTTTGTTTGCCTATTTGACATTCACCACAGATTTTGCCATCATCAATCTTCAGTTTAGGGATACCTCTTACAGCATCCATAGATATGATCTTCTTTATGCCTCTGAAATGAAGATGACCTAGCCTTTGGTGCCATAGTTTTACTTCTTCTTCTCTAGCTAGAGAACAAGTTGAAATGGGGCTGAAGTCTAGTGGCTCCCACATGTAACAGTTGTCTTTAGACCTTGCACCTTTCATGATAACTTTTTGCTCTTGGTTAGTCACTATGCATTCAGTTTTTGTAAAGTTTACACTGTATCCTTGATCACATAGTTGACTTATGCTGATCAGGTTAGCAGTTAAACCTTTAACAAGCAGCACATCATCTAGTCTTGGAACATCTTGACAATCCAAGGTTCCAACTCCCTTGATCTCTCCTTTAGCTCCATCTCCAAAGGTAACATACCTGGATGAATGTGACTTTAAGTTTACTAGCAAATTCTTCAATCCAGTCATGTGTCTTGAGCATCCACTGTCAAAGTACCAGTCTTCTTTAGCTGATACTTTCAATGATGTATGTGCTATGTATGCAGTACTTTTCTTTGACCAGATGAGTTGAGATTTCTTTTGATGCCTCTGCTCTGAGTGTTGTTCAGCTGATCTCCAAGCTTGATTGTTGATCTTGTTCTTGTGTATGTGGCTTTGATCAGTCTGAATGTCAGCTTTTGGTCTCCAAACTGTCTTGATTACTTCTGTCTTTTGCTTAGGAGGTTGCTGATTTCTATGCAGCACTTTCTTGGTACCTTCTACTTTCTGCTTGGAAGGTTGCTGACACATCTGATTTGGATATCCATGTAGCTTATAACAGTGAGGTTTGATATGCCCAAATCTTCCACAGTGATGACATCTCCATCTTTGATATTTTTTCTTCATTTTGTTCTTTCCAGAATGTTGAGACATCTGTTGGAACATTATGTTTGTCTTTGTGTTCTGATGTTGGAGCATCTGTTGAGACATCTTGTTTGACTGTATAGTTTTTGAAGTAGTTTTGCTAGAGCTTGCTTCATCTCTGTTATATCCCAGTCCACTTTTGTCCCCTGAATGTTTATTATTGCAGAGAATAGCATCCAGTGTATTTGAGCTGCTGTTCATCATTCTAACAGATTTGGACATATGTTCCAGCTTAGAATTGAGAAGAGTTACTTCACTTTTTAAGGTATCAATGATTACTTGATCACTTGCTTTTTCTTCTTCTAGTACTTCATTCTGCTTCTTTATCTTTATGACCTCACTGCATACTTCAGTACTTCTCTTGTACAGATCCTTGAAGGCTTGCTCAAGATCTGCATAAGTAAGCTCTTCACAGCTGGAATCACTGTCATATTCACACAGTCCAGCTAAAGCAGCAATGTGCTTAGCTGATTCTTCTTCTGAATCTCCTGAGTCTTCATCAGACCAGGTAACAAAGAGTCCTTTCTTTTGCCTCTTTAAGTAGGTAGGACATTCAAACTTGATATGTCCATATCCTTCACATTCATGGCATTTGACTCCTTTATCTTGACTGGTCTTTTCAGCATACTTTACTCTTTTGTTAGCATCATAAGGTCTTCTGTTCTCAGAGTTTGTGTTTCTTCCACTAGGTTTGGATTTTCCTTCCATTCCTCTGAGAATCTGTTTGAATTGTCTTCCAATCAATGCAAGGTTTTCTGATAAGCTTTTATCATTTGCTGGTTCATCATCTTCTTCTTCATCTGTATTTGAAACCAAGGCAATGCTTTTGTTCTTTCTAGCATGTGTGTCATTCATTCCCATCTCAAAAGTTTGAAGGGAACCAATGAGTTCTTCAGCTTTCATGGAGCATATGTCTTGTGCCTCTTCTATTGCTGTGACTTTCATGTCAAATCTTTTTGGCAAAGATCTGAGAATCTTCCTTACAAGCTTTTCATCAGTCATCTTTTCTCCCAAGGCTCCAGAAGTATTGGCTATATCCAAGATGTTCATGTAGAACTCATGAATTGATTCATCTTCCTTCATTCTCAAGTTTTCAAACTTGGTGGTGAGAAGTTGAAGTCTTGACATTTTTACTTTTGATGTTCCTTCATGAGTTGTCTTGAGGGTATCCCACACATCTTTGGCCAGCTCACAATGATGCACCAGTCTGAAAATATTTCTATCAATGCCATTGAATAAAGCATTTAGGGCTTTTGAGTTGCCTAGTTCTGAATCTTCTTCCTCTTTACTCCATTCTTCTTCAGGTTTCAGAACTTTTGATCCATCTTTGGTGTCTTGGACAGGATGTTTCCATCCAACATTTACTGCTCTCCATGCCCTGTTGTCAAGTGACTTTAAGAATGCAATCATTCTTGGCTTCCAATAGTCATAATTAGAACCATCCAGTATAGGTGGTCTATTTACTGACCCTATATCTCTGTCCATGTTACAGAATTTGTTTTCCCTAGATCTCACCCAGTATAAACAGGCAGGGTGCCTGCTCTGATGCCAATTGAAATTCTGTGATCAGGTATGAGATGTCCTAAGAGATGTTCCAACACTTAATAGGACATTTGACAAATTTAACCAAAACTTAAACAGCAGGAAAAGTAAACAACACAGAAGTTTGTTAACCCAGTTCAGTGTATAACCACACCTACATCTGGAGGCTACCAAGCCAGGAGGAAATCCACTATTAGTAATATTAATTCTAGACTTAAACCACCCTGTTTAATCTATCACTTAATACTTACCCAATGCAATTTCTACCTAAGACTCACTTAGATAAGAGTACCCTACTCACTCCCCCTCAATCACCCAGTGATCAAGTTTACAAGTTTACTGAAATTGAAGACATCCTTCAAACAAAACAGCTTGATCTTACTTAACAGTTTCAATCAAGTCACAAATGCACTTTTGCTTAAAAGCTCATAAAGTGGTACATAAAAACAACCTGCTATTAAAACACTAGACACCCTATTTGGTCTTCTGAAATTCGTACTCAATTCTATGAGTTTCTGTTGATTAAATAGGTATCTGAATTTTGGGCTTTCTGTAGAATGATCCAGCCCTAATGTGCAGCAACTGTCACCTTGAATTTAGGGTTTGTTACCTCCTATATTCTAGGTGCATTAGGTCTTCTGTTTTAATCTGAATCTTCAATTTAAAACTCCCTACAGATGCGCCTTGTTCTGTTTTTATCCAGCATTAATTAATTCCAGATAGTTCTCCTTAAATATCTCTGATCTGTTAATCAATAATTAATTCTGGTAGCAGGTCTGAGATGTCTCAACATCTGTTGGGACATCCTGACAAAACTGAACTTAGTCATTTACACAATGTCCCAACATCTGATGAGACATCCTCAAATAAGTTCACATACTCTGTTTGCTAATGTCCTGACATCTGATAGGACATTCTGAACTGAATTTAACATTTCTTGTTTGGTCAAAAATTCTGCCAATTCTTAAACATCTACAGTTTCTAAATGCAATGTGAATTTTTTTGTGATTTTTAAATACCTAAATGCATTTTTAATTAATTAATTTCCATTAACTAATTAAAAATAAACATTTAAATGATTTAAAAATAATTTTCAATGCAAAAAATAAAAATAAAAATATTTTTGGGTTTTAAAAATTAATGAAAACTTTGACAAAAAATTTCATAATTTTTAAATGGTTTTTTGCTATTTTAAATAAAATGTGAAAGATAAATCAAATTAAATGAAATAAAAAATAAAATAAATGGAAGTATGCAAAGGGAAGGGCCAGGATTGATTCTGGGGAAAGGGGGGTTGACTGCGCGCCAGATCCTGTGGCTGGAATTCAAACTGAGTCAATTAAATTAATCTGGATTAATTAAACTAATTAAGTGAGATTAGGGTTCTAATGAGAGATCCAGGCCCTCCATTCGCGCGGGAGTCAACAAAAGTCCACAAGATTAAAGGTCCACATTCAAACCAAACCCTAATCGTAATTAACAACTTAATGACATTCAGGTGGCCGTAAATGACCTCCGGTCATCTTCTCCGGCCACCTCCTTCCCTGAAAATTGCTAACTCACTCCAATGCATCATACAACAAGAATCATCAATCAAAACACATTTATTTTTCGTATCAAAGCTGAATCGAATCAAAAGGTTTTTAGGTCAAAAAAATTCAGAAGCTTCATACATACTCAATACTTAACCATTTTCAAAACTAAACATATCAGCATGATCAGCACATCACATAGATTCATTTAGGAACTTAAAAATGCATTTCTGGAAAAAAAGTTCTTGAGCTCACCTGAAATGGAGCTTTCAATCCAAGAGCTTTCTGCCTGCTTCTTTGCCTCAAAATGGCTCCAATGGTCCTCTTGATGAAGCTTTGAAGCTTGGTTGGAGTTTAGAGTGGCTGGTTTGTGAGTTTGAAGAGGTTCTGTTCAGAGAGGGGAAGGAATCGTGTTTCAGTTTCAGGGGGTTTCAGGGCAAGGTGAAGGGTCAGGGATGATCAGTGGAACATGCTGAGATGTTCTATGAAGTTTGTTTTGGTGTTTGTGTCTTGTGTAATGAGTTTCGAAGGAAAGTGCATTAGAGGTGAAAACTTGGAGCTATGGCTTGGAGGATGTTCCAGGCTTGTGTGTCTGTTGTGTTGAGTCCCTTTTGGTCCACTTATCACATTTGGATGGGTCAGAGAGGATTGGTATGGGTGTTTTTGCATAAAGTCCAAGTTAGGTGTACTTGAGGTATGGGCAAGTGTGAGGTTGTGATAGGGGCATGGTTGGGCTCAGCTGAGATCATGGAACTCTTGTGGATCAGATTTTGTGAGCTGTAACATGTAGAGGCATGGCTTCATGAGTTTTTGCAAGTTGGTACATCTTTGGCCCTTTTGTGAATTCATGAAGTTCAAGGTGCAAAAGTGCATAATTCTTGGGCCAATTCTGGTTTTTAGAAGTCACATGAGCATGTTGTGAAGAGGTTGTGCACATTTGAAGTCTTTAGAATGCTTGATCATACCATTTTGCAAAATGCCTCTTTGGTACAAAACTTGAAATTATGTGATTTTCCTCAACTTTGACAAGCCATAACTTTTGATCCAAAATGAATTAGGACAAGTTCTTGTACTTTTTGAAAAGGGAATGATCCATTCTACAGCTTTCATGACCAAAGTTTTCCCATTTGAAGCATTTTTGAAACAAAAAGAAAGGGTTGAAAAAGTTTCCCAAAATGGCAAGTTTCCATTACAAGTCATTTTCCCAAAAAGGCAACTTTGCAAATGGCTTGAAATTCTTCAATTTTGTGAACTTCCAATACCTCCCATGATCAAATAAAGATCATACACATTCAAAATGATGATGAACACCCTTTGGTTGGGTCATTGGGGGCCTCAGATGCCCTGATTTTACACTGACTTGCTCAAGAAGTCAACTCTTGATTAGATGCCTTCCCCATGGAATTTATTCATTAAAATTGATATTCATGATCCCTATACCATATAGAGACCAATAGAAACAAGAATGACCAAAAAATTTGGAGTTATGGCCTTTGAAACCAAAAACCTAATTCTAGGTCATCTGTGTAGTTAAACCTGGCTCTGCTTCCATGCCATTCCCAGTTCTTGTGATTCTTTGACTTTCTTGACTTTGTGAGGATATAATATGATGCTTGAACATACATGGACCCCTTTGAAGTGATTTAAGACCTTTGGAGTGGCTCAAATAGCTCTTGGATAGCTCAGATCACAAACCCTAGATGCAGATGACTTAGAAACAATGCAATGAAACAAAAATGCAATATGAGATGGTATGACTGAACTTATGCATATGAAGAGGTCACAAGACATGATGAAATGGGTGAGGACAAATTTGGGGTGTTTACACTATGCAGATAAACAGTGATTTTTTTTTTGGGGTTTTTTATGTTACCATTTTTCAGAATAGAGGAAAAAGGAAAAACACATATGGAAATAACAAAATAACATTTTATTGATGATGATAAAATTTGAAACAAAGACCGACAAACATCACTTTCACCTTGGGCAGAGTGAACGGATTTTTGAAAGAAGATAAAACAAATTACTTTGAAGCATGAACAAAAGAAGGAACATCAACAGCAATCCAGTTCTTGCAAATCTTTCCGTGCGTAACAAATTTAGGCATTTCTTCATCTTCATCATCTTCAATGATGGCAGCAGCAGAATGATCGTTGATAAACCCAACACTTCAGAATCCTTCCTGAATAGTCTTTGGGTCATTGAGAACCACACTTGGTGCAAAACCAATACCAAATCCTTCTTTGTTGTCAACAACATCAATAACTCTTCCATAACTGTCAGATCGACCAGTTTCAAGCACACGCAAAGCATCCTTGAGAGAAGACATAGGCATAACATACTTCTTAGCAGCTTTATCAACAACAGAAAGAGCTCGGAATGAAGTTCCCACCTCTTCTTTAGCATCAATATAGGAGAACGATGACAAGTTACTCACTAGCATCGCCTGTTCACCGCCAATAGTCACTAATTTCCCATCTTTCACAAACTTTAGCTTCTGATGGAGAGTAGATGTCACAGCTCCAGCCTCATGAATCTAGGGTCTTCCAAGGAGACAACTGTAAGTGGGATGTATATCCAATCAAAATAGGAAGATCGACTTCACCAATCACAGTTTTCGTCGATCCGTCAAAAACTTTCACAGTGATCCTAATATGCCTCATGAGAGCACCTTGATACGCAAGCCTTGACAAATACAACTTCGGCATCACATTCAGAGAAGACCCAGTATCAACTAGCACTTTAGACATAACATCTTCCTGATAGTTCACTGAAATATGCAGAGCCAAATTATAGTTCCTTCCTTCTTCAGGCAAGTCGTCGTCACAGAAACTCATATTTTTGCACGATGTGATATTAGCTACAATACTATCAAACTGATCAACAGTCGCATCATGATCAACATAAGGTTGATCAAGAATCTTCTGCAAAGACTTCCTATGAGCCTCAGAGCACATCAAGGGTGATAAAACCGATATCTTCGACGGAGTATGCAACAACTGCTCAGTAACGTTGTACTTGCTCTTTATCAATTTTAACCCCTCATCTTCACTATATTTCAAATTGGAATCACCATATTGACCTGATCGGGAAATAGCATCCTCAATTTGTTTACTCGCACTTATATCTTCAACTCTCTTCAGAGGATCCGAAGCATAAACTCTACCACTTCGAGTAACCTTTGTCACATCCGGAATGCTAACCACCAACTTTGGAGAAGGAATAGGAACTTCCTTACCATTTTCTACCATCGTAGCATTATACTGGTATGGAACAACTTTATCAAACTCATACGATATTGAGCCATGCAAATTGATCACCAATGGAGTAACATCATATTTGCGACTATCAAAAGAAATAGCCACATTCTCAGGAACAAAATTCTCAGGAATATTTAACTGAGGCATATAACATTCACTTCATTATCATACTCGTCTCTTTTTGTTGTCACTTCAATCAACTTATCATCCATCATCTTTTGAATGTCTCTCTTAACAATCACACAACCACGAGGGTTCACCGAACAAATACAACATCCATCATAATCGTGATCAATATCGTGATATCCACTTAAGAAAGCATGCATCTCAACCAAAGACCTTCGAATATGGCGGACCTCATAAATCTTGAACAAACCAGGACAACCATCAACCATGTTCACAGACATATTACCATGTTGCGGAAGTGGATTTGTCTTCACATTTGGATTAACATCACTGAAAGATATAACATTGATCCTTATCAATTTTTGTACTTCAAACTTCAATGGATAACAGTTCTCAATATCGTGCCCCGGGGCACCTTAATGAAAAGCACAATGTGCCTCTGGCTTATACCACCATGGGATAGACTCTGGAACTGGAGGCGGAGAACGTGTTTGCACAAGATTCTTCTTAATTAGAGATGGAAGTAAATCCACATACAACATTGGAGTTAGCACGAACCTGTTGATTACCAATCTATTACGCATAAGGTTGTTGATAACGAGACTGATACTTTGGAGCTATCGGCACAGTTGGAGTCACATTAATCATTGGAGTTACATAAGCTACATGATGTCGATGACGATTCTCAAGACCACGAGGTCTTCTGTAACTTTCACGAGACACATCATTAGTCTCACCTTCTTTCTTTTTACTGAAGTTGAATCTCTTAGAGCTCGAGCCAGTACTACTCTCTTTTCCCAATCGTACCTTACGGACACCTTCTTCTAGTCGCATCCCCATACTCACCATTTCAGTGAAATCAAAAGGAGTACTTGCAATAATATTCTCATAGTAGAAAGAACCCAAAGTCTTCAAAAAGATATTCATCATCTCTTTCTCTTCCTGAGGAGGAACAATCAGGGTTGCTAGTTCACGTCATATCTACGCGTACTCTTTGAAAGTTTCTTTGTCCTTCTGGGACATAACACGGAGCTGATCTCTGTCTGGTGCCATATCAACATTATACTTAAATTTCCTAACAAAAGTCTCTCCCAAATCATTGAAAGTCCTGATTTGGATGCTATCCAAACTCATGTACCATCTCATGGTGCACCATTCAGACTATCTTGGAAATAATGAATCAGAAATTGATCATTGTTTGTCTGAGCAGACATCTTTCTAGCATACATAGTCAATTGACTCAGAGGACAAGTATTGCCCTTATACTTCTCGAACTCAGGAAGCCTGAATTTGTACGGAACCTTGACATTAGGAACAAAACAGAGATCATAAGCATATTTACCAAATAAATCCTTATGCTTCAAATCCTCCATCTCTTTCTGTATCTCAGCACAACGACCTTGAAAATCATCAAGACTTTCAATCACACCAGCGCCTTAACTGGGCTCAACATGGTAAATCATTTCATCATGGTGCGGAGTAATGTGCATCACAGGCGGTGCAGTAGTTATCACTGGCTGAAGAGTATTAAATGCAGCAGTCTCGGGAGGAGGAGGATGATAACCAGTAGGAATGAAATCAATCGGCATACCCCACAGTGTGCTAGAAGGCATGCAGTAGCAAGGAGAAATGACAGTTTCAACAAGAATCGATGTAGTAACAATCTCAAAGATGACTGTATGTTATATCGGAGAAATAGGAATAGGGTGTGGCTGATTCTGAGCATCCACCAAGCTTTCCATCATGGCAGTGATCCTTTCCAAGATATCCTTCAGAGATGAAACTTCCTCGCACAGCTCACGATTCTCTTGTTGTAAGGCTTCCAACATCTTCCTTCGATTAGCTCGAGTATTAACCTTGTGAGTCCGCTTGACAGGAGAATTGAATGAAGACCAAGAAACAACTTAAGATCTATGTACAACACTCAAGAACCAAGACCAATACAGGCATGATGCATGATATGCGTATGCAAATGCAAAGATTTCAAAGGACTATAAGATAAATTGCAATATTTATAAAAAGAAACGCTTTTTGAAGTACTAAAAACTCATTCTCATTAAAATCAAAGTAAGGATTACAAGGGAAGTACAAGTCTCAACAATCCTAATACATGAGAGAAAAGTAAACTAGGCCTAGGGGATCATATCTAAAGAAGATCCAAATCTCGGTTGGTACTTCATGCGAATCCTCTTAATCTCTTTCTTGTACCGATTTTCCATGTCTTTCTTATCCTTCACTAACTGGTCAACAGTAGCCTTCCAAGCGTCGGATGTAGGAGGAATGGTAGATGGAGTACTAGAGGAAAATAAATCCTCTCTTGGTCACTTCGTAACATGCCGCTCAAGTAACTCAATGAGATCATATTTTTCCTTCAGTTGCTCTTGCATCTTCGTCTTCTCAAGTATCCATTCTTCTTTATCTTTCTTCATCTTGTCCAATTCTTATTGAAGAGCAACATTCTCATCAACGGGAGGAAGAAAAACGTACAATGGTAGTATAGGAAACAAAGGTTCCTTAGGTGGAAAAGGAATTTTGAGCTTGGAAGCCCTAGATCAAACCCACTGGATGTAACTAATTCCTCCATGTGTACCAAGAAGAGGTACATTAGGAAACTCTCCAAAACCATTAATAAGAACTCCAGTATCATAATAGGAACAATACCAAGTTATATCCTTGTGAGAAAGAGACATAATCATTTGAGACCATCTTTGTTTCTCTCTATTATCCTTGAAGACATCGGACTTTGGTAGGTGCGAAATAAACAACCTATAGAGAAGAGGCGCACAACACACAATCTCTCCATCACCTTTAGAGGTCCTATGATGAAAGTCATGATACATATCTCCAAGCAAAGTAGGTACCAGATTTCTCTTCATGAAAATCTGAATAGCACTCTCGTCAACAATACCATCCATGTTAGGAAACAAGACAATCCCATAAATGAGCAAAGCAAGAATAGTCTCAAATGCATCCTTATGACCCAAAGTAAGAGAAGTAGAAGCTTTCTCTATTAAGAACTTAGCGTTAATACCACGGATACTCCCTTTTGGAAGAAACTTCTCACTAAGATCAGACTCTTTGAGGAAAAGGGCTTTGGCGATGATTTTGGTCGTAAGCTCCTTCTCTAAACCACTAAAAAGAAATTCCATGTCCAAAATAGGTAAACCGATCCAATGAGAGTACTCCTCCAAAGACAGCACAAGCTGATAATCAGGAAAGGTGAAACAATGATGCAACGTATCATAAAACTGAGCCAAGGTAGGGAGAATCCCCTCTGGTACATCGGTATCCAAGATAAACAAGAGCTTTCCATAATATTTCTAGAACTCCTGTGTGTTAACCACTAAAGCTCCTAGCTTTCTCAACCCTACTAGATTAGGATTCTTGAAGTTATACTTCCTTGTGTTCCTTCTTTTAACATTCATAACCATAGACATCTGAAATTTTGCAAAAGTACCTATAAGTCCCTTGAAATCTCAAGAACAATGCTCATGAATGCATGAATGCATGTATGCAACAACCACAAACAAGATCATACAAAGCACACGGGTTTAGGTTCCGAATCACGAGCATGAAGTCAAGGTAGCAGAACACCTCCCACACAGGTAAGTACTAAGGTTTTGTCTTCATTGTACCTGCAGAAAACCAAAAGGGTGCTAACAGAGGTGCCCAGAGTTAATAGTCATATTTAGAATATTATCGGTACATTGAATTACTCCCCAACCAATAACATTCTTAAAATAGACCTCGTCCGAGTGTAGTATCGCGTGACAACCACCTTAGGTTTACACCCAGATAGTTTCCGCACTACGTTCCTAAATTGGCTTGGATGGGTTAAGGGTTCTACGGTCCTCAGTATGATCATCTCAAGGTCGGAAAATTATGCCACGTATGATTACTCATCATGACATTGATAATCCAAGAGAGCCTAACCGAGTGGACATAAGTTCAACTTAGATCTGGGTTAGAATCTATCTCACTTACAGAGGATCACCAAAACCGAAACAGAACAAACAAATCAAACCAAAGCAGTAAATAAATCAAAGTAGGCCGAATCAACTTAGAGATTACTCCCCAGCAGAGTCGCCACTTTTCTGTAGCAGTAAAAATCATGAGTGTAAGCTATTAGTTAACTTAACTCAAAGTAAACAGAGTCGCCACCGCGCTTTTATTTTATACTAAGAGGAAAAGGAAAAAAGAGCGAATAAATCCTAATGAATCTAAAAGCAAAAAGCTAAATAAACACAACTAAGAACCGGGTAAGGGGATAGGTTACACAATGGGAAGGTTTTACGCACCCAAAATGTTTGTGGTATTCCACAGGAGCCCTTTGAAAAATTTAATGTTGTTGGTTTGAAAAAGTTTTGTGAAATGATAGTGGAGGGATGAGAGAAGAATTATTTTTTAATATTTTTGTGTTTGGAGAGGTTTACCACCTCATGCCTATGTACCCACAAAGTGCAATGCGAGATCAAAACCCCATAGTTCGTGGTACAAATAGTGAACAGGGTTGGTTATGATTGATTTTATTAAGTGAAGAGAAATTTTCATCTTCAAGTGGATAGCCAAACAAATCTACCATGAGAAAGAAGGCATGGACTCATACATCATTATGGGGAGGGAACCAACTCGGATAAAATCAACGAGTATGCCACTAAACCCCCATGAATGACAAGAGACTCAATTACATCAAACCACAACCATGGAGATTAAGAGACTTGCACCCGACTAAAGAATAATGACTCATAATCGACACTTTTTTAAAGAAAACAAACAAAAGTGCACAAAGACACAAAACAACTTGAATGAGTTTGGTTCTTTTTATTTTTTGAATTAAAGTAAAAATGATTAGATTCATTGATTTTTAAAAGAAAAGAAAAAGTAAAATTCACTTGACAAAAGTCAAGGTTTTATTTATTAAAGAAGTGATGATTTTGGAAAACAAGAATCCTTTGAAAAAGAGCGAAGATTTTGAAAATTAAAGAAGGGGTGGAGATGAAGAGGCTAGCCTGAAAAAATGAAAATAAGGAGATAAAGGTAGAAAGATCTAACCAAACTTTATGATACTTCCAATTATGAGCATAAGACATCCATCCTTATAATCTTAGCAAATGGCCAAATAAAGGCAAGTACAAACTTCATGAAGATCAAAGAAAAGGAGAGATGTCCTAAAATCTAAGTCCAAAACTCCATTCCAAAGACAAGGATAGTAACTAATAGTCCAAAGATTAAGATCACAAGTTTTTTAGAGATTTAATCCTTTATTAATATTTTGTGTCCAAATGGACAAAAGGAAAATCAACACAACAAAATAAGAGCAAGAAATATAAAAATGATAATGGATGTATAAAGTATAACAAAGCATAATAAAATAAAAGCAAGAAAGGTGCAAGAAATTAAATGTTAGTAGCAAAAGCAATTCAAGTGTAATAATCTAAAATATTAATAATAGTAATAGTATAATATAATTTACATAATAATGGTATGGTGAACTTAATCAACCACAACCAAAAGAGTAACCAAAATCGAAAGGGCAGCCGGATCCGCTTAGTATTTTACACTATAGCGGTTAATCAAGGAAAACCGAACCAAATTCAATGAAATTTTAAAGGCGATTGGGAGACCCAAAGAACCTACACATCAAACATTCATAAGTCTTGGTTCTTAATGCAAAATGATCAAACGCTTTGGGATTACACGACCAACAAGAGGTCCGGCCCACGAAAGTGCAAGTATCCAATTGGATTTTTATTCCAATGTCGGGACACATTTAGGTCTATGTTAAGAAATCGCCGAGTAATTTACGAAGTAATTACCCTACAAATGAGGCCTCCAACCACCGATTAAGGTGAACAATGTTAGTGCTAATGCATGCGAGATAAACGATATGTAAATCGCTATTTGGACGCAATACCGCACAAAACTAAAGATGAATACCAAATTGAGCCACACTCATGGTATTATTCCATCCTTAAGTTCAATCACTCAGATTGGTGGAATAAAGCATGAAAATGTATCACTAATGCAAAGTACCTTAAATGAATTAAATAATTCACTTAAAGGTAGTTTTGAATTAATGAACATTAACTACTCTAATCTACACCCAAGTTCATTGAAATTAAAGAGAAATCACTCCCAAAAGGGATTCCCAAGGTAAAAAATAAAAGGAGGAAGAAGAAGAAGAAAAAGGAACCAAAAAGGAGCTTAGAATAAGCCAAAAAACAACCTCTGACTTGTGTTAACCGGTTAACCAAAATGCACTGGAAATGGTTAACCAGTTAACATAAACAGTTTTCAAAACCTACTCCATTTTACATTGGTTAACCGGTTGTAGACACCCCAAATTTTCCCTCACTTTTTCTCACACCATGTCTTGTGATCTTTCATATAGCATTGCATTACATAAGCATATCATCACACTGCATAGTTCATTTCATCTACATCTAGGGTTTGTGATCTGAGCAATCCAAGGAGTGATCTGAGCCATCCCAATGGTCTTGAAGCTTGCCAAGAGGGTCCATGTGTGTTCCATGATCATAATATGCTCCCCAAAGTTCATAAAAGTCAAGGGATCAAAAAGAATGGCAAAGGCATAGAGGTAGAGTGAAGATTTCCTACACAAATGACCTAAAATTAGGGTTTTGGTTTCAGAGGCCTTAATCCCAAATTTTTTAGTCATTCTTGTTTCTAATGGTCTTAATATGTTATAAGGATCATGTGTACCAAATTTGATGAAGAAATTCACTGTGGAAGTCATCTGATCATTGGTTAACTTCTTGAGCAAGTAAAGTCAAAATCAGGGCATCTAAGGCCTCCATCAAGGGTACCAAAGGGTCACCATCATCAGTTTGAGTCTCTATGATCTTTATTTGATCTTATAAATGGTTGGAAGTTCACAAAATTGAAGAATTTTGAGCCAAATGCAAACTTGCTATTTTTGGAAATGACTTGTAATGGAAACTTTCCATTTTGGGAAAGATATTCAACCTATTCTTTCATGACCTAAAATGCTTCAAATGAAAAATTATTGGGCATGAATGTTGTAGATTATGTCTTCCTATTTTCAAAAATTACAAGAACATGTCTTGATTCATCCTAGAACTTAAGATATGGCCTTTCAAAGTTGGCAAAAATCCTATAATTTTCAAGTGTGCACCAAAGAGGGATTTTTGCAAATTCAAGTTTCAAGCCATTTCATGACCTTTAATTGATTTATAAACATCAAACAAACATAGTGCAATGCATTTGGACCAGAATTGTGCCTTGGATTGCAAGTTTCATCAAGTCATTTTCACAAAATTCTCAAAGTTGGAAATTTGCAAAACCTATTGAAACACTTCATCCACTTGTTACAACTCACATGTTTCAATCCAAGGGCCATCCATGAACTCAGCTGAGACCAGACACCGCTTGAAACAGCTTCTGCCATGGCACATAACCTAAGGATCATTTCCCGCCCCTTGTCATGGCCTGAAACAAGCCTAAACACAAACACGATTTCTGCATATTCAGAACTGAAGCTCATAAACCAGCCACCATAAACTTGTTCTAAGCATCACAACATCCTCAAGAGGTTCAGTGGAGTTAATTTGCACCAAGGAGGGGTCAAGAAAGCTCAGATTGAGAAAGCTTCATCTCAGGTATCATCAAGAACAATTTTTCCAGAACCTCCATTTTAAGTTCTTAAATGATTCTATATGTCTCTCTGATCATGGTGATGTGTTTAGTTTTCAAAATGGTTGAGTATCAAGCATGTATTTAGTTTCTGAAAGTTTTGTGTATTTTTCCATTTTGCTTCGATTCATGATTTTGGTGGAACATAAATGAATTTTGATGATGGATTCTTGTTCTATGTTGTTTGATGATCATTTCTGGAGATTTTATTGAAGTTTCATAGCCTAGGGAAGAAGTTAGGTTGGAGGGTTGGCCGGAGAAGATGATCAGAGCTTGCTGCAGTCACCTAAGGGGATTAGGGTTTAGCCAGGTTTGAATGTCAGCCATTGGATCCTTGCTTAGCGCGCATATGGATGGCTCAGATTGCTCCATTAAGATTTAATCCATAATTAATTAGTTAATTAGGTTTAATTAATTAAAATTCCCCAGAATGAATCCCAGCCCTTGAAACAAGCGCACAGTCAACCAATCTCTCTCACATTTGAATCTGGACCACTGGATCTTCATACTTTGCATTTTATTTAATTTTAATTCATTTTCTTTTCATTTCTTTTGTTCATTTTATTTAAAATAGCAAAAATCATCAAAAAAATTTAAATCTTTGTATTTCTGTTTTAAATATTTTTCTTAACCTAAAAACATTTTTTATTTTATTTTTTGTATTAAAAAGTATTTTTAAAATATTTAAATGTTTTATTTAATTAATTAATTGATTTTAATTAATTAAATATGCATTTAGGTTTCTAAAAATCACCAAAAAAATCATGAAGCATTCTTAAACATTTAGAAACATTTTCAATCTCACGATACAAATTTCTTTTTAGGTTTGATCACATTTTCACAATTTTCTTTGAATTAGGGTTCTTAAAAATCACATTTTTTAACCCTAACTTGAAAAATTCATTTCTGCCTAACCATGTTGAGTTTGAACTTGGTTCTTCTTGCATTGTTTCAAATATTGAATATAGTTACTAGGTTATTTATCTCATATTTTATCTTGCATTTTAAATTTGATTTGCAATTTCCCTTTAGAAGTACCCAAAAACCCTAGGTAACTTAGAAATTTCATAACTTTCATTAGGACCGGCTTCTGACCTTCTCCTTTGGGGTGTGATCTTGTATGGGATTAGGGTTTGTTTGAGTTCAATTTCAATTTTGTATCATGGTGATTGCTTCTGTTTTGGTCATATGCATCTCATGCTGTCATAAAACCCTAATTTTGCATCTTCATTTGCATTCTCCTTTGCATATCATCATTATATGAAATTGCCATGACATTTAAAGCATTTATGTGACATCTTAGACATCTTAAGACATGCTTGAACATTTCTTGATCATTTCTTCATTCATTTTCTATGCTTTGCATCCATTACATTTCATGAACATCCATGTGTTTTCATGCTTCTAAACATGCTTCCATTGCATCTCATCCTTGTATGATCATTCATATGCATATTGTATGACTTTGCATCATCTCATATGAAATTTACATTGAATTTTCACTTCTGACTTTGGCCTTTGCATATCATTTCATCTCATTTCCTTTTGCTTTATGTCTTATGCATTCATACTAACATTTCAGGAACTTTTGGTAAGTTACCTGGGAGGTGGATTTGCCTTCACCTCCCACCTTATCTCTTCTCCTCATTTGAATATTTACTTGTCTTTGAAGTGAACTTGTTTCACTTATGTTCTCTCCTTCTTACTTTCTTTTCTCCTAAGTTACTTATCTTCTTCAGGAAGTAAGTAACTTATTCTTTCTCTCCTTCTCTTTTCATCTGCTTCTGCCATGGTGGCCTTCTTGAAGATCTTTTCTCTTAAGCCTCACAAACCATAAGATATCCAAGCATGATAAATTTTATGGTTGTGTATAGTCCCCCCCTCCTTAGCTTTTTACCTTTGAGTCTCCTTCAGTCTCTCTTCTCCTCTCTTAATCAGAGGCTAAACTCTTAAAGCTTTAGGACTTTGGAATTGGGATTATACATGCATCCTTATCTTAGGATGGAGTGTATAACTTTAATCCTTAGTGTTAAACCTTTAATTTGTTTACACCTCTTAATCAAAACACATTAATAATCACTAAGACTTTATCTTGTAACTTGGGCCTTACATTAGGGTTCTATCTCTTCCTTATGGTTAAGAGGGACTAACCCTAGTGTTTAATGGACAAGTCCCCCTCAAGTTGTCTTACAAACCATAAAATCAACTTCTTAATCTCATCCTTTAATTAAAATCCATTTAATAAAGGCTTGTTATATAATGAATTTAATCCCTAACCATGGATTAAGTTGAGGTATCTTCCTCAGCTTAAGTGTTCTCATCTATCATCCTTCTATTAGGATGGTGTAATGAGTTCATTAATCTGTGATTAGAGATTAAACTCATTACTTAACACTAAACAAAAAAAAACAAAAACATCTAAATAATCACAAGTAGGTTAATGATCTTAATCCTACATCATCATGGTAATTAAGTTGAGATGCTTATCTCACACTTAAGTAGGCTCATTATCCATAATCAGAGAGGATATAATGAGTTTACAACCCTTGATTTAGGCTTAAGCTAATAATCCTATGCAAAACACCAAAAACAATAAAAAAACTGAAAACGCAAAAACAAACAATAATCGTCTCCTCCGGGATTCTTTTCTCATCACACTCATTCACAAACAAGAACTCGCTTCTTCCGTCTAATGCAAGACAGTTAGCACTCGAGCCAGACTAGTCATACACTTGAGCATAGACAAGCAAGCAGTTCACAATCAATTTATTTTCAGTCTCTTTGAGTTGAACTACGGTGTTCTGACTTCCTCATTGCACGAGAGGATACGTAGGCATAACTTAACAATTATCGAACAAAAGTCTATGTGTCTTTCCCCTTTTTCAGCATTTTTTTAGTCTCAGTTCCTGAGCAATTCACCCTTTTGCACTGACACCTGTACTTTCTTTCCTTAGCTTTTGCACACAGATAGCACATACACTTACCCCTTTTAAACACAATCTTGTAAGCATGGATCCCGTTGAGTTCAACGGACGATATGGGTGCTAATACCTTCCCAGGTCATAACTAACCCCCTTTCTCAGTTTCTCTGGTTCGCAATCGTTTTATCCATCTCTTTCCAGGTTTATGCAGCATTACCTTTCCTTCGGGATAAAAATGCCTAGCTGGCAAATCTATTCAATTCAATCTCATTTCTCTTTCGCCGACGGTTCGCATTTGCACCGGGACGTGAGTCCAGGGAGCGACACCGGTTAACCAAAATACATTGAAAATGGTTAACCGGTTAACAATGAACCTGTAGCAGAAAAATGCTAAAATTCAGCATGATCCATTTTCAAAACCTTTTTTCAAACACTTGATGATCATGATCTGAATTTTCACGAATTTTAAAACCAAAATACAGTGAAATCCCTGCAATCGAACAACAATTTAAGATCCAAAGGATCTAGAATCAATGATACCAAAGATCTACATCTTGAATGTTGATGATTAGTATGGGTTTATGGAAAGAGTGAATTACCAAAAACACTTCTTCAAATTGGACCAAATCAAGCTAGATCTACTGCAATTGATGAACAAGAAAAGTGTAGGATGAAGGTTGAGCTCAAGTTAATCAAGAGTTCAATATGAATTCTTGATAACTCCAAAAGAAGGAAATAAGAGCTTTACTGAAATTTTGGTTTTGGGGGAGTATTTTGCAAGAGAGTTGTTGGCTCTCCAATGCTTATTGAATGAATGAAATTAGAGTGCTATTTAAAGACTTTAGGTATGGGAATTTGGTGGAATGGAGTTTGCTTTGGTAATTAAAATTAGGTTTGGTAATTGAAAATTTGGTGGGAAATGGAAAAGAGTGGTGATTAGTGAGGGTTTATGGAAGGAAATGATCAAAGTGATGTAGAGAATTCAAAGGGAAATGGATCTAGAATATTCGAGATGAGATCAATGATCAAAGGGTGCTGAATTTGAATGAAAAATTTAAATTTCGCACTGGTTAATAGGTTAACCAAAATATACTGGAAATGGTTAACCGGTTAACCAAGCATAAATTTGAATTTTTTGTTCAAACATGATTGCTTGATTGTTGTGGCCCGATTCTTTTGTACGTCGAAGAAGGAATGGAAATAAACACATGAACCTTGGAATTCCTTGAATGAATCAATTAACTTGGGAAATCCTTGATCAGATAAATTTGAATTACTTGCGGATCAACTTCGACTTTTGTCTTTGAAATTTTACTCGAGCTGCAGGACTGCTATTTTTGGTATTTTTAATTATTCCTCTTCCTGAAAGTATTAGTGAAAGGAAACAAAAAATTTGTATTTTGATTAATGGTTAGTAAACATAAACAAATAAATCAAATAAAGGCAACAGTGATCCCCTGTGAGACATAAACATACACCCAAGAAGAGCCGAGCAACCAGTGCGGTCTTGTTTGTATGCAAGATACATATGAAATGCGAAGAAAACAAGGGAACAAATTAGGGTGTTACACTGATGTTAAGAAGAAAATGGTAGAGCTTCTTAGAGAGTATGTTGATGTATTTGCTTGGTCTTATCAAGATAAGCCAGGTCATGATACTAATATTGTGGAGCATAGATTGCCGCTAAAGCCATAATATCCGCATAAAACAATGATGATGAAAAAAAAGAAAAAAATATGAAAAAAGGGGAAAAAAGAAGAGAAAAGAAAAAATAATTGGTATGATTAAACCTAAGGATTCGATTGGACATCATTTTATTCTTGTGGAAATTGAATACTTCACCAAGTGGGTGGAAGCGGCGTCATTTGCTAATGTGACCAAGAAAGTTATGGTTCGGTTTATCAAGAATAACATTATCTACAGATATGGTGATCCAAACAGAATCATTACTAATAATGGTTCGAACTTGAATAATAAGATAATAAAAAAGCTTTGTGAAGAATTCGATATTCAACACCATAATTCTTCTCCTAATAGACCGAAGATGAATGGGGTTGTTGAAGCTGTGAATAAGAACATTAAGAAGATTATTCAAAAGATGGTTGTGACTATCGCTCCCTGGATTTCCATCCTGGTACAAACGCGAAAGTGGCACGGAAAGAGGTAGAGTTACCAGCCAGGCATTTTTATCCCGAAGGAACGGGAATGGTAATGCTGCACAAACCAGGACAAAAAAAGGAAGGACACAGGTCCTGTGAACCAAAGAGACTGGGTTCGGGAGTCGGTTATGACCTAGGAAGGTATTAGCCCCCCAGATCGTCCGCCGTACCCGACGAGATCTACGCTTGAAAAGAAAACTTTTCCAAAGGGTGAAGAAATGAAAGTTGCTGCAAAACTGAAACTGAAACTGGATTAGAAAAGAAAATAAAGGGGGAAATGTAGGAAAAATAAAAGAATATGCTCGAATAGGCCCTACCCCGCTGCCTACGTACCTCATCTGGACAATGAGGATCAGAGTCGCCGTAGTTCCCCTAACTTGGGGTGGAAGAGATTGCTTGTGAATTAAGGCTTGAACTGCATATGTCAATGCTCAGGTGTTGCAGGCTTGGATGACGAGTGCGTAACCGTCTCGCAAAGTGACAAGTAGGAGCAATTTCGCGTTCAGAGTGAAGGTGATGAGAAAAGAAGGCCCGAAGGAGAGACGCTTATTCTTTGTTCAGTGTTTTTTATGGATCTTTAAGAGTGTGGCACAAGAGAATGAATTCAAGCTCTTTTCCATGGAATGTGTACTTGCTACTACATTCCAAGATGGAATAATAGAACAAGCACACCAAGTAAGGAGAATTTATCCAGGACTTGTTTCCAAGGGCAAGGGCCTAAGCTCATTGACTTGTTGAACTTATTAGATGTTTTAGTGATTAAATATTAAGAAATTTTTTTTTATGCTTTTTCTTGGTGAAGATGACCTCATGATCAGACTTGTGCATCATGCTAGAAAAATGCATTATTCCAAGATGGAATGAATACATATGCCCCATGGAATAAGGCTATTACACAAGAAGTCACATATTTCTTTATTAATGTGTTTTTTTGGGTTTTTGTTTTGAGATGAGAAACGAGAGAGAACCAAAAGATCAAAAGGTAAAAGTCTAATGGGGAAAGAATAAACCTAAAGTTATCATGCAAAAGTGGTCCTAAGGTTAGAGAGGCTTGAAGTTATCCTAAGAGAAAAGAATAGCAAAGAAGAGGAAAAGAAGAGGAGAAGAAAGCTAGAGAACAACTTACTCCTCTAAAGGAGATAAGTTTCTTCTAAGGGGGGGAGATGAAGAGTTGAATCACATGATGGCATAAGGCACATCAAAAATCACAAAGTAAAAAGAAAAGTAAGAAGAAGAGATGAAGAATTGAAATGTGGATAAACATCCACACTTCACTTAGCTTAGAAAGTTGATTAGGATCTAGCCTTGGAATTAGGCTTGGTAAACCCTCTAGATCCTTCTCCATAATCCCTATTAATTAAAAAATTAATCAAATCAGAAAAATGAAAAAATTGGAGCCAAAACACATGCTGAACCTGCTGTTGGAATTCAAAATTCGCAGCCGTTAACCGATTAACGCAAGAAAATTTTGAATTCTCCCTCCTCTTGGTGGGAAACTCCAAGAATAGCCCAGCGCCAACCCCCTTCCAATCTGATCTTGATTCTCAATCCTTTTAAGGCTTTGACCATGATACCAGGCTTGTACAAAAGGTCCTGTGAGATTCCTGTCAGGTCACCATGCTCTTGACTTTTCCCTGTAAGATCACGAGTTCTCAGATGATTGATCATATGCCTTATGCTGGAACATGTGAGTGATATGCTTCATTTTTCTATGCAAAATGCTCAGGATATGACATGCTGATGATGATTGTGATATGGTGATGATGCTAAAAAAGAAGAGGGAAAATTTGGGGTGTTACAGTGACGTATAAGGACTGACATGAGATGCTTCGTTTTGCTTTGCATGGGTATCGTACATCTGTCCGCACTTCAAATAGGGAAACCCATTTCTCACTTGTTTATGGTTCAAAAGAAGTGCTCCCCGTCAAGGTTGAGATCCCATCAATGAGAGTTCTGATGGAAGCCAAGTTGAATGAGGCTAAATGGTGGAAGAGTAGATTTGATCAATTGAATTTGATTGAGGAAAAGAGATTAACAACTTTGTGTCATGGTCGGTTGTACCAGAAAAGAATGAAGAAAGCTTTTGACAAGAAGGTCAAACCTCGTATATTCAGAGAAGGCGACCTCATGCTAAAAAAGATTCAGTCTTTTATTACAGATTCTCGGGGCAAGTGGACTCCGAACTATGATGGCCCATATGTTGTTAAGAAAGCTTTCTCTGGCGGTTCATTGACTCTTACAACTATGGATGGTGAGGAGATCACCCGTCCTATGAATACGGATACAGTCAAGAAATACTTTTCCTAAAGAATAAAAGAACAGCTCGCTAAGTTGAAAACCCGAAAGGGAGGCTTAGGCAAAAAAAAAGCGTCTCGGTTGAAAACCCGAAAGGGAGGTCCAGGAAAAAATTAGAGATATAAACAGAAATAATTATCCTGGTAGATTGAAAACCCGAAAGGATTATGGAAAGTTAAGGATTATGGAAAGTAACTGCATCGACAGGCTGAATCACTTGAAATAACCGAGGATTTCAGATTCTATTCCTCAGCAGAATTACATATCAAAGATTCTTATTCACTCATCCTTGACTGAAGTTTCAAACATAGTGGAGTTCAAAAGTTGATTTGGAGAGTAGTGATCATTGTATTTCAATGTAGCCCTTTTCCATGTATTTACCATTTTTCAAATTTGTAATGATCCATGGAGTCATGCCATTTGCTTACTATCATTCTATCAATGAATTTGAGCTTTTATCCAATTGTTTGTAATTCTTTATGTTGTTTCTGTTTACAAAATTCCATTTATTTTTTATGATGATTTTTTAAACGAATTTAATAAATTTAACTTTTGAAGATTATAAAAACATTTTTCTTTAGATATATTAATAAAGAAATACTATCAATGGTGACTTCAGGGATGGTAAAATCTTGATGTGTGTAACTCGCCTCTCCTAAAGTAAGGTTTGATCTTGTTGTCTCCATACGGAATTCATGAATAATCCTGGCATTGTGATATTAATGTTGGTTTACTCTCCAACAGTAAGAAGGAGTGGGGATTGGTTATTGTATGATTGTTCCTAATTGAGTTCCAATTTCTTCCCCAGAAAAGTTGTTGAGAGTGATACTCTTGTCACACGAGTATCCCCCTGCAGAGTTTTGATCTTTTCCTCAGCAGTTTATCTTTGACTTGAGAAGTAAGGTTTATGTAGGGAATCCGTATCCAAGTCTCTATTGCTCATCTTGAGAATTGTTGTATCCCCTAGCAGAAGTATTGATATAGCATTCAGTTTATAGGTTTTATTTTACTTGGTGGTAGGTATTGATTTAAAATCCCTCGCAATTGTATTTTTGGCTATGATGTTAACATCTGGTATCCCCGCATGGGTCGGTAATTTTCTGAATTTTCCTGATATGATTGATTTCTATAGGTCTTTCTATCAGATCCCCGGTAGGTTTGCATGTGATGATTTCCAGCAAGTTCTTGTGTAATCCTCAGCAAGTCTTGCACCCTTTCCCTAAACGGAGTAGGAGTGATATGATGATTATTCCCCCCGCATAATTTGATGCTTAACGAGAATATCTTTGTGTCTAGCAAGGATTGTGGAAGCATTTCCTTATCCCCAACAGATTATTACCTTTCCTCAGCATGGTGATATCCCTATGCAGAGTTGATTTTGATGTTTGATACTCTAGTAGACTATGCTTATTTGCATCACTAGTAGGTCTTTACCTTATTTTGCCAAACAGAGTTGTGAAGTTTTTTGTCCCCATCAGATTTTAATAGGGATACTTCCCTCTTTCCCCAGAGAGTGGAAGATTTTGTGTTGTGTTTCCAACATGTTATCCTCTCATAGTGAATTTTGGATGGGTTATTAAAGATTTCTTTGTGGATTGAATTCCTAGCAGTATTTCCTCAGCATGAGTTACGCCTTGTAGTAGGATTTTATTCCTTTGATGGCTTTTGGATTTTTCCCCTACAGGATTTCAAGTTGATTCTCCAGTAGGATTCCCCAACTTTGTTGTCTTGGGATTAGCCGAGTATCCGGTTGTTGTGATGTTTGTATCACATGTTGCTTATCTTTATGTTTGTTTTGTCAGCATATTCATACGCATATTCATGCATTCTCTTTGTGCATGGACTCATATGTTTGCATTCTTTCATCCTTTGATACATCATTGTTCCCCGCTCTTTGGTGTGAATTTTCCCCACAGAGTGTGTGTTGTCTCCTCTTAAGTTTAAAGTGTTGACCGTTTAAGCATAAAGTGTTTGTCCTTTTTGAATTCCCCACTAAGTTTGTTCCTCATGAATGATTTTGATTCAGTTTCCTCCCTATTTGAGAGGAACTTTCCCCATTTGAGATATTTCCTCCTCGGGATGAGTCTTGTTTAACTATTTCTCTCCAAATTGTTCTTGGATTGAGCTTCGTTACCTTTTGATCTTCATCCTACCAATTACACTGATAGTTGACCTTTATCCTACCAATTACACCAGTAATTGACCTTTATCCTACCAATTACATCGGTAGTTGACCTTTATCCTACCAATTACATTGGTAGTTGATATTATTTCCTACTAATTACACCGGTAGTTGAACCTATTTCTTAGCAAATGCACCGGTAATTGATTATTTTATCCTAACAATTACAACGGTACTTAAGCCTATTTCTTACCAAATAATATGGTAATTGATTCTTTTTATCCTACCAAATGCACCGGTAATTGACGACTTTTTCCCAATTCAGTATTCCTCCATCTATTGGACTTGAATACTTTGTTTGGTTGATATTTCCCTAGAAGAGTGTTACTCTTCCCTGTTGAATTTTATCCTGATTATGTTTCACAATCTTTTCCCAAGTTGAGTCAGCTATCCAGTGATTTATTTTTCGGGTGAACTCTCTTGTTGTCTGTTGTCTTTCCCCAGCGGGATTTCTTTTGTGTCCCCAAGCTTTTGTTTTCCTCTGGTGGTCGTATTCTCCCCACAGAGATCTTGGGTTTACATATCATATCATATTCATATCATGGTCTCTTAGGACAAAAATTGGGTTTTCTATATTTAAGTCTATGCCATCTTGTAAAGATGAAGATGTCAATCTTCATATCCCCAGATTTTAGAAACTTAAATAGGGGCAGCTATAATACCCTAATTTTTTCCTTAAGCTTTCCTTGAATTTTTTATCTGCATCTTGCAATACAAACAAGATCACACTGGTTTCTCGGTTTTTCTCGGGTGTAGGTTTATACCTCACATGGGATCACCATTTGCTTTTATTTGTTTATGTTTACTAACCCATTAATTAAAATCCAAAAATATTTGTTGTTTTCTTTTGTTAATCATATTCTAGGTCAAAAATGCCAAAAATAGCAGTCTCACAACTCGAATGAATTTCACAGATATAAGTCGAAGTTGATCCCCAAATAATTCAAATTTATCTGATCAAGGATTTCCCGATTTTATTGATTTATTCAAGGAATTCTAAGGTTCGTGTGTTTATTCCGTGCAAGAGAATTGAGCTGAAACAATCAAATAATCAATGCATTAACCGATTAACCAGTGTGAAATTTGATTTTTTTGTTCAATTCAGCACATCTTAGCCATTGATCTCATTGGAATATTCTAGATCCATTTCCCTCTTAATTTTCTACATCACTTTGATTATTTCCCACCATAAACCCTCAATAATCACCACTCTTTTACATTTCCCTCCAAATTTGAATTTCCAAAACTAATTTTGAATTTCCAAATCAAGCTCCATTCCACCAAATTCCCATACCTAAACTATTTAAATAGAGGCATTTTCTCATTGAATTCTCAAGCTTTTGATAGCCAAATTAACCTTGTAAAAATTTCTCAAGATTTTGATAGCCAACAAATCTCTCAAAATATCCTTCCAAACCCCTAAATCACCAAAGCTCACTTTTCCCTCTTTTTGAAATTATCAAGAATTGACCTTGAATTCTTGATCAACTTTGAGCTAAACCTTCATCATATTTATTTTTGGCTTGTTTTTTACTTGATCTTGGTTCCTCTTTCTTCTTCTTCCTCCATCTTATTTTTATCTTGGTAGACATTCTTGGGACTGAATTCTTTTTAATTTCAATGGACTTTGGATGTAGATTAGAGTTGTTAATATTCAATAGTCCAAATCTACCTCTAAGTGAATTATTTAATTCATTTTAGGTACTTTGCATTAGTGAGAAAATTTCATACTTGAATCCACCAAGATGAGTGATTGAACTTAAAGATGAAAGAATACCATAAATGAAACTCAATTTGGTATTCATCTTCAGTTTCGTGCGGTATTGCGTTTAGATGGTGATTTACATATCGTTTATCTCGCATGCATTAGCACAAATATCGTTCACCTTAATTGGTGTTGGTCGGCCTTATTTGTAGGGTAATTACTCTGTAAATTACTCGGTGATTTCTTAACATAGACTTAAATGTTCCCCTACTTCGGAATACAAATCCAATTGGATACTTGCACTTTCATGGACCGGACCTCGTGTTGGTCGCGTAATCCCGAAGTGATTGATCTTTTTGCGTTAAGATCCAAGACTTATGAAGTTTGATGCGTAGTTGCTTTGGTTCTCCTAATCTTCTTTCAAATTTCATTGAATTTGGATCTAATCGCCTTGATTAATCACTATAGTGTAAGATACTAAGCGGAATCGGTCGCCTATTCAGTTTTTGGTATTAAGTACCTTGGTTACTCTTTTGGTTATGGATGATTAAGTTCACCATACCACTATTATGTATATTATTATTACTATTACTATAATAATATTTAAATTTCCTTCTCTCACCTTTATCTCCTTTATTTTATTTTGCTTTATAGCTATTTATCATCCATTATCACGTTTATATTCTTGCTATTATTGTTGTGTTGATTTTTCTTTTGTCCACTTGGACACAAAAATATTAATAAAGGATTAAACCTCTAAAAAACTTAATTTCTCCCATCTTGGACTATTGCTTAATATCATTTTCATTGGAATTGGAGTTTTGGACTTAGATTCTAGGACACATTCCCTTTGCTTTGATCTTCAAGGATTTGGTATTTTTGCCTTTATTTGGCCATTTGCTAGCTTATAAGGATGGAACTCTTATGCTCATAATTGGAAGCATCATCAAGTTTGGTTAGATATTTCCTCCTTTATCTCTCTTTTTTTAAGGATAGTCTCTTCATCTCTTCCCCCTTCTTAAAATTTCAAAACTTCTCCCTTTTTTTTCAAACACTTCTTTTGTTTTCAAACTTTAAACCGCTTACATAATCAAACATTCACTTATGTCAAGCAATTTTTACCATTTCTTTTATTTTCTTAAATAAATATTAAATCATGTAAATATATGAAGAAATTTTTCAAAAGACCATAAAAAATGCAAAACTCATCAAATATTTTGGTGCCTTTGTGCACTTTTCCTTTTAACCTTTTTTTTACATGTTTAGATATGAATCATTATTTTTAGCGGAATTATTCGCTAAAGAATGAAGACTTATCTTTACATTTTAAAATCAATCCAACACACTATTTTTTCACTATTTGTACCACGAACTACGGGGTTTTGATCTCGCGTTGCACTTTGTGGGTACCTAGGCTTGAGGTGGTAAACCTCTCCAAACACCAAAACATTAAAAATTAATTCTACTCTCATCCCTCCACTCTCTTTTACAAACCTTTTCAAACCAAAAGCAATAAATTTTTCAAAGGGCTCCCATGGAGTACCACGGACATTTTGGATGCGTAAAACCTTCTCATTTTGTAACTTATCCCCTTACCCGGTTCTCTGTTTGTTTCTTTAGCTATTTTCTTTTAGATTCATTAGGATTTATTCTCATTTTTTCCTTTTCCTCTTGGAATAAAATAAAAGTGCAGTGGAGAATTTGTTTACTTTGAGTTAAGTTAACCAATAGCTTACACTCATGTTTTTACCGCTACAGGTACATGTGAGGGAATTAGTTACAACCCTATTCTTGCTAGGCGACAGTTGGGATATTGCTTGAAGGACATACCAAACAACCTTTTATTGTCTGGTTTCTTCTTTTTAAATGGTGTAGATCATGTAGAAATGAAGAAAATGAATGCTCATTCTTGGCATACGGTTCATGGGAAAGAGAATGGTTTATTAGGAAAACAACACTTTGCTCCCTCCAAGTGTTATATCCATTGGTTAGATCTAGGACTTCCAAGCTCAAGATGCCTTATCCACCTCCTATATTTCCATTGTCCGCTTTTTTATTCCACCCATTGATGAGAAGGTTGCTCTTCAAGAAGAGTTAGACAAGATGAAGAAAGAGAAGGAAGCGTGGCTATTTGAAAAGACAACTATGCAAGAGCTACTGAAAGAGAAAGATGATCTCATTGAGTTACTTGAGCGGCGTGTCACGTAAAGGCCAAGAGAATATTTATTTTCCTTTAGTACTCCATCTACCATTCCTCCTACATTCGGTGCTTGGAAGGTCATTGTGGACCAGTTGGTGAAGGATAAGGAAGATATGGAAAACCGGTATAAGAAAGAGATTAAGAGGATTCGCCTGAAGTACCAGCCGGGATTTGGATCTTCTTCAGATATGATCCCATAGGCCTAGTTTACTTTTCTCTCATGTATTAGGGTTATTTAAACTTGTACTTCACTTGTAATCCTCACTTTTATCTTAATGAGAATGATTTTTTAGTACTTCAAAAAAGTGTTTCTTTTATAAATTTTTCAATTTATCTTATAATCCATTGAAATTTTTGCATTTGCATACATATACCATGCATAATGCTTGCATTGGTATTACTTCTTGAGAGTTTTCTAGGGGTATTATGTTATATTTTGGTCTTCATCCGGTTCTCTTGTCAAGCTGACTCACCAGATATGTACTCAAGCTAATCGAAGAAAGATGTTGGAAGCCTTACAACAAGAGAATCAGGAGTTGGGCGAGGAAGTTTCATCTCTGAAAAAATAGCTTGGAAAGGATCACCTTCATGATGGAAATCTTGGTGGCTGCTCATAATCTGCCACCCCCTCCTCCTAATTCTCCGATACAACGCACATTCATCTTTGAGATTGTCACTACATCGATTCCTGCTGAAATTGTCATTTCTCCTCTCTATTGCATGCTTGCAAGCACACCGTGGGGTATGCCGATTGATTTTGTTTCTACTGGGTATCATCCTCCTTCTCCTAAGACTGCAGCATTTTTTACTCTTTAGTCGGTGATGACTACTGCACCGCCTGTGATACACACTACTCCGCACCTTGATGAAGTGATTTACCACGATGAGCCCAGTGAAGGTGCTGGTGTAATTGAAAGACTTGATGATTTCCAGGGCCATTTTCTAAAATGCAGAAAGATATGAAGGTGTTGAGGCATAAGGATTTGCTTAGTAAAGATGCTTATGATCTCTGTTTGGTTCCTAATGTCAAGGTTCCACACAAGTTCAAGCTGCCTGAATTTGAGAAGTATAAGGGTAATACTTTTCCTCTGAGTCACTTGACTATCGTAAACACCCCAAATTTGCCCTCACTCTTTATCACACCATGGATTGTGATCTTTCATTTTTTCATCAGCATAAACATACCATCTCATATTGCATCTTTGTTTCACTGCATAGTTCAAATTCATCTGCATCTAGGGTTTGTGATCTAAGCAATCCAAGATTCCACCTGAGCCATCCCAAAGGTCTTAAAGATTTACAAGAGGGTCCATGTGTGTTCTATCATCATATTATTCTCCTCAAAGTTCATTAAAGTCAAGGGATCACAAGATTTGGCAAAGGCATGGAAGCAGAGCTAGGGTTTTTACTACATAGATGACCAAAATTAGGGTTTTGGTTTCAGAGGCCTTAACTCCAAATGTTTGGGTCATTATTGTTTCTAATGTTCTTAAAATAATATAAGGATCATGTTTACCAAGTTTTATGAAGAAACTCCTTGTGGAAGTCATTTGTTTACTAGGTAACTTCCTGAGCAAGTTAAGTCAAAATCAGGGCATCTGAGGCCCCCAACAATGGAACCAAAGGGGTATTTTCATCAAATTTAAGTTATATGATCTTTATTTGATCTTAGAAGTGTTTGGAAGTTCAAAAGATTGAAGAATTTGGAGCCAATTGCAAACTTGCCATTTTTGGAAATGACTTGAAATGCAAACTTTCCATTTTGGGAAAGTTTTTCAACCTCCTCTTTCATGACCAAACATGCTTCAAATGAAAAATTCTTGATCATGAAAGTTGTAGATTAGGTCTTTCCCTTTTCAAAAAGTACAAGAACATGTCTTGATTCATCATAGAACTCAAGATATGGCCTTTCAAAGTTGGCAAAATCCTATAATTTCAAGTTTCATGTCAAAGAGGGATTTTGCATTTTGGCATGTTCAAGCATTTTAATGGCCTCTAATGTGCACAAACACTTCACAACATGTCAAATGAACTTCAAAAGATCAGAATTATGCATTGAACCTAAGGTTTTCATGACTTATGATCCAAGAAACTTCAAAGAGGGAAATTTGCAAAACATGGGATAACTCTTCATCCAAGCCTTCTAGCACATCAAAATCAATCCCATGGCCATCCTTGAACCAAGCTGAGGCCGGACACCCCATGAAATCACCTCTGACCCGTGCCCATACCTCATAGTACACAATCTTGAATTTTTGCAAAAACTCCCATACCAATCAGCCTGTGCCACCACCCACTTTCTGAGCAATCCCTTTGGTTTGTGCAAACATCATGGATCACAAACAACATAACACACAAGCCTCAAAGCTCCCATAGACTCAGATTGCCAAAAACCTCAAGAAACCTTCATCTCTTTGAAATTCATCACACAACCACTGAAACTTCAATCTTTTTTCACCAATCATCTCCACATAACCTAAGGATCACAAAGCACCCATCACCATAGCCTGAAACACTCTCAAACACAAACACGATTTCTGCAACTTCAGAACAAAACACTCAAAAATAGCCACTCTAAGCTTCATCCAAGCTTGCCAATAGCTTCAGGAGGTCAAAGGGGGTGGATTTGCACCAAAGAAAGGATCAGAAAGCTCAAGAACACAAAGCTCCATTTCAGGTATCATCCAAGAACATTTTTTCCAGAACTTGCGTTTTAAGTTATAAATTGATTTTATGTGATGTGCTGATCATTTTGAGCTTTGAATCATTGAAAATGGTTGAGTGTGTAGGATGTATTTGACTTCTGAAATTTTTGTGTGTTTTCCATTTTGATTCGTATCACATGATTCATGTAAAATAAGTGTTGTTTGTTTGCTGATTCATGTTCCATGGTGTTTGGGGATTGATTCTGGGCAGTTTTTAGGGCTTGGGGTGGCTTAGAGAAGAAGTTGAGGTTTTGGGTTGGCCAGAGAAGATGATCGGAGCTTAGCTCCGGTCACCTGAGATTAATTAGGGCTAATTAGGGTTAGTTTGCCAGTTTAAACGTGGACCCTTGGATCTGTTTTAATTTTGCGTATGGATGGCCCAGATCTTGTCATTAAAACCCTAACTTAATTAATTAAATAAAATCTGAATTAATTAATTTAATTAGGTCATTTAGCCCAAAAACAATCCCAGCCATTGATTCACGCGCGCAGTCAACCATATCCCTCTAGGTTTGAATCTCAGCCTTTGGATACGCATACTTTTCATTTTTATTCATTTTAATTCATTTTTTTCATTTCTTTTGCATATTTATTTTAAAATATCAAAAAGCATTCAAAAAATATGAAACTTTGCATTCTGACTTTAAATATTTTTCTCAATCCAAAAAAAATTTTATTTTTATTTTTTGCATTTAAAAAGTATTTTTAAAACATTTAAATATTATTTTTAATTAATTAAATTATTTTAATTAATTAAAAATACATTTAGGTTTCTAAAAATCACCAAAAAAAATCATGAAGCATTTCAATGCATTTAGAAACATTTCCAAACTCTTCACACAAATTTCGTTTTAGATTTGATCATAGTTTGTCAATTTTCTTTGAATTAAGGGTCATTAAAATCATATTTTTTAACTAACTTTGAAAAAACATTTATGCCTAACCAAGAAGTCTTTAAACTTGATTCTTTTTTCATTGTGTTACATATTGCATGTAGTTTATAGGTCTTTTTCCACATAAATTTATCTTGCATTTTAAAATTTATTTGCATTTTTCTCATTGAACCATCCAAAAACTCTAAAAAACTTAGGAAATCATAACTTTTGATAGGTTAGGCTTCTGACCTTCTCCTTTGGGGTGTGATCTAATATGGAATTAGGGTTTGTTTGAGCTTAATTTCAAATTTTTATCATGTCATTTGCTTCTTTTTTTTCCATTTGCATCACACATGTCCATGTAACCCTAATTTCTCATGTTCATTTTCATTCACCTTACATATGTATCATTACATGAACTTGCCATGACATATCATGCATTCAAATGTCATTTTAGACATCTTAGTACATGTTGTAACCTTTCTTGATCATTTCTTCATCCATTTGCCATGTTTAGCATTCATTTCATTTCATAAACTTTCATGTGTTTTCAAACTTCAAAGCATGCTTCCTTTGCATCCCATCTTTGTATGATCACACATATGCATTTTGTATGGCATTACATCATCATACATGACACTTGCATAGCATAAAAACTTATGACTTTGGTCTTTGCATCTCATTTCACTTCATTTCTTTATGCTTTATACTTTATGCATTCATGCTAACACTTTCAGCTTTGGTAAGTTATTTTGGGAGGTGGATTTGCCTTCACCTCTCACTTCTTCTTATCTCTTTCATATGCATTTTAACTTGTCTTTGAAGTTAATTTGATTCACTTGTGTTCCTTTCTCTCACTTTCTTCCTTCAAGTTACTTATCTTCTTCATTGAAGTAAGTAACTTATTCTTCTGCTTCCTCCTCTTTTCATCTGCTTCTTCCATTGGTGGCTTCCTTGAAGATCTTTCTTAAGCCTCACAAACCATAGGATATCCAAGCATGATAATAATCAGGGTTGTGATTAGTCCCTCTTAGCTTTTTATCTTTAAGTCTCCTTGAGTCTCTCTTCTCATCTCAATAATCAGAGACTAAACTCTTAAAGTTTTTGGACTTTGGAATTAGGGTTATGCCTACATCCTTCTCATAGGATGGAGTGTATAAATTTAATCCTAAGTGTTAAACCTTTAATTTGCTTAAACCTATTAATCAAAACACATTAATAATCATCAAGACTTTATCTTGTAACTTGGGCCTTACATTAGGGTTCTATCTCTTCCTTATGGTTAAGAGGAACTAACCCTAGTGTTTAATGGACAAGTCCCCCTCAAGTTGTCTTACAAACATAAAATCCACTTCTTAATATCATCCTTTAATTAAAATCCACTTAATAAAGGCTTTGTTATATAATGAATTTAATCCCTAACCATGGATTAAGTTGAGGTATCTTCCTCAGCGTAAGTGTTCTCATCTATTATCCTTCTATTAGGATTGTGTAATGAGCCCATTAATCTATGATTAGAGATTAAACTCATTACTTAACATTAAACAAAAACCCAAAAACACCTAAATAATCACAAGTAGGTTAATGATCTTAATCCTACATCATCATGGAAATTAAGTTGAGATGCTTATCTCATACTTAAGTAGGCCCATTATCCCTAATCAGGGAGGATATAATGAGTTTACAAGCCCTTGATTTAGGCTTAAGCTCATTAACTTATGCAAAACACCAAAAACAATAAAAAACTGAAAACACAAAAACAAAATATAATCGTTTCCTCCGGTATTCTTTTCTCATCACACTCATTCTATAAACGAGAACTTGCTTCTTTCATCCAATGCAAGACAGTTAGCACTCGATCCAGACGAGTCATACACTTGAGCATAGACAAGTAAGCAGTTCACAGTCAATTTATCTTCCATTCTTTTTGAGTCGAACTATGGTGTTCTGACTTTCCACATTTCACGCGAGGATACGTAGGCATAACTTAACAGTTATCGAACAAAAGTCTCTTTGTCTTCCCCCTCTTTTAGCATTCCTTTTTTTAAAGCCTCAGTTCCTGAGCATTCACTCTTTTGCACTGACACCTGTATATTCTCTTCTTAGCTTTTGCACACAGATAGCGCATACATTATCCCTTTCAACATAATCCTTTAAGCGTGGATCCCGTCGAGTATGACGGACAATCTGGGTGCTAATACCTTCCCAGGTTGTAACCAACCCCCTTTCTCGGTATCTTTGGTTCGCAACCGTCTTATCCATCTCTTTCTAGGTTTATGCAGCATTACGTTTCCTTCGAGATAAAAATGCCTAGCTGGCGACTCTATTCACTTCACTTTCATTTTTCTCTCTTCGCCGACCGTTCGCGTCTGCACCCTGGGACCCCGGTGTCTTTTCGGGGGAGCGACAACTATGTATGCTAGATAGATGTCTGCTCAGACAGAGAATGATCTGCAGTTGATTAATTATTTCCAAGACAGTCTGACTAGTGTAGCTATGAGATGGTATATCGGTTTGGATAGCATCCAAATCAACACTTTCAAATATGTGGGAGAGGCTTTTGTTAGGTAATACAAATATAATGTTGATATGGCACCGGACAGAGATTAACTTCGTACTATGTCCTAAAAGGATAAAGAAAATTTCGAATAGTAAGCGTAGAGATGGTGCAAACTTGCAGCTCATATTTTTCCTCCTGTGGAAGAGAAAGAGATGACGAAGATCTTTTTGAAAACTTTAGGTTATTTCTACTATGAGAAGATGATTTCAAGTGCTCCATCTTATTTCACTGAAATGGTTAATATGGGGATGCGACTAGAAGAAGATGTCTGTGAGGGACGTTTGAGCAAAGAAAGTAATACTGACTCAAGTTCTAAAGGGTTCAGCTTTGGTCAGAAGAAACAAGGTGAGACTAATGATGTGTCTCGTGAAAATTATAAAAGACCTTGTGGTCGGGAGAATCGTCACCAGCGGCATGTTGCTTCTGTAACTCCAATGATTAATGTGACTCCTATTATGCTAGTGGCTCCAAAGTATCAGTCTCGCTATCGAAATCCTTATGTGCAACATAATGGTAATCAATAGGGTCGTGCTAAGCCGAACTTTGATCCCATTCCAATGTTGTATGCAGATTTGCTTCCATCGCTGATCAAGAAGAATCTTGCGCAAACACATTCTCCACATCTATTTCCAGAGATTATTCCATGGTGGTATAAGCCAGAAGCTCATTGTGCTTTCCATAAAGGTGCCCCGGGCACGATATTGAGAATTGCTTTCCACTGAAGATTGAAGTACAAAAATTGATAAGGAGTAATGTTTTGTCTTTCAATGATGTTAATCCGAATGTGAAGACAAATCTGCTTCCTAAACATGGTAATACATATGTGAACATGGTTGATGGTTGTCCGGGTTTGTTCAAGATTTATGATGTCTGTTGGATTCGAATGTCTTTAATTGAGATGCATGCTTTCTTAAGTGAGTATCACGACATTGATCATAATTATGTTGGTTGTTGTATTTGCTTGGTGAACACTTGTGGTTGTGTGATTGTTAAGAGAGACATTCAAAAGATGATGGATTATAAGTTGATTGAAATGACAGTAAAGAGAGATGAGTATGAAAATGAAGTGAATGTTATTATGCCTCAATTCAATATTCCTGAGAAGATTTTTCTTGAGAAGGTGGTTATTTCTTTTGATTGCCACAAATGTGTTGTTACTCCATTGGTAATCAATTTTCCTGGTCCAATGCCATATGAGTCTGAGAAAGCTGTTTTGCACCAGTATAATGCTATGATGATAGAAATTGGTAAGGAATTTCCTATTCCTTCTCCAAAGTTTGTGGTTAGCATTGTTGATGTGACAAGGGTTACTCGAAATGGTAGAGTTTTTGCTTCAGATCCTCCGAAAAGAACTGAAGATACAAGTGCGAGTAAATAGATCGAGGATGTTGTTGCCCAATCAGATCAATTTAGTGATTCTAGTTTGAAAGATAGTGAAGATGAGGTGTTGAAATTGATGACAAAGAGTGGGTACAACATTACTAAACAGTTGTTGCATACTGTAATACCTCAAAATTTGCCCTCTCATATCCCCAACATTTTGCATATCATTTAGCATAAATAAGTCCACAAATAATAAAAAACATTGCATCATATGTAGCATAGCTGAGGCATGGGTATGTGATCAATGATTGGAGCAACTGAAGGCGTTACAAAGGCAATCACAGGGCCGCAAAGCTTGTCAACCTTGTGCAAAGGGTTCACAATATCTCACAAGTCTTCACTTGAAGCCACAAGCCATGGAAAGATGGGGTTTAATCAAAGGATGCAAGCAGTACAACATCTCTTGATAAAAAGGGCCAAACTAGGGTTTCACTTCTATGGGGCTTCTGCATGAAGTTGCGATTCCAAGAGGATTCCTTTGTCTCATATATGATGTCAAGTGCCTAAGGTTCAAACTTCGTCCACAAATTCATTTTGGAAGGGGTTCATTTGGCCAGATGGCTAAAAATCGAGGAATTGGGGAAAAGGCAACCGAGCTAGGTAAAAAGGTCGACTCCTAACTTTTGAGATCGAGATCATGAAATTAGGATCACAATGATCCTATGGTTCAAATTTGGTCAAGAAACGATGGAGGAATTATTTAAAAAATCAAAAGAAAAATCATTTGAAAAGTGGTTGGTTTTACATTTCCCTCCACTTTTCCTTCCACTTTCCTTCCACACTTCCTTTCATTATTTCCCTCTTGTCTTTCCATTCCAATTTCACTCCATTTCCCTAGGAAACTTCTACCATGTTCTACCATCTTCTAGAATGTTCCTTCTCCTAACCTAGCTCCAATGCTAAATCCTAACCTCATTACCAAACCATAATTTTGGATCCCAAGCCTAATTTTTGGGCCCCAAACCTAAGCCATATTTAATCCATTTTCATCCAAACCAAAGGGGATGCACACACACAATTTTCATTCACAAGTTTCTTCATTCTCTCACAATCACTTTTTCTCTCTCACTTTTCCTCCATTTTCCCTTCTTTCACTAAAGCTTTTTGAAGAAGCTCTTCAAGTTTCACATTGGAACTTGAAGATCTTGAAGCTTAGCCTCCAACCTCCATTTATTTGTGGATTGTGGAAGAAGAAGCTACTGATTTTTGTGAGGATTTCGGCTTATCAGAAGCACACGAAGGTTCAAGCACCAAGAACGCATTAATTTTGCGGATTTACGGTTTTCTCTTTGATCAAGCTTCGATTCTTGCAACATTCATCGAAGCACATCTCCGCTTCGTAGGTAGGTGATCCAAATCACTTCTTCTTTAAGTTATTCTCTTCATCTTGCCACGTTATGGCGTTCTTTAATTGCTTTTTCGCTTTGCTTGTGATCGATTTCGTTTCCGATATGTGTTGCTTGCGATTTATGATTTGTAATGGATTATAAGTTAAAGTGTGGATACTTATAGGTTCTATCATGTGTAAATAACCCCCAATTAAGTAGAAATTAGTGTTAGCATGTTCCTAGGTATGTTAGGGATCATTAGAAGTGAGTTTGTAGCCAAAAGCACTTATTTCTAAACTTGTTTCACATTTTGGATCAGTGTTAACCGGTTAACCATTTGGTTAAACGGTTAACGCTTGCGTTTTAGCCACAAACAGGGCAGTTTTAGGTCCGTTAATCGGTTAACCATTTGGTTAACCGGTTAACGCTGTTGATTTTTGGATTCTTGGCTTATTTCATAGCTTAGTTCTTGTTTCTAGTGCCTTTAATGTTCATACATGTTTAGGTATTGATTTTAGGGAATTTTTGGGTCCATTTCCAGTAGCTTATTCCCTCATTTCGAGTCGTTTCGACGCGTTTCCGTTCATGTTGTGTGTTATGCATTTTTGTATTCCTTTGAGTATAGCTTGTTTTCTTGCATATTTTTGCCATGTTTATGCATCATTTGGCATGTGAATAATCATGTTGCATTCTGTTTTTACATGTTTCACATTGCATTAAGTCATTTTGCATTTCATTGTACCAAGATATGTTGCATTTTGCATAATCATGTATGTATGTGCATTTGGTTGCATTTGGTTGCATGTTTGATCATATCATTCACATCAATTCAATTCTGAATTTTGCATTAAGTTTGACATTATGTTTGAGCTATAGTATTACATGTTCATAATCAATAATCATCATGTTCATATGCCATGTTCATGTGCCAAATTTTGCATACTTGTTGCACAATCCACCATGTGATGCATTCTTGCATAATTCTTCAAAAATGTTCATGTTCTTGCATTTATATATGTTGATTTAGGTTCAAATGCATGGTCATGATGAATTGATATATGTTTCATTGAGTTTGTGCATTTAAAAATGAAAATAATCAAATCTGGATTTTGCATTTCACAGCTGACTTTGCATATAGGTGTTGTAAAATACATGTTGTTTGTTATGCTTGCATGCTGTATTTGACTTTCTACACCTACCTTTTCATGCTGCATGCTGGCTGTAAAAATTTGCTTGGTATTATGCATTGTTTCCATAGCTGTTTGGGTAATAGGGGTTGTAGTAGGTGTTGTATTTTTTGTCCTAGCATTTTTAGTTCTCTAGAATTAAGAGATTCATTAGGATTTAATTAGGGTATGTGTGCTTTATTATTTTAAATAAAAAATGCACACTAACCTTTGTTTTGTAGAGGGGAAGATTGAGGTAAGTTTCCTTCAACTTATTCTTTTATTTCCTTTATGCATTTAATTTGTATTTAATTTCCTTTACTTTTCATACTTGTGTTTGGTAGGATTTCCCCCTCTTTTGTAGAATCAACTTAACTTCACTAGGAAGTAAGTTGCATTATATTCTTTTCTTATTAGGATTAGAAAACCTCATAAACCATTAGGACCACTTTTGAATAATAACTAAAATTAGGATTGAGTCTTAGTCCCCTTAGTTTTTGCCTTTTGCAACTTGAGTCATTCTTTCTCATCTCATAAATAAAAACAATAAAACACCTAATAAAGATTGGAACGTTCTTATACGCCATGAGACTTTGTTGCGGAGTACTTATACACGTCCTGTTTCGGGGCGAGGTGTAAGTTATCTACCACGATGGATAGGTCTTAGTATGAGAATGTTCACAAACAAATTCAAAATACTTCTCATAAAAGACAGAAAACAAACAATAAGCGACTATCCTGCGGGAACTTCTTTTCTCATCTCATTAACTCTCAACGTGAACTTGCGAAGACTTGTCTCGCATGCAAGACGGTAAACGCACTCGTACCAGACGAGCCTGCAACACCTGAGCATAGACATACGCAGTTCCAACCATAAAAAACACAAACAAATAGTTCCCGCCTTAGTTAGGCGAACTACGTCGACTTTGATCCTCATTTTCCCGATGAGGTACGTAGGCAGCGGGGTAGGGCCCGTTCGAGCACATTCTTTATTTTCCCTACATTTTTCCCATTCTTCCTTTCCATCCTCTTTTTCAGCTTCCTTTCTCATTTCACTTCCATTCCAGTTAGCAGTTCATTTGTTCAACAGCACTTTATTTTTCTCACCTTTTGAAACAAACAAACAAACGTGGATCCCGTTGGGTACGACGGACGATCTGGGGTGCTAATACCTTCCCAGGTCGTAACCGACTCCCGAACCTAGATCTTTGGTTCGCAAGGCCTTGTCATTTCCTTCTTCCTTAGGTTTGTGCAGCATTACCTTTCCCGTTCCTTCGGGATAATAATTCATGGCTGGCGACTCTACCTTTTCCGCACCCCTTTCGCGTTTGTACTAGGATGAACATCCCGGGAGCGACAGCTGGCGACTCTGTTGGGGATCGAACCCAGAATCTCTGGTTTCCATTGTAGAGTCAATCATAGCGCTTGTTTGGTTTTGTTTCTCTGGGTGTTTATTTGTTTGCTGTGTGCTTTAGTTTAGCTTTACTGTTTTTATTTACAGTTTTACTTTACAGCTTTACTTTACTGTATTTATTTATTGCTTTCAGTATTTATTTTCCATGCATCATATTATACTGGACTGTCTGGCTGTGTTGGTTTTCATTTTTTTTGCGGGACGGGATTTACTGTGAGATAAGCCAAATACCTGACTTGAGTGCACTATAGGATTAGCGTGGACATGTTGTACTCGCATGGTTACATGATGAGTGGCGATGTGTTCCACACCCAGGTTGCGACCGTCTTAGAACTATCTTGTGTGGGGGTTTTGCCCCACTTCAGGATACGACCTTGATAGTTATGTGCAGCTCCACTCGCATCCGAGGGCCCACTGGGAACTCGCATAGGATGGCCTGGTTCTCTCATAGGAATCCAGTTAAAGCAAATTGTTCGTATGACGGTAGTATTGTACCCTTCGATATGAATGTCATATTGTTTCTTGATTCAGTGCTTGAAGCTGGGGACTTATGAGGGATGCTTGTTTTTCCGGACTCAGTTGAGGCCTCCTTGAGTAGTACATAATGCCAAACCGATTCCTTGATTTGGTCATGATCCATTTCTCGGAAATGGTGAACGTATTATTTCTATTCGGCTTTGAGAGTCCGTGATGTTGACCCGAGTAGCATACCCATGAGATTGGGAGGGGTTTACAGGTTTGCAGGAACCCTGAGACCTTCCGCATACCCACTTTGCCATTGGTTCAGTTTTGTGATCTGGTTCTCTGGTTCTAAGATATGGATCCCGGATCAGAGGGATTGTTATTGTGATATGTTGATATTGTGACCTTGCACCGACACCTGATTATATGATTGACACATCACAGACACTTCACTGATCACATGCCTCTCAAAGCATCATGAAATGCTGGAAGATGAAGAAATTCCGTTAATTTTGGGCGGACTATTCTTGGAAACCGGGAGAGTCATGATAGATATGGAAGGGGGAACACTTACTTTGAAAGTGTACGATGAAGAGTTAAAAATTGACGTGAGGAACACTTTGAAGCATAAAGATGATGTTAGAACTAGTAGTAATATACAAGTGTTAGAACAAGTGGAAGCTAGTGAACATTTAAAGAGTGCGTCCCAATTGCCGCTAGAGAGGGTATTGAGCATGTCTATTTTTGAGGATGATAAGGAAGTTGAAAGTAGTGATATGGAAGTGGTAGCAATGTTTGAAACTCAACCCATCCTTAAAAGATCCAGAACTCATCGGTGGGAAGAGCTAAGGGAACCTATAGTGGTTGATGGAGATGAAGACAAGCCAAAGAGCTCAGAGTTGAAACAACTACCTGAAAATCTCAAATATGTCTTCCTCGACACTGAAGAAAAATGCCCCGCTATTATTAGCTCTAATTTGAAATGTGTGCAAGAGGACAAGTTGATTGGAGTTCTTAAAAAGTTTAAGGGAGCCATTGGTTGGAATATTGAAGACCTCAAGGGTATAAGTCCTATTATGTGCATGCAGAAAATACTCATGGAGGAAGATCACAAACCGGTTGAGCAGCCCCAAAGGAGATTGAACCCTGTAATAAAGGAGGTAGTGAGAAAGGAAGTTGTTAAGTTGTTAGATGCAGGATTGATCTATCCTATATCAGATAGTCATGGGTGAGCCCGGTCCATGTGGTGCCCAAAAAGGGAGGAACAACTATAATAACCAATGAAAAGAATGAGTTGATTCCTACTAGAACGGTTACTGGTTGGAGAGTATGCATTGATTACATAAGGTTGAACTTGGCCACAAGAAAGGACCACTTTCCGTTGCCGTTCATTGACCAGATGTTGGAGAGATTAGTTGGGCATGATTACTATTATTTTCTGGATGGATACTCTGGGTACAACCAAATTGCGGTTGCACCGGAAGATCAAGAGAAGATGGTGTTTACATGCTCGTGTGGTGTTTTTACCTATAGAAGGATGCCATTCAGGCTATGTAACGCCCCTGCAACATTCCAAAGAGGCATGACCTCCATTTTTGTTGATATGCTTGAGAAGCACATGGAAGTCTTCATGGATGACTTCTTTGTGTTTAGGTCTTCATTTGATAACTGTTTAGATAACCTTTCACTTGTTTTGCAGCGATGTCAGGAAAGTAATTTGATCCTTAACTGGGAAAATGCCATTTTATGGTACGCGAAGGCATTGTTCTTGGTCACAAGATCTCACACAAAGGGATCGAAGTCGATCAAGCCAAAGTGGAAGTAATCTCAAAGTTGTGTTAATGAGAAAGGTATAAGAAGCTTCTTAGGACATGTGGGTTTTTACCGCAGGTTCATAAGAGACTTCTCCAAGATAGCCAAACCTTTAACTACTATATTGGTTAAAGATAAAGCTTTTGTGTTTGATAAAGAGTGCGTCGATGCTTTTGAGACACTGAAAAATAAATTAGTGTCGGCGCCCATTGTGAATGCCCCCGACTGGTCTCTACCCTTTGAGATTATGTGCGATGCTAGTGATATTGTTGTCAGGGCTGTTTTGGGGCAGCGAAAAAATAAGTTGTTGCATGTTATTTACTATGCTAGTCACGTTTTGAACCCTGCACAGATGAATTATGCAACTACCGAGAAGGAGTTGTTAGCTGTGGTATATGCCTTTGATAAATTCAGGAAATATCTGTTGGGTTCAAAAGTGATTGTTTATACTGACCATGATGCTTTGAAGTGTCTTTTTGCTAAGCAGGATTCAAAGTCAAGGCTATTGAGGTGGATTTTACTCCTCCAGGAATTTGATGTGGATATTCGTGATAAGAAAGGTTGTGAGAACACTGTAGCTGATCGCCTTTCGTGGATGTCACCTATTAAAGAAAATGTGGACAAGCGTCCTATAAAGGATGAGTTTGCTGATGAACACATCTTATCTATGAATGGTGTTTCGTGGTTTGCGGATTATGCAAACTATCTGGTCAGTGGTATTATACCTGACGATTTTGACTCTAACAGAAGAAAAAAGTTTGTTCATAATTGCAGGTTTTATTTATGGGATGATTCGTTTCTATATAAAAGAGGAGTGGATGGTTTGGTCAGAAGGTGTGTACCAGAAGAAGCACATAAAGATGTACTGAAAGCATGTCATGATTCCGAGTATGGAGGGCATTTCAATGGTGATAGGACAACAGCTAAAGTCCTTCAATCAGGGTTATATTGGCCTACTTTATTCAAAGATGCTCAGTAGTTGGTGAAGGAGTGTGACCAATATCAGAGGACTGAGAACATATCAAGAAGAAATCAGATGCCCCAAAACTCTATGCTTGAAGTTGAGTTATTTGATGTGTGGGGAATAGACTTCATGGGGCCATTTCCTCAGTCATTCTGAAAGACATACATTTTGGTTGATGTGGATTACGTGTCAAAGTGGGTGGAAGTTGTAGCACTAGCCACCAACGATGCGAAAGTGGTTACAAGATTCTTGAAGGATAATATATTCGCACGATTTGGTGTGCCTAGAGCATTAATAAGTGATGGAGGAACCCACTTCCTAAATCACCTCATGGAGAGGCTTCTACAAAAGTATAATGTGAAACACCGGGTAGCCTCTCCCTACCATCCGCAAACAAGTGGCCAAGTAGAGGTATCAAATAGACAACTCAAACAAATCCTGGAGAAGACAGTGAATTCATCTCGAAAGGATTTATCTATTAAGTTAGATGACGCTCTATGGGCATACCGAACGGCTTTCAAAACACCGATCGGCATGTCAACATATCAGTTGGTTTACGGAAAGGCGTGTCATTTACCGTTGGAACTAGAACACAAGGCATTTTGGGCTTCTAACTATTTGAATATGGATGTATCTAAGGCCGGAAGCTCTCACGTCCTCCAACTTCACGAGTTAGAGGAATTTCGGAACCGGACGTATGAGAATGCCAAGGTGTACAAAGATCAAACAAAAAAATGGCATGACAAGAGAATTCAAAGGAAATAATTTTGGGAAGGACAACTTGTCTTATTGTATAACTCAAGGCTGAAACTGTTTCCTAGGAAATTAAAATCTAAGTGGTCGGAACCCTTTGAGGTGCATCGCGTCTTCCCGCATGGGGCGGTTGAGATAAAAATTAGTCTAATGGAGACATATTCAAAGTGAATGGACAAAGTTTGAAACACTATTTCCAAGGACAACTTAGAGAACATGATGATGTTATTCGTCTTACTCGGTAGGACAAGTGACCATCGAACCATGCGACGTTAAACGTAGTGCTGCGTGGGATGCAACCCACGATGTTTATGATGCATCTTTATTTGTTCATTTTGTAGGTAGGTTGCCCAAATTTCTCACAGATCAGGTGGAGGAAAGACAAAGTCGAGTAACGGCGTAAAAATCGTGCGAGATTTGAGTTTGAGCTGATTCAAGGCCCTGACACGGGTGCCCGTGTCACACGACACGGCCCGTGTTGCAGGTCCTGAGGCTAATTTTTTGAGTGTTTGTTTTCTTCTTTTGTAGGGGCCTGACATGGGTAATCGTGTCACGCGACACGGCCCGTGTCAGAGAGGCGTGTCTTCAATTTTTCAAATTCTACCACTCTTTAATAAGTGGGGCCCACGAATTTTTTAACCTCCACCACTCATTAACCCTCATTTATCCTTTTTACTCTTCTTTCTTACCATAATCTCTCTTCTTCTCCAACTTTTCATCTCTAAAAACCCTAACCTCCATTTTTCTTCTCCCTAAAAATCCTTCAATTTCTCAAACACCCACTCACCCAAACACCATCCCCTCTTCACAAAAAGTGCTTCTCTCATCTACCTTGTCACTCCTACAGTGACTTTTGCTTCTAATCCTATTTGCGAATTTCGTTTGTTTCTTTTTGCAGGAATTTGAGAATGCCTACACGAAGGGATACTGGAAAGGCTGCGGCTGAACCATCTCGTCCCCGTAAGAGAGCCCACCGCATGGTGAATGCTCACGACATTTTGTTCGAGGATCCTGAGCATTAGAGGAAATACTCGGTATTGGTCAAGCGTAAGTTGATTCCATCCAGGTATATTTGTAATGAGACTCTAGATAATTTAGGTCTGAGATTTGAAGTGCATAGAATATTTCATACTCTTGGCATGCTTGAGTTTATGCAATTTGTAGCGCCAACCTTTGGGCGCATAACCTTTGAATTTCTGAGTTCTTTGGAGTTTCAGCTAAAACACAGGTGGACGGGTTCTGATGAAGAGTATTTCGGGACATTAAGATTTCGTCTGTTTAATACTGATCATTCGTTGTCTATGGCTGAATTGGGACAATTTATGAAGCTTCCTAGCTTCGGACCTGGAGCTCCCCCGAGTACTTTTGCTGCAGGTGATTTTTGGAAAGCCATCACAGGAAATCCTGAATATGTCGCAAAAGCAGCAAAGGTGTCCTGCATTCACAACTCGTGCTTCAGATATGCATATAAAGGTTTTGCGTACACCTTGTTATGTAGAGGGGACAGTACGGGAGTAGCTACTCATAAGGAGTTATACATGTTATACGGCATAGCCAACAAGGAGCTAATCAATGTAGAGGCTTTTGCGGCCGATCATCTGAAACGAGTTGCAAATGCTAATTCTGGTGAGATATCGGTGGGAGGCATGATAACTCAAATAGCCTACCACTTTGGATATGGTGTTGTTCTGAGGGAGGAACCAACTGTTGCAGGTAAAACAAAAATTGACTTAGAAACTCTCACTATACAAGGTATGATTAAGGTTTTTAATGATTATTATTCTTTGGTTAGCCGTAGTCATCACCTGTTAGCCTTGTTTGCACCTGATTTCATCAGTATTGAAAAAGAGGCTAATTGGTTATATGAGAGTCCTATACAGAACGACGAAGTTATGTTTGAAGATTTTGCAGGTATGGATGGTGAAGAAGGTTATCAACCTGAAACGGCCCCTATACCACCAGTTGATAACTCGCGGAATCAAGAAACGGGTTCGTGGAGCATGAGTAAAGAAGAATGGGAGTGGATGTAGAATGAAATGTGCTATCTCCGGAGTGAGCAGATAAAATAAGGAGAAGAGCATACCCGACAAAGGAACGAGCAAATCCGCCAAGGCAAACTCATAGGAGAAATGCACGAATGGTTGAAGCAGATGCAGATGCAGCTGCGAGACCAGCCTCCACCTCAGTAATCCTTGTGAGTCCCCTATTCGCACTTGTTCTCCAACAGTGAGGACACTGTTGAGTTCTGGTGTGGGAGGGTTTTATTTAGTTATTTTGTTTTGTTTTGTTTGTTTTATGTTTTTGCTGCTAATTCTAGTTGTGAGTCTGTAGTGTTGTGGTGAACTGCTTGAAGGTATAATTGTAATCATTTGTGAAAGCACCCCTGAGCTGAATTTAAAAAAAAACAAGTAATAGGTTTTGTCTTGCGAATGAGGTGAGGAAAAAGTTTAGAGAGTTAAGTGAAAAGGAACTGGGTGAAGAAATTAGAAAAATCTTGATGTGGAGGTATAACGTAAACACACTGAATTTTCTGAGTAAGTAACGAGTCCTACATGTAGATTTGTTCTAGGGTACTTTAATCTGAGAAGTACCCCCTTAATAGTTTATCATGACAGTCAGGCTTCATCCATACTAATTGTTTGTGCAAGGTTGGTCGAGAAAAATAAAGAAAAAAAAGAGAGAGAAAAGACACCGAAAAAATAAAATAAAAAAGAGACAATTAGACAATCGATCCCTCTAAGTTGGGTAACCCTCACCCGGTTATTCAACCTAACGGCGGTTGAACCTAAAAGTCATCCTTAAGGGACAAGAAAATAACGGTGTCTCATAAAAAATTCTTTGATTGATCAATCTTGTGTATACAGTGAAAAATCACAAAAATTCTTAAACGATTGTCTGAATAAAAAGTGGGGAAAATTGATAGGAAGACCTAAGCCCAAAGCATAGTCGGAGAGGTTACCAAAAAGATTATTGAGGTCTGTGGTGTTACCGCGGTTCGGTGTTTGTACGATACGTTTATTGAGACAGAAGTACTAATAGTACTCGTCCGGTGACTTGGAACAAAACTCAAGTACGAGGATCCTCATGACTTGTGCATTTATGCAAGTTTTTTGCTTGAGGACAAGCAAAAGTTCGAGTTTAGGGGAGTTTTGAGGGGTTTGATCGGTGATTTTTAGTCATATATTTCAGGCTATTTTAATTGTTGGTTCTTTTGTTTTTGTGTGTTTTTGAGTCTTGTGTTTATGTTTTTCTTGTTATTCTCATATGTGGCAAGCATGTTATGTGTTTATCGTTTCTATCGTTGGTGCATTTAATTTGTGGTTTTTAGTGTATTTTCAGGCATTTAACAAACTAGTGATCAGATACTAATGCAGTGGCGATCCGAATGCAAGGAAACAGAGAAAACGGGGGTCTCAAAAGCCTAACACGGGTGCCCGTGTCACCTGACACGGCCCGCGTCAGAATGTCAATGGAAGATAAGGCTTGAACACAACTTGAGACAATGCAGAAGCATGGCACAGGTGCCTGTGTCACATGACACGGCCCGTGTCATGACCCACACTGAAGGTGTGCGCAACTGAGGTCTCAGCAGCCTGAAACGGGTGCCCGTGTCACACGACACGGCCCGTGTCATGGCAACTGGATGCAAGAATTTGTAATATTTAATTCTTATGGGCTGAGGGCAGTTTAGGCATTTCAAGTGAAAATCTGATACATTAGGCTGATGGTGACTGAGAAAAAACACTTTTTACTTTGGTAATTTTGACGCTTGGGAGAGAACAAGAGATTTAGGGAGGAGAAGAAGGATCGATCAAACGCGGAAGCAATTTATGATCCAACCAACCCTTTGAATATTGTAATGTCTCTTTTCCTTGTTTATGTGATTTTCATTGTTTTGAATATGAGTGGCTAAACCCCCCAATGTTAGGGGGTGTCCCTGAGTTTCTTGTAATGACATTGAGTTTGATTTTATGAATTTCACTGCATTTTATATTCATTGTGTTGATTGATCCGATCTTATTATAAAAATCAATATTGGAAAATGAGATTTTTAATCTTAGGTTAACATTAGGTAGGAATTCCACTGTTAATGTTTTCAATCAAAACTCTTTATCGGATATAACCAAGGAATTGGGATATCATATTTAACCGTAAAAACTTTCGATGTGCAAAAGCTTGGTATTCTTTCTATACAACCAAGGAATTGGAGTATAGAAGTAATACCAAAGGGTTTTTCTTAGAGGAATCTCTTAAAAACTAGATTTGAAAGGCGGTGGTTTTTAGTTGCAGTGTTATTTTAACGAATATAAATTATTTGTCATTATAAGAATTTCTCATACACCTTCCCTAGTATAATTCTCATATTTGTCATACGTGTTATTTTCCTAAATTTTATGTTCGCAAGTCATTTTATAATATCTAAAACCAACCCCATAGAACTTTTGTTCAATTGAAACAGTTAAAAAACTTAATTTGCTACACAGTCCTCGAGATCGATATTCGGGGAATTTTCCCTATTATTGCTACAGTGGGCAAAAATAGTACACTTGCTATTTTCCCATCATATATGAATAAATAAAGAATATCAACAGTGATATCAGGGATGATAAAGTCCTCATGTGTGTATCTTGCCTCTCCCAAAGCAGGGTTTTATCCAGTTGTTTCCATACAGAATTCCTGAATAGTCCTGGCATTTTGATATTAATGAGGGTTTACTCCCCAACAACAAGGAGTGGGGATTGGTTATTGTATGATTGTTCCCAATTTGAGTTAAACTTTTTTCCCCAAAAGAGTTGTTAGAAGTGATATGAGTATCCCCAACTAAGTTTTATCTCTTCCTCAGCAGATTATCTTTGACTTGAGAGGCTATGTTTATCCTCAGCTGAGTCATTGTTCCTCAGCTTGAGTTGGTCGCATTGACTAATAGAAGTATTGATATATTAGCCAGTTTAGAGGTTTTCTTTTACCTGGTGGTAGGTATTGATTTAAAATCCCTCACAAATGTATCTTGGCTATGATGTTAACCTCGGATATCCCCATGTGGGTCGACAAGTCTGAATTTTCCTGATATGATTGATTTCCATAGGTCTCTCTATCAGATCCCCAATAGGTCTACATGTGATGATTTCCAGTAGGTTCCTATGTAATCCTCATCAATTCTTGCATCTTTTCCCCAAGAGGAGCAGGAGTTGTATGATGGTTATTCCCCCACAGAGTTTGATTCTTAACAAGAATATCTATGTCCCTAGCTAGGATTATGGAAGCATTTCCCTATTTCCGATAGATTATCACTTTTCCTTAGCATGGTAATGTCCTTATGCAGAGCTGTTGTAGGCCATGCTTTATTTGCACCACTGGTAGATCTTTACCTTGTTTCCCCAAACAAAATTCTGAAGATATTTGTCCCTATCGGAGTTTAACAGGGACAGTTCCCTTTTTCCTAAAGAGTGATAAAGACTCTTGTGTTGTTGATGTTTATCTTTAATGGATTTTTTATGTTATCTTTAATGGATTTTTTGAAGATTTCTTTGTGGATTGGATCCCTAGCAGATGTTTCCTCAACATGAGTTAAACGTTGTAGTAGGATTTTATTCCTTTGATGGTTTCTGAGTTTCCTCTGCAGGATTTCAAGTTGATTTTCCAGCAGGATTCCCCAGCTTTGTTGTCTTCGGATTAGCCGAGTATCCAGTTGTTGTGATATTTATGTCACATGTTACTTATCCTTATGTCTGTTTTGTCAGCATATTCATACGCATATTCATGAATTCTCTTTATGCATGGCATCATATGTTTTCATTCTTGCATTCTTTGATATGTCATTGTTCTCCGCTCTTTGGTGTGGATTCTTATCACAGAGTGTGTGTTGTCTCCTCTCAAGTTTAAAGTGTCAACCATTAGGAAGAAAGTGTTTATCCTTTCTAATTCACCACTGAGTTTGTTCCTTGTGGATGATTTTGATTCAGTTTCCTACCCAGTTTGTTATCTGGATGGAATTTTCCCTAGTTGAGATATTTCCTCCTTGGGATGAGTATTGTTTGACCGTTCCTCTCCAATTCGTTCTTGGATTGAGCTTTGGTCCCTCTTGATCTTATTTCCTACCAATTACACTGGTAGTTGATCTTATTTACTACCAATTACACCGGTAGTTGATCTTATTTCCTACCATTTACACCGGTAGTTGATCTTATTTTCTACCAATTACACTGGTAGTTGATCTTATTTCCTACCAATTACACTGGTAGTTGATCTTTTTTATCCTACCAAATACACCGGTAGTTGATCTTATTCCCTACTAAATGCACTAGTAGTTTATCCTTTTATCCCACCAAATGCACGGGTAGTTGATGACTCTTTCCCAATATAGTATTCTTTCATCTATCGAACTTCAATACTTTGTTTGGTTGATATTTCCATGTCAGAGTTTTACTTTTCCCTATTGAATCGTATCCTGATTATATTTTACAATCCTTTTCCCAAGTTGAGTCAGTTATCCAGTGATTTATTTTCCTGGAAAATCCTCTTGTTGTCTGTTGTCTTTCCCCATCAAGATTTTCCTATGTGTCCCCAAGCTGTTATTTTCCTCTGATGGTAGTGTTTTCCCTACAGAGATCTTAGGGTTACTTATCATATCACGGTCTCTTAGGACAAAAATTTGGTTTTCTATATTTAAGTCTCTCCCATATTGTAGAGACGAAGATGTCAATCTTCATATCTCCGGATTAAAGAAACTTAAATAGGGGCAGCTATAACACCCTAATTTTTACACGAAGATTTATCCGCATTTTTCATCTGCATCTTGCAATACAAACAAGATCACATTGGTTTCTCGGTTTTTCTCGGGTGTAGGTTTATGCTTCACAGGAGATCACCATTGCTTTTATTTTCTTGTATTTGTGTATGTTTACTAACCACTGATTAAAATCCAAAAATATGTTTGTTTTCTTTTGTTAATCCTTTTTAAGGTCAAAAATGCCAAAAATAGTAGTTCCGCAACTCGAATGAATTTCACAGATAAAAGTCGAAGTCGATCCGCAAATAATTCAAATTTATCTGATCAAGGATTTCCCGATTTAATTGATATATTCAAGGAATTTCAAGTTTCATGTGTTTATTTCCATGCCTTCTTCGACTCGCAAAAGAATCGGGCCGAAGCAATCTAGCAATAAAAAATAAACAAAATATTCAAAATTTGACCTGGTTAACCAGTTAACCAATGTGTTAACCGATTAACCAGTGCGAAATTTGAATTTTTTGTTCAAATTCAGCACATCTTAGCCATTGATCTCATTGGAATATTATAGATCCATTTCCCTCTTAATTCTTGGCATCACTTTGATCATTTCTCACCATAAACCCTCACTAATCACCACTCTTTTACATTTCCCTCCAAATTTGAATTTCCAAAGCTAATTTTTGAATTTCATAAGCAAGCTCCATTCCGCCTAGTTCCCATACCTAGACTTTTTAAATAGAGGCATTTTATCATTCAATTCTCAATCTTTTGATAGTCAAATTCACCTTGCAAAAATTTATTGGAAGCTTTTGATAGCCAACAAATCTCTTGCAAAATATCCTTCCAAACCCCAAAATCATCAAAGCTCATTTTTCCCTCTTTTGGAAAGTTACCAAGAATTCACCTTGAATTCTTGATCAATTTTGAGCTAAACCTTCATCATATTCCTTTTTGTTCATCAATTTCAGTAGATCAAGCTTGATATTGGATCAGTTTGAAGAGTGCTCTTAGTAATTCACTTTTTCCATGGTTCTGCCTTCATCATCAATATTCAAGATGTAGATCTTTGGTTACTTTGGTTGTTGATCCTTTGGATCATAAATTATTGTTTGATTGCAGGTATTTCACTGGTTTTTAACTTTAAAATTTGTGCCAATTCATTTCATGATCATATGGTTTTTAGAAGTGTTTTTGAAAGAGGATCATAATGAATTTTGGCTATTTTTCTACTACTGGTTCAGTGTTAATCGGTTAACCAATTTCAGTATAAAATGGTTAACTGGTTAACCAGTGTTGTTTTGCGCCAGAATTTGAAATTTTGTTGTGTTAACCGATTAACCAATTGGTTAACCGATTAACACTGCTCCAGAAGCTATTTTTGGCTTATATTGAACTTGTTGTTGGTTCCCCTTGCTTCTTCTTCTTCCCCATTCTTATTTTTACCTTGGGAGACATTTTTGGGACTGATTTCTCTTTCATTTCAATGGACTTTGGGTGTATATTAGAGTGGTTAATATTCATGAGTCCAAATCTACCTCTAAGTGAATTATTTAACTCACTTTAGGTACTTTGCATTAGTGAGATATTTTCGTACTTGAATCCACCAAGATGAGTGATTTAACTTAAACATAAAATAATACCATAAAAGAAACTCAATTTGGTATTCATCTTTATTTTCATGCAGTATTATGTTCGGATGGCGATTTACTTATCGATTATCTCGCATGCATTAGCACAAATATCATTCACCTTAATTGGTGTTGGTCGGCCTCATTTGTAGGTTAATTACTCCATAAATTACTCGGAGATTACTTAACATAGACTTAATGTGTCCTGAACTCAGAATAAAAATCCAATTAGATACTTGCACTTTCGTGGACCGGACCTCGTGTTGGTCGCGTAATCCCAAAGTGATTGATCTTTTTGTGTTAAGATCCAAGACTTTTGAAGTTTGATGCGTAGTTGCTTTGGGTCTTCCAATCTTCTTTCAAATTTCATTGAATTTGGATCTAATCGCCTTGATTAATCACTATAGTGTAAGATACTAAGCGGAATTGGTTGCCTTTTCGATTTTTGGTACTAAGTACCTTGGTTACTCTTTTGGTTGTGGGTGATTAAGTTCACCATACCACTATTATGTATATTATTATTACTATTACTATACTAACATTTTAATTTCCTTCTCGCACATTTATCTCCTTTATTTTTATGATGCTTTATATTGCTTTATCATCCGTTATCATTTTTATATTCTTGCTATTATATTATTGTGTTGATTTTCCTTTTGTCCACTTGGACACAAAAATATTAATAAATGATTAAACCTCTAAAAAAAACTTGTGATCTTGATCTTGGACTATTGGTTACTATCCTTTGCATCGGAATTGGAGTTTTGGACTTAGATACTAGGACACCTTCCCTTTGCTTTGATCTTCATAGAGTTGGTAGTTTTTCCTCTATTTGGCCATTTGCTAGCTTATAAGGATGGAACTATTGTGCTCATAATTGGAAGCATCATCAAGTTTGGTTAGATCTTTCCTCCTTTATCTCTTTTATTTTTTTAGGATAGCCTCTTCATCTCTTCCCCCCTTCTTAAATTTTCAAAACTCCTACCTCTTTTCAAACACTTCTTTATTTTCAAACTTTAAACCACTTTCATAATCAAATCTTGACTTAGGTCAAGCGATTTTTACCTTTTCTTTTATTTTCTTAAATAAATGCTAAACCATATAAATATAATAAAACATTTTTCAAAAAACCATAAAAAATACAAAACTCATCAAATCTTTTTGTGCCTTTACGCACTTTTCCTTTTAACCATTTTTACAAGTTTAGATATGATTCATTCTTTTTAGAGGAATCATTCGCTAAAGAATGACGACTTATCTTTAAATTTTAAAATTAATCCAACAAATTAACTTTTCACTATTTGTACCACGAACTACGGGGTTTTGATCTTGCATTGCACATTGTGGGTACGTAGGCATGAGGTGGTAAACCTCTCCAAACACAAAAATATTAAAAAAAATTAATTCTTCTCTCATCCCTTCACTCTCTTTTATAAACCTTTTTCAAACCAAAAGCAATAAATTTTTCAAAGGGTTCCCGTTGAGTACCACAGACATTGTGGGTGCGTAAAACCTTCCCATTTTGTAACTTATCTCCTTACCCGATTCTTTGTCTGTTTCTTTGTTTGTTTTTGTTTACTTTGATTTAAGTTAACCAATAGCTTACACTCATTATTTTTACCGCTACATGTACATTCTAAAAATTATCTCTAAGTTGTTAGCCAATCGGTTGAGTTGTGTAATTGATAAGCTAATACCGACGTCTCAAATGGTGTTTATCCCGGGAAGACAATTACTCGATGGCATCCTTGTGGCTAATGAAATATTGGATTTAGCTAAGAGAAATACACCTTCTTGTTTGTTGTTTAAGGTTGATTTTTCTCAAGCCTATGACTGCGTAGATTGGGAGTTCCTTGTTAATATTCTTATAGTTATGGGATTTGGACCCAATTGGATTAAAGGGGTTTTTTCACTAGTTATGTGTCGATGTTGATCAATGGTAGCCCGTCGAAATATTTCAAAGCTACGAGGGGTTTGAAGCAAGGGGATCCATTATCTCTCCACCTTTTTGTGATTGTTGTTGAAGGGCTTAATGAGATGGTTAGAAGAGCTTTTATTTTATACATTTTGTTAGATTTCAAGATTAATGATCTTGAGGCGTATAATGTGTTATAGTTTGCTAATGATACGCTTCTTGTATGTGATGGTAATTTCTCTAATATTTGGGATATCAAAGTGATTCTCTATGGTTTGAAATGGTTTCAGGATTGAGGGTTAGTTTTGCAAAGAGTTTCTTAATTGGATCGGTCTTAGTTTGGATTTCATGAAGGTTGGTGAGTCATTCTTTTATTGTAAGTCTGGTACCATTCCATTCAAATTTCTTGGTATTTGTATCGGAGGAAACCACAGGAGGTTAGCCTTTTGGAAATCGATTATGTGTTGCATTAATAATAGGCTTTCCTCTTGGATTGGGAGGAATCTTTCCATCGGAGGGAGGATTACCCTTTTAAATTTTGTGTTAGTTAACCTCCATATCCATCATTTGGCTTTCTTTAAGGCTCCACGTAGAATTATTAAATATATTATTTGTCTCCAACGTCGTTTCTTATGGACCGATTCGGCGTGCAAGCAAGGCATCTCGTGGGTAAGTTAGGAGAGGCTTTGTAAGCCAAAGGATTATGGTGGCCTTAGCCTTAAACATTTTGTTTTATTTAACTAGGCATTAATCTCAAAGTGGAGATGGAAGTTTCTTAAATCTGGTGGTGATTATGGAGATCTATTTTTGGTTCGGATATGGGAATGTGGCAGCTAGGATTTTCAATAATTTGGCTTGTGGAAATTTTAAAGGGGAGTCTATTTGGTTTAGGGATTTGATCTATGTTTCTTGTCCTTTGGTGGTAGGTGTTTCACTAAGAATACCTCTTTTACTTTAGGGAGAGGGAACTATGTCTTATTTTGGCATGTTGTTTGTTGTGGCTTTATAGCTTTTCGATTTCTTTTCCCTTACCTGTTCCTGGCTGCATCCTTTAAGGATTGGACAGTGAATATGTTGGATGTTTAGAGAGATGTTAATTGGAGTTGGATGATTGACATATCGAGGTTCGTTTGGTACCAAGATTTGGATACAGACCTACAATTGTTGATAGATTTATTGGCTGAGGTGCAGCCCAGACCTGTTGCCAAAGATTCTTAGGAGTGGAAGCTGGAGGATAGTAAGGTTTTTTGGTTAAGTCGTTATGTGATGTGGTTGTCAATGATTCGAATGGTGTTTTGATGGAGGATTCGGAGAAGAATTTTTTGAAAATTCTTTGGAATTTGATGCAGTGTTTTCGCAAGTATACAAATCGCGTCAGAGTAATATAAAAGAATATCGATCTCACAGAGACTAAGTGTCAATCTATCTATTTCAATTGTTACGATGTTTATCTAAGGCAAGTCAAAACGGGGGTTTTAAGAGTGCACAATGAAAGTAATGTACGAAGATATAAATTCAATTTAAAAACCCAAGCTCAAATGTAATTCACACAGTCGGATAATATTTCAAATGCGCGTAAATAGAACTCTACTTATTGGGTAATATTCTTTATTAATGAAAAGAACTAATTTAACGGGAACAGTCTCTTTCGCGTATTCAGAACCGAGTTTATCCCTTAATCAAACCCTTTTATTGTCACTTATAAAAAGGCGTGCATTGTATTAAAGTAATAAACCTATTTTTAAGAAATTTAGTTTCTTGACTCAGTTGGAAATTATTTTGACTTGGAACTTTTAAATAATACACATTTGTGCGAACCAGACTTTTAAACCCATAAACGCGTCCGAAAATAGATTTAAAATCGTTTTTATAAAATATTAAAAAATCCTACTGAACTGGACAAAGCGCTTTCACTTCCTTTGAACAGTTAAAACTAACCACGTTTAACCAAAGGTTGGACGGTTTTCGATCTTACCCAACGAAAATAAAGTGCAGAAAACTTGTGTTAAAAACCAAAATAGCCCCTAAGAATTTCTATAAACACATTGTATGAAATATTACTTTGACTATGATCCTTACATTCTAACCTTTTAAAATTTAGCCAGACATGGAAATGTAAAAAGACATGTAAAAATAGATCATGTAAGTAAATTCTTAAGGTAAAAAGATTTGCAAGATAAGTAAATAAAGTAGGTAAGTAAGTGTGAGACAAGGAAATAAAGTAAATTAAAGCGAGTGAGATAAAATAAAAAAAGTAAAAGCGAGTGTGATGAAATAAATAAAGTAAAAGCTAGTGTGTTGTAAATAGAAACCTGCTCGAAATTGGAGGTTTTAAATCAGGTTCAACTGGAAATAAATGCGACTGGAAATGAAAATGGTGGTAGGGTTAACTTCTTCCAGAGTGCTCCAAACTCGATTACAGACTCTATCAATGGTGTGATAACTCTTCGATGTGAAGGGATTATAACTTACAAGACTATAGTATATATGGCTTAAGTTTGCAACTAAGCCTGGATGAAAAAAATGAACAAAGAACTAATTTATTTATATCCAAACAAAATAACATGGAAAGACAAGATTGCCCTCAAACTCCTTTTGGGCGGGATGTTGAGAAACAAAGGTGGCTCCTGCCACCTTCTTATGGCGCTTGCCATGTGAACAAGAGGAGAAAGATGAGGGAAAAGTAGCAATTAACATCAGTTTGAACCTATCCATGTCATGGCTTACACTGTGGCGGCCGTCATGCTGGATGCCATGTGTACAATTCGCTCAAAAACTGGTTTTCTTGCTCGTTTTCCTTCATTTCTTGACGAGGAGCTCTGGATAAACAAAACACCTAAAAACAAAACAAAAGGCAAGCATAACACAAGAAAACAGTATTAAATTCCTAATAAATATGTGCAATCTGAATCAAATATGTAGTGTGATTAAGTGTTATCAAATTCTCCCACACTAAAACCTTTGCTTATTCTCAAGTAAAACACTTTATAGCTCATGAAAGAAAAACGGTATCAGCGAACAATCTGGGCTAAAAGGGCTTCTAAGTTTAAACTAGGATGAAGTGATAAGTACTAACTGAGTGAACCAAGGGTATCGTGATAACACTTTTCTGCAGATACATACACAAACTTTGTTCCTATACAAACCGATCCATGGCCTACCTTTTCATCTCTTTTGGGTCCTCTTCATTCCAGTGCAATCACATTAAGCTCGTTATCGCACATACTCATATTAGAGTGACCGGTTAGTGATTCTGATCTCAAGCATGGGGCTCTGGTACACAAACTAGTGTAACCCCTTTTATTGATCCAATTGTTGTCATGGGGGATCGGATTGTAACCCGCCCAACCAAGTCTAGCACCAGATACCTCTAAACCAACCAACAATGGGCAAATTTTTTCTTTTTTTTCTTTTTTTATTTTTTTTGCAATTTTTTATAACTTTTTGGGTTACATGACCTTGTGAGGGTCACCTATCCTTGAGTTGCATTTTTATAAATTATAACAGCACATCAGAATTCACTTATATTCATTGGTCCCCTACGTAGATCATGCTAAGGTCGGAGCTGACTGCTAGGGTAAACTACTTAAGAACTTATTTTGAAATGATAATTAAGGCCACGAGATCGATACCTAAAATCATGAAACTTATGGTGTTAAAACGATACCGATGTTTCAAAATTTTCATAAGGCACCCATATCCTAACTCAAAAATGTCTCATAGCCCAAATTTTCAAAACAATATCGTTTTTCTTTTGTCAAAAATTTTGGTAAGGCTAAAGTAATGGGGAAATAAAGATACACCACATAGATGATTCGTGAAGCATATGCATTTTCTAAAAACAAACTAATAAAACAAGGTAAACAAACTAGAAAAATAAAATCATAAAACAAGGTAAGCAAACTAGAAAGCAAATAAAATCTCATCGCACACTTAAATCGAATATTATCCCCAATGTTTCGAAATAAGATACGGAAATAGTAACCTGGATAACCTATGGTAGGCTACTGGTACTCTCGCCACCGTATGGTGAGTGTCTGGGATGATAAAAAATAAACATTATAAAAGGCCAGTCTAAGCAAATAAACAGATTAAAATAAAAACAAATGTAGGAAATGAAAAGTAATAAAAAAATAAAAATAAAAATAAAAATCGTGGGTTGCCTCCTATGTAGCGCTTGTTTAATGTTGTTAACTTGACAAGTAGAAATTATATATCTAAAGTAGGCATTGGTAGATCAATTAGAGTGTGGTTGGAGTAGTCGATGGGAATGTTGCCTCCTTCGTAGTGTTTTAACCTCTGCCCATTTACAATGAAATTGTTTTTTTCTACGATCTGTTTAATCTCCCTATTAGATAATTCTACTTGGCCACTAGTCTGCAGATGGTAGGTGTGTTACTAATATATGCTTAACTCCATATTTTCTTAAAAGTTTGTAAAATAATTCTTGATATGAAGTGTGATCCACCATCTCTTATAACAAGACGGGGTACTCCGAATCTAGGGAATATATAATACTTAAATAACTTAATCACTACCTGTGTGTCGTTTGTGGGTGAGGCTATAACTTCAATCCATTTAGACGTGTGGTCAACAAATACTAAGATATATATATATATATATATATATATATATATATATATATATATATATATCCTAAAAAGGATGGAAATGGTCCCATATAATCAATACCCCAAACATCGAAAAATTCTACTTCTTGAATATTCCTTAAAGGGATTTCGTCATGTCTTGATATGTTCCCAGTGCACTGGCACCGGTCACATTTCACTATGTAAGCATGAACATCACGCCATATTGTGGTCCAGAAAAGGTTTGCTTGAAGAATTTTAGTGTGTGTTTTAGATGTGTTTGCATGTCCCTCGTAGGGTGCAGGGTGATTGTACCTATTTTGAAAAGAAGTGGCTCGTCCCAATAAAAAATTATAACATCATTAAAGAATTTCTTTTTTTGTTGATAATTAAGGTCAGGAGGTATGATATCAGCGACTAGATAATTAACGAAATCAGTATACCAAGGTACATTACTTACTGCTAAAGATTTCTTAGAGTTCTTATGAGGATCCAAGTTATTTTCTTCAATGGTATCTATCTTAGATTTCAATATTTCATAGGCGAAATCATCATTTATTGGTACTAAATCTAGTTTCAAGTATTCAAGCCTAGAGAAGTGATCGACAACTACATTTTTTGTTCCTTTCTTGTCTCGAATATCTAGATCAAACTCTTGTAGTAAAAGTATCCATCGAAGTAGTCTAGGTTTAGAATCTTTTTTGCTTAATAGGTAACAAATATCAGTGTGGTCTGTGTAAACTATAATTTTAGCCCCTACCAGATAAGATCGAAATTAGTCTATAGCAAAAACTACATCTAGGAGTTCTTTTTCAGTTGTTGCATATTTAAGTTTAGAAACATCTAGGGTTCTACTGGGATAATAAATCACATGTAATTTCTTATCCTTTCTTTGAGCTAGAATAGCTCTTACAGCATAATCGCTAGCATCAAACATGATTTCGAAAGGTTCGGTCCAATCTAGGGGTTGCATAATAGGTGCCGAAATTAATGCTTATTTCAAAAGGTTAAATGTTTCATTACATTTTTCATTGAAAACAAATTCAACATCCTTCATTAGAAGGCCAATTAAAGGTTTGGTTATTTTAGATAAATACTTGATAAAACGCTGGTAGAAACCAATATGTCCAAGAAAAATCCGGACTTCTCTAATGGTATTAGGTGGTTTTATGTTTTTATTACTTCTATTTTGGCTCTATCGACTTCAATACCTTTTTCAGAGACTGTGTGTCCTAAAATTATACCTTTGGTAACCATAAAGTGACATTTCTCCCGGTTTTATACTAGGTTTACTTCCACGCATATTTTCAGGATTTTCTCAAGGTTAGCGAGATTGTTTTTAAAATCAAATCTGCATACCGAGAAATAGTCCATGAATACTTCCATAATTCCATAAAGATAATGAATGAAGATTGACATCATGCAACCCTGAAAAGAAGCTGGAGCATTACAGAGTTTGAATGGCATTCGTCTGTAGGCAAAGGTTTCATAAGGGCATGTAAAGGTCGTTTTCTCTTGATCTTCTGGGTGAATCGGAATTTGGAAAAATCCTGAATATCCATCTAGATAACAAAAGTAATATTGTCTAGCTAGACGTTCCAACATTTGGTCTATAAAGGGTAAATGGATGTGATCCTTCCTAGTGTTTTTGTTTAATTTTTTGTAATCTATACACATACGCCACCCTCTTTCTATCGGTTTTGATATGTGTTCTCCTTTCTCGTTTTGCACGACTGTGATGCCTCTCTTTTTAGGTACTACATGCACATGGATCACCCACTTACTATCTGAGATTTGATAAATTATACCTACCTCTAGCCACTTAAGGACTTCCTTCTTAACAACATCACTCATTATAGGGTTTATCCTTCTTTGATGTTCTCGGGATGGTTTTGAATCTTCCTCAATTAAACTCCAGTGCATACATATGGATAGACTTATACCTTTTAGATCAGAGATATTATATCCTAAGGCTAAGGGATATTTTCGCAAAACATTTTAGAGCTGGTTTGTTTCTTTTTAGCTTAGGGTGGCACTTACTATAATTGAACGACCCATTCCCTCATCTAGAAACTCATATCTTAGATTCTTGGGTAATTATTTGAGTTCTAAAGTTGGTTTCTTGAGGAATGGTATAGGATTTAGGGTAAGGGATAAACATTCGTAAAGTTTATCATCAATGTAGGGATCCCTAAATTCATCATCTTCCATTATGAGGGTTGAAGGTAGCTTGATTATTTCTATGGGTTCTTCTCGACCTAGTTCCTTAATGAATTCATCAATGATGTCTATGGCATAACAAGCATCTCCTATCACTGGTGCCATAAGGAATTTCAAAAGAATAAATTCTATCTTTTCATCACCTACTTCAAAAGTCAATTTTTCTCTCTTGACATCTATTATGGCTCATGCGGTTGATAAGAATGGCTTTCCTAGGAGGATTGGGATGTCATTATCTTATTTAATGTCCATAACAACAAAGTCAGTAGGGATAAACAACTTACCGATCTTGACTGGGACGTCTTCTAATATGCCTACTGGATATTTGACAAACCTTTCGACTAATTAAAGAGACATCTTAGTAGGTTGCAGTTCTCCTAGTTTTAACCTTTCACATTGACCAGCAAGTAAAGCCTTAGTCTAGACGGTGTAACAATTGGGTACGAAATTTGTTGTAATTGGTCCCCGGTAACGGTGCAAAAAACTTGATGCGGTGTTTTCTCAAGTATACGAATCGCGTCAGAGTAATACAAAATATTATCGATCCCACAAAGACAAAAGGTCAATCTATCGATTTAGATTATTACGATGCTTATCTAAGGAAAATCAAAACGGGGGTTTTAAGAGTGAACAATGAAAGTAAAGCATGAAGATATAAATTCAATTTAAAACAATAGGCTCAAATGTAATTCACATAGTCGAATAATATTTCAAATGACTGTAAAAGTAATAAACCTATTTTTATCCCTTAATCAACCCCTCTTATTGTCACTTATAAAAAGGCACGCATTGTGTTAAAGTAATAAACCTATTTTTAAGAAATTTAGGTTCTTGACTCAGTTGGAAATTATTTTTGACTTAAAACTTTTAACTAATAGAGGTTCGTGCGAACTGGACTTTTAAACCCATAAGAGCGTCTGAAAATAGTTTTATAATTTTTTTTCTAAAGTATTAAAAACTCCTACTTAACTAGACAAAGCATTTTCGCTTCCTTTGAACATTTAAAACTAACCAAGTTTACCCAAAGGTTGGACGGCTTTTGATCTTATCCAACATAAATAAAGTGCATAAAACTTGTGTTAAAAACCAAAATAACCCCTAAGCATTTCTATAACACATTGTATGAAATATTACTTTGACTATGATCCTTACATTTTAACCTTTTAAAATTTATCCAGACATGGAAATGTAAATAGACATGTAAAAATAGATCATGTTAAAAGTAAATTCTTAAGGTAAAAAGGTTTGAAAGATAAGTAAATGGTGCAAGTAAATAACGCAGGTAAATAAGTGTGAGACAAGGAAATAAAGTAAATTAAAGCGAGTGCGGTAAAATAAATAAAGTAAAAGTGAGTTCGATGAAATAAATAAAGTAAAAGTGAGTGCGATGTAAAGGGATTACCAAACTCGATTACAGACTCTATCAATGGTGTGATAACTCTTCAATGTGAAAGGATTATCACTTACAAGACTGGACAGTATATGGCTTAAGTTTGCAACTAAGCTTGGATGAAGAAAAATGAACTAAGAGCTAATCTATTTATAGCCAAAGAAAATACCATGGAAAGACAAGATTGCCTTCTAACTCCTTTTGGATGGGATGTTGAGAAACAAAGGTGGCGCCCGCCATGTGAACAATAGGAGAAAGATGAGGGGAACAAGGTAGTCGACAACTGTTTAAACCCATTCATGTCATGGCTTACCCTGTGGTGGCCGCCATGTTGGATGACATGTGTACAATTCGCTCAAAAACTGGTTTTCTTGCTCGTTTTCCTTCATTTCTTCACGAGGAGCTCTGGATAAACAAAATACCTGAAAACAAAACAAAAGGCAAGCATAACACAAGAAAACAACAACAAAGTCCTAATAAACATGTGCAATCCGAATCAAATATGTAGTGTGATTCAGTGTTATCAGAATACGAATATGTCGCTTAAGGTTAAAATCTTCGTGTGGAGGATGATTCATGATAGGCTCCCGACTTTGTTAAATCTTGCTAATAGAGGAATTGATACATATATTCATGACAAGGTGTGTGTCTTTTGTTTTTTGGGGAAAATGAGGATATTTTTCATTTTCTTTTCTCTTATTTTAAGGTTAAGTTGGTGAGGGACAAAGTTTCGGCTTGGGTTGATTTACTTTGGATTAATGCCCAAAATTGTTGTGATCATACCTTGTCTTGGTTTTTGTCTTTAAAAGATAGTTTTAAAGTTGATTCGGCTTCTTCGATTTGGTTTATTTCGTGTTGGTTTATTTGGAGTTCGAGGAACAATATTACTTTTTATGGGGAAATTTGTGATGTGAATGCGATTTTCTTCGGATTGTTCATTTATCTCTGAGGTGGTTGACTTTTGGTCCAAAAAGTAGTAGGTTGTGCAGTCTCTATGAGTGGACTAAGTTTTCTTAGGACTTTTTGTAGTTTGGTCCTAGGTGTTTTTCTTTTTTTGGTTTTTCTTGTATTGGGTTGTAAAATATCTTTTTTCTCTCTTTTTATAATATTTCATCGCTTACAAAAAAAAAACCTTTTTCACTTAACATGACAGTTTTAAAAAGTTGTCTACCTATGAATATTTGTCAATTTTAATCAAAAATTAATTTTATATATATATATATATATATATATATATATATATATATAAATACTAACACACACCTAAAATTGGTGTGTGTTAATATACATACATATATATATATATATATATATATATATATATATATATATATATATATATATAATCATTTTAATAAATTCATTAAAAATTTATTGTATTTTGACTATATATATTGTGAATTAGAATGACAAAGAAGAAAGTTAGTAAGAAGAAAATAGGAAAAGAAGAGAAAGATGAAGAGAAGAGCTCTTGGTGGAAGAAGAGGAATTCATCAACAACATTTATCTTTGTCATCAATCTTCTTCATCAAGGTGAGTTCCATAATTAGTATAGCATTTGGGGGAAGAAATTTATGAATTTTGGGGAATTATGTATTGTGTGATAATATGTAATACATGATGATTTTGTGTTCTACATGATGAAGTTGATGATTTGCATGCCTATATATGTTAAGCCATGCTAATTTGGGTTGTTTGGTGCAATATGACCATACGCGTTGAAGGAATTTGGCCATTTTCACCTTCCAAACGTGTTGTTTGAGAATTCTGATTTTTTTTCTGTCTCGCTGTGCATGCTTGGGGAAAGCTAGCTCGTTTTCAGTTCGTCGTGCGACCATGATAACAGGCAGAAAAATAGTTTTTCCCGTAATTTGAGAACCGTAACTCGGGATGAGGCACAGTTGGAAGCATTGGAAAGCTAATTCAATGCTCTATGTGATATTGAAGTAGAAACATGGATATATATGTCATTTAAAAATAGGATAGAAATGAAATTGAAATGAATGTGAGTATTATGGTTCTCGTTTCCACCATAACTCAAGAATCGAGAATCTGATAGATATGAGACTTGAAGCATTGGAAAGATAATCCAATCACTACAAGAAAACCTAGTTTTTACCACTTGTTTTAACCTAAATGAAAATCACGTCACTAAAAATTGTATTAGTGACGTGAAAAACAAGACACAAACATAAAATAATAATATCAAATTAAAACGCAGAATCATTTATGGAGGGAAATTTAAAATTTAAAAAAAAATACTTAGTGACGTATAAAATAAGTCGTTAAGAATATTTCAAAAAATAAAACCCTTTGGGGGGTATATTGGAGGATAAATTTTCATAATATGACCATTGTAGATTCCCATGTGGTTTAAAAGTCAGAAATTTCACACTGGGATCCCACGTCGCAAATATTATATCCAAGGACGTGTTCCCACATGTATACCAGGTCGGTACTTACACATGGGGTACCCATGTCGGAACCTTTATTCATAATAAACAAAAATATGTTCCCATGGGGAAACCAGGTCGGAACATTGAGACTCATTTTCCATGACGGAACATTATCCTAGAAACACGCGAAACATAAAGTCTGACCTTTGTAGTAATTTGTAGGCATGCATATAATAATGTTACTATTATGACACATGGGAAACTTCCCACTTGAGAATCACGTGGGAATATCTTTTATATATTCCCAACATATTTTCTTAATACACATCGTATATCTCTCTCTTCTCACCCGATATTCAATTTTTCAGCTTCAATTTTTCATTAATTTCTTCAATGTCTTTCCCTATTTCTTATTACTTCACCCTTTCCTTCCCTTTCCTTATTACTTAACCCTTTCCTTATTACTTTTTCTTTGATTTCTTCATTCTCAACATTTAGCTTCTCATGATTTCTCCTTTCCATTTTTATTTCGGTTGATTTTGTTTTCTCCACAAATCAGTAAGTATTTAATGTTATAATATATTTATGTATTTTATTTTATTATTTCATAACAATAATATTTTTTTTGTTTAATTTTTTTCAAGATAAAAAATTATCCATTTGAGTGGTTTTTCAAGCAAAGGTTTCATTTTTCTTCAAGAGGTATGTTACAAAATTTATTTATTCAGATTTTTGTTTTAAAATTAGTTGTTGTTGGTTGATGTAGTTTAAAATTTATGTATATAATTAAATTTTGTTAGGTTAAAAAATAATTTTATTAGGTTAAAAACAAATTATATGTTATTTGATTTTAAAATAGAATTTACTATATACATTTTATTTTGAAAATTTATTATATTTAAATATATATATTTTTTAAATACAGATTTAATTTTAAAGTATTATATTATGTTATATATTTTTAAATATAAATTTTATAAAAAAAACATATTTTATAATATATTATATAGTATAAACAGAATATATTATATAATATATTATATTAATAAAAACATAATTTATAATATATTAAAAACATAATTTATATTAGTTTTTTAAATTTTTATTATTTATTAATTTGTTTTTTAATTTATTTTTAAAAAAATTTGAAAATTGTGACTTGAAAACCAAGTCACTAATTAGTGGCTTGATTCTCACATGGAAAACTTTAAGACAAGACACATTATGTCACGTATTAATTATGGTGAAAAAAGGTATTTTTCCCATGTCTTTTCCAAGTCATTAATTAATGACTTGGTTTTCACGTGGGAAATTTGCAGATTGATATTCACTGTTGTGCTATATTGGGTCTCTGAATGTGTGCAGAAAGGTATTTTTCTCATGGGTTTTCCAAGTCACTAATTAGTGACTTGGTTTTCACGTGGGAACATTTCCAAATATTTTTGTGAGTTGCGACGTGGTTTGAAGGTCAGTACTTAGTGACCTTTTTTTCACGTGGGAAAAGTTCCCACAGTTCCCCTTCCGACGTGTTCTGCCCATGTCGGAAATAATGAATAGTGACGTGATTTTATAGTTAGTGACTTGATAATCACGTGGAAAAATGGAAGATTTCTTGTAGTGAATGGGCTATTATATGGTGAGGATAGACCATGAATCCACCTAGGATGCTTGGTAGAAGTTAGTAAGAATCCATATTTCCATAATGTTATATGTCAAATACTTGTTTTGATTATGTTATATGTGAAATACTTGTCTTGATTATTGTGACATACTAATGTGTATGTTATATGTTGATTGGATGTTTGATTGTGAAATAACATGGTTAAAATACTACAAAGATGAGTGAGGAAACCTAGGATATACCTAGGTAAATGAATTAGAAAGATAATTAGGTTATAGAACTTGACTTAGATGGCGATGTTTGGATGCAAGGGTGCCTTGGTGTGTGTCGTGGACAAGTAATCACAAGAACCATAGTGTAGTTACAAATTAATATGCTTTGTATGGAACATGTGGAATAATATGTGATGGGTGAACATGAGCACCTTGTGTGACATGGAATGATTTTAATGTGTCAAAAACTTGGCATGAATGAAAGCTTAAGTGGTTCTCTATGAAAAAGCAAGAATTGGCAAATTTGGAAAAATGAACTGAATGAGCCGACTCAAATTCATCAATGAGCCGACTCATTCAGTGTTAATTTGGTGCCAAATGCACGGGTCCAAACAGGCTGCCTGATGCATCAATTTTGGTCGACTCATGGGTATGGATGAGCCGACTCAAAACCCTTCATGAGTCGACTCATCAAGAAGTATTTTCTTCTCATTTTCCATGGGTCTCAACAAGTTTCCTCTCTGTTTATTTTGGTCGGCTCATCTGTTATTTTGAGCCGGCTCATTTAATGATTTGAGTCGGCTCATTACCGTGCTGACTCATTTTTTTCATTTAATTTTTCCCTCTCTTATGTTACTTTCTCTAACCAATATAAATAGTTGTTTATTTCATTTGAGAAGGATAACAAGGAAAGTGAAAGATATACACATAGCTCTCTTCATCTTCTTCATTCTTGCATCAATCAACAATCATACACAACAATCTTTGTTTGATTTCGGTGCTTGTTTTGAAAATAACGTTCAATCGTAAATTAGAGTTTCAGATTGGGTTTAGAGTGTGTGGGTTTTCCTTGGAAAAATCTAAAGGGTTTTCTCCTCCAAGATCATTGAAGATTTGGGGGTTTTGCACACATCGATCGTTCGTAGATTCAGCCGAGTGAGGTAGATTGAAGATCAAGTGGATCGTTCTCTCATATCATGGTAGAAGGAGGATTGCTAAGGTCTTTGTGGGTTCACAAGTGTTGGAGAAACTCAGTCGTGCTCAAATTTTGGAGAATCGTGAATTCTTGTAAGAAGGGAGCAATTAATCGGAGGCTTTCTCGACACGCGTGGAAGACTTGATTCTACTTTGGATCAAGGGACAAGAAGAAGATTTGACAGCATATTCAATGTGGTTTAGTTTGTTGGTTCATTTATTTATCTTCTTGTAAAACAATTGCGATTTAATAAAATTGCCCAATTCAATTTCGAATTGGGGGCAGAGTACTTTGAGCGAGGACGACAAAGGAATTGCCTAAACAAATTCCTTGTGTTCTTTTCATTTCTCGCATTTTACTTTTATTCATATTGATATTCTGTGCTTGAAAATTCTGGTGTATCAAATTAGTGCATTCAAAGTGTTTGATAAATTGTTACACTCAAAAGTGATAACTAGAGTGGGTAAAATTATGCACTATTTGATACAACAAAATTGTCCTTGGTGTGTGCACTCCAAGTGTTTGGTAAAAAGCTTAACCACACAAAATCAATTTGATTGTGCTTAATTTCTTCTCCATATCATTGTTAAGAATAGTTTTATCAAGTGCTGAATTATCAAGTGAATCATTATTTGTGCAATATTAATTCTTCTAGTCATCATTTCATTCCAATTGAGTTTTACGCATATCCGATCTCCGGTGACTTCTAATTTGAACTAGATGATTTTCCGGGAAACTTCCGTAAAACTTTTTCAACTTAATTTTGAAAAGTAATTTTTAAAAAGGGATCTATTCAACCCCCCCTTCTAGATCCACGCTATCGTCTAACAAGTGGTATCAAGAGCATCGGTTCATATAGTGTTTCACATACAACTTATTGGAAAATGGACAACGATCCAACGGGGGCGTATAATAGAGCTCCAGTTTTTACCGGAGAAAACTATAGTCACTAGAAAGATTGTATGCGCGTCCATATCACCTCTGTTGATAGAAAAATTTGGAAAGTTATTCAAGAAGGCCCTTTTCAAATAACCATGGCCGGACCGAATAATATCCAAATTGAAAAACCGGAAGCACAATGGGATGATAATAACGAAAAGAAATATAGCTACGATTGAAAAGCTCGAAACATACTCATAGCTTCCTTGGGAGCGGATGAATACTTTCGAGTTTCTCATCACACATCGGCAAAAGCTACGGGGTAAGCCTTACAAGTTGCCCATGAAGGAACCAATGATGTTAAGCTTGCTCGAATTAATACTCTACAACAAGAGTTCGATCGATTTCACATGAGCCAAGGGGAAACCGTTGGTGAAATGGGAAAAAGATTTTCTCACTTGACAAATCGATTAAATGATCTTGGTAAAACTACTCCTAATGATGTAGCAACTAACAAGATTTTAAGATGTCTTACTAGGGAATGGTTGCCAAAAGTTACGGAAATCAAAGAAGCCAATGATGTAAGAACTTTGGATCTAATTACACTTATTGAAAAACTACAAGAGCATGAAGACAAAGAAAAGAAAGAAAAGATCGAGAAAACTAAAGATCATGAGAAAAATAAGAAGTCTATTGCATTAAAAGCTTCTTCCTCAAAATCCTCCACCAATAAAGATAGTGGGAGTGATTCAAGTGATGATGAAGACGAATCAAACGAAGATATGGGCTTATTCGTAAGAAGATACAATCGGTATCTCAAAAAGAATGAGATTTCCCATTCGGACAAGCGTCTCTTAAACTATCGAAGAAAATCTAATCCTTCCAAGCAAGAGTTTGTTAAAAGTACTAAAGGCAAGGGATCTTGTTACAACTGTGGAAAGCCGGGACATTACAAACCGGATTGCCCTATGTTAAAGAAATACAAGGCAAAAGACAAATATCAAAGAAAAGGTAACAAGGCTAGAAGAGCATTTATGGCTTGGGAAAGCGATAGTGAGTCGTCTAGCAAAGATACCTTAAGCGATGAGGAAGAGAGAGTAAATTTATGCCTCATGGTGTCACTCCCACCAAATGACACAGGGCCAAGAGGGGTACAGACGCGAACGGACAGCGAAAGAGAAAGAGAACACACAAGGGTGAACTCAGAAGAAAAGAGTCGCCAGCTAGGCATTTTTATCCCGAAGGAAAGGTAATGCTGCATAAACCTAAGAAGAGATGGATAAGACGGTTGTGAACCAGAGAAACTGAGAAAGGGGGTTGGTTACAACCTGGGAAGGTATTAGCACCCAGATTGTCCGTCGTACTCGACGAGATCCACGCTTGAAATATTTGTGTTTAAAAGGGGTAGTGTCAGTGCAATCTGTGTATCAAAGTTGGAAAAGAATGCAAGTGTCAGTGTAAAAGAAATGTGAAGTGTATAAGAGAAGTGTCAGTGTAAGGACAAGAGTGAAATGCTCAAGATAAAGAGGCTCAAAGAATAATGCTAGAAGGAGGGGGAATATACAGAGACTTTTGTTCGATAACTTGTTAAGTTATGCCTACGTATCCTCTCGTGCAATGAGGAAGTCAGAACACCGTAGTTCGACTCAAAGAGACTGAAAGATAAATTGACTTGTGAACTGCTTACTTGTCTATGCTCAAGTGTATGACCTGTCTGGCTCAGGTGCAAACTGTCTCGCATTAGACGGAAGAAGCTAATTCTCGTTTGTGAGTGAATGAGGTGAGAAAAGAATCCCGGAGGAGACGATTATTGTTTGTTTTTTGTGTTTTCAGTCTTTTATTTTTTTTGGTGTTTGTCATAAGTTTATGAGCTTAAGCCTAAACCAAGGGGTTAGTAAACTCATCACATCTTCCCTATGATTAGGGGTAATGAGGAAACCTTAAGTGTGAAGTAAACACCTCTCACTTAATCACCATGATGTAGGATTAAGATCATTAACCTACTTGTAATTATTTAGATGTTTTTGATGTTTTTGTTTAGCATTAAGTAATGAGTTTAAGCCATAATCAAGGATTTAATGGACCCATTACACCATCCTAATAGAAGGATAATAGATGAGAACATTTTAGCTGAGGAAGGCTCCTCAATCTTAATCCATGATTAGGGATTAACCTCATGACAAAACAAAGCCTTTATTAAAGTGGATTTTAGTTAATGGTAAGATTAAAAAGTGATTTTTGTGGTTTGTAAGACAACTTGAGGAGGACTTGTCCATTAACACTAGGGTTAGTCCTTCTTAACCAATTAAGGAAAAATTAGAACCCTAATGCAAGGCCCAAGTTACAAGCTTGATGTATTAGTGATTGTTAAGTGGATTGATTAAAGGATTTAAACACATTAAGGGTTTAACACTTAGGATTAAAGTTATACACTCCATCCTAATAGAAGGATGCAGGCATAAGCTTAATCACAAAGCCTTAAAACCTTGAAGGTTTAGTTCTTGATTATGAGGTGAGAAAAGAAGACACAAAGATGACACAAAGGTAAAACTAATGGGGGACTAATCAAACCCTAATTGTTATCATGCTTGGGTATTCCTAGGGTTATGAGGCTTGCAAAAGATCTTCAAGAGAAAAGCCACCAAGAAGGAAGCAGATGAAAGGGGGAGGAAGCAGGAGAAGCAAGTCAACTTACTTCACTGAAGAAGATAAGTTGCTTGAAGAAAGAAAGAGGGGAGGGAGCATGAATGAGCAAGCTCATTCTAATATACAAGTAAAATGCAGAAATGAATGCATAAGAGAGATGAGAAGAGATTGTGAGAAGTGAAGGCAAATTCACTTCTCAGACACTTACCACCTGAAAAGTTAGCAAAAGAAATGAAGTGAAGTGAACATGAAATGAATGCAATGATGCAAACCAAAACCAGAAGCATAAACAAGATGCTAATAATGCTAAGAGATGATGCAAACACGTGTCAAGAGTTGTAGATGATCATACAAGGATGTGGATGCAAATGAAGCATGCTTTGAACCATGAAAGTTCATGAAAGTTTATGAAATGATATGGATGCATAACATGGAAAATGAATGATGCAATGATCAAACATGATTCTAACATGTCCTAAGATTTCTTAGAAGTCATGTGGATGCACAAAATGTTATGGCAAGTTCAAGAATGCAAACATATGGAAGATGGATACAAATGAAGGCAAAAATTAGGGTTCATACATAACATGCAATACAAAAATTCAAAACCAGAGGCAAATGACATGATAAAAAATTTAAAATGGGATCAAAGGAACCCTAACCCTACACAAGTGCACTGCCCAAAGGAGGGGACCTAACTCTTAACCTAATGGGAGTTATGATTTTCTTAAGTTGGCTAGGGTTTTAAGGCACTTCAAAAGGAAAAATGCACATCAAATTGAAAATGAAATATAAATTCAAACCAATTTTACCTAGAAACTACATGATATGAAGAATGTAATGCAAGAAGAACCATCATCAAACTCTTCATGGTTAGGCAGAATGAATTATTCTAAGTTAGAACAAAAATATTGCCTTTTAAGAACTTTAATTCCAAAGAAAAATGTCAAAATAGGTCAAGAACCAAAAAGAAATTTGTTTGAAGAGTTTGATAATGTTTCTAAATGTATTAAAATGCAATGTGAATTTTTTTGTAATTTTTAAATACCTAAATGCATTTTTAATTAATTAATTTCTATTAACTAATTAAAAGTAAACATTTAAATGATTTAAAAATAATTTTTAATGAAAAAAATAAAAATAAAAATATTTTTGGGTTCTGAAAATTAATAAAAGATTTGATAAAAAATTTCAGAATTTTTTGATGTATTTTACTATTTTTAAAAATTCGTTGAAATTAAATAGAAATAAAATGAAATAAAACAAATAAAATGGAAAAGTATGAGGATCCTGAGGTTGAGATTCAAAGTTAGAGGGCGGGAGTTGACTGGCGCGCGTTTCAGTGGCTGGGATTGATTCTGATTAAATTCAAATTAAACCTAATTAATTAAACTAATTAATCTGAATTAGGGTTTAATGACAAATCTTGGTCGTTCACTCGCGCGCGGGAAGGCAAGATCAATGGCTCGCATTTAAACCTCACTAATTACACTAATTAGGGCAAATTACTTTCAGGCGACCGGAACAGTGTTCCGGTCGTCTTCTTCGACGAGCCCAAACCCTAGCTTCTCTCTCAGGTCATCAATCTTCAAATTTCTTGCACAAAAATGATCCCCCAATCATTCTAAACCTAAACCCCCAACCAAAACTCATTTATTTCACACCATGAACATGAATCGAATAAAAATGTAAAAACGGGCAAACGTTTCAGAGATCACATACATGGTGGTTTCTCAACCATTTTCAAAAGTAATCATATCCCCATGATCAGGGAAGCATATAGAACCATAAAAGAACTTAAAAGATAGCTTCTGGGGAAAAAAGTTCATCCTGTTACCTGAGATGGGGGCCCTCTGATTCTGAACTTTCTTGGTTCTCTCTTGATGCAAGCCTACTCCTTTGAACCTCCTGAAGATGATATGAAGCTTAGAAATCTTTGAGGATGGCTGGTTGGTGCTGTTTGGTTCTGGTGTAGCAGAAATGGAGGTTTGTGTGTGTGGTGATTCAAGCTGATTCAGGGGGTGGGTTTTGTTCTATGAGTGATATGTGATTTGTTGGTGAAGAAATTTTGGATTTTTGTTAAGTCTTGAGGGAGTTTCGAAGAGATGAAGCTTTGGACAGTTTTTGTGCAAGATGATTGTGTGTGTGTTCTGAGCCTTCTTCCTTCTTGTTTTATGACCCTTAGGTAATCCATAAGCAATCCCAACAATTCTGGAGGGCAGGTATGCATTGTGGGAATGGTATGGGATGATTGGCCAAAAATTCAAAAAGTTGTGTACTATAGGTATGGGCCATGGCAGAGGAGATTTCTGTGTTTGGATTGCCTCAGCCAGCTTCAAGGAAGGCCCTTGGATGTTCTGATGTGATCTGAAATGGATGAAGGGTGAGATGTCACATGTTTTGCAATTTTCACAACTTGTTGCATTTTGAGATTTTGGTCATGGACATGTCTTATTCCAAGCTGAATTCTTGTTGTGAAATGTTACATGATGTTATGGTAATGCTTTGAGATCAATTAGAGACCACACAAACCCTTGGGAATCATTTTTGCAAGAATTCCCCCTTTTGAACTTTATGGAAAATGGCTTATGATAACTTGGAATCCAAAGCATGAAAGTGAGAAATTTCTTGGGCAAATCTGAATTATGGACCATGAATGATGTTTGTGTGATGATTAGAAGTTGATTTGAAGTCACATTTGGCTTTGGCAAGTGTTTTTGCAAGTTTCCTCTTTGGCACAAAAGTGAAAATTTAGTGATTTTGTCCAACTTTGCAAGGCCATAACTTTTGTTCTAAAATGAATTAGAATGAGTTCTTGTACTTTTTGAAAATGGGAGGATCCAATCTACAACTTTCATGACCAAGAATTTTCCATTTGAAGCTTTTTTGAATCAAAAAGAGGAGGTTGAAAAACTTTCCCAAAATGGCAAGTTTACATTACAAGTCACTTTCCCAAAATGGCAACTTTGCAAATGGCTTGAAATTCTTCAATTTTGTGAACTTATAACATCTTCTAAGATCAAATAAAGATCATACGTATTCAAAATGATGGAGAAGACCCCTTGGTTGGATGGTTGGGGGCCTCAGATGCCCTGATTTTGCACTAACTTGCTCAAGAAGTCATCTCCTGATCAGATGCCTTCCCCATTGAATTTCTTCATGAAAATTGGTATGCATGATCCCTATAACATATAGAAACCAATAGAAACAATAATTACCAAAAAAATTGAAGTTATGGCCTCTGAAACCAAAACCCTAATTTCAGGTCATTTGTGCAGTTAAGCTTGGCTCTGCTTCCATGCCTTTCTCAGTTCTTGTGATTTTCTGACTTTCTTGATCTTGGGAGACTATAATATGATGCTTGGATATACATGGACCCTCTTGAGATGATTGGAGACTCTTGGAGTGGCTCAGATAGCCCAGGGATTGCTCATATTACAAACCCTAGATGCAGATGACTTTGAACCAATGCAATGGACCAAAAATGTAATATGAGATGCTATGGTTGAACTTATGCAAATGAAAAGAAATCACAAGCTATGGTGTGAATGAGTGAGGGCAAATTTGGGGTGTTTACAGCTGCCCCTATTCAAACATGAGTTAGCTGTGTAGGATGTAAGCGGAGGCTTAACAAGCAAACAAGATAACTTGTGGTTGAATACCAAAGACAGTCCAAAATTTGCACTCACTGAATGAAGAAGAAAAGGGATATAGATTGTGAAAGGAAGTGAAGTATGATTATAAAGTGCGGGCGACGGAGAACGACCGTCGAGCAGAGGACGACTGCTGGGGATGAACTAATGACGGAGACGGCCGACATGCTGGGGAAATAGAGGGATCATGATGGGGACGACCATCAAATAAAGTTATAAGACTTTCTGGGGATTTAAAGGTAAATGACGGGGACGACCATCGGGTTGAAGAAATCAATGATGAGGAACGGTCATCAAAGGTGAAGGACGATCACCTAGCAGGGGACGGCTGCTCTGTTGGGGATAAGGATGAGGGACGATCATCTAAGGTGAAGGACGATCACCTGGCAGGGTACGGCTGCCGAAAGTAACACGACATAGGGCGAATGCCGAATAGGAAGAGTCGACGATGGGGACGGCCATCGGATAAGCGTTGATGAAGGACAATCATCAAGAGGTGAAGGACGATCACCTAGCAGGGTACGGCTGCTCTCAGGGTTTATCATGACATAAGACGATTGTCAGATAACAAGATCAACGACGGGTACGGCCATCAGATAAAATGATGAAGGACGATCACCTAGCAGGGGACGGCTGCTAAAAATATCACGACGTAGGACGAATGTCGGATAGGAAGGGGTTCTAATGAATAGAGACTCCACTGGGGATGATGAAGGACGATCATCAAAAAGGTGAAGGACAATCACCTGGCAGGGTACGGCTGCCGGAAGGTATCGTGACATAGGACGAATGCCAAATAGAAAGGAAATAGTTTATTCAGGGTTTGCCGGGGACTCTTCTGAGGAATGGTAGACACAGACGAGTGTCTAATTTTAAGAAAACAAAGGCATAAGTTTCTGACATGGTGTATAGATTAAAGATGCGGACGAGCATCCTTAAGACTATGATACGGACGAGCATCGGTAGACACAAACGCTTGACGCATGCTCAGAGGTGATGATACGGACGAGTACCAACTAGTTAACCAAGAACACGGACGAGTGTCAACTCTGAGAGGATTTAAGTGGTGTATGCAAGACACGGACAACTATTTGTACAAAAAGGAGTGAGACAAATGCGAGTGTTCAACTTGTCGGGGGCACGACACGGACGGGTGTCGGAAGGAGTGTATTATAAACAAGTATTTGGTTTATAAAGTATTTAGGCAACTATGTTGGGGGACGGTGACACGGACGGGTGTCAGGGAATTGTATATGTATGTATCTGTCTGTGGGGAGTATTCTGGCGACCTTACTGGGGAATGATGACACGGACGAGTGCGTAAGAGTATGTATCTGTATTGGTGAGAGTAAAGTGGACGCTTTTGGCTTTCTGCCAGGGAGTTTGAGAAGTATTTTGTATATTGTTGATGGAATGTCAGTATATACAGCTATTTGATTCAGATCATGGCTTATGATTTATGCAATATGTTTGATTTTGCCGTAATGCTCCGTATTAGATGGAATGCTACGCTTTGGGGGAAAATATGATGTGAATGCTATGATTATGCAAAGATACCGATTCGGGATTCGGATCCCGTGGCCGTGGAGATCTCCGGCTGATCTGCTTGAAGTGGATATCCCAGCTGGGGATGAGATCATTGGTAGATCTGACATATATGACTCTGCTTGAGGAAATAGATCACTGATAGACCTATCTTGGTAATGAGGGACCCAGTTGGGGTCTGTGGGAGCTTTCGTCACTCTGTTGTGAAATATTCAAGCATTGCTCTTCTGGATAGAGGCTAGGGCTCTGCGGGGAGATGGTTCCCTGTCTAACACTTGGTTGAGGAGGAATGATGACTGGCAACTCAGCTGGGAGAAAGCAGCTCTGGTGTTGGAAGGAAGATGTGCTGAGGAAATGGTGATTTGACAGCTTGCTGGGGAGAAACTTTCATGCCCCGTGATGCGTTTTGACCACTTGCAATCCTTTATGACAAAGAAACATACAAGTATCCCGAGGTATCCCTTACTGGATTCCATCATAAGAATTTTGACACTCTCGAGAGTTAATATATTTCCTGTAAGCATGTAATTTAGAAAAGACGCATATGTATTTATGCAATCAATATCTTAAGGACATCGGACATTTTGCAAACGAAAATAAAATATACGCAACAAAGTGTGATGGGAAATCTGATTTTATTAATTTATGTGCCCCTGAATGGGCAAATACAGTCAAAGAAACAAATCCCCTGAAATGAGGAGATTGTTACAAATTGAGAAACAAAAAGATGCTGGCAATGCTGACGATGCTTCAAGGAGCTTCCCTTTTGCTATGACTTGTATGACATCGACGTTCTTCTCATCTTGCTTCTGAAGAAGGCTGATTCTGACTGATGCTCGAACCTTTCGAAGCTCGCCATGTTGTAAGTGATACACACGAATTCGGAATGCAGTTGTTCGCTCATTCCCTTATTTTGCGTGAATCGCCCTTTCGGGTTTTCAATCCACCGGGATACCCATTTTTGCTTGAGTTGTCCAATGCGGCTTTTCAACTCAGTGGGTGTACATTTTTTATTTATATTCCCTTATTTTTGCCCAAGTCTTTTATTTTGTTTTTGACTTGCCCGGATGCCCTATTTTTGCCTGGACTTACATTCTGTTTTTATGTCCAGCGGGTCATTTTATGCGAAGTATTTTTTAACTGCATCTGAATTCACAGGGGACAGGAAGTCTTCACCATCCATAGTACTGAGCATCAGTACTCCACCAGAGAAAACTTTCTTTACTATGAACGGACCATCATAATTCGAAGTCCACTTGCCCCTGTGGTCTGTATGAGGAGGGAGGAGTCTTTTCAGCACAAGATCTCCCACTTGGTATTCTCGAAGCCTGACTTTCTGATCGAAGGCTTTCTTCATTCTCTTCTGATATAACTGCCCATGACAGATTGCAGCTAATCTCTTTTCTTCAATCAGATTCAGTTGTTCGTATCGGGATCGAACCCATTCTGCTTCGTTCAATTTAACATCCATCAGTACCCGTAAAGAGGGTAATTCAACTTCAACAGGTAGGACTGCCTCCATACCATACACGAGTTGATACGGTGTTGCCCCAGTGGATGTTCTGATTGACGTACGGTACCCATGCAAGGCAAATCGTAGCATTTCATGCCAGTCTTTATAGGTAACTACCATCTTCTGCACAATCTTCTTGATATTCTTATTAGCTGCCTCAACAGCGCCATTCATCTTTGGCCTGTAAGGAGAAGAATTGTGGTGTTGGATCTTGAAGTCCCGGCATAGTTCTGCCATCATTTTGTTGTTCAAGTTGGAACCATTATCAGTAATGATTCGCTCGGGCACTCCATTTCGGCAGATGATATCTCTCTTCAGAAATCGGGCTACCACTTGCCTTGTAACATTTGCGTATGAAGCTGCTTCGACCCACTTGGTAAAATAGTCAATGGCTACCAAGATGAATCTATGGCCATTTGAAGCAGTCGGTTCAATCTTGCCAATCATGTCAATGCCCCACATGGCAAAGGGCCAGGGTGAAGACATCACATTCAAAGGATTGGGAGGTACATGCACTTTATCTGCATAGATCTGGCATTTATGGCATTTTCTGGCATAGGCACAACAGTCTGCATCCATCGTGATCCAGTAATAGCCTGATCTTAACAACTTTTTAGCCATTGCATGCCCTCCTGCATGGGTACCAAAAGATCCTTCGTGCACCTCGTGCATCAACAAATCTGCTTATGCCCTATCAACACACCTGAGGAGTACCATATCAAAGTTTCTTTTATACAGGGAACCATCAGTATTCAGGAAGAAGCTACCAGCTAGCCTTCTTAATGTCTTCTTATCATTGGAAGATGCCCCAGGTGGGTATGTTTGATCCTCCAAGAAGCACTTAATGTCATGGAACCAAGGCTTATCATCTTTAACAATATCTGCTGAGAACACATATGTTGGTCTGTCAAGTCTGGACACTGAAATCCGAGGCACAAAGTTGGCAGCTTGAACTTTGATCATAGATGAAATGGTAGCCAGAGCATCTGCAAACTAATTTTCATCTCGAGGGATATACTCAAGCTTGACTGTTGTGAAGAAAGTCAATAACCTCCTTGTATAATCCCGGTAAGGTATCAAATGATCTTGGTGGGTGTACCATTTGCCGTTGGTTTGATTAATTACCAGAGCTGAATCTCCGAATACAGTCAGTGTCTTGATCCTGAGGTTAATGGCTTCCTCAAGACCCATGATACAAGCTTCGTATTCAGCCTCGTTGTTAGTGATGTTAAAGGTGAGTTTTTCCGAGAAAGGCATGTGAACTCCTTTAGGTGTAATGAGTATTGCACCAACACCACGACCATTCATATTAACAGCCCCTTCAAACATCATAGTCCACTCTTCTTCTGGGTCAGGCCCTTCAGTGTCAATAGGCTCTTCATGATCTTTTGCTTTTATGAACATGATGTCTTCATCAGGAAAGTCAAATCTCATAGGCTGGTAATCATCAATGGGTTGCTCAGCAAGGTAATCAGACAATACACTGCCCTTGACGGCCTTTTGAGATGTGTACTGAATGTCGTACTCTGTGAGGATCATTTTCCATCTTGCAACCCGTCCGGTAAGTGCTGGCTTCTCAAAAATGTACTTAACTGGATCCATCTTTGAGATCAATAAAGTCGTGTGGGTCAACATATACTGCCTTAGTCGGCGAGCAGCCCACGCTAAAGCACAACAAGTTTTCTCGAGTAGTGAATAACGTTGTTCACAGTCGGTAAACTTTTTGCTTAGGTAGTAAATTGCATACTCTTTTCGACCAGACTCGTCATGCTGGCCCAACACACACCCCATTGACTCTTCTAATACTGTCAAGTACATGATTAGAGGTCTTCCTTCAACTGGAGGCATAAGGATTGGAGGCTCCTGTAAGTATTCCTTGATTTTGTCAAAAGCCCTTTGGCAGTCTTTGTTCCACCTGACCGTTTGTTCTTTTCTTAGCAGCTTGAACAAAGGCTCACAGGTTGCTGTAAGGTGAGATATGAACCGTGAAATGTAGTTCAATCTACCTAGAAATCCTCGAACTTCTTTTTTCAGTCTTCGGTGCAGGCATTTCTTGAATGGCTTTAACTTTATCACGGTCAACTTCAATCCCTTTCTCACTTACAATAAATCCCAGCAGCTTACCGGATCGCACCCCGAATGTGCATTTGTTGGGGTTTAACTTCAACTGATACCTCCTCAGATGCTTGAATAACTTCAACAGATTCACCAGGTGGTCTTCTTCTGTGAGGGACTTGGCAATCATGTCATCCACATAACATTCAATTTCTTTGTGGATCATGTCATGGAATAATGTTACCATAGCCCGTTGATAAGTAGCACCAGCATTCTTCAGTCCGAATGGCATCACCTTATAACTGAATGTGCCCCAGGGTGTGATGAAAGTTGTCTTCTCCATGTCTTCAGGTGACATCTTGATCTGATTGTATCCTGAAAATCCATCCATGAAGGAGAACACCGAGAACTGAGCCGTATTGTCGACCAATACATCAATGTGAGGTAAAGGGAAGTCATCTTTCGGGATGGCTCTGTTCAGGTCCCGGTAATCCACACACATTCTCACCTTGCAATCCTTCTTAGGCACGGGTACAATATTAGCAACCCACGGCGGATAGCTAGTCACAGCAAGGAAACCGGCGTCCCACTGCTTTTATACCTCTTCTTTTATCTTCATTTCCATATCTAGGCAAGTACGGCGTAGCTTCTGTTTTACTGGTGGGCAGTCTTCTTTCAGAGGTAGCTTGTGCATGACAATGTCGGTGTCCAACCCTGGCATATCTTGATAAGACCAAGCAAAAACATCCACATATTCCCGAAGCATGTCAATCAGTTGCTCCTTCACTGAATCTTGTAAGCAGGCCCCGATCTTAACTTCTTTCACGTCTTCTTCCGTACCAAGATTAACCGTCTCAATCTCCTCCTGATGAGGAGTGATAACCTTCTCCTATTGTCTCAACAACCTGGCTAGCTCTTCAGGTAGCTCATAATCTTCTTCAACCCCATCATCAGCTTGATTGATTGGATTGTCAAAGTCATACGAAGTCATAGCAGTGTTGTTGTCGGTGCAGTCTGGAAGGCACTTTCTGCAAGGGTTTAGATTGGTTTATTTTAGTGATCAGTTTTATCTTATTTAGAAAAAAAAAGTGAAGATGAAGTTATTTATTTTGAAAAGCATTGCCATTTTATTTTTGTACAAAAAGTGAAAAAAAAAATGAAAAACAGTGAGCGAAAAAGACTCATTTGCAAAAGATGTCCTGATATTCATTAATTGATCTTTGTACAAAATACAAGATGGCCCGATTACAAAATGAGTCTTGACATCTTGGGCAAGATGCAAGACTTGATGCATGCTTTAAAATACAGGAAATAATAATTACTCTGCAGGAGTAACCCTTATAATTTCCTGGGAAGACCAGTTTGAGACATGGCTCCCTGGGGTCCTTGGACGTATCCAGCTTTCCAGGTTGCGCTCGTCTTCTAACTCATCTTCCAAATTGTTCACAGCATCCGGGGTGAGCATCCCCCCTCTGACAAACTTGGGCTCTTTTGCAGCCTCTGGTTGATCTTGTTGAGTTGGTCTGTAACCCAACCCAAATCGGTCTTCTTTCTTTTCCACGGGCAGCAGCTTGCCCCAGCCTTGGGTGGTTGTAAACACCCCAAATTTGCCCTCACCCATTCACACCATGGCTTGTGACTCTCTTCATTTGCATAAATTCAATCATAGCATCTCATACCACATTTTTGATTCACTGCATTGATTCAAAGCCATCTGCATCTAGGGTTTGTGATCTGAGCCATCCCTGAGCCATTTGAGCCACTCCAAAGGTCTTCAATCATCTCAAAGGGGTCCATGTATGTTCAAGCATCATCTTATATCCCCACAAGGTCAAGGAAGTCAAATAATCACAATAACTGAGAAAGGCATGGAAGTAGAGCCAGGTTTAACTACACAGATGACCTAGAATTAGGGTTTTGGTTTCAAAGGCCATAACTCCAAATTTTTTGGTCATTCTTGTTTCTATTGGTCTCTATATGTCATGAGGATCATGCATATCAATTTTCATGAAGAAATTCCATGGGGAAGGCACCTAATCAAGAGTTGACTTCTTGAGCAAGTCAGTGCAAAATCAGGGCATCTGAGGCCCCCAATGACCCAACCAAAGGGTGTTCTTCATCATTTTGGATGTGTATGGTCTTTATTTGATCATAGAAGGTGTTAGAAGTTCACAAAATTGAAGCATTTCAAGCCATTTGCAAAGTTGCCTTTTTGGGAAAGTGACTTGTAATGTAAACTTGCCATTTTGGGAAAGTTTTTCAACCCTTTCTTTTTGATTCAAAAATGCTTCAAATGAGAAAACTTTGGTCATGAAAGTTGTAGAATGGATCATTCCCTTTTCAAAAAGTACAAGAACTTGTTCTAATTCATTTTGGATCAAACGTTATGGCTTGTCAAAGTTGGGAAAAATCACATAATTTCATGTTTTACACCAAAGAGGCAATTTGCAAAATGGTATGATAAAGCATTCCAAAGGCTTCAAATGTGTACAAACACTTTACAACATGCTCATATGACTTCTAAGGATCATAATTGGCCCAAGAATATTGCATTTTGGTGCCTTGAACTTGAAGAATTTCCAAAAGGGGCAAAGTTGTGCCAATTTGCAAAATGGATCAAAGCTTCTCATCCACTTGCCTCAGTTCACAAAATCTGATCCACAAGCATTCCATGATCTCAGCTGAACCAAGCCATGCCCCTAAACCATCCTGCCATGACCCATACCTCAAGTACACCAACTTTTGACATTTTGGCAACTTGCCCATACCAATCAGCATAGGCCAGCACCCACTCTCTGACCTATCACACTTCTTTATGTGGATCAAATGCAAGCAAAAGCACATAACAACACAGCCTGAAGCTCCAAGAAGAGAGCACTCTCAAAAATCCCCAAATTTGCAAGAGCCTTCGAATCTCTTGATTCAACCATCAAACCTTCCAGTTTCTTTCACCATTCAACTCACCATGACCCACTGATCATTTCCCACCCCTCATTTGTCCCTGAAACCACCACAATCAAAAACACGATTTCAACACTCCATTGACCTGAGCTTCTGCAAACTTTCTCTGGAGGCCATATAAACTCCAGCTAAGTGTCAAAAGCTTCTGAGGAGGATCATTGGAACTTGTTTGGACCAAAGAAGCAGCCAGAAAGCACCTAAGGCAAAAGCTCCAGCTCAGGTACCTCAAGAACTTTTATCCAGAAATTGCTTTTTATGCTATAGAATTGTTGCTTATGCTCCACTGATCATTCTGGTGTTCTTAGTTTTTAAAATGATTGAGTTTTGAGCCTGAACCATGTCTCTGAAAGTTTGACCTGAAAACTTCTTTGATTCGATTCGTGTTTGTGTTGAAAGATAAACATGATTTTGTGCTTGATTCGTGTTTGGGGTGGGTAGAGGATGAATTATGGAGAGTTAGAGCATTTGAAACATCCTAGGGAGTGATTTTGATTTTCGGTTGGCCGGAGAAGATGACCGGAACAGTAAACAGCCTAGGGAGTGATTTTGATTTTCGGTTGGCCGGAGAAGATGACCGGAACAATGTTCTGGTCATCTGAAAGTAATTAGGGTTTTGGATTAGGGCTTAATCATAATTACGTAAGTTTGAATGTGAGTCGTACGTTTGCGCGCCAGGTCAATTCCCGCGTCCCCAAGTTTGAACCACAGCCATTGATCTGTTTGACTTTCTCATTTTTCTTTTAAAATTCATTTAATTTCATTTGTTTCATATTTAATTTCCACGAATTATTTAAAATAGAAAAAATCATTTAAAAATTATGAAATTTTTTGTCAAAGATTTCATTAATTTTTAAAACCCAAAAATATTTTTATTTTTATTTTTTGCATTAAAATTTTTTTTAAATCATTTAAATATTTATTTTTAATTAGTTAATGAAAATTAATTAATTAAAAATACATTAGGTATTTAAAAATCACCAAAAAAATCACATTGCATTTAGAAACATTTAGAAACATTATCAAACCCTCAAACCAAATTTCTTTTTGTTCTTGATGCCTTTTGATCATTTTCATTGGAATTAAATTCATTTTAAGGCAATATTTTGGTTCAAACTTTAAAAAATTCATTCTGCCTAACCTTTAAGAGTTTGATGATGGTTCTTTTTTCATTGCATCCTACATAGCATGTAGTTTATAGGATAAAATTGGTTTGAATTGATATTGCATTTTCAATGTGTTTTGCATTTTTCTTGATGAGATACCTTAAAACCCTAGTAATCTTAGGAAATTCATAACTTGCCTTAGGTTAAGAGTTGGATCCCCTCCTTTGGGAAGTGAACTTGTATAGGTTTAGGTTATCTTTGATTGCATTTTCAATTTTTTATCATGCCTTATGCTTCTGATTTTGAATTTTTCTTTGAGTGTTGATCATAAACCCTAATTTGTGTCTTCCTTTGCATCCATTTCTTATTTGCTTGCATCCAATAACTTGCCATGACATTTTATGCATCCACATGATTCATGATACATCTTAGGATATATTATAATCATGTATGATCATTTCATCTTTCATTTGCCATGTTATATGTCCATTGCATTTCATAACTTGTCATGCACATTCATGGATCAAAGCATGCTTCACCTGCATCCATGTCCTTGTATGATCATTATCATGTCTTGCCTCATGTTTGTATCATCTCTTAGCATCATCAACATCATGTAATTGCTTCTGACTTTGGTTTGCATCATGACATTTCAACTCATTTGCATTGCATTTCATTTCTTTTGGCTAACTTTTCAGGTGGTAAGTTGTTTTGAGAAGTGAATTTGCCTTCACTTCTCACAATCTCTTCTCATCTCTCTTGCATCTTTGATGCATTTTATCTTGTGTATTGGATTGAGCTTGCTCATTCATGTTCATCTTACTTTCTTTCTTCAGGCAACTTGTCTTCTTAAGTTAAGCAAGTTGTTTTGCTTCTATCTGCTTCTTGCTCCTTTCATCTGCTTCCTTCCTGGTGGTTTCTCTGAAGATCTTCTTGCAAACCTCATTAACCCTAGGAACAACCGAGCATGATAATACTTAGGGTTTGATTAGTCCCCCCATTTAGTTTTACCTTTGTGTCATCTTTGATTCTTCTCCTCTCATCTCATAATTAGGGACTAAACCCTAAAGGCTTTAAGGCTTTGTGATTAAGCTTATGCCTGCATCCTTCCATTAGGATGGAGTGTATAACTTTAATCCTAAGTGTTAAACCCTTAATGTGTTTAAATCCTTTAATCAATTCGCTTAACAACCATCAAGACATCAAGCTTGTAACTTGGGCCTTGCATTAGGGTTCTAATTCTTCCTTAATTGGTTAAGAAGGACTAACCCTAGTGTTAATGGACAAGTCCCCCTCGAGTTGTCTTACAAACCATAAAAATAATTTCTTCATCTTACCATTAACTAAAATCCACTTAATAAAGGCTTTGTTTTGTCATGAGGTTAATCCCTAATCATGGATTAAGTTGAGGAGTCTTTCTCAGCTTAAATGTTCTCATCTATTATCCTTCTATTAGGATGGTGTAATGAGTCCATTAAACCCTTGATTATGGCTTAAACTCATTACTTAACACTAAAAAAAACAACAAAAACATCTAAATAATTACAAGTAGGTTAATGATCTTAATCCTACACCATGGTGATTAAGTGTGAGGTGCTTACTTCACACTTAAGGTATTCTCATTACCCCTAATCAGAGGGAGGATGTGATGAGTTTACTAACCTTTGGTTTAGTCTTAAGCTCATTAACTTATGACAAACACAAAAAGCAATAAAACACTGAAAACTCAAAAAACAAATAATAATCATCTCCTCCGGGATTCTTTTCTCATCTCATTCACTCACAAACGAGAACTTGCTTCTTCCGTCTAATGCAAGACAGTTTGCACCTGAGCCAGACAGGTCATACACTTGAGCATAGACAAGTAAGCAGTTCACAAGTCAATTTATCTTTCAGTCTCTTTGAGTGGAACTACGATGTTCTGACTTCCTCATTGCACGAGAGGATACGTAGGCATAACTTAACTGTTATCGAACAAAAGTCTCTGTATATTCCCCCTCTTTCCAGCATTATTCTTTAAGCCTCATGGTCTTGAGCATTTCATTCTTGTCCCTACACTAACACTTCACATATCTCACTTCACTTTCTTTTTACACTGACACTTGCTTTCTTTTCCAACTTTGATACACATGTTGCACTGACAATACCCCTTTAAAACACAAATCTTTTAAGCGTGGATCCCGTCGAGTACGGCGGACAATCTGGGTGCTAATACCTTTCCAGGTTGCAACCAACCCCCTTTCTCAGTCTCTCTGGTTCGCAACCGTCTTATCCATCTTTTCTTAGGTCTATGCAGCATTACCTTTCCTCCGGGATAAAAATGCCTAGCTGGCGACTCTTGTCTTTTGAGTTCACCCTTGTGTGTACTCTTCTCCTTTCGCCGACCATTCGCGTCTGTACCCCTTCTGACCAGGTGTCATTTTGGTGGGAGCGACAGCTTGGCGACTCTGCTGGGGACCCTTATACTGTAACCAGGGCTTCTGGTTCTTTTTGTGGGTTCCTCCTAGCGCTTGTTTGATTTGTGTTTACTGGGGTGTTATGTGCTAATTGTGTTTATATAGTTGCTTTATTTATTGCTTTATGTACAGCTTTATTTATTGCTTTCTTCACAGTTTTACATTTTTCATACTGTCATGCTATTTTGCTGGATCTGGTTTGTTGTTTTGATGGGTGGGGTTCTATTGAGAGTTTGAGGTCCTATACCTGGGACCTGAGTGACACCTAGGCTAGAGTGGTTCATGTTCTTTCCCATTCCATTTCGGTCTGGTGCGGGAATATAAAACACGATTCAGATATGGGTTTCTTCTTGAGAACTCTGTGCTACAGATCTCCTGTAGTGCTAGGGCTATCTGGGAAGCCTGCTAAGTCTGGATGACCTTTATTATGACCTTCAGAAACTGAGGTGAATTAGAGGAGGATCTTTTATGGTTATTGTAAACACTGTACCTCCGGGTTATAAGTGTTTACACTTCTCATAACTGATCCAAGTCTGAGGATCCTTGTTTTAGAACACTACCTGTGAGGGGGTTGGGCTGTTTGCAGGTTTGCAGGTACCATTGGCCACATCATACCCTGTTACTTTGTTTTGGTTAAGAGTACCTCATTTTGGGACAGTTCTTGTGATTTAACCCCTGACATGTGACTCTTTATTTGAGTCCCCCACCCTGGTTACTGGATTTCTAAAACCCCATCTGGACTTCTTGAACATACATGGACTTTATATTAAGGCAGTAATCAGATCCAGCTTGATCACAAACCCTTGCATATCATTTGCATACATCATCATTGCATCATTTAACATTTGTTTATTTGTTTTTCAGGGTATCCACATTTTATCTGGCTTGGTTTTGACCTCTTCATCTGCATAGGACTCTGTTTCATCAGTTATCTGCTTCAGCTATCTTCATCAGTTGTCTGCTTCAGCTGCCTTCATCACCAGCACCGGCCTATCAGTGGCTCATCTCCAGTATTGATTTTTGATCTTCATCAGCACTTGTCTTTAGCTCTTCATCAGCACTCATGTCTGCACCCAGGAAGAGCAACATTTCATACCATTTCTTTGAGCCTGTGTTGACTGGTATCAGGCAGGTCCAGTCCCTTATCACTCCAGACCATATCCCATTATTCAGAGAGCATTATGGAGGCATCCTTGATATGGTTATGGACTTGGATCCTTCTTAGAGGAGTGTGATCCACACGTGCCTACAGTTCTATGACCCTCCTTTGAGATGCTTCACTTTCCAGAACTTTCAGCTAGGACCTCTACTGGAGGAGTTCTCATCATTGATTGGAGTACCTGTCAGGGGTGGTATCCCCTTCAACCCAGAGATGACTTCTCCCAGCAATGGAGAAGTGGCAAAAGCACTGTACCTGGAACCTATTTTGATTGAGCAAAACATGACAACAAAGGCTGGGATCCCTGGTCTACACTTAGATTTCTTGATTTCTCAGGCCATCCTGAAGGCCTCCTTGGGAGAATGGAGGGCAGTTTGTGCATTGTTAGCCCTCAGTATATATGGGGTTATACTATTTGCAGACGAGCCCAAGTTTATCAGCAAGAATGCCATTCATCTTTTCCTTCTGAGGAACCCAGTGCCCACATTGCTGGGAGATTTCTATTATTCCATTCATCAGAGGAATGAGAAACAGAGAGGGAAGTTGGTGAGATGTTGTGCTCCTCTGTTTCATACCTGGCTACTCAAACACTTACCTAGGACTGATGCCTTCCTGAATCCTCACCAACAGAAGAATTGGGCTAATAGACTTATTGCTTTGACTTCAGATGACATCAGATGGTGCACCCAGAGCACCAAGGGCAAGG